>OY730178.1:27209721-27851260 GCA_963422495.1 Polyommatus iphigenia | reverse complement strand
ACAGGTTTGGACCATAGATTTTCCCAGTAGTTTTTTACTTCATCTATATTAGGCGGTTGTGTAATTTTGAAATTTTCATTAGTGAAGTTTTGATAAAATATTTTTTGATTACTATGAAATAGGATGTTATCTTTTCTTCGCGAGTTGCTGATTTTAAGCCGCCGCAATCGTTTTGATTGGGCTTGAAGTTTTTGTTTAAAGTTATCTAGGAGGTCTAATAGTTGTGCGTTGGAGAGATTTTTCGGGTTTACTTTTTGCTGCTTTCTTGGGGAGAGGTTGCCTGCGAGATATTGAGTCAATTGTCCTATTTCCTTGCGTAAATTCTTAATTCTGTTTTCAATTCTTTATTATTATTGTTATTATTATTATTATTATTATTATTATTATTATTATTTAAGAGAGTGTCTCGGCTGTTTGCCGGGGAAATGACTCAGGTACGGGCTGTGCCAAGTATCCTGATTCATGATAAGAAGTGTTAAGATTGTGATGAAGTAAATGATGATGACGGGTTTAAGAAGCGGCGAACGATGGAGCAGGTATCAATGACGACGGATTTTTGTATGTGGATGTATGTGTTTTTGTTTAGGTCGAGTGATTTCAGAGCAGCAGCGAGGGTTTTCGGAATGACGCCAATCGAGGACAGAATAATGGGTATGATTTTTACAGTTTCCTGGCGCCACATTTGTTTTATTTCATCAGCAAGAGGTATGTACTTTTGAATCTTTTCATTATGTTTTTATGTTTTTTTTTATGTTTTTATTATTATTATTATTAAAAGCTCGTAAAAAATATTTTTGGATTTAGTGTCAAAATAACATTAAGTTCGAAAACGTACCTACTTCCCAAGCTCCTAAGCTCCTATTTGCGTTTACATATAAGGATTAAGCTAACAAGCTTGCAAGTCTCCATTTGTTCTATACTTAAGTAAGTAATAAGTAAGTAACTCCTTTGAAGTTAAACATAGAGAATTAAGTAAACCACTTCGCTTGCGTGAAACTTAGTTTCATTTATTGTTCAAACTATGCTGAAGTTACTACTTAGAGTGCCAGTTACATTACTAACTATAAGTTTTTGTAAGATGTTTAATCTTATAATTTATAAAACTTTGGTAGAGTACGTCCTTCTTTCGTTTCGTCAAGTCAAAGTCTACTCCTTTAAATTCGTTCTTTAAAGGAGTAGACTTTGACTAAGAAACATATTAGTCCATCGAAATGTTACAATTTTAGGACCGAATATTGCATTTATTAAAGGACGTAATTTTATTTTTGGAATATGTTGGGGGGGTCAATAGAAGCTTAACCTCAAGTTTGTGGGGTCGCCGCCCTTGTCCCCCGGCCGCCATCTTGAAAAAAGGGATGACAAAACTACTTTCGTGATATCTCGGAAACTATAAGTCTTACAAAAAAAAATTTAAGAACATAATTTGTTGCAAATTATTTTGCCTACATATATGTTTATATAACTTTTTACCCTAAATTAAAAATTTTAAAAGTTATAAGCAAAAAAGTTATATTTTTTTAAAAGGTTTATTACTGCTCTTTATCTTTGTTTAATACATTTTACAATAAAATTACCTTAGACCAACCTTGTAGATGATCTTTTGAGAAAAAGATCCCCCAATCCCCCCCGATCTCATGAAATTAATTTTCTGCAGATGCAAAGGAAACTGTGAAAGCATGTGTAGCTGCAGAAAAGCAGGCATAAGATGCTCTACAGTATGCCTACTATTCTGTATAGCATTTCAGGCCTACTTTTCTGCAGCCACAGTCTACAGTATGTCTACTACACTACATAAATATATGCAAACTATATTATAGTATGCCTACTATATTAGTCTGCACATGCCTACCATACTATAAAGCATTTCAGGCCTGCTTTTCTGCAGCCACACACGGTTCCACTGTTTCAAAGATGGCCGCATTACCAAGGAGTGGGGGCTTGGAGAATATGGCCGGGTGAATATTTTAGGGGCCACAAATTTATGTCTCGCAATAAAACTCTTCAATGTTAAAATATTTAGGGACAAATGATCTTGATTCTACTTCCTAAATTAATAATAAAGGAGCAATCGAGCCCGCTTAGAGCTTGAATGACTACAAAAGAAAATATTAAGAAAATTCTGTCCAAAATATCATTATTTGGGATGTCCCCTACGCATTGTTTTCGTTATTTCATCCTACAAAATATTCACTGACAAAGATTTGTAAAACTAAGTACATAAATATTTTAAATCATTCAATGAACTATCCTCTTCTTAAAAAAAAATATATTACTTAAACTAATTTCAAGTTAGTCAAAAATCGTACCAAACCATGTTCAAAGATTTTTCAACTTTTTCATGTCAACATTTCATGTTTGTTACTAAACAAAAATCATTTTATCAGAACTAAATTATGATACAATAAATACTATTTTGTAAGATTAAAAGTAAAAGTACATTGTAATTTATAAATTTCCTTTTATTTTTGCTATACTTACCTAACCAGATTGTAAAACAATTACCCAATAAGCGTCATTGTCGGCAACACTTAATCATTATTTTCTACTAAACGTCATTTTTCTCACCAATCGTCATTATTGGCAACATTGACTTTTACAAAATTGATAAATATTTTCAAAAAATGGTGATTGTATGGAGTGCTCTTATTTGAAATAGCATAAATTTCACATAATCTTTAAATGGAACTTTGAATAGAAGGTTTTCCGCGAGGTTTATAAAATCATTATTTTTTTATCAAGAATAATATTTTGCGGAGAACCACCCGGCCGCCAGACGTGAGAGCTGTCGTCCACTTCTTACCGAGCCACCGCCGAGAGTAGAGCGTTCAGTGATACAGTATTCTGTGTGTAATTTACTCTCCCAACAAGATTATACGAGTTGTACACGGGTCAAAGACGTTACCTCTATTGCAAGTAGAGTTATCGTTTTTGAACTTGTGGAGACGTTGACTTCTATGGAAAATAGGTACGCCAATATCATATGAATATGGTATTTCTTTTGACGTGAGAACGTCTTATAATTCGATGTCCGACTGCGCGCACGAAAAAACATGACGCAATATGCGGCGTTACCTCGCTCTGAGGCGTTCCATTTAAGGCTATGACGTTGTCACGTTCAACTATCGTCAGTACACCGCACAGAGCACCGTACAGTCGGGGAAAATTGTGCTAAGCAGAAATGTACAGTCGGGGGAATGAGTTGCTTAGCAGAAATGTACAGTCGGGGAAAATTGTGCTAAGCAGAAATGTACAGTCGGGGAAATTAGTTGTTTAGCAGAAATGTACAGTCGGGGAAAATTGTGCTAAGCAGAAATGTACAGTCGAGGAAATGAGTTGTTTAGCAGAAATGTACAGTCGGGGAAATGAGTTGTTTAGCAGAAATGTACAGTCGGGAAAATGAGTTGTTTAGCAGAAATGTACAGTCGGGGAAAATTGTGCTAAGCAGAAATGTACAGTCGGGGAAATGAGTTGTTTAGCAGAAATGTACAGTCGGGGAAATGAGTTGTTTAGCAGAAATGTACAGTCGGGGAAATGAGTTGTTTAGTAGAAATGTACAGTCGGGGAAATGAGTTGTTTAGCAGAAATCCTCTCTTCCGGCCGAACTATCCTAGTGAGCGGACGTGTGTTTTGCGCTACGACAAATATTTTAAATTTATTTTATTTCTAAATTCCTTGTGCATTGGAGCCCTGTGAACGTGGAGTCCTCGCCCCTTCAAGAGTGGGGCTTCGGACCGTTGGTGTGGCGCGACCGGGTGCTGCTGTAAGAAATTTTTAAAGTTTTAATTTTTGAGGCGCCGGCGAGGCTTGAACCCGGGGTCCTTGTGTCGTGCGGCCGCTGTCTTACCCGCTCGACCACGGCGAGGTGAGCCGCCGACGCTAATTTACCCTTCGCATTCGACACCCTGCAACGTCACTGTATCATTACTTAGAGTTTGCAATTCTTTTGCATAATAATTATGTCCCTGAGACGTACACCTCCAAGAGCTCACACTCCGTCAAAGAGTGTTGACGACAACAATTCTGAGATGCAAGGCAACGAAGATAACGTCAACAAAGTACGTTTGAAAAGGAAAAGGGAAAATGAACTAACAGAATTTATGAATGATGTTCGCTGTATGTTTCAACAATTTGTTACGTCGCAGAACGAAAAATTTGATAAGTTTGTAGCCCAACAAACCGAAAGACATAAAAATTTTGATAAATCCATATCTGAAATAAAACAACATTATAAAAACATAAATAAATTGGAAAAATCATTGACAGAAATAAAAAAGCAAAATGAAGAAATAAATACATCAATATCGTTATTGTCGGCAAAGTACGATGAAATTCTAAAAGATATAATAGATCTTAAAAAGGAGAGAAATGAACAGACACTCTACATCAAACAACTAGAAAATAAATTGGAAAACCTTGAGAAACAGTGTTGCGTAACTAAACTAGAAATAAGAAATGTACCAAAGCTGAAAAACGAAAACAAGGAGGGCTTACTCGATGCCGTGGTGAAAATTGGCAATGCTTTAAATATTCAGTTAGAGAGCTCTAGCATTAAAGATGTTTATCGCCCCTTCTCAAAAAAGCCTGAAGTCACAAAGCCGATGATAGTGGACTTTACAACAGTACATACTAAAGAGAGCTTCATAAATAGAGTGAAAAAACTACCAGTAGAGGACAAACGTACCAAATTAAACACCTCCATCTTAGATAAAGACCTGCCACAGAGTCCAATCTTTATCTCTGACTACCTAACTCCTAAAGGAAAGAGACTACTCTTCCTTTCAAGAGATTTTGCCACCACCTACGGCTTTAAATATTGTTGGACGGCATACGGAAAAATCTATCTTCGCAAAAAAGAAGGAAGTCCCCAGTTTCGCATTGAAGAAGAGGCAGACATCGCTAAGTTGAAAGATAAGACAAAAGAATGACTAGTATGCGGAGTAATATTTTCTTTGTTTTTAGTTTTAATTTGCATGTCTAAACTAGTATTACCGTCTGAAAATTATTTATTATATGATAACGTCACTAATTTACATTTAAGGATTTTAAATCGAGGTTTTTTACTCCATAGCACAGGATACAGATCTCTCCGTTTCACACCTCTAGTCTATGTATTACGAGTATATTATAGGTGCATATATCTTACAATATGATTTGCTTATATTACCAATTCAAAGATATTAAAATATTAATAAACTCAAAACTTAAAATGACAGATACATATTTATCGAAACTACTTTATTGTTATACTACTACATCTATTTTTGAATGGGGTCATTATTGGATATTATTTATTTATGGCTATTAATAAAATTTTAGAGGCTATTGATGATATCTCTGTATCAAAATCAATAAAATGTGACGTTGAGGAATGCAGGAACCTGTTGTATAGAGATAATTGTCTAAATATTTTAACTCAGAATATTAGGAGCATATCCCGAAATTTTGATAGTCTGTTGGTCATGTTACAGAGGATGAAATCAAACTGTGACATAATTATCCTGACAGAATGCTGGTTATCCTGCAATCCGATTATTCCTACTCTAGATGATTATAACTTTATTACCTCGGAGAACACTTCGAATCAAAATGATGGCATCGTAGTTTACTATAAAACTCAACTTAATATTGTCTGTGAGTTTCCGGCTTGTGAGGATTGCAACTGTATGGTTATAAAATATGGGAATGAAATCGCTTTTGTTGCTATTTATAGATCTCCTTCGCAGAAAAATATCGATAAATTTATCTCCTCGCTAAATGATGTTTTGATTAGCCTCTCCTCATATAAAACTGTAGCAATTATAGGAGACTTAAACATAGATATAACTCTCAGTACAAAGGATCTTCGTTCTCAGGACTATTTGGATCTATGCAGTTTCCACGGCTTACTACCTGCTCACAATTTTCCAACAAGAGATAATAAAACTTGTCTGGACCACATTATATTAAAAACTCAACGGCCATCAAAAACTCTTGTCTTAAATTCCACAATCACCGACCATCAAGCTGTATTACTTAGTCTAAAAATAAAAGAGAAACGAGCCTTTACCTATTCTACCTCTCGAAAAATTAATCAAGAAGGGATAAAATCGGACCTGTCATGTACAGATTGGAAACCTATTTACGAACAAAATGATGCCAATATTGCTATGCAGTATCTCGTTAAAAATATCCAATCCGCTATCAACTCTAACTCGGTAGAAATTGCGCTTCCTCGTCGTAAAAAAATAATTAGACCGCGTAAAAAAATAATTAGACCGTGGATCACCCCTGGCCTATTAAAATGCATGAGACACCGTGATAGGCTCCATGACAAATTGAGACACAATCCAAATAACGACATTCTTAAAATCACCTACACAAGATACAGGAACTTCTGCAATAATTTATTAAAAAAGATAAAGAGAGAGTATGATACAAATTTACTAGAAAATGCTAAAAATAACAATAAAAAATTATGGGATACTATAAAAAACCTAACCTACACAAGTAAATGTAAACAGCATGCATCTTACCTACTAAATTCTCGAGATCCTAAGGAATCAATAAACAAAGTTAACGATATTTTGTATCCATTGGTGATAAATTGGCTGGCAGCACCACTAAATGTAAAAATAAAGAACATATAAATTATCGCATAAAAAATAATTATAGTACACCCATCAATTCTTTTGTTTTGCTTGAAACGGATATCAATGAGGTAGAAACTCTGATAAGGAGCTTAAAAAATGCTTGCGCTGTGGGATGGGATAGTATTCCGAATGTCCTTCTTAAAGAAAATATACATACCCTCTCGCCATTGCTCGCACACATTTTCAATTTATGTTTGTCTCAGGGTCAGTTTCCTAAGGTTTTGAAAAAATCAGTGGTCCATCCAATATATAAAGCGGGCGAGAGAGACCGTGTCACAAATTACAGACCCATTTCTATATTGCCATCGATTTCTAAAATTCTAGAACGTATTATTAATACACGACTAATAAAATATCTAGAACATAATCATATTCTGTCTCCAAATCAGTTTGGTTTTAGAGCTAACCGATCGACTACTGATGCGGTTCATGAAGTTGTAAGCTTTATAATTAATAATATGGATGTGGGTAGACCAAGTTTAGGTATATTTTTAGATCTCGCAAAAGCATTTGACACGGTCTCTACAACGCTGCTTGTTAATAAACTGGAAGCTATAGGAGTTAGAGGTAAACAACTAGAACTCTTCAAAGATTATCTCACGGATCGATCCCAAAGCGTAAAAATTGAAAATGAACTAAGCGATGACTTGCCTGTGAGCTATGGCGTTCCTCAGGGAAGTATATTAGGTCCAACTTTATTTTTGATATATTTAAATGACCTTTGTAATCTAAGTTTATTAGGCGGAAAAATTATATCTTACGCGGATGATACTGTCCTTCTTTTTTCTGCAGAAAGCAAAAATATGTTATTTAAGCTTGCTCAATGTGGCCTCAACTTTGTCACCCATTGGTTACAGAACAACTTCCTTACACTAAATGCAAGTAAAACACAATTCATAGCCTTCTCTATCCGAAAGCAAAAAGAATTAGATACCACCATAAATTTAACCGCCCACTCTTGTTGCAATGAAAATAAGTGTTCGTGCTCCCCTTTAAACCAGGTATCATCTCTAAAGTATATAGGTGTCATCATCGATAGTGCACTGTCTTTTAGTGCCCATATTGATATGCTCACGTCAAGACTTAGAAAATTGACATATGTTTTTAAAAATCTACGACACATTGCTAATAAAAGTCTTATGAAGCATGTGTATCAAGCACTAGGGCAGTCTATTATCCAATATTGCATTACGATTTGGGGAGGCACTTTTAAAACAAAGATGAAGCCACTTGAAGTTGCTCAGAGATCACTATTAAAGGTAAGCAGCTTTCGTCCATTCTTGTATCCCACTTCCTTACTATACCAGTCCTCCGAAGTACTATCAGTCCGGCAGTTGTTCATAATGCAGACAATTTTGAGACAACACACTAAACAACTTTTTCTTAAAGATCTATACGCTAAAAGACGAAACAAGAATATTGCAGAAGTCCCAAAATATAGACATGCCTTTGTCAACAGATACTACTGTTTACTAGGTCCATTCCTATATAATAAATTAAATAAAGAAATAAATATACACCCTTTAAGCAAATCAAGATGCAAACAAAAAATTTTTAAATACCTACACCAACTAACGTATGATGAGACTGAACAACTGCTATTAAGTAAGAAATAACATGTAATTATTTAATTTTTTTATTTTTTTTGTATACTAGAGCTAAGTACATGTTTTTGTAATTTATACTACTCTCCAATGTTTGTATAATTAATTCTGTATTCAGATAATTTATAATGCTTTTTTTAGTTGTATTGTTGTAATATTTTAGTAAATTAATTTAATTACTGTAAAATGAGTCGAAAAATAAATTATAGAGTCATTGCAAACTGAAGAGCACTGTGGTCCGAAATTCAGACTTGATCTAGTTCGGACACAGATGACTTATTTTAAGTGTACATTTTTGAATATCAAAATTATTATAATGTCAAACTTTTACTTGTAAGTGTTTTCTATGTGCTATATAATATGTAATTAATTTTGATGAGTCAATAAATTATTATTATTATTATATTATTATTATTAAATGTACAGTCGGGGAAATGAGTTGTTTAGCAGAAATGTACAGTCGGGGAAAATTGTGCTAAGCAGAAATGTACAGTCGGGGAAATGAGTTGTTTAGCAGAAATGTACAGTCGGGGAAATGAGTTGTTTAGCAGAAATGTACAGTCGGGGAAATGAGTTGTTTAGTAGAAATGTACAGTCGGGGAAAATTGTGCTAAGCAGAAATGTACAGTCGGGGAAATGAGTTTTGACGTGACAACGTCTTATAATTCGATAGAGCCGGCTGCACGCACGAAAAAACATGACTCATGCGGCGTTACCTCGCTCTGAGGCGTTCCATTTAAGGCTTGAAGTGCAAGCGAGAGCGCGGAACGAGCGACAAAGAGGCACGTTGTCACGTTCAACTATCGTCTGCAGTACTTTACATACAACCGTTTTTAAGCTATTTTATGGCATATTCATGATGTTGGCGTATTTTTCCATGCATAAATAGTATATAGTATATAGTATATAGAACAAACATATTAAAATAATACATAATTACATGGCCTCTCTGTTAATCATTAGTCTCGAGTTTACCACGTGATCACGTCATTATTTCTGAAAATTATTGAAATCGACGATGGCTTGAAAAGTAAAATAATACATGTACTTATCGAGCGCCATCTATTGAGCTAGTTTTCCGCAAATTCTAAAATGTCAGTTGCCTATAAATTAATCCCGCCTTAAAAAAAATAATTATTACTATTTTGTAATAATGATACAACGCCATCTAGAAATAAAAAAGTAACTGAAACCACAGGCAGCATGGAGGTAGCGTTTGAGTTGCTTAATTTTGCTACTAGATGTCGCTAGACAGGAGTCATTCTCTACGGTACATATATATTGTATTATCTATGATGTCAATTATTGTCAATGTCACTTTGACGTTATTCGACGTATTTGGCATTTGCATTTTGCTTAATGGTTGGCGCTACTGTCGTCTGTCGAGCATTTACCGAACACAAACGGAACGAGCCAAAATTATTGATTTTTAGAAAATAAAGTAATAAGAATTTTATGCTGCGTTTTTGCCTATAAGTTCATAAGCTTATAAAAATGGCTGCGAAAATAAACGAGGCCCAAGAACACTGCAAGGCAGCAGAGAAATAGTAAGTAATAGTTTCATTTATGTTCATGTATTTTGGCTTTAATCTTATTGATAATATCACTTTATCTTACTGGAAATTAGTTCAACACTTATAATAAGCTCCCAATGCGAAGGATAAAGTATTAAATTAATCATGCATTTGCTAAAGCGATTATTGTGCTATATTTCTTTAATGGTTAGTCATGCAAATTGCAATATTATGCAGCAGGAGAACTTATTTTGTGTGACAAACAGTGGCATAACTATAGGGTGGCAAGGCTGGCAAAATGGCAAGGCCGCCCCCGTCCAAAAAGGGCCCCGGCCCAAGAGGTTGTGAGGTCAGAATTTTTTTATACCTACATGACATAGTTTTATTATAATTAACGTGACGATTTTTACTGATCAATTTGCCACGGGCCCCAGATGTTAAAATTACGCCACTGGTGACAAAATTAGAGCACAGCAATTTTTTTAACAAACATTTTTAGATTATCTGTACTTACCTAATATTGCTTAGTAAGAAAAAATGTTATGTTGCCCTCGTATATTCATTGTAAGTATGTTATATCCATAATTTTATTTATAAAATTACAACAAGAAAGTAAGTATTAAGTTCTTGAGTTTTGCTTTGCATTATAAGTTGCTTGCGATTGTTGCTGTAAAATGTTAATTTATGGACTTTGTAATGTAGTAAGTTTAAGAGGATTTAACCAACATAGATCATGGATTCCGAGGTATAGGCTTCTTTTAATTGCTAGAAACAGCTAGACAGTTCCTGCATTTTTTTGCATACAAAATATGGGCAGACTTCTATGTTAACCCTTTAAGCCCCATAAGGACACCACGACCGGTGACCGCGACAACAATAGAATAACAATAGATTTCCAAGAGTCTGCGATCGAAGGATTCAGTATGGGCAGTACTCCATAAAATTATATTATTTAAATCAGAACTTAATATAATATGCAAATGCAAAATAGATAATGCATCAGCAAACTTACTTCAGAAACATGTATGAGCCAAAAATGTAATAAGCCAAAATATATTTTAAAAAATACAATGTAGAGGTAATCCTGGCGCCACAAGATCGTAGTTATGGTGAAATTGCTTACAAAATTATTCAATTGACATAAATATTACAGTTTGAAGACATCACTTATGAAGTGGAAGCCGGATTATGATTCAGCAGCAGATGAATACAGTCAAGCAGGTAAGTAATGGAATATGAGATGGGTCACTTTTTAGGGTTTTGTACCCAAAGGGTAAAAACGGGACCCTATCACTAAGACTTCGTTGTCTGTCAGTCTGTCTCCAGGCCGTATCTCAAGAACCGTTATAGCTAGATTTCTAAAATTTTTACAGATTTTGTATATCTGTTGCCGCTATAACAACAAATACTAAAAATAAATATACAATTAATATTTAAGGGGGCTCCCATACCACATGATTAATTTTTGTAGCTTTTTTGCTCGATATCAATAATGGCAACAGGTAGGCACTTGAAATTTTCACAAAGGCCTTAATTATATGTGTACTTCAATAATCAATTATATTTAGTTAAAATTAAAAATTTAAAATTTATTCCCATACAAAAAACACAATTTTGGCCTGTTTTTGCTCTATAACGGAACCCTTCGTGCGCGAGTCCGACTCGCACTTGGCCGATTATTGCTTATCTCATCTTTTACTCCCAGTGGTGTGGCTGAACAAAAACATGCAAAATGTTTAATGTAGCATTCATCTGAATAAATTTTTATTTCAATTGTTAGGCCGTGTTTCCACTGACGCGGAGCTTAGCGGTGCCGAATTGACCAATCACTATGCTCGAAATCTTCGCTGTCATTCCGCTGGAATAGCACGATTGGTCGATTCGGGCACCACTAAGCTCCTCTCCGCTCCGCGTCTGTGGAAACACGGCCTTATTGTTACCTCATTCTAAAATAGTGATAAAACTTACCTAAAAAATATTTTATTGTAGCTCAATGTTATCGTATTGCTCGTGACCCACAACGTTCCAAAGAATGTTATTTGAAAGCCTCCGAGCTTTATAAGAAGAACCATGCATTCTTCCATGCTGCTAAAGCTATTGAAAATGCAATTATCATCTGTAAAGAACTGCTTGGTCCGGAAGAGGTATGTTTATTATTTTACGAATTTCTTCGTTACTACTTTCAAATATTGACAGGGTTGCATGTACCAGGTAATTGTGGATATACTATTTATCATATTGATTATAGAGATAACTGCATCAACTCTGAAAAACAATTAGCCCAGACTGGCGCTAAAAATATCAATTTAAGTATTTCTAGAAATATCAAATAACTGATTCTTGAACTTACCTCAACTAAGACTATTATATCTTTCAGCTATACTCCATGGCTGTTGATTCAAGCAGTCTGTATCAGCAACATGGTTCTGGAGATGCCGGTGCTAATATCTTGGATAAGGTTGCTAAGATCATTGAGGAAAGGTCTCCAGAGCTAGCAGTCAAGCTGTTCAAGCAAGCTGCTGATGTGTCATCGGTAAGTAAATTATTGGAGAGAGAACAGCTCTGTGGTCCAGTGGTTTAGAGCGTGGCTCTTGACTCGGAGGTTGTGGGTTCGATTCCCGCGTTGGAAACATTATTTCCAAGTTTGGTTAGGACAATGCAGGCTTATCACCTGATTGTCTGACAAGTAAGATGATCCACGCGTCGGATGGGCATGTAAAAAGTCGGTCCTGCGCATGATCTCTCGCCAGTCGTGTCGGTCGTCCTTCCCACTGAGTTATAAGAGTAAAAGGAATACTCTTGTATACTGCGCACAGACTTAGGCACTATAAAATTACTCTTGCGTATCTGGCCTGGTTTCAATGAAACAGGCCACCGTCATCGAAACTGGTGTGGGAGTTATTCAGATGACTCAGTGAACTTAGTATCACTTCTCTTCTTACATTTACCTACATATTTTCTCACCGTACGAATCTTCCCTGGACTTCAACGAATATTTCAAGACTAAAATAAGCCAAATCAGTTCAGCCATTCTCGAGTTTCGGCAAGACTAACAAATTCAAAATTAATTTTTATTTATACAAAAGTTACAAGATAAGTTTGAAAGTCATATTTGTAATTTACAGATGATACATGCATGGACACATTCATGCACACTTTCTAATACAAAATTTTAATAATGTGATAATATGTTTTCAGACAGAGAGTGGCCAGCACCAAGGATCTGAGTATATCAGCAAGTCATCAAGACTTTTAGTCAAACTGCAAAGGTAATATTGGTGTACATTGTATTATAATAATACAATGTACCTACACCAAAAATTGTTCATCAGCATCAATAGACTTATAGTCCGCGCGGAACTAGTTGGCCGCGCCTTAGGTATGTGAGCGGTGGGACGGAGAGGCGGGGGCGCTTGATTTTGACAGTTCTGGCTAGTTACACAAAAATCACAAGAGATTGCAATAGCAAAATGAGTCCGCCGATAAAAAAACAATCTAAGGAAATTATATTTAAAGTGCATACGTTTTTTAAAAAACGGAAAGCCGATGTCAATAGTTTAGAATATAAAACTGATCAATTGTCTTTTATTTATTCTTTTCAATAATTACATAATATTATTGTTCACGATATCGCGAGATTGGTCGTCATTGTCTAATCTCATGTGCGTCTCGAGCAGCAAGCAACCCTCACCCCTGTCCCTACCTAAGGCGCGGCCAACTAGTTCCGCGCGGACTATAAAAAATACCATTAGCCATAAAAACGTCCCACCTGAGCTTTTAAGATTGTGTTTCTTTTAACTTTTTTATCCCAAGTTTAATGTTATAATTATTGGAAGTCCAGGGCCAGTAATGGCTTGTCTGAACTGCATAATAATATGCTATCCAGTTCTGCTACTCTTACAGATATATTTTTAAACTAGATAACGCCCGCAACTCCGTTGCGCCAAAACTCGTTTATCGCGCGGAAACCGTACATTTTCCTGGGACAAAAAGTATGCCAAGGCCAAATTTCAGCAAAATCGGTTCAGCGGTTTGGTCATAAATACGTAAGAAGAAGACAGACCCTTATGATATAAGTATGGATATAAATACTTCCATATCAAAACTGAAATATTATTCTTTACCTCACAGGTATGATGAAGCAGTAGACAGTCTCCGATGCGAGATAGGTTTTCACCAGGAGACTGGCAACATCCGTGCCATTGGTCGGTTAACGGTGGCCATAGTAATGGTGCAGCTAGCCAGAGGTGATGCAGTGGCAGCTGAAAAGGCTTACAAGGTATGAGAAAACCAGCTAATTTTGAATAAGCATTGCTATGCCTTAAAATATTGTGTAAAATGAAACTAAAACCATAGCTAAATCCAATAAGATTATTAATATTTAATTATTGTATTCAGAGCTCATCTCGCGGCTCGCCGATAAACAATGATTTGACGAGAAAATTTTGTTAAACTTTTAATTCTCTTTCAATTAAATAAATTAAAAAAAAACAATGATTTAGGAATGGGGTTGCAACTGCGAGGCACCTGAAATGCAAACCCTCGAACAGTTACTTCAAGCTTATGATGAGGAGGACAGGGATTCTGCCAAGAAGGCCCTAGCATCACCGTTCATCAGGAGTATGGACGTGGAATATGCCAGGCTCGCTCAAATGATCCCGCTGCCGGAGGGAATCGAACCTGCACCGAAGGCTATGGTCAGGGAGAATGCTGCACCGTCCTACGTCAGCACTCAAGTTGTTAATACAGAGGTATGATAATTCATTGCATTGTAATGACCACACAAGCTTGTTTTTATACTTACCACTACTGACCTCCATTATACAAGTACGCTGGACCTATGATACCCTTTGAAATGACAGCTGATTTTTGTGCCTATTTGAAGCGGAATCAGCGCCCCAATGCGGAGGAAAAGAACTTCTGAGAAGAAGAGAAAATCAGACGTAAACATGACGTTTAAAAGTCGCCATATTGGCGCTGATTGCAGTAGTGGGAGTACTTGGAACTAATGCTAGTTTCTACCACCGTAGTGATTATATTCTCTTTGGTTTCTACAACCAATAGCGATTGAGCTGCCATTTGCAAGTTACGTCAGATTTAGTTCTCTTTCCCCGCATTGGGGGCGCTGATTCCGCTTCAAATAGGCACAAAAAACAGCTGCGTATCTTATGTCCAGCGTACTTGTATAATGGAGGTCAGTGCTTACCACACAATATAAGAAATAAAACCGAAGGTACCGTACATTCTGTTCCTATTTCTCGGCTGTGGTTTTCAATATCTGCGCTAATTTTTATAATAATTACCCATTACTCGTAGTTCCAAAGCAAACAGCATTTGTAAATTGTGTTACTAACATTTTATTTTTACTTTTTCAGCCCGGCGTTATTTCTGATAATGAGAACGATGATCAACCGAGTTCTGCTTATGAAGAAAAGAAAGCAGACGATGAAGAGGGGGATGGAGATGGATTGTGTTAAATATGAGGTACAGTGGCCTGGTATTGACACTACTCTTATCTCTGTGTTATTGGCTATGTGATAAATACATGAGTCTATAGATTATTATAGAGGGTACAGTAAAGAATGCACATTGACCTCTTAAATATTCCCTCGATCGTGGAAAAACGAGACACAATAGCCTTTCTATTGTTATCGCGGTCGCATGCGACCGCTTGGGGCTCAAAGGAATATAGTATCAACTTTTCCAAACTCTTCTATAAAAGGTTACTTGTCATTACAGTGAATGAATGAAAGAAAATGTTCCAAGGTCTTTAGGGATGGTAAGGCAACAAAACAAAAGTTATTGTGGTCTAAACCTTAGGTCCTAACTGAACCCTCCTTTTTATTGATCTATTCAAAAGTCTATGTGCAATCTTTTTTAGAAACGAGGCCACAATTCTTCGTTTTGTTATACTGTGTCATTGCAACGGCAATTGCATATTTTATAATATGCTACATGCGTTGCTTTGTCGGACGCGAAAACAACGCAGATTTGTCATACAATGCGTTTTTCCGTTGCAAGTTGCAATGACACAACGAAGCCATGTGCCCTTTCTCTACGGATAGTCGGATACTGTAAATTGTAGGTGTCAATTATTTAAAGTGTCAATATTCAGGTATGTAGTTTATTCTTAAAATGTCAAAAAAATATAATTGATAGCCACAAAGTAGCTTTTGCTTGTCAATTTCATAAATTCATATACAAATAATAATAATTATTCGTTATAATATTGTATAATGTATTGTGTATTGTGATCATTTGAATATTATTGGCAATATTTTTAACCATATAATATGGCTTGGCGAAATATCATAAATTATTATTATTAATGTCAGTATACGTCATTTATTGATTATTATGTGACATTATTTTGTCCTAGAAGACATATATTTTCATAGCAAAGTGATTTACATTTACTTACTAGTTTAGTGTCTTTTATTAATTGTTAAAATAATATTATTTTAAATATAATATTTTAGTGAAGAGTGAAGTTTTTTTAACTATAGTGTCCTTTTCCAATTTATAATAATTTTCAGAAGGTCGGACACTAGTTTTGACGTACTACTTACCATCTTAATTTATTTAATTAATTAAAGTCAAATTTTAGTTAGCTAGTTTTAAATTTGTGATAAAATGATATACTATGTTGGCTGAAAATAGTAATCGTTATATTAATATACTTTTTGGGTTTTTAAGAAAATTGTTGTTTTTTTGTGGTAATATTGTGTATTTCTGTTATAGTATATTATAATATTAACATCTAGCAAGTTTAGAAAGTAGGTATGACAACACCAATTTCTCGTAATTATAATGAAATTTTACCGTCTTTAATTTGAATATTTGAATAAACACTTATAATTTTCTTGATAAGGGTTATATTTTGTGTAAATATTTACACGAAATTTTTATTTTACTTTATTTTACTTAAATATTTGACACAAAAAATTTAAGTAAAATAAAAATGTTGCCCATCTCTTTGTGACGTCACTGCTCACGGTGTTCTAGTGCCATACAATGACGTCACGGATTTATCGCTTTCTTGTTTTAAAAAAAAATAGTCCTTTTCTTCGTTAATTTTATAAAATTACTTTAGCTTTAAATGTTCTCTTGGTTAATATTAAATAGGGACAGAATATTTTTAATCGTCATGTCTTTCTATTACATAATAAAATATTAATGTGTGATATAGCTAGCTAAAGACAAGCAAAAAAAATTTAAAACTGCATACTTACAATCAATACTGCCATAAAAATTTACAGTTATTACTGTAATATCTTTTCTGCACTTGTAGTTTGTGAGTGTGTGTATGTCAAAACCCTTTCAATGGTAGATTATTAATAATCATTTATTATTATTATCAAGTAGAAAAGAAAATATATTTTTATTTATTTGTAAAGAGAGTTGATTTAAAAATTAGGTAGTTAATGGTATCTTTATTAAAGTGAACAAATATTGAGAATATGAATAATACACAACATTTATGATACCTACTTGTGTAGATATTATCCTTTAGTCATCCATTTATCATAGTTTAACTGAATAATATATTTAAAATATTTTATTGTGATCGAGGCCTAGATTAAGTTGAAGCTTGCTGCAAGCTGCTTGCATTTAAGTATATAAGAAAATATCCAGATTGATAAGGGTCTGTTCACATTACACCACGATGCATATTTCACATTTAACAAGTAAGCAAAAGCTAAGACTTCGAACTATGCAACGTCTTGTCTCGGTGTCAACTGTGAACTAACTCTTTAGGGCCGCGACACACCGGAATGGCAGCGGCGAGGCGAGCTCTTTCAGTGTCATAGGATTTTAAACTTTATCTTCATTGTTGTAATACATAGTATCGCTTGAGAAGTCTACGGCCGCCCGTGGACGCTCGTGGCCGCTCGTGGCCGCTGGCGGCCGCCGGCGGCGGCGATTTCTCAAGCGATATTATGTATTACAATAATGAAGATAAAGTTTAAAATCATATGACACTGAAAGTGCTGCCATTCCGGTGTGTCGCGGCCCTTACTCAGTTGGTTTAGTTCTCACTAGTTAGTAGATATATTTATATCTATATGATATAACTGAGTAAAATCATAAATTAAATATTGTATCATTTGTATTTTACAATATTGTGTACAGTGACAATTGTATAGAATTAGTAGATGCTTATTTTGTTAGTAATATAGCTGCTTCTGGATTTGAGAGTCCTAATCATAAATGTTACTCTTTTTTTAAACTAAGTGTAATATTATAATGTTTTATCTTTGTCTTTCAAGCTAATTTTTAAAGGAATCAGACCAGGACAATGTATTGTGTATTGTGATAGTTGTGGATAAACATTCTTGTTAGAAAGGAAGTAATGTAACTATATGTTTCTGAATAATATATAATGACTAATGTATTATGCACTAGAAAACTTCTTCACCGATGCATTATAATATTTTACATCACATAAAACATATATTTTGTAATGTTAAAACAAGAACCAAAAGAATGCCTCTGCTATAAAAATTTCATATTGGCAGACCGCTGAAGCCAACAATTTTTTTCATGTTGAATTAATGCCTGTATGCAAAAAAAAATACAATATTTTTACTAAGTACTTACAGCCCAGTTAAAATATCTTAAGACTCTATTTGATGATTACGGCAGGTAGTTGAGTCTTAAGATATGTTGGCCTTTGTATATTTCGCTATCTGGTGAGGCTTAATACTTGAAAATATTTTCCTAGTACATTGTTATTCTCATTACTAAAGATATGAAATTGCTGTAGATTCTTGCATTGTTATAATATTTATATTTTATTTTTACACAGAGCGAGTTGTTTATATGTATTTTATATTATAGTAAGTATGTTGTATATTTTATTGGTGGAAGCTTTTTTAAATTATGTAG
The DNA here is from genome assembly GCA_963422495.1 of Polyommatus iphigenia. Taxonomy (NCBI): domain Eukaryota; kingdom Metazoa; phylum Arthropoda; class Insecta; order Lepidoptera; family Lycaenidae; genus Polyommatus; species Polyommatus iphigenia. The sequence goes on along the minus strand of OY730178.1, from coordinate 27,832,624 downwards.
TCCTATTAGCCCATACAAAATTCATATTTTTCACTTGGATAATAATGGTTATAACTTATAACGATATAATACATGTTAATATTATACTATTATAGATAATTTTTATTATTTTACATACAAAACTATCCATAATTTTTGAAAATATTAACTGCTTCAAATCATAACCACCAATAAAATAGTTCGTTTATTTTCATATTATCGTTGACTGTAAAATGATGTTAAAATATTGTATAGAAGATTAGCTGCAGTAGTAATATAATTTTTGTTATCCTAAAAATATATTTTGCCGTGATTTATCAATATTGCTGTTAAGAAAATGTATCAATAAAATTAATAAAATACTCTGGGCATTTTTTCTCGAACCCATAATGTAGCCATGGTTTAGGGGCAATTTTAGACATTGGAAACCTAAGATGAACCTATCACTATAAAAAATGCATTTTTTCTTTAGTTCTGTAGTATTAATATGATAATTAATATTTAGGGAGGACGACCTCTGTGGCTCAGTTGGAGGGCTGTTGGTAGCTCAAGCCGGGGGTCGCGGGTTCGATTCCCGCCGACGGAACAAAAAAAAATTCGAAGTTCCTGGGTCATGGATGTGTATTTAAATATGTGTATCTTAATATTATATTTAAGATTTTTATTATAATAATAATATTATTATAACATAATATTATTATGTATAGTATAAAAGTATTAAATATATTTCCGTTGTCTGGTACCCGTAACACAAGTCCTTCAGGTACTTTGCACGGGGCCAGACTGACGTGGTGTGAAGCGTCCATAGATATTATTATTATTTAAAAAAATAATCTTTAGTATCCCTGATTAAAAACATACTACACACAGTGCATAAATATTACACAAGGTAACAATTTTCGCCTGATCTTCTATACATATTATAAAACAAAGACGCTTTTTAGGGTTCCGTACCCAAAGGGTAAAAACGGAACCCTATTACTAAGACTTCGTTGTCTGTCCGTTTGTCTGTCTGTCTGTCTGTCTGTCTGTCGCCAGGCTGTATCTCAAGAACCGCTATACCTAGACTTCTGAAATTTTCAGATTGTGTGAATATCTGTTGCCGCTATAACAACAAATACTAAAAACAAAATAATATTAATATTTAAGGGGGGCTCCCATACAACAAACATGTTTTTTAGCCTTTTTTGCTCGATATCAATAATGGAAACAGGTAGCCACTTGAAATTTTCACAAAGGTCTTAAAATATACATGTGTTAGGTATTTAATAATTCATGATAATATTTAAATAAAATAAAAATTTAAGCTCAAGGGTTATTTAAATCCCATACAAAAAACACAATTTTTGGCCAATTTTTGATCTATAACGGTACGCAACCCTTCGTGCGCGAGTCCGACTCGCACTTGGCCTATTATTTTCCCTCATGTCCCTTTGTTCCCTTTAATCTTTAAAACTACGCAACGGATTTTGATGATTCTTTCAGTGTTAGATAGCCCATTTATCGAGGAAGGCTATATGGCATAGGCTATATTTTATCACGCTAAGACTAATAGGAGCAAAGAAATAGAGGAAAATGTGGAAAAAACGGGGAAAATTATTTGAACGCGCTAATCTCAGGAACTACTGGTCCGATTTGAAAAATTCTTTCAGTGTTAGATAGCCTATTTATTAAGGAAGGCTATAGGCTATATTTTATCACGCTAAGACTAATAGGAGAATGTGGAAAAAACGGGGAAAATTATTTGAAAGGGCTTATCTCGCGAACAACTGGAGCAATTTTTATGTTATTTGGCACAGATAAGAAGTAGACCACGTGAAGGATCATAGGCTATCGATTTTAATCATTTTTTCAGTGGCTATATATTTTATACCCGTGCGACGCCGGGGCGGGTCGCTAGTATGATAATAAAGTTAAAATTAGGTATATAATAATATGTAATATTATGTATTACAAAAAATATAATGTAGACTTATAATAAATAGACAAAAATGAAATGTCATAAACACGCTTAAATATAATTTATTTTAGAGAAACTCATCTGGTCAAAACATTTTAGTACAAATTGATAACCATAATAATACTAGTATAACTTACTTATATAGTACAGATATTCATAGGAGATCTCTAAGTAATAGGATTATAATGTATATACCTAATATAAGTTTTAATATCATACATGATTTTAGAATAAAAGTTTTTTTAATGTGTGATGTTCAAAACAACTAGGTACTAAAAATTTAACCGCAAGGTAAACTTAAAATAGCAGGGAGACTAGCCAGTAGAGTAAAAATTTAATCCTCCTGCCTATCATATCCCATACCTATCCTATCAGACAGAGAGCAGTCACGGGTTCAAGCAGTCAGTTTTGCGTTCTTTGTGTAATATTACATTATATAAATAATAAATATACTCACACAGAAAGCATTCTGACCGCGTCAGAATGCCTCCTATTTGACAACATAAAGAACGCAGACCTGACCTATTGAACTTTTGACCATGCGACCACTCTCTGTCTGAAAGACCCCTGAGTCTTACATACATTAATATTTTTTAACGAGATTCAGTTCATTAATTTGGTTTTATAAACCTAAATATACATCATTAAACCAAAATTCCTGATCTCTAATCAATAGATTTATAATTTGTATACCTAATATAAGTTTTAATGTCATACATGATTTTAGAATAAAAGTTTTTTTTAAGACTATTAGCAAAATGATATCAGGCAAATAAGCAGAAACAATGTACATACTTATAATAATTGAAAATAAAATTCAGACAATTTACATTTTGTTCTGTATATAACCAGTGTGATGTTCAAAACAACTAGGTACTAATAATTTATCCGCAAGGTAAATTAAAAATTAGCAGCCAGCCAGCCAGTAGAGTAAAAATTTAATTCTCCTACCTAATATATCCCATACAAATGACAAAACCTTAACAAATAAAGGACCTATCAGACAGAGAGCGGTCACGGGTTCAAGCAGTCAGTTTTGCGTTCTTTGTGTAATATTATGCTAAGTACTGACATACGGTTTTGCTCGATAGTTTTACTCCAAATCGAGCAATTACCACCGTGTGGACCGCCAAAACTGACAGCTCGAAGTTTCGCTGCGAGCCGGCTCGATAGAATTAAATATGTAAAATATGTCATTTCCTTCGATTTGGAGTAAAACTATCGAGCAAAAGCGTATGTGAGTACTTAGCATTACATTATATAAATATACTCACAAAGAAAGCATTCTGACCTGAATGAAAGAATGCCTCCTATTTGACAACATAAAAGAACGCAGACCTGACCTTTTGAACTTTTGACCATGTGACCGCTCTCTGTCTGAAAGACCCCTGAGTGTTACAGACATTATTATATGTTTAAACGAGATTCAGTTCATTCATTTGCTTTTATACACCTAAATATACATCATTAAACCAAAATTCCTGATCTCTAAGCAATAGGTTTATAATTTGTATACCTAATATTGTAAGCTTTAATGTCATACATGATTTTAGAATAAAAGTTTTTTTTAAAGACTATTAGCAAAATGATATCAGGCAAATAAGCAGAAACAATGTACAATAATTGAAAATATTATTTTTTAACAAAAAATTGAACCCGACCTCCAAGGAAAAAACAATATTCTTAAAATGGCCTAAAAAGTATGAAATAATTATTATTCATTAGTGCCTTTTTCAAAATTCGATATATATATATATATATATATACCTTATTTTTGGAAGTCGGTTAAAAATTAAGTTAGTATATAATCAGTGTGATGTTCAAAACAACTACGTACTAAAATTTTATCCGCAAGGTAAACTTAAAATAGCAGGGAGACTAGCCAGTAGAGTAAAAATTTAATCCTCCTGCCTAACATATCCCATACAAATGACAAAACCTTAACAAGTAAGGGACCTATCAGACAGAGAGTGGTCACGGGTTCAAGGTTCAAGTAGTCAGTTTTGCGTTCTTTGTGTAATATTACATTATGTACTTACTCACACAAAAAGCATTCTGATTGCGTCAGAATGCCTCCTATTTGACAACATAAAGAACACAGACCTGCAGCCAGGGTGACCATATGTGGCAGGTTCCTGCCATTTTGGCAGGATTGGCGTCTTATTTTGGCCTGTGGCATGATCGGTTGACGTTTTAAAAACTTGGCAGGTTTTGGCAGGATTGGGGTATGAAAAATAAATGTTATTTTTTGCATCAAAGAAGTCAGTGATTTATTAGAATCTGGTGGTAGTAATTCAAATTCTGTTTTAAGTGTAGATAACTTTTGGGGTGTAATAGGCAAAATGCGAAATTCTAATATAATTTTAAATGTTTCAAAGGGATTGTTATGCTTACCAATGTCTGCTTCATGCGAAAGAATGTTCTCCCAAATCAATACAAAAACTCGGAACCGTTTTTAGGGTTCCGTACCCAAAAACGGGACCCTATTCATGAGACTTCGATGCCTGTCCTACCGTCTGTCTGTCTGTCTCCAGGCTGTATCTCAAGAACCGCTATAGCTAGAGTTCTAAAATTTTCACAGATTGTGTATTTCCGGTGCCGCTAAACCAAGCAACCGGAGCAACAAATACTAAAATCAAAATAAAATTAATATTCAATACAATCCCATACAACAAACGTAATTTTTTTGCTCATAATCAATAATGGCAACAGCTAAACGCTTTAAATTTTCACAAAATCCTTAACTATACTATTTGTTATTTAATTATTAATAATAACATTTTAATAAAATAAATATTTAATCCCATAAAAAAACACAATTTTTGCCTACTTTCTGATTTCTCTCTGTAACGGTACAGAACCCTTCGTGAGCGAGCCCGACTCGCACTTGGCCGATTTTATAAACAAACATGTTGCATCTATGTTGCATGTAGCAAGGCATTGGTGAGCATAATGATTGCAAATTTTCCTTCAAACCTACAAAATAAATTTTGAATCGCATGAACAAATCTATGTTTATAGATGAAGAAATGGAAGAAGACGATGCGAATGTTTAATCTAATAAAAAATGCAATATATTATATGTGTATTTTTACTTTTCTTACTTTAAAACAACAGTAAATAAAGATGGCAGTATTTGGGCATTTTTTACTACAGGCTTTGGCAGGGTTCAGCTGTTTTTTGACCAAAGTAAGGCAGGATCTGTAATTTAAATATGGTCCCCTGCCTGCAGCCTTACCAATGAAGCTGATATCAGATTTTTGACACTTTAAACATCTAAAATAGAGCTATTTTAGATCATAGATGTCTAAAGTGTCAAAAATCTGATATCAGATTGATATCAGTTTCGGGGGTAAGGTTCCTGACCTTTTGAACTTTTGACCATGTGACCACTCTCTGTCTGAAAGGTCCCTTAGTGTTACAGACATTAATATGTTTAAACGAGATTCATTTCATTCATTTGCTTTTAAACACCTAAATATACATCATTAAACCAAAATTCCTTGCACTTTCCCCCTTTTTTTGTAAAAATATTTACACCACAGCTGCTAAGCTAATCAGATGCAATACAGATCATTATTATACAGTTTTAAACAAGGACAGCAGCTGTCATAAAGTAGCTGTTGATAATTAATACTTTTACTAACCCATCAATCCATAAGCAGCAGCCTGCTGCCGCACAACAATTGAAAATCTATTGTGTCTGTAATACCCACAATGAAGGTGTTAATAAGGGGGTAGACAATTATTAAGCTCTTTACACCAATGAAAATGGCTTAAAACAATGATCATTTGAGTCAGTCTACAATTTATTTACAGATTTTGATATATTTTATTTTCTTAAATAAGTGTTTACCTATTCTTATCCTAAGCTTGTAAGTTTTTGTGTGCAAACATTGTGTGTATGTATGGTGGAACCATCGATGGAACTGGGGGGGCTGGTTCAGGTTGGGTTTCCTTCTCTTTACTATTTTTTGTCTTTCTAAATTGAAAACCGTTCTTTCGTAGTATCTTTCTAAGAGTTTCCCTTGAGCCTTTAAAGTTTATTTCCTCCTTTAATATTTGTAAGAGCTTATTTATTGTAGGAACTTCTTTTTTGAAGGCATAAAATTCGTGAATTTTCCTTCTGATCACTTGTAGATCATATTCGTCCACCTCAATTTTTCCTTTAGTCCGTACCCTTTTCTTGGGCGACTTTTTTAATGTTTCAGGATCTAAAAGACCTTGTTCCACTAGTCTAGCTTCCTTGACAATGTTAAGAACAGTACGTTCTGAGACACCTGAAAAAAAGAAAGGAATTAAGACAAGGAAAGAAAAAGATAATACAATACATTAATCTCCAAACAATATACATTAATCTCCAAACTGTACTGTTTTGTTATTTGAGATTAATGAAGTTTAAAAAATGTTTAAAAACATTACAATATAAAATAAAATAATTAAACTGAAATATTTTAGACACTGTCTAATGTAATAAAAAATTGAGAAATGGGGCCGAAAATAATAATTTATTGAATCGGCTTCAAGAATATCATTGTGTATAAGTCCAGAAGAATATAATGGACACTTTAAGAGCATAAATTAGCAAAAAAATGTAATTTTTACTGACCTGTAGCTGCAGACACTCTAACATACACTTTGCTTAAAGGGATTATCGGCACCTGCATTCGTTTTTCTTCGTCCATAAATTCCTTCACTTTTAATATAATATCGCGAACTTCACTGGTTATGTTTTTCGGCATTTTATCGTTTTATTAGCGTTTTGTTATATTTTGAAAACAGTAAACCAAGACGCGACATCAATGGCCGCGAAGACTTTATTTTTAATTTGTACTTTCCTCCTTCTTTTTTAAGTTGCGGTAAGATGGAATGGAAACCTATAAAAAAATCTTATATATGGTCATGTGGGTCAAGTGTGCGCAGCGTGTAAGTGTGCGTATTGTAATTATCTCGAAAAATATACAACGCTAAGGAACGGCAACCCCCCTCTTCAATAACCCACAGGACGCCCTGCGAAGCCCTCATGTCCCAACGGCTGCGCGCGCGCCATTTTGGATTGACAGATATAATATGAAGATTTTTGCTCAAATATTTACGATTTTGTGTAATATTTTTTAATGCGTAATCTTTTGAAGTCATGTATTTTTTTTTCTAAATAAGCTTTTTGCTATCGAGTGCAACATAATATCAAGTTTGTTATTTGCCAGTGTTTAGGATATTATGATGATGCAGGAATTAACGATATTCGTATAACCCTGTTCCTATGCTTTGGGTTAAGTGTGCGCAGAAGCCTTGTCCCTTATGTGGCGAACAGTATTCTGAACCACCGACTGAAGATTGGATTGAATGAAGCGTTTATGGAGTCTGGTGGCAAAAACAGTCTACCAGCTCCGCACACGGCTTTTTTTTTTGTATTAAGTACCTACATGTATGACGAAGTAACAAAATATTTCTAAGTGAAAATTGATATAAGACGATTTTGTTGATTACTTTAAGTAACTAAGAGTAGTTACAAATATAAGATATAAAGGAATATTATTTATGTTCTAAAATATATATCGACGGTTAAAAGGAAATAGGGTATAAGCGCCAAAAAGTGAAATGTTCAGGAGAGTTGATTAAAGTTTTGAGTTTAAGAAAAACTGACGTATCTCTGTTATTTATTGACGTATCGTGATAATTTAAACAGTTATAAAATGATAAAAAATGGGCCTCTTACCGGTATTGTTAGTTTTAATGATTTGGTGCTATTTATAGTGTTTTTTGTCGCTTATGACAATTACTTTAAAATTTTGAATGAGGTAATATCGCCGCCCTAGTGCTTAAATGGCCAATCGACCAGTGAGCAAATTTTACAGGAGACTTTTTTTTAAATTACTTATGGACATTATTAGAAGCTTATTAAACTTTTGTTGAGTTAGAAAAATGTAGTATTTCTTAAAAAAATAAAAATCGTGCAAACCTCCGATTTTTGCAATAGTGGATGAAAATTGAAAAGAAAAAAAGGAATATGTAGCTGATAACATAAATAATAAAGTTTACCTATTGAAAAGTTGTGCTTTTGATTTTTAAATTATTCTCTACCACTCCAAGTAAACTCACAAACTGTAAAATTTTGAAGAAAATTTGCATATTTCTTTCTTTTAAATATATAGCAAAATAATAAAAATATATTATAATTTTTTTTATTTGTATTGTTGCTTATATTCCAAATAAGGAAATAAGTTGAAAAAATATATAATTTAGATTTAAAATTAATAGAATTATAATATAGAATAAAAGGGCATACCTCCAAATGTGCTTGTTGTGTGCCTCGCCAGGTAAATGGCGTTCCTATTTTTCTTTGGTTTTAAATAGGAAGTTTAAAATTACTTTTCAGGCTTAGCAAAGCCTTCTTTTTCTTAATGTGTATAACTTTTTAGCTCTTACTTTATTAAATTTTCTGAAAGTGTAGCACAAACTTTTGACGGATATTTCGAAGAAAATCTGTATTTTGTTTCTTTTGGTTAGGTTTTTACAGAATAAAATTGATTTTTTATATATTTTTTTTCACTAATTATATTTGCTAAAACATACTTAAAGGAAAAAAATACAAATTAGGTTAAGAACTGATATTTTTTGTATTCAGATAAGCATTTTCCGAACATAGGTCGCAGCATGCGTCTTTAGTATGTACCTGAGATTTGTAGCACCCAATTTTTTTTCTGGCTTCATGTAGGAAGTTTAAATATATTTCAAAGACTAGAAAAAGTCTTTCATTTGTCGATGCATTTAATATTTTAGCTCTCACTTAAATAAATTCTCAACAAATGTAGAAAAATGTTTTCGGTCTATTTTACACATTTTTGGAGATATTTCAACGTTTTTAAGTACTTAAAAGTTATAATTTCTCTAAAAATTAAATACGCACAACAAGTAAGTTTAACACACTTTACGTTACAATCCTTAAATCCACCCAAACCATTTTATCTTGGTTACGACGAGCGTTAATCTCTAAAAACTTTGCAAAAACCTTATAGTTGTATTTAGCTTAGCAAAGCAAACTTTCTTTTTTAAAAATTGGTTATTTGGTTGATTTTCAACGTAAACAATCGGATAAGAGTCATTAAATAACAGGAACAAGAAAAAAAAATTTTTTCTGGACCGGTTTTATATGATGAAATATAATTTTTTAATTAAGTAACTAAAAAATTAAAAGCACAAAAAAATTTTTGGTAAACTTGCAAGTTATAGTGTAAAAAAGAAAATGACACCTCAAAAACAAAAATCCATTCACTATTACAAATTTCGGAGGTTAAAACCTCTGGCGACTGCACTATAATTGAAAATAATAACTATAGCACTCATTATATTTCATTTAATTATTGGAGATTGGCCAAAATTCTTCCAACATAATTATGCATAATATGGAGATTGAGCACAACGACATGGAGATAGTTGTCTAAAATAACGTGCCAGTTTAGTGCTTGTTTGTCCAAAATACCACCATGTTCGCTATACAGTATGTTTATTTTTTTATAAAATTATTAAAAATGTATATGGCCGTGTATATGTGTGTATGTATACTATGATGTTTGTTTGTCCGCAATTATCGCTCGTTTGGCTGAACCGATTCTGATGCGGTTTTCAGAACAATATTTGTCAGATTTAGGGTCAATTTACGTTGGCGCAGAATCGAAGCGCATCGAAGCGAATCACCAAAACTGAACATAGCATTTTAACCTTAACTCCAGAGCATAATGCACACATTACTTCTGCGAGGCAAATCAGCGTTGGTCGGGCGCATTCGCGCGAATTTGCGCGAATGCTCGCGCCTTTTTAAAATTTCAGAAGTAATGTTTGCGTTAACGCTTTGGAGTTAAGGTTGAATTTGCTATGTTCAGTTTTGGTAATTCGCTTCGATTCTGCACTAGTTTAAATTGACCCTAAATGTGACAAATATTATTCTGAAAACCGCATCAGAATCGGTTCAGCCAAACGAGCGATAACTGCGGACCAACATACATCATATTATTACATACACTAGCGACCCGCACCGGCGTCACACGGGTATAAAATATATAGCCACCGAAAAAATGATTAAAATCGATAGCCTATGATCCTTCAAATAATTTCCCAGGTTTTTTCCACATTCTTCTATTAGTCTTAGCGTAATTAAATATAGCCTATAGCCTTCCTCAATAAATGGGCTATCTAACACTGAAAGAATTTTACAAATCGGACCAGTAGTTCTTGAGATTAGCGCGTTCAAGTTAGCCCTTTCAAATAATTTTCCCCATTTTATCCACATTTTCCTCTATTTCTTCGCTCCTGTTAGTCTTAACGTGATAAAATAATATAGCCTTCCTCGATAAATGGGCTATCTAACACTGAAAGAATCATCAAAATCTGTTGCGTAGTTTTAAAGATTAAAGGGAACAAAGGGACATGAGGGAAAAAATCGACTTTGTTTTATAATACTAAGTATAGAATACACACATAATAAGTATAGAATACACACATACATAGAGGTCAATCTGAGAACTTACTTTTTTTAAGTGGGCTTAGTCCTTTGATCGGGGATTCTTGGAAATGCTATTATATTCTATTGTTGTGACGATCACCGGTGCTCGTGTAGGGCTTGAAGGATTAAAATAGTAAGAACGGATCATGGCTTAGCTGATGTGACAAGGTAATTAATTATTTATTAAGTACTTACTAATAATCATCCTGTATTTACCCTCAAGTAACTTCGAACACTAAAACAAAATTGAAACAAAAGAATATTTACTATCTAGAAACTGGCAACGTACCTTTCCAAATCAACTTCGCTCAAAATTTAGTTTGTTATTATTTTTAGCAATATTCCGCGAAATAAACTTCCACCTTTAAGTAAATGAGTGAGTGTATGCATAGGCATGCGTACAGCACCTCCCTCCTCCCACACTGCCTATGCGTACACTCGCATACAAGAACTTGCAAACACCACCACCACACAAGCAATAATGTTGGCAAATCCGTGCAAGGCCCCTCACCACCATGCAGGTTGAAAACCTCGACGCGCGTTTCGCTCCAACACCGGAGCATCCTCAGGATGTGGACTCTACGAACAACGTCCGTCAAGTGCCGCCACCGGCCAAAACACCGCCTTTTATACCCTATCGAGCCCCGCTACTACCCCCACTACCCTCACCAGTACCCCCGAACATATTAATAAGCGGTGACGTAGTCAAGCAAGTTTGGTCATTCAACAATGCAAATCTGTTATTTTTCTTTTCTTTTATGATCTCTAATTGTTCCAACACGCTCAGCCGAAAGCCTTTATCGCATTTATGTAAAACTTTATAGGAATGGCCATCGGGCACGGTATGATTACTATCTAAAAGATGTTTAGCAAAATGTGACTTATCAGGATGACCATTCCTATAAGCCGCGATATGTTCTTTATACCGAGTCTCAAAGCTGCGTCCAGTTTGACCCACATATACACTATCGCATTCAGGACAATCGATCTTATAGACACCGGACTGATATTTTTCATCAATCCGGTCTTTGTTGTGACATAAATGATGTTTTAAAGTATTATTTGTCCTGAATGCGACATGCATATCGTTGTTTTTCATTATTTTGGATAAGCGTGCAGATACCTCTCCCATGTAGGTCAAACTGGACTTATATCTAACTACCTCCTTATCAATAGGACCTGCGTACAAAAACTTAACCAGTTCTTTCTTGTTTTTATTTTTCAAAATATTATTAATAATTTTTGGACTATATCCGTTGGATATCGCAATTTGGAAAATGATATTGAGCTCATTTTGATAATTATCTTTACTAAGAGGGATCGATAATAATCTATGAATGTAACTGTGAAAGGCCGCGAGTTTGTGTTGCCAAGGATGACATGACGATGCATGAATAGTAGTATTAGTATATGTCGGCTTGCGAAAGATTCCAAAACTGTGTTTATTATTAACTCTAGTAATAGATAAATCGAGAAAATTTAGGGTGTTATTATCTTCACATTCTAATTTGAATTTAATTTTAATATGTTTTTTATTTAGTTCTTTAACAAATACGTCCAGTTGTCTCTGTGTACCCGTCCAACAAAGAAAACAATCATCTACGTATCTAAAGTAATATAAAATACTTTTATTAACGACGATATTTCTTTGTTTAAAGTCGTCCATAAATATTTCGGCCATCAAAGGACTTAAAGGTGAACCCATAGCGATATATATAAGATCGATTGTCCTGAATGCGATAGTGTATATGTGGGTCAAACTGGACGCAGCTTTGAGACTCGGTATAAAGAACATATCGCGGCTTATAGGAATGGTCATCCTGATAAGTCACATTTTGCTAAACATCTTTTAGATAGTAATCATACCGTGCCCGATGGCCATTCCTATAAAGTTTTACATAAATGCGATAAAGGCTTTCGGCTGAGCGTGTTGGAACAATTAGAGATCATAAAAGAAAAGAAAAATAACAGATTTGCATTGTTGAATGACCAAACTTGCTTGACTACGTCACCGCTTATTAATATGTTCGGGGGTACTGGTGAGGGTAGTGGGGGTAGTAGCGGGGCTCGATAGGGTATAAAAGGCGGTGTTTTGGCCGGTGGCGGCACTTGACGGACGTTGTTCGTAGAGTCCACATCCTGAGGATGCTCCGGTGTTGGAGCGAAACGCGCGTCGAGGTTTTCAACCTGCATGGTGGTGAGGGGCCTTGCACGGATTTGCCAACATTATTGCTTGTGTGGTGGTGGTGTTTGCAAGTTCTTGCATGCGAGTGTACGCATAGGCAGTGTGGGAGGAGGGAGGTGCTGTACGCATGCCTATGCATACACTCACTCATTTACTTAAAGGTGGAAGTTTATTTCGCGGAATATTGCTAAAAATAATAACAAACTAAATTTTAAGCTATGGATTTCCGCAAAGTAACGCATGATTCCATTAACAACTTCGCTCAATTTAAAATTCATTTTTTCGTTTGTACAGACATTTTGAAGCATATAAAGTATTAAATATTTTAAATTTGTCGTAGTAAGCAAATAATAAGTAATGGACAAACAAAATGGCGTCACGTGACGTGCGCGCGACCTTCGAAATGCTTGACTGTGATTGGTCGGTCGATGGATATAGGACAAACAAGACCGGAGATGGATATTTGGATGCGTTCATTTGAGCAAACTATGGAGTTAGACTACTGAAGCACTTAAAACAGTTTTTATATGGGAGATGGGATATTTTATTTTTGCTAAAAAAGCAAGTTATATGCAAGCAGAATAAAAAATATTTATATTGTAAAGTGCGTAATCAGGGTTACTATTAGTTTGAAATAAAAAGTCTATTTTGGTAAAATTGGTCGATTGGCCATTCAAGCACTAGGGCGGCGATATGGCATAAGAGACAAATGACAAAAAAAAATTAGAGGATAAGAAGCCTAAACAACATTCTGATTTCTTACATCGCAAAGTAAAAGGGTATACGAGACTAGACGATTCAGTAAGTGTTATAGGAAAAGTAGGATAACGATTTTTTACAGTGGTCGTTTATTAGTTAATAGAACACAAGTAACAGTAGACTTTCACAAAAACTAGAATTATAAGACTTAAGTGACACACATGTGACACACAATGTCGTTTGAAAGTAAAGGAAAACAAGAATAATCAACATCTGGCGACTAGCATTGCGTGAGTCTATGGAAATATGGTTGAAAAAGGTTGTAGGGTATAACCGACAGAGTAATATGACAATAAAATTTGGATATATAGGGTACAAGCGCCAAAGCTATGATCAATTACGAAATGGAAGAAGGCTATAAACGACGTTTGTAATTTTTGAGAAAATGGCTTAAAAGATATCGACGCCCCCAAGCAAAAAGTCCGTAATGTGTTATTATGGACTTTTACCTGTTATGTGAAATTCGTAATCAGAAGACCGAAATACACCTTGTGAATTTTTTCTGGATTTTTCTTAGTGATATTTATGAAGATATAATGAAATATATGTTTATTGCACGGAAATAAATTATAAAACTTTACGAGCAAAAGTACTGTAACCCAATCTCACAAATAAATATATATTCATCTTATTTTGGTAACACACAAAATAAATTCATTATGGTTTTGATAAATGCTAATTGCTATGCAATTAAGGTATTGAGTATACCTCAATCTGAAGTGTCAGCGTTCCAATATAAACGGAAATATCCTTGCTACAATTTTACTGTTTACGATGCTATTCGGAAAATAGGATATTGTTATGTGTGGCATTATCAAATAGCCAAAAGAGGTTGCACAGAAATAGGAAGTGCCTTATTATTATTTTTCAAAAGTGAAAAAGAGAGAGGTTTTAATATTGAATTTTCACTATATTCAGATGGATGGTATGGACAAAACAAAAATCGTTATATTTTTGCGCTTTACCTGTTTACGGTATTTATGCTGCTAAACTTCTTGCGATTTCTATAACTCATATATTTTTTTAAACAGGCCATAGTCAAAACGAGGGGGATTCTATGCATGCTTGTATAGAAAAAAAACTAAAGAATAAAATATTGTTGTGTTGAAGGAAACACACAGAATATTGTGTTTATTCATATCAAAACAAATTATTGAACTCTCAAATTAGTTTTGTAAAAAACGCAAAGTAATTAAGGGGGTCTAGGTCAAGAAACGGACTATTTTCAAGATTTAAACGGGGGACAGGAGACAAATATAGTAATTTAAATTATGAAAAAAATATATATGTTAGTTAAGGATCTGACACATTGGAATTCATATTCCATTACACAATATCATGCACTTCACTCGATAGAAAAAAATCCCAAAGTTACATCTTCTTTTAACGAAATTGCCATAGTACTATGTTCAAATTGTATGGCATTTTCAGATAATTTTTGTAATGAATTAAAAAGAAAGAATATATCTAGTAAGTATCGTTTATTTGACTCGATAATGGCTTCAGAATTGGCATAAGTACATTATATTACTATAGTTAAGTTGGTATTCATTGTCTCTATTAAATCATTGTAAAAAGTAATACAGGGAAAAGGTGGTAATGTGGCCCCTGCACATATATTGGCCCCCTTCAATATTTTAATTTTTAATTGATGTATAAAATAACGACGATCAAAAAACCATAAAATTGCAGGCGCAAAGTGTGTGACTGAAAGCACCAGCCGAACCAATTTTATAGTTTTTTGATCGTCGTTATTTTATACATCAATTAAATCGAGTGAAATAAACGATACTAACTAGATGTATTCTTTGTCTTTAATTCATTACAAAAAATATCTGAAAATTCCAAACAATTTGGACGTAAGTAGTATGGCAATTTCGTTAAAAGAAGATGTAACTTTGGGATTTTTTTCTATCGAGTGAAGTTCATGATATTGTGTAATGGGATATGAATTTCAATGTGTTAGATCCTTAACTAACACATATATTTTTTTCATAATTAAAATTACTATATTGTTATGTCTCCTGTCCCCCGTTTAAATCTTGAAAATCGTCCGTTTCTTGACCTAGACCCTCTTAATTACTTTGTGTTTTTCATAAAACTGATTTGAGAGTTCAATAATTTGTTTTGATATGAATAAACCTTATTAATACACAATATTCTGTGTGTTTCCTTCAAACCTTGTAATATTACAATTAATAAATTTGTCGAATAAATATCGGTATTAGTGCTAACACTGCATTAAATTTCTTATTAAAACTAATGTAATTTAGCAATACAGTTTCTGCATAAATATTATATAACCGCAATAACATCGTAATAATAACATACGCGCCCTGTTTGACATTATAAATTACGTTATAAAAGTCCATAATATAATGTTACGGATGGTAGTTTTTTGTAAAGTTACTGCAAAAACCCTGTAAGTGTTAATAGCGTAATTTTTTACTCATGACTTGTCCTGTATTATTTATTTTCACAGATTACTAGCTTATGATTAAACATATATGCATACTGATTAAACAATTACATGCACCAAAAAATTAGGTTTTATTTCACATATCAATGTTTTAAATATTTCCCCGTGTTGCCAAAATATACACAAAAAACAGTAAATCATCGCTCCTGTAAAATTTGGATTTTTCGGTTACCGACTTTTTGCTTGGGGGCGTCGATATAAGCAGCCGAAAGCTGTAGACAAATATTTTTTGCAGGGGTACAAGCACCTTTACAGACAAACTGACCTGAATTTTTGACGGTTATAAAAAATACTACTAGGGAATTGCTTTTTTTTGCTAGGGCATAAACGCCAAAAAACTCATCGTAGAGCTATGAGAGTCAGCGAATTCGAAAGAGCGGGAAATTTTAAGTAAGATGGCATTTAAAACTCATTTTTGACAAATATGTCGCTTATGCCCTATTTCCTTTTAACCGTCGATATATTTTGTTGTTGCGTACACTTACCCAAAGTGCTGCGTACACATACTCCGATACTGGGGTAAAAATGCGCAAATGGAAGGGTTATGGTTTTCTAAAATTTCTTAAAATATAAGCTACTGAAAAATACAATTGTTGTGTTTAAGTTGGTCACAAATAAACAGGCTTACAAATTAACACAGTTTTGTTTCATTGTACTAATAATATTTGAGTTTTTCAAAGCATCAAAATTCAAAGTTTAAATGAGCACACTTGACCCGCATGACTCTGTACTAGAGCCTGAAACCAGCAGCTATTTGTTTACCAAAGGCTTTGGTCCAAAGCATCATAATAATATTATATGTGGAACTTGCGTTTGTTATAGTTTGTTTTCCGTTTTGGAGTCCAAAATTACCAGATTGCTTTAAACAAGTGCAAAACCTTCCGCATTTTTCACATTTCAATGCTGGAATACAAAATGTTTTGTCATCATAATGACCAACATGATGGAAACTCCTCTGCACGGTTTGGTCGGTTTCTAGAGACTGGTTGCTCTCCTGGAGCCTTTTTACTAGTTGCATCGACTTAATATTGGGTTGATTTGACCAGATTATTCTGGTTTTGGCCTGGTCTCCAAGGTTTTCTGACCTGTTGGATGTACGTAATACACTGACGCGTTCACGAGCGTGAAAACGACTTACAAATGCAAAGCGAGATTTGTGGAGGCTTGTGGCTTGTGGAGGCTTGCCGTGGCTCGCCGCGGTCCTAGGGGCGCCGAGCGCCGCTCGCAAATCGGCGCGCGCCCACGTTGGCCGGCCGCCGCGCTAAAGCGCGGTCATTAAAATGACCAACGTAAAAAGAACTCCAGTTTGCATATATTTTTTGAACCATCTGGAGGTCTCCTTATATATTTTGTCGAATTACAGGAAAGCAAGGCGCGCCACGAGCGGCTCGGCTTTTACAATATAAACATAAACTTTATTTTTCAACGTGAAATGAATTTTAAAATACATAAAAGAAGATTATATATTTTGTCGCCAAGATGGGCGTCAAAATGAGAGCCGCGCGACTCACGTCAGGCTGGATTTATATGTACTCCTATATAATATATAAATGTACACTTGACGGCACCCTTGCGGTCGCACCGAGCACCGTGCAGCCTATGCCCTCCGTGCCTCCTCATGGGATCTGCGTGTTAATTTACTTCCCGCTCTCTTTATGCAGCATCCGATTGCAACATAACAGTTTCGTAGAGGGCAAAAGCTACTGTATCCCAATAAGTAGTAAGGTCCAATCCAAGGACGGCGCAAAACTCAGCCTGTTGCTCAGCCCAAGCAGAGCATTCAATCGTCTTTCTCAGGTGTGATGTGTTCCGCCCAAACAGGACTGCAGGACCCTGTATAAATCCGTCTGCAGGTGGGCCCTGGACCACAGATTTTGGCAGAAGGTGATTCAGGGGCCATCGCCATCTTCAGTTTTAGTGCTGATCGACGAAAATGAGGGGTAAAGATCCATTCAGAATCCAGGACCACGCCCAAGTACTGCATTTCAGCGCCGATCGGCACACTCTCCTCCACATCACTGTGATGCGCATTGATACTTCCGCGGGGGCGGTGCTTCCGGGGCCCATAGAAAAACATGGCCTACGTTTTTTTTATATAAAATAAGGGGGCAAACGAGCAAACGGGTCACCTGATGAAAAGCAACTACCGTCGCCCATGGACACTCGCAACATCAAGAGAGCTGCAGGTGCGTTGCCGGCCTTTTAAGAGGGAATACGTACTCTTCTTGAAGGTTTGCAGGTTGTATAGGTCCGGAATTACTGCTGGTGACAGTTCGTTCCAGAGTTTTACAGTGTGCGGCAGAAAGTTACGTGAGAAACTCACGGTGGAAGAGTACGTCTTCTATAAGCGCCACAATCGGAGACTTACCCACTCTCGCCAGGCGTATTGTCTTCTCAAACATGTCTCCGTGGGCCAGCATGTATATTGTATGTGTCGTCTGGATAGCAGACCAAACGTAGCCCGTTTCTAGGGCTCACCTCATATATATTCTGGTCATAGATGGCATTCATTATATTCTTATGGCATTATGGCATTATGGATGGCATTTATTATATTATATCTATTATATATATTAAGGGGCTCTCATAAAAACATTATTTTTTGCCTATCTTTGCTTTATAATTGTACGAAACCCTTCGTGCGTGAATCCGACTCGCACTTGGCCGATTTTTTTATTTAGAAGGTTGCCACTTTTGGTTTTCGCACCACCTGAAAATTTTACTTGGACCGGCACTGGTCCATAAGAGGCCGGAAAAACTTTACTTCCACCACTCTGTAGTCTGTACCCATTTCATTTTTACCGCGCGCTTACTAGGGGGCGCTAGGGTAATATTTGCACACGGGCGCCACATGGGCTAGAGACGGCCCTGAATAGCATTTAAAATTTAAATAAGATATTTTCTCTAAAACCTAACACTAGATATTCTTAAAGTCGAATTTATTGTGCCCACATTGTGTCGTTAACATCATCTAATATTTTTTATCGCGTTTGTTTTACGTGATAAAAATTTAAAAGATATAAATGTTTGCCCAATTCCGTTCCGTTCAATATGGACCATTACAATTTTAGGTGATGCCGCGATGCGTAGATTCCGCGATCGTGAGTAGAAAACTCGCATGGAAGGAATGCGAAATAGTTTTTTCTTTAATTTAATTATTATTCCTTCTACTGTGTATTGCGTCATTGTCAGGAGAAATGACTCGCTATGTAATATGCATAGAACAACTTCGAAGTATGATAGATAGTGTTTTTTTTATGAAATAAGGGGGCAAACGAGCAAACGGGTCACCTGATGGAAAGCAACTTCCGTCGCCCATGGACATTCGCAGCATCAGAAGAGCTGCAGGTGCGTTGTCGGCCTAATAGGGGAGGGTAGGGATGGGAAGGGAAGGGAATAGGGTAGGGGATTGGGCCTCCGGTAAACTCACTCACTCGGCGAAACACAGCGCAAGCGCTGTTTCACGCCGGTTTTCTGCGAGAACGTGGTATTTCTCCGGTCGAGCCGGCCCATTCGTGCCGAAACATGGCTCAAGATTTTTAACACCTTACACCTGACTACCTATAGTCTATACTTACCTACTTAGGTACAGCTGTGGCATGTTAAGTATATACTATACAGAGCTAGTGTATAATAATAAATCTAGGTACAGAATATATTTTGTCAGATTTATTCGTATACTCGTAATACTGTATATACTTGTAATACTTAATAAAAATATAAGGGTACATAACACATATTATTATTATTTAAATGTCTTACCTACTAATTACTATAATATATATTACATACTTACCTACATCTAGTATTTATTATAGTTAATATTACCTAGTCAGTGACGCTTATAATTGCAAGTCATTGGAATCGGTTACCAGTTACCACATACCAGTCACCACTCACCTCGAAAGGGAGGCTCGGGGGGCGCAGCCCCCCCGCTACAACAAAAAACAAAACAATCCAGAAAGTCCAAAAGTAGGTTAGGTTAGGTTAGAACTTAGACCACAACACAGAGGGAGCCGAGCGAGCGCAGCGAGCGTGCTGCGGCAGCAGCCGGCGACCGCTACAAAAGAAAAGGGGGGCTCGGGGGGCGCAGCCCCCCGCCAAAACAAAAACAAACACAATCCAGAAAGTCCAAAAGTTGATTAGGTTAGAAATGTAACTGTGCTGCGGCAGCAGCAGGCGACCGTCACAAAACACGTTGTAGGTTGGGTTAAAGGCGTTAAAAAGTAAGTTACTCAAAGTAAGTAGGTTCATATTTTAATCCTGAGATTCCCAAGGGGTGCAAGTGCACCACCTGGCACCCCCCTGCCGGCGCCCATGATTAAATCAAAACTAATTAAATTAATCGATTTTGATTGACTTAGATTAGTTTTCCGTTTGATACATAATTTTTCACTCCCTTTTGTTACACTTAAGGGTCTACACAGACGGACCGCATTTCAACTGCAATCCAACCGCAAATTGCAGTTCAAGTGCAGTTTGAATGCAGTTGACACGACTGCAATACGACTGCAATAGAACTGCAAACCAAACGCGCAGTCGGATTGCAGTTCAGTTGCAGTTGGCGTGCAGTCGTGTGAACTGTTTGGTTTGCAGTTCTATTGCAGTCGTATTGCAGTCGTGTCAACTGCATTCAAACTGCACTTGAACTGCAATTTGCAGTTGGATTGCAGTTGAAATGCGGTCCGTCTGTGTAGGGTTGTAGACCCTAAGATAGTCAAGAACAAATTAAATAGACCAAGAATAGTTTTTTTGCATGTCACAATTTGGTTTAAGTATTTAGATGCCTAAAAATGTAGCCAAAAGATTTTTTTATGAGATCTTGTTTGTATTTATTTCAGACCTTGGTCAAGCTTATAGACAACCCCATTTTAGAATTTATGAAAGCCTATTTTAACTTTTTCCGCCAATAATTATTTGTCGCCTTAGAAGAAATTCAATTGCCACAAAAGAAAATCACTGCCAGATAAAATTTAAATAAAACCTCGAGTACTCGGGCTATTGGACCCAAAAAAATTGGACCCATTGGGTCCAATGAATAGATATGAATTCTTAACATATTTTCATCTAGCGATTGGACCCACTTTTATGATCCATTGTTTTATGGCAAGAAATTTTGATGTAGGGTTGGCACAAAAATGATCAGTATACCATAATATTATTTTGTATATTTAAAACTTAGAACACTCTCATTAACTTATATTATAATTATTACTATTAAGTACCTTAATCTACTGCGTCGAATTATGTTTTAAAAATACTTGGTTTATTAGTATTATTAGTAAAAAATAAAAAAAAAACTGTTAAATCTATATATTTTTATATTATAACCACAGAATTTACTAAACGTAACATCTAAGGATTATTTTTGTTAAAAATTGTAATATTATTAAAAACTAGAAAAAATAATGTACGGAAAGTATTACTTTTTTTTTATTATTAAACAAGGGGGCAAACGAGCAAACGGGTCACCTGATGGTAAGCAACTACCGTTGCCCATGGACACTCGCAACATCAGAAGAGCTACAGGTGCGTTGCCAGCCTTTTAAGAGGGAATACGCTCTTTTCTTGAAGGTTTGCAGGTCGTATAGGTCCGGAAATACTGCTGGTGACAGTTCGTTCCAGAGTAATATTAATTTTAACTTAAATAAACTTTAATAATTGTAATATTATTACATACTTAATAATATTATTTGAGTGACCTACTGGCAATTCTAATGTTCTTAAACCTAGTAAATTATATTATTAATATTAACAATAACTAATTCACAATTTCAAGGTACACCTAAGAAGTTATTTTATAATAAAACCTGTGATTTTATTTGATAGAAAAAAAATTACCTACTTTAGTTTTATTTCAATGTTTTTAAACAAAAGAAGTACTAAGAATCTTATGTTATTAGTTTTAAAATACTTTATATAAATATTATTGGCCAAATATTGATTTATTTTCTATTATTTTTACTAATTGTTTGAAGTTTTAATTTGTCTTGAGCCTGGACCGATCTCCATAAATATTTTCATACGACGTAATTATTTTGTTTTTTATTCTAATCTACAACTTTTTTGCTGGCCCTACTGACATAAACCCGACAGTCATAAAAAATAATTACTTGGGTCCAATCGCTAGAATAAAAAATGTTAAAAATTCATATCTAGTCATTGTACCCACTGGGTCCAATTTTTATGGGTCCAATAGCCCGAGTATTTACCTCAAAACTCATTAAAAAGCCGCCGCTTTCTAGTTAAAATGCTACCTCAAATTAGTCGCCAAAGTAGTTTATTTACTATCCATTTTCAGTTTTTTTAAGACCCGGAATGGTATCAATTTGTCGCCGCGTTAAATACATGCCATCACAAAACTATACAAAAATTCATAAATGTTCTTGCCAATGATTGTTTACGAGTTATTTTATGTTTTCTATGTTTTATGCAACACATGTAATAAATAGTAATAACAGTAGTATTTATAACCGTTACCAAATTTAATGTCTGCTGCATCTTTCACTTTTTTTACTTTGCACCCAGTTTGCCAGACCATAAAAGTTATGTAAATGTATTTAAACACCCAATCTCAATTATGTTAATCTACCTACAAATCAAGACTAGTAGTAATTACCATCTAGGGTCATTTACGCCAGGACGCGACACGGCACTACATTGTTTTATTAACATTAAAATATATTGCATCCGGACGCCTCGATAATTCGGAAAGGGTCTTGTTTTTGCCTCTCCGGATTAACGAGGCTCTACTGTATATCAAAACCCGAGTTTGACCTATCCCAGCGGACTCTTCTACCTCTCCTCGTCGGCCTATGGCTGACAAAATAATTAAATATATAGGCGTTTCAAATGTGATATTCGTCTTTTAATTGCCCATAATCAACGTCTTTGTTCATAATGTAGGTATAGCGGCAATCGTGTTGGCAATCTTGGTTTAAGGGGGCGTCCACAAATTACGTGAGGTTTTTTTTGAAATTTTCTGAATTAAGATTAGATGAGATGTTTTGACTCGACCCCTTCCCCACCTTAAACACCTCACGTAACTTGTGGACGCCCCCTTATCTATCATGATTCATGTCCTTTTTATAACATAGGGATCGTTAATATTATAATATGTTTCACGCATCCCGCGGATTGGAGATCACATCTAAGGGTTTTCGTGGTTGTTTACCACTAGGGATTGCAAAAAAACGGATTTTAAAAAAAATCCGGATTTTCGGATTTTTTCATCCTCAAATCCGGATTATCCGGATAATCCGGATTTTTTGTAAATTTTTAAATAATTTTGGTAAACAGCTCTAAACTTGAGTTATTTTCTTATTATTTCTTTATTTAACATTAATTTTAAAAGTGCAAAATAAAACGTCTTAAAAATTAACATTTTTCTTAACTTAGCGATGTGAAAATCGCTAAGTTAAGAAAAAAAGGAAAATATTAAAATAACAGTATCTGGTACATTAAATATTATTAACAACTTTAAAATACCTTGATTTTTTAACTAAGTATTTAAAAATGTGAAATTTTAATTAACAAGAAAATCCTAAGCAATCTCCCCTTTTCTGAGACTTTGTCATTTTTGCACCTACAGCCGTCAGCCGCACATCATCAAATTATACTCCAAGATCTGCAAGCCTCTAGTGGAACTTACAAAAAATAGGTCAAAGACACAAACAATGATCCACAGTACGAGACGTAGGATTGAGGTAGACGAGCAAGAAATTCACTATGTCAACGAGTACCTGCACTTGGGCCAGTTAGTTTCTTATGACTACAGAAAGGCAGAAAAACTGGTCCATAAAGAATAGTGACTTACCAATATCACTGAAGTGCAGACTCGTTGATATGTGTATTTCGCTCGTCATAACCAAAATCGGTCATTTACGATTTACAAATGTTCCAACTCAGAGTTTGCCAAAGAGCAATAGAGCTCAAATCTCAACAAAACAAAAAAAAAAAAACCTAATGTGCTCCCAAACTAGAATCAGAGACGTAGGAATTAAGACGGCCAAGCTAAAGTTGCATTGGGCTGGTCACGTTATCCGCACACATCTAGGCTGGTTATCGACCGAGTGATTATCCTACTATTATTATAGGCCTAAGTAAAGGTAGCGCTATGCTCTGGAGGTGTTTTTTTCCTCCGAAGGCAGATCACTGTAATCCTGACGTTACGACGATCCTTGAGGATCTATTGTGTTTCCTTCGTATTAGAGTACCGTCCCCAACCCAGTGCTGCTCATAAATTTAACGATGTGATTTGGATTGGTGCCACAAATTTCCTCTTTTTAGTAAATTAGGAGAGTTTCGCTCTGTAGTAGAGCAGTTTAGAGTCAAGTAGAAGGTGAATAGGTGTGTCACAGAATCTGCAGGTCTTAAAGCTATTAACACCTATCCTGTAAAGGTGCTTGTTCAGCTTACATTGTCCAGTTAGGCTTCTGGCAAGGATTCCATTTTTTTTTCTTACTAGCAAACTCGTCAGCGGTTACGTTACCAATGAGGTACAAACGATTGCGAAGACTTTAGTCTAGAACACGGTTATAAACTCCCCACTGGATGCATATCCGACGCTGGGGCAAGATAAGTGAAAGAATCGGGCGGTGCCTTTGCCCAGCAGTTGGATAGTATATTTATATTATTAGGCTATTGCACAGAATAATGACTTAAAATAATTATTTAAAATTTTAATTAACATTTCGTCATATTAAAAACTTACTTTATTCCTTTATTTAATTAGACAGAACCACAGATCGGCAATCGGCATTGGTTACGTAAACAATTATTATAATTTGTAATTATGTATAACCTCAATGTAAACAAAAGCAACATATTTTAGAAAAAACATTGTATTCAATACTAATGTAAAATGTTCTAAAATAATTGTAAATTTATCATAGTTGCATTTATATTATCATATAGAAAACATAATAAATATAGTAAAATAAGAGCTAGGTTATAAGAAATTAAAATATGTCGTTATTTCTTATACTTAAATAAAATGAAGAAATGTAAAAAAAGTAATTATAACCACCAAATAACTACACAATGGAATGTTAGACATGCGGAATTCTGACTTTGGTACGTGTAGATCATGCAAAGTTGTATCACAACTTTGCGCCTTTAAACAAATGTGAATTTGTATGTCAGATATTACACAATACATTTAAATTAATTTTATATTACGGTAAAGCTTATTTTTTATAATTTTTATCTACTATTCGAAAAAACCGAAAATCCGGATTTTGAGAAATAAAAATCCGGATTTTTCATAGGCCCAAAAAATCCGAATTATCCGGATTTTTCGGATTTCGAAGTACCCGGATTGCAATCCCTATTTACCACTGTTGATCCTGGCGACACAGGAGTTGCATTGGTGCGAATGTGTGGTAGGCCTTTTTTACGGGGATTTTTTTTACGGGCAAAAGCCCGAAAAAAAAATCCCGCAGATTGGGAATTATGGGCTATGGCGTCAGTCTACACACTAAAACCTCATGGTGCTACATTCCCGCTTAAAGCAGAGTTGCGGGTAACGTACGATAGAATTACTTTCGGTAAACAGGTCTCAATTATGTAACCATACTATCTCATTTCGAGCAACCAAATCGACATGATATACATATTATTATATTTCTTGTAATGGTGGTACGGACGGTTGCGCAAAATATTTCACTGCAACAGTCGAGTGCGACCGGAGATACGGCTCAAATGTGATAGTAACGAGATCGTATATCGCCATACTGTCACATATATCTTATAATATATTTAAACGAGCAATTCTTGTATATTATCTAATATATATAAATCTCCTGTCACGATGTTTGTCCGCGATGGATTCCTGAACTACTCAACCGATTTTAATGTTAATTTTTTTTAAATGTGTGCTTTTTTTCAACTTGAGAGATAAGATAGCTTTGATCTTTAATTATTATAGTCGCAATTTTATTTTATTGCAAATTATTTGTCTATAAAGAGCGACCATTGTTTATGCGACGCGGGTCACGGGATAGCGATGGACGTTGCCATGGTGACATACTTATTTAGTCACTAATTCAATAAAATAATACGGGCGATATACTTTATATAATATGGCAAAGAAACGTTTGCCGGGACAGCTAGTAGGTATATTATAATTGCAGGATCTCGGAATCGGCTACAACGATTTTCATGAAATTTTGTATATAGGGGGTTTCGGGGACGATAAATCGATCTAGCTAGGAATAATTTTTAGAAAATGTCATTTTATTCGTGTTTTATCGAATACCGAGCAAAGCTCGGTCAAATAGCTAGTTACACATTATACTATCATGATATCACGCTGAACATCCTCGTAGTAGAGTTGAGGAGTATCTTTGCTAAAGGGCTTATTTTGTTTTTTTCTTCAGAAATTGTACCGTTTTGAAGACCGGCATCGCATCTGAAACTCTTCTGATGTTCCAAAATAATTATGTCCTTGACCGACGGTAGTATTGCTTTCCATCAGGTGTAATGACTAAACGGGTTTAGTCGTTTTGCTCCCTAATGACGCCCCTAAAAAATAATCCAGAAATAAGCAGATTTGATGCGTCTTCTTTTTATGCGTTTTCCTTTTATTAAAATCGAATTTGAAGATGGAATAAATTATTAAAGGCACATAAACCCCCAAAAATCTATTTTATTATTATATTCATTGTAACTCTAACAGCTTTATTGATAATTATTATCTCCCTTAATCCCGTCAGCCTCCAAGTTCCTACGTGCTTGTTATTTTACGATTACTTATTTAAAATTATTGAATGTAAAATGTACATGGGAGCTCGATCTCATATCGTTAAGATTACGTCTACTAAACTGCAGTGCCTACCTTTACCTTTTTACTTAACTAATATATTATATCAAAATAAACCAAAAGAATATTACAGTGTTCCCTAATCTCCGTATGATGAATGGAAAAATTTGGACTATTATAGCTGCTGCTGACTTGCTATTACTTCATATTTAATAATATCTAACACTCTATGGATCGTTATTATGGTATTAAATAATATTTTGAAATTTTAACTATGCCGTTTTAAAAACATGTTGCTAAATATTATGATTGGCATGTGCAAAGCAGTTATAACTCAGGAAATATTATAATATTATGCTTACACAACATAAACTTATATACAGTAGATCATTTTCAAACTAGACCGTCCGAATCGGGGCTACGCAAACATAACTATTTAGTGTCAAATGTAGAGGGGTAGTTTGAAATAGCTTTAAGTAATGAATGAAAAAATCTCAAAGTTTCCAGGAGTGAACGTGCTGATGGTAGTGAATTATGACAAGAAGTCGATCATGCAACTTCCAAACAAAGAAAACTAGACCAAAATCGGTTCACCCATTTGGATGTTACGATACCACAGACACACAGACAGAATGAGAATGACAGAAAGATAGACATTTCAAAGAATGATAGACATATCAAAGTAATAACACCCATGTGGTTAATATACATCTTATATCTTATATATTATATAAAATTCTCGTGTCACAATGTTAGTCCCCGTACTCCTCCGAAACGGCTTTACTGATTTTTACCACATTTTATAAGCATATTCAGTAGGTCTGAGAATCGGCTACTGGGTACTTTTTATATTGATAAGTGCATTTTTTTTAATAAATAATAGTAAATTATTACAACTCGAGACTGACTGCGACCATTGTTTGTGCGACAGAATAGCGATGGATTGTTGTTTTGTCATGGTGACATATTTATTTAGTCACTTCAATAAAATAATATTATGGGCGAAATACTTTATACGGCAAAACAACGTTTGCCGGGACAGCTAGTAATATTATATATTCAGCTGTGTCACGTCGCGAACAAGCTCGACAGAGGCAGTGTTGAGCGAGATTAATTCGAGTACACGGCTATTGTTCTACTGTATGATAATATGTATACTGTGATGTTTATATGTTGAACCAGATAGATATACATACGCCTTCACTTTGCTTGTTTTGTCTAATATTTTTCGTAATATTAACAACATTGAGGAAAAAAAGTAGCAATTAATTTATGTAATGCCGTTATAGCTTTAAAAATTTGTATATAATTAGTGATATTATTGCAATTGTTATATTTTATTACAGTGTCATAATTAAACCAAAACACTTTTACTTTTTTATACTTGTTTACATTTTTTTAAATGTTACACGTAAATAATCCTTCAAGCCCCATAAGAGCACCGGTGATCGCGACAACAATATAATACAAAATGCATTTCCAAGAATCCGCGATCGAAGGATTATCTACTTTATGGAATACTTATGCTAGAACAAAAGGACAAAATTCTTTGGAGCCATCGATGATCGAAACTAACCTGAAGCGTCGCTTGACGCTTCCCTTCAGGTTAGTGCTCTTAAAACTTTGGCCACCAAAAATGATTGAGAACCGCTGTTTCCAACCATTTTTGGTTGCCAAAGTTTTAAGAGCACGTCTAAGGGTTAATTCAGACCGCAACACGACGAGGCGAGGCGAGGCGCGGCGCGGCATAAATTTGCATGGATTTGACAGATTTCAATTGCGTGAGACGTCTTGCGAATCTGTCAAATCCATATAAATGTAGAAATGCATCTACGGTACGCGTCGCGTTGCGGTCTGAATCAACTCTAAAGTATAATTTACACAGAGCCAGTACTGGCTGCCAATAAGACTGGCAGCTAGTATTGGCTTGGCATATGCCGCGTGTGAACAGTTTGGCCTGGCTTGAAAAACTGTTCACACGCAGCATATGCCAAGCCAATACTAGCTGCCAGTCTTATTGGCAGCCAGTACTGGCTCTGTGTAAATTATACTTTATGGACTCCCCAAAAAAAAAAATTTTTTGTCTTTAAATTAATTGTCTCCATGTCCAGCGATACTTAAATTGTATTTAGAAATGTCTGATAACATTTCTAAATACAATTTAGGTATCGCTCGCGGGATCCCTACAATGCCTTTTCGTAGCCTCAGACACTTTGAGTATAGCTGCTGCCTGCTGTAGAGTGTAGACCGAGAACAAACATTAGTATTAGTAGGTTAAGGGCCTGTTAACTGTTTCACCACTTCCTGATAAGGGCTGGATAGGTTATCCACAACTTAACTTGACAGATAGAGTATGGAGTTCGAATGTGTGGAGTTCCGAATAAGCTTTACACAACTTATTTAAGTTGTGTAAAGCTTATTCGGAATTTATCAGGAAGTGATGAAACAGGCCCTAAAGTTCATAATTGGATATGCAGCTTTGATCCTGGCTGGAGGCGTGTACCAAATTGGCAATGAGACATTTCAATTCATCTCAAGTTTATTCGGACACTCGTACGGTGTCAAAAGTCATTATGGACGCTCGTACGGCAAAGGAAAATATCGTGAGGAAACCCGCAGGAAAACCTGTTCATTCCTACTGTACCAGGCCAACTATGTTGCGAGAATGCCGTGTGCGCTTGGGCAACCATACAGTCATTTCAAATCTTGTTCCAGGCACTACAGTATAAATTGAAGAAGAGTTAATTGACTCTGAAAATACTGCTACAAAATAATATAAATCACCAACAGGTCACAAAGGATGCAAAGGCGTAATGCCGTTTGTACACAAACGTCATATAATTATACTGATGCTATAGTCTTTACTCTTTAGTCCTTACCCATGAACGCTGTACATTTGCCCAGCTCAGGGGCTGAAAGCCATGGGCCGCAACTCGCAACCCTTATAACCTCACCGCTTACTCTGGACCGCTCAGAAATAACGACATAATATAGGTAGGTAACGCTCAGAGTTATTTTCAGACACAGTAACAGCCTTCTAAGCGATATTCACGTTGCTTCATTTCGCCCGTTAATTTTCTTCATGGGCTTGTTGGCTGTTTATTGTTATTTTTGGAATCATGTATGATTCCAAAAATATCAAATTTTGAAATTAATTGTCCGTTTACGAAATTATACCAATTATTTTAATATTCAATTGACAAAATGTAATTGAAAGTTAAATTGCAGAAAAATTACAAAAATTTAATTGCAGGTTGCGTTTAGATTTTCTAAGGCAAGTGAAGCATTATTATAGAATCCTAGTAGTAGAAGAATAAACTTTAATTAATATTTAAGCATGATGATCACCTGATTGTCTGACAAGATATTGTATAAAATATGAGAATATTAATTATATGCGTCAGATGCGCACTTAAAAGATGTTCTTACGCCTAATCTTTTGCCAAACGTGTCGATACCCGCCAAACTGGGTAACGAAGGTAAAGGAACAGGGTATAACAAAGAATATTGCAAAGTGTGCACAATCACAAGATTGCAATTTGCGCACACTTTTTGGCATTTAGAAAAAGATAATAAAACCGCGACCAGCGACATCTTGTGAGCTATAATGATTGTCTTTAACAGAGTAGCATGACGTAGAGACTAGAGTATGAGCTTTGAATTAGTTTTTTGATCGATTTAAGCCTCTGCCTCCTGGCTAGCCTGCGACTAGCACTAACCTACTAGAAAACAGGAAAACATTCCGATACAGAAAAAATGCACCTACTGCACACAGCTGCACCCAATACAAACGATAGGAGAGAACACCCTTTCACTTTTACTATTACCCTATGGCGTTTTATACAGACGAATCAGTTGCACCGTGAGCGAACCCCCCTATAGTCAACCCCTTTTATTCATCGCTTTTTGGAACCGCCAATGAAAATGTATGAAAATGACATCATAAGCGTTCGATAAAAATATAATATTTAGATCGGATAATGTCTTAGCTAGGGGCTGGCTATCGCTCTGAAAGTATAAAGACTACAGATAGAGTAAAGAAAATCGCATCTGAAGCTGGAGTTTCCGCGAACTGGACCCAACGAAACAAAACCCAAGATATTATAAGTTTAAACACTTACGGATTTTGTCGCGGAGCACTTTTATTAATCCCGACGTTTCGGCTACTTTACAGCGGCCGTGGTCACGGGCGGACTGAGGTGACAGGTGTCCAATTTCTTGAAGTTATCCAACTACCCGACGACTCATCAATATTTGTTTGCGTTCCGATCTACGCAGAACGAACTCACAGTGTCTTGAAGCCGAGGTATCATAGATTTGTGCTTTAGTTTGTTTATCACTGGATCCCAACTAGATGGCAGCACCCAACCATCTTCGCGGTTTAAAATTAGGGTGTTTTTTAATTTCTATGGCCTCGCGTATCATTCGTGGGCGGTATCGTGCTTCTTTTGCCAGTACTTGTGGCTTATCAAATCTTATGTAATGGCGAGGTTGATCCAGTGTGTGTTCACAAATTGCGGACTTGTTGTTCCTACGGTGTTTGACATCTGCAATGTGTTCCTTGATACGGGTTTTGATGGCCCTTTTGGTTTGCCCTATATAAGAGAGGCCACAATCACAGTCGAGTTTGTAGATTCCTGCATCTTGAAGGGGTAAGTTGCATTTCACTGATGGTAAACATTGGCTGATCTTTTTGGGCGGCTTAAAGTATGTTTTTATTGAAGCTTTCCTTAGAATGTAGCTCACTTTATCAGTGACTCCCTTTATAAATGGTAACACTGCAGGTAATCTTTCCACTGTTGCCGGCTTCACTCGGTTGCTGCTCTGTTTGCGTGGTACCCGAAGCTTATTGTCGCGTAAAATTTGTGCAACATGATGAAGTTCGGTGTCCACATGCTGTTCATCGCAGATTCCTCGTGCTCTTTGAAATAACGATTTTCCAACAGTACTTAACTGTGCTGGGTGATGATGGGAATCACCATTTAAATATCTGTTTGTGTGTGTAGGTTTGCGATACACCGTATGACCTAATGTGCCATCAGGACTCCTTATTACTAATACGTCCAAGAAAGCTAAGGAATTATCTCTCTCCAACTCCATTGTGAACTGTATTTTGGAGTTGAGGCTGTTCAGGTGCTCAAGGAATATGGATACTTTGTCTGATGGTAATATTGTGAAAGTATCATCTACATACCGCTTGTAGAAGGTGGGTTGTACAGGTGAGGGCTCAAGGGCTAACTTCTCGAAGTCTTCCATAAAAATATCAGCCACAACAGGTGAAACAGGTGAGCCCATCGCAACACCATCTACTTGCCTGTAAAAGTCATAATTCCACAACATATAGCCAGATGTAAGGCAGTGTTCTAACAAGTCCGCATATTCAACCGGTAAGTCATTCTCTCTCAGCCTTCTTGTAACAATTTCCGCGACAAAATCCGTAAGTGTTTAAACTTATAATATCATGAGTGATACTCGCGAAAACTTAAGAAATCATTATCAAAACCCAAGAGTTACACGGATCACCCCTAGTACCCACTTCAACATACACAATCGTTAAGTTTCTTTGGTACTTATATAACCAGCGAATTCCCGCGTCATGAGGCGAAATTGACGCATCCATTCCACGCTGGTGTAAATTGAGCCTAAGAGTTCAGTGATCCAATATTTGCAACACCAGAAGCTTCGTGATTGCGTTGAAAGAAATAAACCTATTTGTTGAAGGTCGCCAAATTGTATCATCGTCTAGCCCACATAACATAGTTGACTATTTCGTAAACTACACTCTATAATAGCCTCTATGGTCACTGGATAGCCAAGCCACTGGGCTAGTGGCTATCTTAATCATGGGTTTGATTCCCGCGTTGGAAAAATGTTTGTGTATGGCTACTTGTCTCACAAGTATGATGATTTAGATTAGATTCATTATATCGGATGGGCATGTAAAAAGACATTCAACCGCCTCACTGGGTTACAAAATAAGAGAGAATGATCCAGTGTACTGAGCACACACTTGGGCACTATAAAATTAACTTTTATAGTTTAATTAGGGGCGACTAGGGAATTCAATCCCGCAAGAGAATTTCAATCCCGGTATTTGCGGGATTGAACCATCACAATCCCGCTGGATCCCGGTATTTGCGGGATCCCGCTAGGTGGATTTAAACTTTTAAAATAAATCGTTATAATGACTTTACTTGATAGACCCCGTTTTATTCTTAGAATCTCAAATAAAACAAACTTTGTCGGACACTTTTTTCAAAGGTTTAATTATTAACACCTCCATGCTTCAGGCTTTATAAAAAAATGAAAGAGAAACTAATCATTTTTTTGGAAATGGCTTCGTAATGATAATAGTTAAAAAAAAACTTTAAAAAATCGCTTATTTATGTCCATCTTTTATCGAATTTTTTTTCGAAATATAGCTAAAAATTGTGCCCAAAGATTCCGGAACGGTTCATGATATTCGACACAAGGTAGCTAGCAGCTGGAAATGCTCGCTCAGCATCCACGCTGGTTAGTTCAATTGTCATTTAAAGTGATTTATAGGTGAATTGAAGCTAAATTGTTAAGCGGGCTGCCTGTAGCCAGTTCACGCACCCCCGCGCGCAAAGGTACGCATATGACACATTTCTTTGTAATCCCGCCTGTCCCGCGGGATCCCGCAAAATTTTCGACCGGGATTAGTCCCGCATAATGCATGCGGGATCCCGGTATCCCGGTATTGCATTCCCTAGGGTCGAATTATTATTGTCGATTTTATAATTCATTTCTATACTTGAAAATAAACCCCGAATTGTTTTATTTTTTAAACATAGATAGGTACGGTACTATATTATATTTCCGAGGATCCGACCTAGCGGAAACACGATATGTTAAAAATTTTTCTATAGAAAAAAATCACAAAGATGCATCTAATTTTCACGAATTTTTCATATATTGCCATAACTGTGCATTACACTAAGTTAATATTTTAACACATTGTATAAGATTCTATCATTGAGAAACGAACAAGCGGATTTTTAAAATGTTGTATTTTTATCGAGCTATTAAAAAGCTAGTGAAAATAGACTAACATTAAGAAAAAACTAACTTGGCGATGATTCCGCGTCGTCCTTTTTCACCTGGCATAATATTATGAAAGACGGGCGTGAGTGTGAAGAGAGAAGGACTATGTTTGTTTTTTTTGCGTTAGTTGCCCTCTTTAAATTATGTTTTTCGATTAACAATCAAACTTCGAAATCAAAAATATTATTGAGTTCTTTCACAAGACACTGAACTCAACAATATCTTTCTAGCGCTAATAGTGACATAACATTGTGATTTGAGCGTCATTTTGCAAAATTTTATACAATTACTTATTTTTAACTTCGATCATAATAATAGATCAGATCAGATCAGAATAATGTGTCCGAAAACATCATGAAAGTACAAAAAAGTGAAAAAATATACTAAGTCGATAAGTTCACGAACAGGTACTATCAGAGAAATTGATTCATAGGCGGCAGATGGCAGACCTACGCGATTTGGTCGCATTATTTCAAACTCACCTGACAGATCACGAATAATATTGAGTTAAAATAGGTACATAAATACAACGACCAAATAACGTACTTCCATTTGCCTATGAAATAATTTCTTCGATGATACATAATGCCTAGCCCGAAAAAAGCAAATCACAGTAAAATGAAATCCATAATTTAGCACAAATTGGCGCACAGCTTTCATAATCGCACAGCACTTAATAATGAGAAAATGATCTAGGAATTAAACGCCTTAATATAGAAACACACATTAATTTATTGGTTAGTAGTTATATAATTACTAACCTACTTACTCATGTGAGCCTTATTAAATGATGGTTAGATTAAAACCGTCGCGTATACGCAATACTAAACTTTCTGTTGTAAACAATTTTGAAATTATTTGTAAAAGATTACTAAACGGCCGAGTTAGTTAAACATTAACATAAAACAGCAAAGCGAAAGAAAGACCACAAAATACCAATTATAAAAATTACGAAATAGGAAGATGATACCAAAATACCAATTATAAAAATTACAAAATAAGAACATTATACCAGATACCAATTACAAAAATTGCGAAATTTTTGTAAAAATCACATCGCAATCCCATCCGTGTTGGGCACTTGAATTGTTGTAAGTTTAAGCTTATCGTTTCTAGAACCGTTCACCCCACTCGTGGCTACCCCACCGTGGCAAAAATACACCTCTCTCCTTGGCTTCTAGTGGCTGGTGCGACCATCGCAACTCGGTCGGCCTGCACCGCAAGTAGGGATGAACCAAGGGGCAAGTTATGCAAGTGTTGGGCCCGCAACGCCGTATATAAGCTAGAGGAAGGATCGACTTAAGCAGAAAGCCACCAAGTCTTCAAGTGTAACTAACTATATCAGTCCAGCAGACTCTTAAAAGATGTACACGAAACTCGCTGTAAGTTTCATAGTTATTTGGTGATTTTGTGAACAATTGGATTACGGAGAAGCAGTGGGTTTTAAGTAGGAAGTACTGAGTGAAGGATTTTAAGGCCAAATATTTTATTTTCAGGTTGTGTCCCTGATGCTTGCCGCAGTTCTTGCAGTGCCTACTCCAGGAGGCCACGGACAGTAAGTTTTTCTCATTGTTCTTTTATTTGATCTTCTGCCCCATGCCAAATTTTCATCAAAATCCATTCAGTGATGTTGCGTGAAACAGTAACAAACATCTTACTGGAGTAGAAGAAATTATTATAAAAAAATAGAATTTAATATTTGGAACAGGAATATGGGAAAATAATAATAATTATTATTACTAATTGCCACCATAATATAACAGGCAATAACAATAAATCATAACATTTTAATAACATAAATGACAGAATCGGTGATAAAATATGATAATGAAGATAAATCATGTTACATCACCATTCATAAATTAATTAAAAACATTTAATTAAAGCATCTTTAACATCTCTTATTGAAGCTAGCACACAAAATTAAACTTCAACTACTATCTCCTTATGATTGCTATTTCCATTAACTCCTCAAAAGCAGTACCAATTTTTTGGGACTAAATCAATGTATTTAGCCTGCCATAATAACAATACATTCCGCGACAACTTTATAAGGAAGAATCTAAATTTAAAAATTATATAATGATCATTAAAAAAAATTCAAGTGATTTCGATAGACTAATAAAATTGTAAATTAACCATCACCTTTCATACGTCCTTGATCGTGTTGTTCCGAAATCGGTTACATAAACGCGTCCAAACAAACACCAAAACAGGTGATCTGGTTCGACCAACATAATGTTTGCAGAAGAAGACGCATACAGTAGTCCATACTGCCGTAAGGACAGGCCCATCATGCCCTCTGTAGATAGCAACGTAATTGAAACTACACTGTTCTGTCACTGTAGATTTAAACATGAACCCTCTTGCGTATAAATTCACACTGTATATAAAGGCATACAATATAAAATATGTGAATTGTGTTTTGTTTTGTACGTTTTTTAAGGACAAGACGACAAGAGTCAAGACTCTTTAAACCTTAATATAGTATACACAGTGGATTCTTTTATTAGTAAGGGACCTAATCTTTATAATTTTTTCTAGACTTACTGACTATAGTACCTACTTACTTAAAATAAATACAAAAATAATATCTTAATCAAAGCCACAAAGTTGTACATTATACTAATACTCTCTGAATAGAAATATTTTTTTATATTTTTATTGACTTTTTTTATGATTCAACCATATCTATCCAGTTTTAATTTTGCAGGACTTAGAATTAGAAATGTCTAAAATCTTTTGTAGATCATATTTTATTTTCGTTAATCTCTTATACGCTTACTAGTATCATGTATGGAAGAGGTTTTGTTCCTAGGGACTTATCCTTGTTTTCGTAGTCATAAATAAGTAGGCCAAGAAATTGTGGGTGATTGCTCTTAAATGACACATTACGTTACCAGGAGGCATATGTCAGAGCGGCAATTTTCAATCACCTTTCTCTCAGTGGTTGGGTAACGATTTTGTAGATACATGTTTACGGTCTGATTTAACGATGAGCAATTATTTAAATGTGTGTTTAATCCGTTGTCATATTTGTTTATTTCAATCGAATAAGCTTGAAAATACCAGACTTATTTTGATGATATTTTGCAAACATCATTAGTCCTCAAGTTATTTAAATTGTAGACAACTTTTTGTCTGATTTAATTCTACGTCCAATCAATCAATTACGAGTATTATACGAGTCTGGCTATAAGCCATGATATCGAACAGTAGTTGATTGTAGATTTGAAACTGTGATTTCACATTTGGTATATAGAATTTCCCAATCTAGATTGCATAAAATTGCCAATTTGTATTTAAATACCAAAACAAAACTATTATCGGTAAACTGTAAATGGTTTCGCAACATATCGGCTATTATAAAGGCTTATGGATATTATGATCTTATGTTTTTAAATAATAATTTGAGTAACAATAATGATGATACATTTGAATTTTTATTTAACATTACATTTTCTTATTCTAATTATTATTAAAGAAGTTACATTAATGATATTTACAAAATTTAAACCCATATATTACTAGCTGATCCTATTACGAGCATTTTGATCCAATGAAAAGCAACTGAAAACATACGGAATTTTATTAAAATCGGCCCAGTACTTTCAGAGACGGGTGAAGCCAAACAAGCGTAATTTGTGAGTTGTGAGTCGCAGAATTTCTACCGCGTAAATATCTTTTCATGCAAATCATGACTCACAAAATTACGCTCGTGTGAATCAAACAGGACTTTTGTATGAAACTCAATGCAGCAGAATTCTGCCGAACCGAAACTCTGCGACTCACAACTCACTAATTACGCTCGTTTGACTTCACCCGGCGCAGCGCAGACGACAGACTATTCGTGACGCACTTTTTAGTCTGTGGAAATAGAACCTATGCAATTACATATTATGATTGCGGACTTTTTGCGCGTCGTGTGCGCAGTGCGTTACTGCATACAGTAACGCACACAACGCGCAAAAAGTCCGGCGTGTTACTCCATATAATTTCATAGGTTCTATTTATAGGTTCCTGATAATGTGATAAATAGGGCAGAGATGTTAATTATTGTTAACGTATTTAGTGAAAGGCGCTTTCAATGGCTAAGTTATTAATGCTATACAGTTCCTTGTAATATTACGTAAGGCAGAGTAAATGCTAGCCGTATGGCATACTGATGCATTGCACATTAAAAGGATTTTATGTTTTTAACGCCTTCATGCATTAATCTATATCAAATAAAGCTCATACAAATTTATGTTTTACGCAAAATTATTCAAAGGTCCACAGTAAAAATGCTAGAGTATAGAAACTTTTGGGAAGAAAAGACGTTTTCTTCTGTCTGTCTGTCCTATGTATTCTTCCGTCTAGATAGAATGTTTTTCTATACTTTAGATCAAACTTTCCCAAAGTGGGCGATAACACCCCCTTACACCCCCTTGTGGGTGCTGAAGGTCTAATAGGGGGCGGTGTGGGACCCAGAAGAAAATGGGGGCGTTCTGTAGAGGCTTAGGGGAGGGTAATTTGTAATTTCATTCCATCTGAATGCATTTTAAATTGGAACAATGTGGGGCGCTAAAACATATTTTTTTCTCAAAGTGGGCAGTAGACAAAATAAGTTTGGGATAGATACTAGCTTTTCTTTTACTTCTTGCACGCTAAGACCGTTAAATCAATTTTTTTATGTACAGGTCCTTTAAATCCCGAAAAAGGGCACAGGACATTTTCTGGGATAGTTTCTATCCCAGAAAATGTATGGTTCACCGTAATAGGCGAATTTCGGCGCATCGAATTTGCGGGCAACTAATGATTTAATATTGGTATTCATTTCTGGGTCAGTATCTTAAAATACCTATTGTACGCTTGTACGATAACAATGGAAGGCTTTCTCTGCACAGGAAAACCCATGATTTCCTCCATCTTACGGCAGTTGTCATGTTTTAATGACGATAACGAAAGTGATCTTCATTTCTCATATTTCTGTTCCATTACATAATGTGTTACAAAATGTATTACAATTTATACAACAAAAACACTTTTGTATTATTCAAATTAACTAAAACACGTTTATATTTGTTTAACTATTTAAGAAATATCATCATAGGTACTGGAAAAGAGTGGCATATATTTCAGTCACTATATAAAGTCTTACTTAAATATCAAAATTGTATTATCAGTTAACTGTTAAATAATCCAGTTAATACAAATCGTAACAATATTTGGTAACTAATATTCTTTTATCAGCATGTAACCAATTAAATTTAATCCATCGTTATTTAGACAGTAAAATAATTCGATATAATGCGATGGTTTCGTGCACACTGAGATACAAAAACTAGCTATTAGGTACTTCCGCAGACATAATAATTGTTATTGTAACACTAATATTCTCTTACATAACATTCATAAAACATACGGTAATGTCTTCCAAGAATAAGTAGTTAGCTGCAAGGCTCTTATGGACGAAAGTATAACTATAACGCCATCTTGTAAAGTGTCACACTTACATGAGCTGAATGAGGCAGCTTTTTTAGGCCGTGTTCACACCAAACTGACTATACGCCGCTGAATGTGAGCGAGCGTTACGCAGTTTATTGTATTTCCATACATATTGACTTTTTTGTTCACACCTAACGGACAATACGCCATTACGCTAGGCGTAGGCGCGAACATTCGATATACCGTATATTTTGTGTGATTTTCATGTTCACACTGGGGCTCACAGTGAGCCTGCTCACAATCAGCGGCGTATAGTCAGTTTGGTCTGAACACGTGGCCTTACACTAGATGACACCCGCAACTCCGTTGTGCCAAAATTCTTTTATCGCGTAAGAACCGTTCGTTTACGGTTTATCGCGTAAGAACCGTACCTTTTTCCAGGACAAAAAGTATGTCCTTTATCGAAGATTGATTGCAATTCCTACCGGAGGTGAAATTAATTTTGATCGCACTATCACAATATGCGTTGTTTAATGTTTTCCCTATAATATTATCAAATTTTCAATAAAAATACACATTAAACTTGTTTTAGTATTACTTGTCGATGATGAAATTAAACGAAG
The DNA here is from genome assembly GCA_963422495.1 of Polyommatus iphigenia. NCBI lineage: Eukaryota > Metazoa > Arthropoda > Insecta > Lepidoptera > Lycaenidae > Polyommatus > Polyommatus iphigenia. The sequence goes on along the minus strand of OY730178.1, from coordinate 27,792,882 downwards.
CAGTGAAAGGATTCGAAAGTTTATTATTATAAGGTATGCACAGTCGCTGATCGAACCTGACGCAAATAATGCCCTCGATGGATTTAAAATCAATCGCATAATGGTATAAACATTATGTCATCGTAAATCGAAATATCCAGTTACGATGAAACTTATAATGGTTGTAGAAGATAATCTATGGCATAAACCACTAGGCGAAACACGAAACTTCATAAGAAATGTCAACATATTTTGTAATTTTCATCATCAACCATACATTTCCAGCAACAAAAATGTCATGCCCCGTACCCACTTCAAATTCAAATTCTTTATTAACCATACAATAATATACAATAGTATAAAAGCTAGGTAGCGTGCATCACGTCGTCTAATCTCATGCTAAGTAAAGACTTGTGTTATGGCAATCAGACAATCTATATTCCATAATTGATCTGCAATTTTAAAAAAATATGTCCGGTTGTTACAGTTCATCTAATAATAACTTAGTAGAGACCGAACTCATTTGATAACCTCCTTTCTTTCCAGCAAACACGTCACCATCCACGTTCCGTACAAGGTACACACCATCCATCACCACCACGTGAGCAAGGTACCATACCCCGTGCACCATACCGTCGTGAAGGAAGTACCTATCTACAAGGAGGTACCGGTCGTCAAGCACGTACCTGTGCCCGTGATCCAGCACGTACCTTACCCTGTCATCAAGAAGGTGGAAGTGGAGAAGCAGGTCTTCGTACCAGTCCACCATCATGAGGAACACCACGGATGGGAAAGCGAGTCGTTGTCACATGGACATGGCTGGAACTGATTTTAGTCAAGTTATAAATATTTTAAGGTCAGTATCTCATTTCAAAAGCAAGGAAATGAGGGGTTTGATATTCTATTTGCCACCAAGTGACGCATTAGCGTAACTTGGTGGCGATAATATTTGACAGCAACGACTGCAGAGTCGAACTGAGGTATTTATGAATGAGATAGTGTGCGTCAGTACAATGAGGATGTTTGATATCCTATTTGCCACCAGGTGCCACTATGTAGCCTTGGGGTCTTTCATGTCAAATAGGCAAACTATCGTGACAAATGACAGCTATATCGTGACATAATATGACAGCGTCACGATATAGCTGTCATTTGTCACGATAGTTTGCCTATTTGACATGAAAGACCCTAAGGCTACATAGTGGCACCTGGTGGCAAATAGAATATCAAACATCCTCATTGTACTGACGCACACTATCTCATTCATAAATACCTCAGTTCGACTCTGCAGTCGTTGCTGTCAAATATTTTAATAAGTAGCAACCTAATGCAAACTTTTGAAACTTTATCGATATTTTAATTAAGTCTACTATTATAGTGAAATAAACATCCGTTTTCGAATGCTACACGGTACTCTATGGAGTAGATAGAGTCCCTGCTTAAATCAACAAAAAGATCAGATGATTCATATTATATTCATAAAAGTGATTGGAATAATTAAAATGCATAGCAGTACTATTTAAAAACGATATTACTCTCGATTATTATAATTCAACGTAATGATATAACAATGGAATGTTAAAAACGAAAGCAGAGCAGGTTAATGATAATACAAAAATATTGTATAACATACCTACTCGAAAATAATACAAGTATTTTTCTTTACAGGTTTAATGTTACCAGTAGCAGATCATCACAAGAACCATGTCTCTGATTTGACAACTTTATTACTAAGTCTATATTATGTCTATTTGTACCTTGATGTACAAATAGACTTAGAAGGGTACCTAAAGGTGCAGATTGATGACTGTGTCCGGACACCAACCCTGTGATAGTTTGTGTGTGACATGATAATATTAAAACTGACTCACACACAATTCTAAAATTGTGTCATAGTCACGGTCGACACATCTGCATCACCCTTGGTCAGCTATAATCTAGCTATAAAAATTCAAAGATACAGATCGATAAATACTCCCAGCTCTAGATATTATGACGAAAAACTATATTTCTTTGAGCTTAAGGGTTGGTCACACCAGAACTAGACGAAACGTGACAAATGACAAACCGACGCGACGTCACGCTCATTGTGAAACGTTGAATTCTGCCAAATATAATATCATCTTATTGTGTAGTAAACATAGTTCAATTTTGAACTACTTATAATATTATTCATTTGTCTCATGTCAGTGTGAGTTGACTCTTAGTAACTACTGACGTCAAACTTCTATCCCCACGTCATACACAAACTACGTCAGAATCACAATATACGTCATACTTCTATCATTTTCGATCTACGGTTATGTGGATAGTATTAATCTTCAATATTATAATAAAGTTGTCAAATCATACGGCGTAATTGTTTAGTTACAGTGTGTTACGTTTTCCTTTTGTATTATTTTTAGTTACCAAAGAGATTAAAGAGGCTTTTTTTGAGTATTTGCTTGTTTTCTTATAAGACTTATGCCTAAAATTTAACATTTATTATAAAACATAGTATGTGTATTCATTGAATATTATGATACTAATTTGATTTCGATAATGTTATATATTCTCTAAGTTGTTTAAATAATAAATTTATAGAGTTCCTAGTAAAATGATAACAATAATAACTATTATCTAAATCTGATACAATAATATTATTGTATCTACTATTTAATATGAAATATTTAAACATGTTTACATTGATGAATTTTAAAAACTAATTTACTGATTTTGATAAAAGTTACAAAAATATAGGAGGAAAATAGACAGCCGCAAAATGTACAGTTCTCGTAGTTCAGGAACCTTTACTCAATGTTTTAAAAGTTCGAAAGTTACATCTGAATAGTATGTCACGCATTTTTCCCAAAATTTGTCATAAGGTAACATACCAGTTCATACGTGGTAAAAGTAAATACTGTGGTCACTTGGGCTTTAAAGAGAGTGACGTTTAGACCTTGGTACAACCCCTTAATACCATTAGACCTGTAGCATTCGACGATACATCCTAGCAGCTTCTTACATTTGACGACACGTTTTGATGAGGTTGGAGTGAAGTATTGGTCGTTGGCTTTGTGAGTCTGAAAAAAAATATTGATAGTAAATATTTGATAGAGATTCGATGACGCTCGTAAAACCGTTGCGTCAAACTTCACGCTAAAACCGTGCATTTTTCTCCAACAAAAACTATCCTATTTCCTTTCCTTCTTCTCTTAAAGTATCTCCATACCAAATTTCATCTAAATCGGTTTAGCCGCTTAAGCGTGAAGAGGTAATACATAGAAAGACAGTGCAGACACACTTTCGCATAATTATTTATTAAATGAGTCTAGGATAATGATTTAGCAACTGGTCCTAATACAAATTATTGTAACTATACTAGGTACTTACGCGGTTCATAATAATTTCAAAATTATTGTCAAACGTTCAATAATTTACGTCTCGCATTTATGCACCGTCACATTGCGTTTTGTCCCTAGTGAAATACGTGGGTGTGACCTGACCCTTATTATGTAGAACACGGATTGCTATTTAAATTGAAATATAATTTTTATGAGGGTATGTAATTATGCTTTGAGCAATATTTTAGATGATAAAGATAATATGTTGAAGGTTTGTTACTTTCATAATTACCTCTATAATGAGTGTATGTATGATTTGTTGATGAGTGCGTCAGAGCCTAAGTCTAACTTCATAAACAGTTTTGTGGCAGGACTTTGGCCCACCACACATTCCCACTACTGTATCTCCTGTGTTGCCAGGATCAACAGCGGTATCCAACCACGAAAACCCTTTGATATGATCTCAGGGAGCCCGAGGGACATACTAAAGCTGTCTTGGGACCCGCAACGAATTTAATCAGAAAAATATAGGAGGAGTAGGATGTATACAGTTTTCCCTCCCCATAAAAAGCGGGAGACAGCGCAAAGTTGCAATCACCGAAAGTCAAAGGACTAAAGGGAAAGCACAGTTTTGCGGTAGGAGTGATACAATCTTCGATTTCACAACCTTCGTGGACGGGTAGTTCTAAAAGATTTATATCAGTTACGAAACTCCCACATTCTTGCTACGGTTGCGTTCGGTAGCAAAATGTCAAGAAAACAGAACGCTTCCTATATTACGTTAACTAATGGTAATTTACAAATAACAACATGTTCTTGTAAACAATATACGACCCACGCTTGTGAACTCCATATAATGGCTTCCATTACCTTATTGTTCGAAGCTACGTATACCTTAATTAATATGATATGTAATGTGCTAGAAATGTAGCAATTTTGATGGAAATTTACTGACGGATTAAGTTTTGAAGATAATATTTTAAAACATTTATTCATATTAAGTATTAGTAGATATTTAACCGAGCCTTGCTCGGTATTCGATAAAACACGAATAAAATGATATTTTTTAAAAATGATTCCTAGCTAGATCGATTTATCGCCCCCGAAACCCCCTATATACAAAATTTCATGAAAATCGTTGGAGCCGATTCCGAGATTCCAATCTTATACATACTCGTATAATAAAACTGTAGAAATGGAAATTCTGTACATTAAAGATATTCAAAAAATAATAAGCGGGGGGTGTTGCTACATCGCTATAGAAGCCAAAAATGTGGTAAGTTTTTTTGTCTGTCTGTCTGTCTGTCTGTCTGTCTGTCTGTCTGTCTGTATGTTTGTTCCACTATCACACGAAAACTACTGATCCGATTTGAATGCGGTTTTCGCAGATATATTTGTCTTCTTCCAACTTAACATCTGGTGTATAAAAAATTTTCCCCCCACCCCTCTAAAGGGACGAAAGAGGGGGTCAGATTTTGTATAAGACTTTTGCTTTAACACGAAAACTACTGATCCGATTTGCATACGGTTTTCGCAGATATGTTTATCTTCTTCCAACTCAAAATTTGGTGTATAAAAATCACCCCCCCCCCACCCCTTCAAGGGGACAAAAGAGGGTACAGATTTTGTATCAAACTTTTTTCTTTAACACGAAAACTACCGGTCCGTTTTGCATACGTTTTTCGCAGATATATTAGTCTTCTTCCAACTCAACATCTGGTGTATAAAAATCCCCCCCTCCCCCTCACCCCCTAAGGGGAACAAGAGGGGGTCAGATTTTGTATCAAACTTTTTCTTTAATGGACTTACTTCATATTATTAACTGTATTTTTCAACTTAACATCTGGGATATTCAAAAAATAATAAGCGGAGGGTGTCACTACATCGCTATAGAAGCCAAAAATGTGGTCAGTTTTTTTGTCTGTCTGTCGGTCTTTCTGTCTGTCTGTCTGTATGTTTGTTCCACTATCACACGAAAACTACTGATCCGATTTGAATGCGGTTTTCGCAGATATATTTGTCTTCTTCCAACTTAACATCTGGTGTATAAAAAAAATTCCCCCCACCCCTCTAAAGGGACGAAAGAGGGGGTCAGATTTTGTATAAGACTTTTTGCTTTAACACGAAAACTACTGATCCGATTTGCATACGGTTTTCGCAGATATATTTGCCTTCTTCCAACTCAACATCTGGTGTATAAAAATTACCCTCCCCCCCCATCCCTCTAAGGGGACCAAAGAAGGGGGTCAGATTTTATATCAAACTTTTTTCTTTAATGGACTTACTTCATATTATTAACTGCTTTTCCAACTTAACATCTGGTGTATAAAGTTTTTCCCCCCACCCCTCTTAGGGGACAAAAGAGGGGGTAAGATTTTGTATCAACAGCTGATGAAGTAGAAATACTTTAAATGGCAAAACAACGTTTGCCGGGACAGCTAGTCGTTAAATATGGCGTCCTTAACCAAAGATTTTACATTTTGCACTGTAGTTATAGTTAAAGTTATAGTTAAATTTACAGTTATAGTTAAAGTAAGTTGGTGCAACCCACCCTGTTTTTTTTGTTGAATAAAAAAGATTAAGTACCTATATATAAGTAGATAAATAATAATTGCAAATTACTTTCCTATTACACATAAATAATAATTATCAACCGGAATGTAGGTATGGTCAGGAAATTAAGTAATAATTAAACTATTACCCCACTACCTACTGTGACTTAGAAAGTTTAAAATTGACTAAGATTGACTTTTATTAGGATAATACTCATTACTTAATACACTTCCTCTATCCTTTGGTTTAAGTATGGGTTTAAGTACATTTACCTAACCACATCCTAAATGTACATACTATAACGAAAATACTCACAGACAAGTGATACAGCATACCTACAATTTGAACATCTTAATGGTCGTTTCTTAACCGAATTTAAAAAAGTAAGTAGGCGGTTATAATTTTATATTTGACCAGGTTACATTTTTTAAACCTGCTATTCTTTCAAAATCCTCATAATATCTTTATACAAAAAGTTCAGATTGCTATCGAGAGCCAGATATTAGAAGAATCCTGATGGTGAAACTGTACGACAGTTATACAGTTTCACCATAATATCACAGTGTAATAAATAGATACTATGATAATATTATAACAAAATGGATACTGATTCTATCGAAATCTATTTTCATTCACGAAGCTGGGGCCGTACCACGAAACCAGTTTCGTGGTACGGCCCCTGGACTGACTACAATGTCAGTCGATACTAATTATCACTTTACCGCAATTTGCAGCCTTCTCCTCGCCAGGTCCAAAGGATACGTGACGATTTTGGACGCCAGACCCGCCGCGCCTGCCGCGACGAACGTAGCAACAACCAGGTGTTGAGCATTATGCGCCTCTGACTCATGTTGACAGGCACCAGAATTCCACCTGCAGAAGTTCCTCAATAGGAGAGGCTGTACATGGCTGAACAGCGCGAACGTTATGCCCATTTGTGGACCTGTCTAAAAAAAACAAGTAATTTTAAAATTAGAACGTCGATCAAGAACATTGGAGTAATGTTTATCATTTAAATACCAGCCTTTATCTGCCTTTAAATAGTTTAAAAAGCTTAAGCGTGAATAAGTGACCACGAAACTGACACATTTTTGCATTACATACATAATATTATTATATACCTAAGCTTTTTGATACTTGTTGTTACCTGTTTAGATACTTAACCCTATTATGATGTGAGATGGAAGTACGAGTACCTACTTATCCAAAAGGATGTTTAACATTTCCTCAGCAAAGGGTTCAAATAATTATGAGAATTAAGTTTGTAATCTAGAAATAGGAAAGGATGGCCGCAAAAGGCTTGTTACAAATATTAAGATAGTACGTCCAAACTACTAAGGAAGAGATCATCATCATTTAAAATCTACCAACATACTTATTATAATTTTGTATAGTTTACAGTTGAATTAATTCTCCACGACGTTATCAACATACGTCACAGAGGGAACAATCAAAATATGGCTGCCGCTCAAACATGGCAGACGTATCTGATTTCTCCATTTCGGTCACAATGGCTGGTTATCTGTACTTATCAATGCGCACACGCACGTCACACAATCAGTGTTAAAGTGAACAATGACATTAACGATGCAATAAACTTAGTTTGTACTGACATAATAATAAGTGTCTGTTAATGAGGCGCCAAAATTATAGAGTTGTTAACCAAGGTTGTAATATAATAATGTTACATAGTACATACATAATAAATAACCTTTAAAACCTATAATACCTATAACTTGTTTCTTGTCCCTAAAATCGTCAATTTCTTTAATTATCCAGTAAACAATTCCGTAGTAGAGCTTACCACTACAGTCTATTGCAAAATAATAAACATGTTATTGCTAAGAAATCTCCAAAAATGTTCGGGATTTACATTGTTCCACTATGACTTTTCATGGTAGGAATCAATTAAGAATCCTTACCAGAAGCCTAACTGGGCACTGCAAGCTCAACGAACACCTAAACTGAATGGGTATTTGTAGCATAACGACTTGCATATTCTGTGAGGAGGGGATGAGACACCTATAATTCACCTTCTCTTCGACTGTCCTGCGGGGCTAAAATGGTCGCATAGCAATTCCTCTAAATCAATTCACTATGGGTCGCAGTGACGTCGGCTACAACGACCAGCCTTCTTTAAAAAAAAAGACTTCATCACAATCTACAATCAGAGAAGTTGATTCCTAGGCAGATCGGTGATCTACGTAGTTTGGTCACGAGTCACGACTCACGTTATGTCAAACCTAGCCAACAGGTCAAATTAACATTTTGATCTGTTGATTTTGAACGTCATTTATTAAATGACGTTGGTCTGTCAACTGCATAGGAATCAATTTCCTAATACATATCTTATAGGCGATAGAATAGTAACTTGCCATTAAAATCCCAGTAAGCCAGCCTTCATAGAAAGCCAGCAAGCCTCCCGATCTGTAGACCGCTTTGGCGCCGTTGTAGAACCCCCTGTACTGTTGCTTGATAAGGATCTGACGGACGCGGATAACGTCCAACGGTGTCACGAAAGTGGCGACACAGCACCCAGACCAAATCCCACATAGGAACTCACCGAGAAATCTGTAATTTTAGCTGAGGTATAGCTTATGTATGGGCCCCGCAAAACTTTAATGCTAACTACTCACATACGGTTTTGCTCGATAGTTTTACTCCAAATCGAAGGAAATGACATATTTGACATATTTAATTCCATCGAGCCGGCTCGAAGCGAGCTCTCAGTTTTGGCGGTCCACACGGTGGTTATTGTTCGATTTGGAGTAAAACTATCGAGCAAAACCGTATGTCAGTACACAGCATAAGATTGATCGGAAAAAATAGAAGGACAAGGCTGGCCACATACAAACGTTTTCCGTTATCGGAATGCATGGAATCAGAAGAAAATATATTAACAGTCGCACACGTTCGCTTTTTTCCGAAAGGAAAGATATCCACGTACGTTTCAAGTGCAAGCCGGCGCGTTTGCGCGTCAAAAAAGCTATAATAGTACGGGAGCCCTAGAACATTTTTTTTAAGATTACTAACAAGCTAATTTTTTGTAAGTAGCTTCCTTTTAAGAGACATAATTTAAGAGTAATATTGTCCTACAAATAAAACAGTCCATATTTATGACCATCAAGTCAAGGTTTGAAATCTTTTATATCTCTGTTAGCTACCAATTTCAAGATTTTTCGCAAATAAGAATGTTGTTTGTCTTATCAAAATGAAGCTACTCACAAAAAATTAGCTTGTTAGTAATCAAATAGTTCTAGGGCTCCCGTACTTATAATGTTTGCGCTAGTCACACGGAATTCCAAATCGTAATTCCACATTTTTTTTTTGTTTTTGAAGGGGGGAGGTTATATTACACTCATAACCTCTTATTAAGTACACCAATACAATTAATTATTTTATGTATATAATATTATCTGCTTTTAAACATTATTGAAATGTTACTTTGAACATTTTACGACTTTTTCATTTCTTGCAATAACATAAAAACACGAATTATCCGTGCTTGAAGTACCTAAATAAGTAAATAAAAAAAGCCAAGTGCGAGTCGGACTCGCGCACGTAGAGTTCGGTGCAAAAATAGGCCAAAAATTGTGTTTTTTGTATGGGAGGGCGGAGCTGTCCCCTTAAATATTTATTTTATTTTTAGTACCTATACTCAATCGTTATTATAGCTGTAATAGAAATACATAATCTGTGAAAATTTCAGACATCTAGCTATAGCGGTTCTTAAGATACAGCCTGGAGACAGACAGACAGACGGACAGACATTGAAGTCTCACTAATAGGGTCCCGTTTTACCCTTTGGGTACGGAACCCTACAAAGAGCAATACGACGGACGTGGAAAATGGAAAATTGTTGAGACCATGGCCGTACTGTAAGTGTGAGTGTGTGTTAATGTGAGAAAATTGTTTAAATTGCATAACTAAGTATTGTCGGTTTTCGTAAAGGTGCTCCCTCACCGGGAGCATTCGCTTGTAATGTAACGTTACAGAGTCGAGTATTACACGAGGAGGGAAGAGAGCCGAGCATTACAATGCGCACCTGGTAATGATACAGTGGGTAATATATTATTATCTTGCTCAAAGTCGAATGTTACATTACACGCGAATGCTCGTCAGTCAGGGACGTAGCTTATTGTAATGTAATGCTCAAAGTCGAATATTAAGACCGTCCTCCGAGCAAACGACCTTGGCCATACATTTGGCGCGTTGCCGAGATAGCACCGAAACCCTATTTTTTTTTACTTATCTTAGTTCAAAAATGTCCTAAAAAAATTAAAAACGAGGAATATGTAGTTAATGATAAATGATATTGTCGATCTATTGGCGTGTTTTTCAAATAAAAGTAATTTGTAAATCCTAAGGAGATGCTGAATGTATGCTTGAATTTTAATAAATTGGTTTTACTTTGGAAGCTGATATCATGAGTATAATAAACAAAAATAGAAAATTTAAAACGGGGAAAGGAAGATTATTGCTGTATTTTTTTATTATAACTTTGAAGCTTTCAAATTATGAGTTTATAAGGCTTGAAATACGGTAAATTACGGTATCTCCGTAAGGAACGCCCTTAAATGTTACATTACACGTGAATGCACGTCGGTCAGGGAGGTATTTTTGTAATGTAATGCTCAAAAACTAATCTTAGATAATGTTACATTACACGTGAATGCTCCCGGTGAGGGAGAAACATACAAACGTATTATCAAGTGGTATGATTAATGAAAATTGGCGTATAAACCTTGTTTCCATGTTTTTGTAATTATATGAAATATTTTGTTGACTGGCCAAAATTCGTGACAAGTACATCGAAATTCGAACATAATTTACGATAAGTGAGGAATTTAAGTACAACAGTTTTATGTAGGCAGTTACATTAATTAAAAAATTTATTGGTTCATAACATTATTTTTGATATTAACATTTTTATAAGGAGAAATAATAATTTAAAACTTCAATTCATTTTTAAGGAGCAGACTAAAATGGCCTGATAAACTTAGTGCCTGTTTCACCACTCCCTGATAAGTGCCGGTTAGGCAGTATATTAACTTGACAGTTAGAGTATGGAAAATCTGTCAGATAAGATAGCCTATACGGCGACCGGCACTTATCAGGAAGTGGTGAAACGGGCCCTTATAATATTAAGTTTTATTATGTTAACAAAAACGTATCAAAAGTCTTCGTGATCTCTATTCATTATCCTAGTTCTATAAAAATAAAAAAATATATGTACCAAAAATATTTCAGTATCAGCACATCACAATCACAAGGGAGTTAGTACAGAATCAAAAACATAGACGGAACCTTACCTTTTTAATCGAATTAAGTATGAATATTTTGGATAATTTACGATTATTAACCCAAACACAACTGGGACACGGTCAATATGGAACCGAGAATCGCACGCATAAACTTTACGTGGCCTTTACTTAGTACTTACTTATTATATTTGTAATCGAAGAATTTGAAGGCATATCTCGTAGACACTTCGTAGACGTAGAACTGACTGGAAGTTGATATGATAGAGTACACCTGAAAAAAAATCCAAAAACATAGTATGTACTGAATACTGATACTGATATCAGAACCATCCATCCGTAGTTAATATTATAAAATATGCAAAAATGTATATGTCTGTCACCTGCTCATGCTCAAACTGCTGAACTGATTTTGCTGAAATTTGGTATGGATATTCTTTGAGTCCCGGTAAAAGACACAGGACACTTTCTATTCCGGAAAAATGGACGGTTCCGCGCCATAAATGAATTTTCGCGCAACGGAGTTGCAAGCGTCATCTAGTACGACTATAACTATAAAATAAATAATATATTGGATAGTGTGTCTGTCGGACTGTCTATTGTTGTTCGTCTGCTAATTGTACCTTTTTAGAAAGAGGCTGTTTTGAATTAAGTCCGTTAGAATAATATGGATTGCGAGTGACGGTAAAAGAGAAAAACTCATAAATTTTCTCATTATGAAAGAATTTAAACTCATGAATTTGTTTTCCCCTTTACTCCACATAAGATTCAGTAAGAATTGGTTGAATCCCTTCCCCCTAAGAGCTTTGACCAACACGTCAATACTGCTTATATTATGCGCAACAGTTTATGCAAAACTGTTGAGCAGAATTTTGAAAAGAAAGAAATAAAATAATATAATAATCGAAGACATGAGTAAAGTTAGTGGATATCTAACGTTTAAACTCCTCTTAAAAGTGTGTTGGTTCGATTCCAGTGTATGTAGGTGAGCTTTTTTCCCGAATACTAGGTAAATACTCAAAGTAGATAGCAGATACATATTAGTATGGAAGTAATTATATGCAGGAATTTATCGTTAGGAAACCTGTACATCTGCATGTTTGAGTGGACTTAAATAGTTAAGACACGTCAAACTTTTAATCCGCAGTGGCGTAATCATAGTGTGATCCCCGTCGCTTATGTCAGAGCCAGATATGAAAAATCATACTTTTATGTAAGAAAAGACAGAAGTAAGTCTAATTTACTCTCCAAAACATCCAAGTAATCGGGTCCAAGGAGCGGAGGAGAAATACTCCGTACTGTATAAGAAACAACTTTGACAAGTGCTCAAAGCTCACAGTATTTTTTTTTGTACTTTTTGAATCCCACCGAGAGGACAATTTTTTTAATGGTCCAGAGTACTCCAGAGTCATCGATATATTATGTATTAGGCTCAAATTACACCGCCGCGGAATGGAACGGAATGGATGCGTCAATTTCGCCTAACCTTGAAACATACCACCCCGTGGTGGTAGGTTTCGAGGTTAGACGAACCAGACGTGGTTAAAGTGTAAGTGGTTAAAATAAGACAATAATATATTATTGAATTGACATACTGGCCGCTTGAGGTGTTGGGGTGCTTATTCCACTTGAATGGCTCATTTCAAAATGCATCGCATCTTCTCATTACGTTGCTAAATTAACCTTAGTACAAAGACGTTATCCTCATTTATTGAGGTGGGTATTTGGGTAAGCGCAACATTTTTTCGGAGGGATGTTAACAAAAACTACCCTAAGTTATCTAGTTATCACTATGTCAACAAATTAAAACAAATTCGTTAGCTGTTACCTGCCCAACATTATGACCGTGCCAGAAAGCGGTGATGCCCTCTTCTAAATAAATCGACTTGGATATTCCGAATAGCGTAAGCGACTTATTCCTATTGCTCTGCAGCTGCGATTTTATCTTCAAAACGTCTAGAGGCTGGGTAACGAAGCGTGTCACGACACCAGATATGGCACCAGCTATCAGTTTCTGGTTGGCTGGAGTCTGTTCATCCGGCTTGTAACCAACCATTATGTTCCAGATTGCTCCAGCGTTTCCATAATATCCCTAAAGACTACAGCAAAACACCTCATAGAGAAAAATAATACACGGGACACCTTTCTTGAATATCATTGTCAAACGTGACAATTTTTTTTTAATTATTATAGGGATAAAGAATGTACATAGAAGTCTGTACTCGTCATATCTCTACTTCTCTATTCCTAATTTTTCACAATGATAATTGGCTATTTTTATTAAAGATCTTTGAGATTATGTAATTAAAATTAGTAATTAAGTAGACTTAAAAAAAAGGAGGTTATCAATTCGACGCGTATGTATGTAATATTTTCAGAACTGCCCAGTTTTTGTACATTGGTAATCTATAATGCCCGCTGTACACTCTCGCCGAGAGCTCTCGGGCGAGAGTCTCGTGCGAGAGCCCCCTTGCCCGAGTGCGATCATGTACATTCTCGCTTAGTTCAATCGCAGTTAAGAACTCAGAGAAGATGGACGAAAACGACCATTCACCATTCACCATGCATCGAAAGATATCATTGTAATCCAAAGATTTATAATAATCATATTTAATTTTATTTCTCACAGATAATGACTAATAATGACGTTTATTATTGTTATTTTTCTGTTCTACACTGTCCAACGGCGGGACTAGTACTGAAAGACGCGAGAGTGTACAGTAGTGCGCTCGTTTTCCTCGCGAGACCCTTTGTCTCGGGCGCAAAATACTAACAACGGACCGAGAGGGTCCGAGACAGGCGAGACGAGGCGAGACGAGGCACCCATTTACACTCTCGCACTCGGGCCGCCTCGCTGTGTCTCGGCGAGCTTTACATGCACAAATGTGCCAATTTTCAAAAGTGTATGTATGTATGTTTTTATGTTTGTGCACGCATATCTCCGGAACCACAACGCACCCTTAATCCAACACTGGCACTAAGTAAAAAATGCAAATTTTACAGGAGCCGCATTTAAAAATTTTAAGTGAGCAGAAATGTACATAAATTACGATTGACGATCGTTTACAGAAGCATTGGTATTTTTTAAATTAAATATTTAAATAATATGTGTGACCACAATTATTTTTTCTATTTTTTTATTATTATTTAATGTTTTTTTTCATGCAAAATGTTTCTAAGTGACACTTTTCTTTTCATAAGTTTATTTTCAATTTTTGTTAGTGTCATTTTGGTTTTTTAATATTTGTTGGAAAGGCGTCATAATACATAAAAATACACTTTTCTGGTAAAAATCCATTAGAACTTTAAATGAAGCTTGTAATTTTAGGCGTTACCAAACAAAATGACGTTTTGGAAAAAAAGTTTTAATAAAAATATTTAAGTAACCTCAGCGCAACACCATCCTTAACATAATAATGCCACTATACGAATAAAAAAAACTTAATTTTTCAACTTAAAATTCACAAAATGGTGTTTTTTCCGCTTAAACACAGTTTAGCCATTAAGCGAGAGGAAGATATAGTTTAGTGTCGAAACAATTAGCAATGCCATCTAGGGCTTAGAGTAGGAATTAAGAAACAAGAGTCAGCGCAAGAGATAGGTCCTCGAGTTTTTAACTAGATGGCATTGAAAACGCATTTTACGAAAATTTTGGATAGTGCCAGTATTGGATTAAGGGTGCGACAAGTTCGATCTTAGTGATTCTTTTTTAGGGTTCCGTACCCAAAGGGTAAAATCGGGACCCCATTACTGAGACTTCCATGTCTGTCCGTCTGTCTGTCTGTCCGTCTGTCTCCAGGCTGTAACTCAAGATCGGTAATAGCTAGAGAGTTGAAATTTTCACAGATTATGTATTTCTGTTGCCGCTATAACAAAAATACTAAAAACAAAATAAATTAAATATTTAAGGGGGGCTCCCATACAACAAACGTGATTTTTCAAACATTTTTTGCTCGGTATCAATGATGACAACAAGTAGGCACTTGAAATTTTCACAAAAGCCTTTATTATATGTGTACTTTAATAATTAATAATAATATTCAAATAAAAAAAAAATTAAGGGGGGCTCCCATACAAAAAACGCAATTATTGGCCTATTTTTGCTCTAAAACGGTACGGAATCCTTCGTGCGCGAGTCCGACTCGCACTTGGCCGATTATTTATTGTACTAGGTATTGTTCAACTTAGGGAATACTGCAAGTTTCATCAAAATCGGTTCAGTAGTTTTTGAGATAGGGAATTTTAATTCTTAATTACGTACAAAAATTTGAAGTCGGTTATATATTCCCACTAAAAACAAAATGCAGACGATTATTAAAAACTAATTTGTAACATATCAGACAGGGACAAAATATTAGATAGAGCTTGGGTCTTTTTACTCACAGTTCGAAGATAATAATGCAGTTCAAATAATAATCGGAAAACGCATAATTAAATATTATAATAATTATTACCTAGTTATCTATCGTTTTTGCCTAGACTTGTAAACACTAAGTACTAACAGTTTATTAGGTCTAAATGATATTGTTACGGAAATAACTATTATTATGTTTTTTTTATTGCAGTTAAATTGCAACCTTCAATGAAGTAAACTTGTATGCGTGTAAGATAACAATAATATTATTATGTTTTGTAAAAATTATAACTACTTTGAACTTCGTTACTACACTACGATATTGTACAAAATTGATAAGATATTATCTACTAAAATCCAAACGAAAATCATTACTAGATGACTCATAAACGCCAAATGAAAATTATTATTTGATAAAATAAAAAATAACCTTTCCTTTCTACTCAAAAAAGAGATTCTTCTCTTTGTAGAGAAGCACAATTCCGGTTGAATACTGCAATAACTGAACATTATGTAGTCTTTAATGTTATTCTAAAAATATTCTATCCGTACAGTTTATTATTCTATTCTAAAAACAATTGTTATCATAAAAGTGACGAGGTCAAACGGATATAGCCTACGAAAGTGATATTATGAGTTAAATTGAAAATTATAGATGGTTATAGATATAGATCATATAGATTAACGGTGAAGCGATAATTTTGATACGCGTTGTTATGTCTGTGACGCCACGCGGAGTGGACGAGTGTGTGGATTAATTATAAAGTAAGTGCCACTTATTATGTATTTAAGTAGAGATGAAGTAAACTTATATTTCCCTCTGTTATTTTGGTATTTAAATGCTTTTTTTGTTATAATTATTGATTTCAAATTATAAAAAATTTTCTTAATTTTTTAGAATCAATTAAGATGTGATTTGATGTCGCTAATTATTATAACAGTAATAATTAATAATTGATATTCTTTATTTCAATTAAGAATAGTTTTCAATTAAATTATTAATAATTTTAATGAAGCGGTAACATTGGAGTAGATAAATCTTGTAAGACAAAAAATTATGGAGAACAATAAAAGCAAATCAAGGACTTTTTACCCGTTCGTATAATAATATAATTGCAGAATTATTTAAAATACACCATTAAGAGGTATTTTAATTTGTGCTCATTTTAAAACAGTGTTGCACGGTCAAAGTCTAGTTGGGATTTTTAGTGGACAAAAATATACTAGATATTGCCCGCTTCTTCGTTCGCTCATAATATATTCGTTTCTCGTGCAGGAACCCTATTTTGTGATAAAAACTATTTTTTATCCTTTCCAGAGTCGTAGCACTAGAATCTCCATAGTCCATACCAAAGTAGTTTTAGTAATGGCCAAAACAAGACCAAACCAGTCTTGGTCTTTCTAGTAAAGCCTTGGTCTTAGTTTTCCTAGTTTTAAGATAGTCTTGATCTTGCTTTTTCGCAAGACCAAAACTAAGACTGTAAGACCAATTTTGCTCATCACTACATTTGTCTAAATTGTTTCAGTTGAAAATAGAAAGGTAATAGACAGACACTGTTTCAAATAAATTAGTATGTAGATACAATTTTTGAACAAACTAGCTTAGGGTTCACGTGATAAGAAATGAACCTTGCAACCCCACATAATTATTACGCAGTGGGCTGAACAATAATACCACAGTTTAAAATCGATATAGTACTACTATACGTAATAGGTACTATCAGAGAAGTTGATTCCTAGGCAAATGGGGGGCCTACGTAATTTAGTCGCGTTACATCAAACCCAGCCGACAGATCACAATAATTACATGATCCTACCAAATAACGTTGGTCTGTCAACTGCCTAGCAATCAATTTCCTCGATGGTATACATATACATTTTGAACGCAATTAATTGCATTCCAGTTCCCATTATTCCAATAGCATTTCAGCGCTGGATTGGAATAATGTAAGCCCACTATTAGCAGAGTTAAAGGCCCTTAAGGCGGGCATAAACCCCAATTTGTTATTCCGTGACTCCCGGTTTACCTAGTTCCAATATAATATCGAAATGTAAAAAAATATGAGATATAAAGCACAATATTGAAATCTATATTAAAATATCCTTAACCGAACAATTTTGTTTCTTAATATTTATTTCCAAAGATATTTAAAAAAAAACATGAAAAATAGAGAAGATCCGCCCCTAGTAACTACAGTTTTATGATAAGCTAAAATAAATCTTATTGCGATGCGTATACGCTTTGTCTTTGGTTGTGTGCAAGGTTATCGTTTTGGATTGAGATTGATCCGTGCCTTAACCGTGGAAAAACACTGTACCTACGTGGGCCTTAAAGACAATAATAACTGTATTGTACTTCAAATTCACCATATTTGCCAAATAATTTTTTAAAAACGTGGCATTGAAAAAGTAGAGAATTAGAACCAAAAAACTTGAGGGTCGTAACTCGAATGTCGAATCTTGAATGAAAGGGATCCTGTTATTATTTTATGCTATTGCAAAACTTCTATCACGGGCTTTGAACGCAGCGACCTAATCAAGAAATTCCGTAACGAAAAAACCTAACACCCCCACTCAACCACAAGAGCGGCGTTGCCAGAATTCGGCACGGTGTTTGTGCGCGTGCGTCTAGACGTATGCGAACTAGAATTGCGTTGATAAAAATACTATTCAATAGCTTTACCGCAGCAGTCCTTTAATGCCACAGATATTTTTTAAATGAATTTTAATCTAATTTCAGAATGTCCGGAAGCTGTGATGACTCTGCCATGGATGATACTGTTGGCAAGGCGTCTCGTGATACCCTGGTAAGAAAATTTTCGCTTAAAAAGTGGCTAGCATTGGTAGTCCTTTGCTGATCGAAAAGTCCCAATTTCGGACTTCGAAATATTTTATTTTATGAAGTTAGAGCTACGTGTTGCATGAAATATTTTTTTATTTTGTTTTATTGTTAACCACCAGAAAACTGGTTCACAGGCCCTATATTATTTGGTGAGGTTAAATATTCGTATAGCTTTGTCCACACTGTGCCTTTTTTGTTCATCAAGGGCATGCGTTATATCGCAGTCAACAGCGAACTTTTGGCATGCCCGCGACGTATCCAAAACTTTCGCTTTGTTCTTTAATGACAATTTTGGCGTTGTGTTCGTTGACGCATTCAATTATTGAATGCGCTAATATACGAAAGTTAAATGAAAGAAGATGAAATTGGAGACGAAAGTGCACGGTTTGGACATAGCTTATGCTCGAGATCTGTAGGCTGAGCTTAACTCTACTAAATAGGTACTATCAGGGAAGTTGATTAGCTATGTCCACATTATGCAATTTCATCTTCAATTTTCGTCATCTTCTTTTTATTCAACTTTCGTTTGGCATATTCAATAATTGTATGCGTCAAAATCCACCCGCGTTGAAAGAAAAGTATCATAGCGAGCGCTACGATTTCAACGCACGTCACGGGCATGCCTCACGTTCGCTGTTGACTGCGCTATAACGCATGCCCTTGATAAACAAACAAAGGCCCAGTGTGGACAAAGCTATTCATAGACAGATGGCGGCGGTGGCTGGGTTTGACATATTCCGCCCAAATGACATAGGTCTGTCAACTGCCTATGAATCAATTTCTTCGATGGTACCTACATATGAATAATTAATTTCTTTGATAAAGTAAAATAATAATTATTATACAATAATAACTAAATGCTAGCGAAACATTCAAGTATTAGTGATAAACTGCGAATGATATGTGCCATATGCCAACTGGCGTTAACGATTTGTTTATCAAATAAATTGAAATTGTAGAGTATATTTTATAATATTACTAGCGACCCGCCCCGGCATTCGCATCGGGTATAAAATATATAGCCACTGAAAAATTTTTTAAAATCGATTCAGCAGTTTTGACTTGTATTCATTATTACTACCCGTGGCCCGCATTGGTCGGTACCGCCGCAAAAGCTACTTCCCGCAATTTTTAAATCTGTAATATCTTCGAAAATATCGTATGCTGTAAAGTAATATGGATATACATTTATGTATTTAAGTTATTTAATTGGATAAGGATTAATGCTGTATTTATTAAAATGTAACTTAATTCATGAAGTCCCAAGCGGCCACATCCGGCCACGATAACAATGAAAAAGCTATTGTGTCTCGTTTTGCCACGACTGATGGGTTAAATAATACTACTGTTCATAAATCATAATAATATTGTCATACAATATAATTAGTAAGCTCTTGGCATGCTATAAGTTAGCTGTCCCTGCCAAAACAAAATCAAAATCAAGAACTATATAATATTATGTATTCCGTAATCTTTATTTTATGTCTGATGTACTCAGACGATTAGAGAAGTTGATTCATAGACAATTGCTATGTCCACATTATGCAATTTCATCTTCAATTTTCGTCATCTTCTTTTTATTCAACTTTCGTTTGGCATAATATTCAATAATTGAATGCGTCAAAATCCACCCGCGTTGAAAGAAAAGTGTCAGCGAGCGCTACGATTTCAACGCGCGTCACGGGCATGCCTCACGTTCGCTGTTGACTGCGCTATAACGCATGCCCTTGATGAACAAAAAAGGCCCAGCGTGGACAAAGCTTGGCGGACCTACGTCATTTGGTTGGATTATGTCAACTTAATGTACGTCGTCATGATATTTCGGCTGGGTTTGACAAAACGCGACCAAAATACGTAGGTCCGCTATCTGCCTATGAATCAACTTCTCTGATACCAATAAAAATAATATTATTTAATCAATTACTACGCTATACAATGTCTTTTCCTTTACTGATACGTTGTACAATGTACCATCGAGGAAATTGATTCCTATGCATTTGATAGACCAACGTTATTTGGTCGAATATGTCAATTCAATGTTTATTGTGATCTGTCGGCTGGGTTTGACGTAACGCAACCAAACTACGTAGGTCCCCGATCTGCATAGGAATCAACTTCTCTGATAGTACATATTACTTGACAGACAAGGACTAAACATTATTTATAGTTTAGGCGTTGTGTAAGGGTCTACACTGACGGACCGCATTTCGACTGCAATCCAACTGCAAATTGCAGTTCAAGTGCAGTTTGAATGCAGTTGACACGACTGCAATACGACTGCATTAGAACTGCAAACCAAACGCGCAGTCGGATTGCAGTTCAGTTGCAGTTGGCGTGCAGTCGTGTGAACTGTTTGGTTTGCAGTAGCTAATAAAACAGACTGTTTTATTAGTTACTACAACATGTTCAAGTCTTCGAACCCATCTTTTTGCGTCGGGTCAGTGACATAAATTCTGACTAACAGACTTAATTCACGAATTGAACGGGAATTAAGAAGATCCCTGTTGGTCGCACAATGGTCGAAATCATGAAGCTATAATAATCTAAATTTTGAGGCACATCATTTCACACAGAAATTCATATCAAGTTTTGTGACTTGATTGTGTAATAATTGTCGTCCCGTGATTAGGACTACTATTATATAATATAATACTAACAATTATTAACAGTGAAATATTTTTTTGCATGCGACATGCGAATACCGGAGTCTGCTCCTCCGTTTTAAAATCAGTTTGATCAAAATGTTTATCTAACATTGACGTGATTGGCAGCCAGCCCAAATTGCAAATACGCTTTCATTGTATATAATTTCGGATTAACTTTCTCAACGACAAGTGACATCAAGATAAACTGTGTTCGGGAGAGCTAAAGCACAATAATTATTTAAATCGAGAAGTACCATGGCGACACAGGACACTAAGGTTGGGTTGCACCAGAGGCGTGGCTAAAGTTAAAGTTATGGTTAAAGTTATATTTAGCCTTAACCATGTTAAGGCTTACTTTAACTTTAATCTTAACTTTGACCACATAATTTGACAGATGTATGTTGCGTTTATTTATTTTTTGTTAAAACTTCAGTTGATGTAGTCAACCAAGTTTTGTTGATTACAGAACCCTAAAACGGAACCCTAACCAGCTGATTTTTCGTATATTTGTAGGTTAATAGTTATATAATTTAGGAGTACCATTGTCCTACAAATAGAACAATCCATATTTTAGGACCACCAAATCAGAGTATGAAATCCTTTCTATCTCTGTTAGCTACCACTTTCAAGATTTTTCGCAAATAGAAAAGTTATTTGTCTTATCAAAATGAAGCTACTCAAAAAAATAGCTTGTTAGTAATAAAAAAATAAAAAATTGTTCTTTACTAATAGTACATTTTCACGAAAAAATTTCGATACTATAATTATATGTTTGGTTAAATATGACGTCCATTTTTTACTTTAACCAAAGATTTAACATTTTGCGATGTAGCTGTTATACCTAGTTAATGTTATTGTAAAAGTTATGAGTACAGTTATAGTTAGGTATAGCAAGTTGGTGCAACCCACCCTTAAAACCGTCTTAAAAATTGCTTGCAATTAAAAAAAAGTAAAATAGCCAGTACACAATGGCACACGATGGCCTATAATTGCAGGCCATGTATTGCGCGACGCCTGGAAATTGTTCGCCACCATTAGATACACCATTATACCCCGTCTACACAATAGCGATGGCAGTTAGTGGGCCTGCATGGACCATTGTGAAGAGACACCTTAAGGTTCCCGCAGTTGAGAATTGATTATTCTTTTGACTTTTGTTGTTGCTAAATGTCAGAAGAAACTTGTAAACAAATGAATGACTCTACTAAATTACATAGGTCCGCATCTCCCTCTGTTTACATTTGTCTATTGGTACCTTGGATGAAGAATAAATGGAGAGTAAAAAGAAAAAAAGGGTTCCAAAAATGTATCTGGGTCACCATAATATCCATCCGAACGGATGGTCCTACGACCTACTTTAACTTTAGGTCATTGCAACAACTATACGCTAACCAATTTTAAGACTTTGTTTTCGGAGTTTTTAATACTGAAGTATCTGTTAAAGTATCTAGTAAATAATATTATTGTAGACTATGTTTGCTTTGCCTCTGAATCTTTATTATTATAATTCCTCCTATCTTTTGCGCGAATGTCAATATTTATTTGTTTTACTGACTCGGTTCATCCGGTTGCGATAAACTGTTTCATGAAAGAAGGTTACATAAACAAACAAATATACCTAGTTTTATAATATAAAACTGCCATTTCTTACTCCACGATTCACAGACTGGATCGAACAAGAAACTGTCCGACCCTCGAGTCCGACAGTGTCTAAACACACTAGGTCGAAGTTACGCGGCATGATTACGTCCGCAATGTCAAACGCATACAAACTAAGGACGGAATAGTATGTCATCGGTAATAATTTAAAATACATTGCGGGCGTCATGCGGGATTTAC
Organism: Polyommatus iphigenia; assembly: GCA_963422495.1. NCBI lineage: Eukaryota > Metazoa > Arthropoda > Insecta > Lepidoptera > Lycaenidae > Polyommatus > Polyommatus iphigenia. The sequence goes on along the minus strand of OY730178.1, from coordinate 27,770,086 downwards.
GCCGCGTAACTTCGGCCTAGTGCGTTTAGACACTTACGCTACCAAATAAGGTAGATCCGTCACCTGCTAATATGAATACATTTTTTCGATAGTACATCTTTCAATTGTTGTATACTCGATAGTTATTGGGTGTGTTAAAAATTATTAATATTACAGGTAAATATTTGGTCTACCTTCAATATCTACTAAGAAATTACAGCTATTAAGCTATTGTGTTATGATCAATCAACTGAAAGCCTTTGGTCATTTAATGATCACTGTTAATTGACTTTTGATATCTATAGGCTTTTATGAAATACTTGCTTAGGAATTATTAGTTAAGTGTTCCAAAACATGAACTTTGTTATAAGATTCTTATGATCAATTAATTTAATATCAAATATTTGATACGAAGTTTTGCGACTTGCTTCATAGTTTAAACCATAGATATTATAAGAGCGCGATTGCAACTTTATTAATATCATCTTAATCACCTCATAATTTTTGCTAAAAATCCTCACTCCAAATTCAAGCATAAACATTTTTTTTCATGGAAAATCATTATATAAGTTCTTTGTGAACTATACACCTGACGCCAACCTCGGCCAGTATTGATTGTCTATTTTAATTGTTCTGAGGGTCCAGAGCCTACGCAGTTAAATATTTAGGCTAAGCCTTCAGCCGTGTAGGGTAAATAAGGCTAAAAATAGTCGCCAACAGGCTTTTCATCGTATACACGAGTCACGACGTTACGTGGTTAATCGTGGGATGATTAGTTTCTGAAACAAGTATGTAAAGCTACGTATTAAATTAAACTTTATTCAGCCCTACTCAGCCTTAACTTATTTAAGACAGTGTAACAAGATTTAGGGAGTCCGGGTCCTGAAAAAGAATAGTAGCAAAACTATACATTATAACTACAGTGCAAAATGTCAAATCTTTGGTTACCATAACCGCACATACTTCCCAAATTTTTTCGTAAAAATTTACTATGTTTCACAGTGTTATATTTTTTCTGACGAATTTTACGGATAATTCAATTTTTTATACCCCCAATCCCATTACCTGTAGCTTTAAAAATAAACGCAACAGACATCTGTCAATTTCTGTGGTCAAAGTTAAGGTTAAAGCTAAGTTAGCCTCAACTGTAACCATAACTTTAACCTTAACTTTGACTTTAACCCATAAAGGTATATACCTAATAGGTATATTACTTTATGCTTTAACCACGCCTCTGGTGCAACCCACCCTTAGAAAAAATATTTAGTATGTAATAAAGATCCTAAATATTTTTGTTTTCGAACTATGTCATCACTCATCATTAAAGGCAAAGTTTTACATTTGCATAATGCATATGGACCGAGAGCCATTTAATGAGCTAAAGAAAGGAAAACCCTATTTTACATAGAAACGAGAATTTAAATTATTTAGCTTGACTTTTCATACCATTATTATAATATGTATCTAAGCAGAAGCCAAATGAAGAATTTAGATAAATTAAGTTTCTATTATTATAATTAAGTATAATTTATTTCCTACTATAGAAAAATCAGGTAAAAATATACCATTTGAATGTAAAATTGTTGAATTGTTTACAGTTTTTCACATTAAACGAATTTTTGTTAAACGAATTATTATGTTGTGTATCCAGAAGTGTTGAGATATTTCATTGTTATTTTCAGGCCCTGTGTGAATGTGGTACAAGGCAGACTCACGGTTCGCGTTCTCCAAGGCTGCTACCGCCAATATTCTCAGATTCTGAAGGTATATTTTTTGTTTTTTGTTGTCGCGTCGCTCTACTGCAGTGTAGTTACTACGAGAGTAAAGGTGAGACCACACTAACGGCCGTTCCCAATATTCAATCTATCTCTGGTTTGACATACGACCGATCGCAGCTAAGGCTTCTTACAGACGAACGGCACGTGTCAACGGCACGTGTCGGCGGCAGTCGACGGCAGTCGGCGGCACGTGTCGGCGGCAGTTGGCGGCAGTCGGCGACAGCTTATCACGCTTGCAGTTGTGACGTCACGCGTAAAGGTAAGCGTCCATAGGTCGGTATCGTACGCAACGGACGCTTTGCATCAAAAGGCCGACTGCCGCAGACACGTGCCGTCGTCTGCCGTCGACTGCCGCCGACGCGTGCCGCCGACACGTGCCGTTCGTCTGTAAGCGCTCTAACATTGAATTGACATAAGATAGGTAACTATTCCTATCTCTAGTAGGGCAAAACCAGAGATAGATCAAATATTGGGAACGGCCGCAAGTGTGGTCTCACCTTTACTCTCGTAGTTCGTAACTCTGTGGAAAACAGGAACCGATATAACGACCTACCTACCTGCGAACATGAGAGAGTCTCAACCTTTTACCTTTAAGGAACACTAAGCCTTTCCTACCTTTTTCTTTCTGCCTCTCTAACTTTGTTTTAACGTAACAGGTGTTTCCGGTATAATTCTTGTAGTGAATTGTTACTATTAGGTACATACATTAGACATTAACCTATCAGAAGCAAAATCAATTGTGTATTTTTTGTCTCTGCTAATTTTAGGACAACGAGGCCTGTCGCTGTTTTTACCAAAATCGCCTTCATCTGAAGGATCTACTTGGTCCAATTATCACAAAGAGTGTCTCAAGAAATTATACGCAAAAGATTTGAATTTAGGAATATGTGACATAAAATATCCAAGAATAGGTACTTACCGTTTTAAAAAAAATATAAGTACCTAGTAGTAGTAGTAGTACTAGTAGAAGTAGTAGCAGTAGTAACAGTAGTAGTAGCAGTAGTAACAGTAGTAGTAGCAGTAGTAACAGTAGTAGTAGCAGTAGTAACAGTAGTAGTAGCAGTAGTAACAGTAGTAGTAGCAGTAGTAACAGTAGTAGTAGCAGTAGTAACAGTAGTAGTAGCAGTAGTAACAGTAGTAGTAGCAGTAGTAACAGTAGTAGTAGCAGTAGTAACAGTAGTAGTAGCAGTAGTAACAGTAGTAGTAGCAGTAGTAACAGTAGTAGTAGCAGTAGTAACAGTAGTAGTAGCAGTAGTAACAGTAGTAGTAGCAGTAGTAACAGTAGTAGTAGCAGTAGTAACAGTAGTAGTAGCAGTAGTAACAGTAGTAGTAGCAGTAGTAACAGTAGTAGTAGCAGTAGTAACAGTAGTAGTAGCAGTAGTAACAGTAGTAGTAGCAGTAGTAACAGTAGTAGTAGCAGTAGTAACAGTAGTAGTAGCAGTAGTAACAGTAGTAGTAGCAGTAGTAACAGTAGTAGTAGCAGTAGTAACAGTAGTAGTAGCAGTAGTAACAGTAGTAGTAGCAGTAGTAACAGTAGTAGTAGCAGTAGTAACAGTAGTAGTAGCAGTAGTAACAGTAGTAGTAGCAGTAGTAACAGTAGTAGTAGCAGTAGTAACAGTAGTAGTAGCAGTAGTAACAGTAGTAGTAGCAGTAGTAACAGTAGTAGTAGCAGTAGTAACAGTAGTAGTAGCAGTAGTAACAGTAGTAGTAGCAGTAGTAACAGTAGTAGTAGCAGTAGTAAATAGTAGTAGAAATTTTTAGAACATAGTGATTGTTTATTTTCCTGCTTACTGGGTAAAATAATATTTACAGCTACAATAATACGGTATTTTCATGTCTTATTGTAAAATGAATAAATGGTATAATTAGTACAATTTAACAAAATATGTTATGAGAATAATATTCACACCACAAAAACTAGTAAATTTTCAAGTTATACACATTTAATTATAAATATTATATTATAAACGAAAGTTTATAATTTAACTAGCTGTCCCGGCGAACTTCGTGTCATTTTAGAACCTTGCCTGGACTTCAAGAATTATTTTAAGACTAAAATTAGCAGAATCGGTCCAGCCGTTATCGAGTTATAGCGTTACTAACACAATTGGAAATCCATTTTCATATTGTACTAGCTGTCCCGGTGAACTTCATGCATGTCACTTTAAAACCTTCCCTGGACTTCTACAAATATTTTGAGACTAAAATCAGCCCAATCCGTTCAGCCGTTTTCGAGTTTTAGCGCTAATAACATAATTGAAAATCCATTTTTATATATAAGAAGAAGATATGTTTAATAAACAATTATCTGTTTCTCAACACAGTGAGACTCTACACTTACTTACACTGTAGTTACACTGTAGTAAATGTTAGTTAACATAAAGTAATTGATGAATATCAGATTAAAGTAAAATTAATTTTAGGAAACCAAAGTAAAATGCAGGACGAAGATAAAATTACGACGTATTTGAATCATCACAAGGAGTTTTTGCAATCTTACGTCCTGGAAAACATACCTGTTAGCGAGTTACAGAAATGGTTGGTGATGAAAATGTCAAGAGAACCGGTAAGTTTAGACTTTAATTGGATATTTAGGAATTTGTGAATGCAGCTGCAGACAATAATAAGCCACACGATTTCGTACAGAGAACAATTCGCACATAATTATATTAAGGCACGAACGTGCGTAGTAAAAGGCATTTGTTTTAAATCTTTGAAATGTAAAATTTTTAAGTATACATATTATTGTAAAAAGGTTTTCTTTTCAGTACGAAACCAAATATTATTTAATTTTTGGTTTTGACACACAAATTTCAGTCATAATAATAATATAGGTACTAAGTATAAGAATTGTAATAGAAAATGTTGTATTACAGGTTTCAAGTGAAGAAAAACATAATCATCAACCGACTAACAGAAATCATCCCAAATATGAGATTAAGGTAAATCTAAAATTATTGCAATTATTATAATAACATTAGTCATCAATTATTCGTCATAACTCACAATAGTTAAAAGCCTTTTATAATAAAAATATTTTTAACAAACGCTGACATTATCTTTTAACAAAGAACCTTACGTAAATTTGCTATTCTAATGTTGCAGGAGTTGATAGAAAAATTAGGCGAAAATACCAGCGAGATAGCTATATCTTGGGAAATAGCAAAAACTATCAGTTCATCGATTGGCTATGACGCTTATAGAGTATTCAAAATATTTCCTGATCATCCAAATTATGTTCAGTACTTTGTGACGGAAACAAAAGAAGTAAGTGTTGATATGCCCGATATAGATCGCACTCGATGTTGTCATCATGGGCTTATGTGATAAGCCCTTTATCATCCATTAGCTATCCACAACAAATATAACAAAAATCTTGTATGCTTTATTTATTCTAGTCATAAATAGTTTGTTGATCTAAAATAAAACAGAGTTGTATTCACATTGAATCTAATACTTCATATCGGTGCAATAATTTTAAAAACCGTTCATTTATTTGACGTTTAAGAAGCACTTATTCTTTTATGTTTCAATTTTCAGGATTTAGAATTGCCTCCTCGGATGGAACGAGCAAATCCAGATGATGTAACATTAGTGCTAGAAGTAGCAGAAGCCGCATCGACCATGAGATTAAGAAGAGATAATTCTTCTTGTTTTCCTGACTTACCTCACTCTTTACTCAAAATATTTGGTAAGGACGATTCGGTAAGTAAGATAGCATTTCTGTGCAAGATTCTTATAAAATTATGAATTTAAGACTAACAAAAACCAAATTTTGATGTTGTCTCGATTCGCTATCCCAATTTTTATAATGAAATCCTTAATCTATACATATAATAAAACTGTAGAATTGAAAATTCTGTACATTAAAGATATTCAAAAAATAATAAGCGGGGGGTGTTACTACATCGCTATAGAAGCCAAAAATGTGGTTAGTTTTCTTGTCTGTCTGTCTGTCTGTCTGTATGTTTGTTCCACTATCACACGAAAACTACTGATCCGATTTGGATGCGGTTTTCGCAGATATATTTGTCTTCTTTCAACTTAACATCTGGTCTATAAAAAAAATTCCCCCCACCCCTCTAAAGGGACGAAAGAGGGGGTCAGATTTTGTATAAGACTTTTGCTTTAACACGAAAACTACTAATCCGATTTGCATACGGTTTTCACAGATATATTTGTCTTCTTCCAACTCAAAATCTGGTGTATAAAAATCACTCCCTCCCCCTCCAAGGGAGCAAAGAGGGGGTCAGATTTTGTATCAAACTTTTTTCTTTAATGGACTTACTTCATATTATTAACTGCTGTTTCCAACTTACCATCTGGTGTATAAATTTTTTCCCCCCGCCCCTTTTAGGGGACAAAAGAGGGGGTAAGATTTTGTATCAACTGATGAAGTAGAAATACTTTGAATGGCAAAACAACGTTTCCCGGGACAGCTAGTTTTAATATAAATCTTTCTCAATTCCAGACTCGAGTAAATTATGTTATGTATCATCCCATACTAACAGTTAATGGAAAAACTGCCTACGTTATAGAAATGTGGAGGGTGAATGCAGAATTTAATAATGATGATGAAGAAACGAGTTGTAATTTAACTATCTGGGGCAGTTTAGTGCTCCATTACTGTAAGTTGTATCTAGACAAAACAAAAGAACGTAGCATGACGGACTTTCTGCTAGACGTCGTAAAGTAAGTTGGATAATAAAATTTTTAAGGCGCAAACGCAACATAATAATTATTGTGTCGGCATTCAGCATAATCGTGAGCATTGCTATTTTATTTGATGTATTAATTATTAAAATTCTTAGCTTCAATTTAAATTCTTTTCATATTTTACAGAGCAATATTTGAAGAAATGGTATCACTGGACCAACTTATTAAACGAATACTCGAATTTGCTCAGAAACTCGTTAATGCAGATCGTTCGTCATTATTTTTAGTAGATTATAGGAATTTTGAATTAGTTTCAACAGTTTTTGATCTCAAATTTGAGCCGGGGCATGGGCGAGACATGGAGAAGAAAGAAATCAGAATGCCTATAAATCGTGGGATTGCAGGCCATGTAGCACTTTCTGGCGAAACTATGAATATTCCCGATGCATATTCAGATTATAGGTTTAATAGGTAATTCATTAGTTTTTTTATGGTCAATTATTTCTTTTATAAAGTTATTTAAAAAAATATTTGTGTCTTTGTTGCACCGAAATTCTTATACTACTTTTTTATTTTCAGAGAAGTAGACGAGGCTACGGGCTATAAGACTATAAGTATCCTATGTATGCCTGTAAAAGTACAAGGAAAAGTTATTGGTGTGGTACAAATGGTGAACAAACGCAATAATGACAATTTTGATCATGAAGATGAAGTAGCATTTGAAATATTCTCAACATTCTTTGGCCTGGCCCTTCATCACGCTAGGCTGTACGATAAAATAATGCGAAAGGAGCAAAAATACAGAGTCGCTTTAGAAGTGCTAAGCTACCATAACACCTGTCGGGAACACGAAGTAGAAGAAATTTTAAAAGATAATAAATATATAGGTCACATCAACGATTTCTATTTAGATCCATATAAGTTGGATGATTTTCAAAAATGCAAAGCTGTCATAACAATGTTTGATGACCTCTTTGATTTGTCACGATTCAACGTTTTGTTGCTGACGAGATTCATACTCACAGTTAAGAAGAACTATAGAGTGGTGCCATATCATAATTTTGACCATGGTTGGAGTGTAGCTCAGGCTATGTATGCTATAATTAAACACGATACAAAGAAAAGATTTGACTATAAAATGGTAGGTTAATTTTTTTAGTTTTATACAGACTTTGGATAAAATAAAATTTTAACAGGAAATACTTTAAACTGTGTCAAAATAATGTCTTATTTCAAAATGAGTACAATTCAACATTTATTAATTATGACATAGTTTTTATTATTCGTAGTATAAAATATTGAAGGTACGAGTATCAAATGATTGATGGTCAATAATTATTTTCTTTACGTGTTTCAATCAAAATTCGAAGTAATTGAAGATTACATTTGATGGGATGTAGCATTTTTCGCAATCGATTAGTTCAATCGAATACGTGTCATAATATCCGGGAGTGACTTGCGAGATTACTTAGCATCAGATTGTTACTATGGGTCAAGATTTTTAGCAACAAGTAACAACTGTAATTGTTTGTTTGACTAATATAATGAAAAAATATTTGGCGTCTTGTTTTATATTACAACAAAAGTCAAAAGTCATTAAAAATATATCAATTATACTGGCTAGACTTAATCCTACTTAATCATCATATTAACCTTTTTAGCGGTTAGCACTGTTTGTGGCATGTTTATGCCATGATCTTGACCACAGAGGCTACACGAATAAATATTTGAACGAGATCGCCTCGCCACTAGCTGCTATGTACACAACATCACCACTTGAGCATCATCATTTTAATATTACTGTTACTATACTCCAACAGGTATGTTTTTAGCATACTTTGTTTTATTCATAAAGTTGTTTAATCATACTTCATGCTGTAATAAATGGTTACTGTTTCAGGATGGTCACAATATTTTTTCACATCTATCGAGCGAGGATTACAAAGATATTTTAAGCTACATTCGACATTGTATATTGGCAACTGACTTAGCTGCATTCTTCCCGAATCTAGTGAAATTAAAAGACATGTTTAAAAATGATAATCGGCGTAATAAGTTTAATTGGTTGAATCCCAATCACAGGTAGTTTTTCAAACTATTCATTCATAATAATGTCTTACTACAATTTTAACCTCTTTGTTGGTAATTTCACAATTTTAGCACTATAATAAATTTATGCTTGCGTTTATATTTTAAGAGATTAATTTAAAAGTTTGTCACTTTTTATATACAGAGATTTGGCCATGGCTATATCGATGACTTCAGCTGACTTGTCTGCCGCTGCTAAGCCTTGGGATATCCAAATAAAAACTGTGAAAGTTATTTTTGAGGAATTCTACGACCAAGGCGATAAAGAAAGAGCTGTTGGGAAAACTCCGATTTCAATGATGGACAGAAGTAAACCTGAAGAGCAACCTGCAAGCCAGGTATTAAAATCACATAACATTGTAGTAAAATATTTGTTTGAGTTATATATCAATTTGTTGTACTATCTGAAAAAATTACAACTAATCAATACTCTCCTTATAGGTTGGATTTTTAAGTCAAATTTGTATACCATGTTATAAAATGTTATGCAAGATAATTCCTAAAACAAAACCTATGTATGAAATGGTATTGAAAAATCTTAATATATGGAAATCTAAAGCAATAATGTCCCTGGAAAATGAGGAAATGGAATCAGTGAGTGATAATGTTTCTGATGTTGCAACGGAATCTGATGATGAGGATTCGGCGGGCGAATCGTCGCCTAAATATAAAACAGATGTAGCAAATAATAATGAAAGAGCATTCGCCCAAGTAAATGTTTGTGACAGGGATGATGAAGCGCTTGCAAGAATAACCAGTGAGATGGAATCTAATTGGAAATGTATTAAGTCAGATTCTGTATCCTGGGAAGACGATCAAGGCTTTGACTACAATACAGTTAGAAAAACTAACAACGTTTGGAGAGATATAGGTAATACTTGGGTAGATGATGAAGGTGTCGTTTTAAGACCCAACAAAGTTTTAAAAATAATTAATGCAGATGCAGAAACTAGTGACACGTCCAAAATTTAATGTACTGATAAATAAGAATTACATAAAAATAATCTTCAAAGATACGTAATAAAGTGGTAATAGAGTAAATTGGACATTTTATTTGCCTTAGTTTTACCAAGCGTCCGCAGTAGTACCAAACTTCCCAACTTCGTAAGCTTTGAGGTCGTAGAAAGTGAGAAGGAATCTGAAACAATCAGAAATAGATTCAATACAAATATATAATTATAATTATATAAAAATAATGAACTAGAGTAATTATTGATTTTTAATTTGTATGTATAACTTAATTAAATATTTAATAACATTGCCACAGGATAAAATTTAATAATTAAGTTAAGAGATAAAATACAATCATCATTTACCTGTCTGGCTTAACTTTAAGCTCCTTCTCAATGAATTCTGATAAGCCTTTTATGATTCTTTTGTTGTCGTCAGGGCCTAAATTTCCAATAGATTCCAATGTGCTGACGATGGCTGGCTCGTCTGTATTCCCACCCATAGACAGGCTGCACTCAGTTGATATTATACACGTGAATCTCTGCAAAAAAATTGAAGACCTTAAGGAACCAGGCAGAAGAACGTAAATGGTAAAAATATTAACTAAATTATCCAATAAAATTGTGCTTTCTGATAAAGCCAAAATAAAACACCACTCTGTACTATTTTTCACTATACACAGGGTGTAACAAAAGTAAGTGATATTTAGTGTGCGTACGTGTTCCTTGTAGAGAGTTCACTGTGAAAGTGGCAGCGCCAAAAGATCAATTTTTTTTTCACTTTTGTATGGGGAAACTCGTGACGCTCGGGCTCTTGCCCATACAAAAGTGAAAAAAAAAATCGTCTTTCAGAGCTACTACTTTCACAGTGAACTCTCTACAGGGAATACGTACACACCCTAAAGTATTATCATATTTTTGTTACACACTGTATAATATTATTCGAGTCACACTATACAGAATGTAACAAAACTAAGTGGTACTTTAGGGTGTTAATGTGTTCCTTATATAGAGTTTACTGTGAAAGTAGCATCGCTAAAAGAACTAATTTTTTTTGTAGTTTGTATGGGTTTTTCCGTACAAAGATGAAAAAAGGGTCCTTTTTCAGCACTGCTACTTTCACAGCGAACTCTATATAGGGGACCCATACACACCCTAAACTATTATCACTTAGTTTTGTTACAGCCTGTATATAATAATAATTTTATGTAATCGTCAATACACTTACAGATGGATCTTTTCTCACGAGCTCCGCTAATAACGTGATAAGTTTAGGATATATTCCATTGGGAATCTTGTCCTTTGTTAGATTCGTTAAAATTTTCAGGCAAGGCATTTTTCAGTACGGAGACGTCAGGTTAGTTCGAATTTTGAATGTTAAATAACTGAATAATGACACAATCGGCGAGTCGTCGTGATAAAAGACGTGATAACTGTGATAGTCATAACATTAAATAATATAAATAAACGATAAGGTACTCGGTTATTTTCGTTGCGGTTACGCAAAAACGTGATAATGAAAATTTAAATAACATTTTTTAACCTAAAACATGTTCGTGGTATATTGATTAGAAATATTTATGTAACATTAAACATACACTATTAATCTATCAATATACAAATAATCAGCTCGTTAGGGTTCCGTTATAGGATTCTCTAATCAACAAATTAACTTGGTTGACTACTAAACCCTACAACGGGAAGACAGGGTGTAACAAAACGGAAAAATTAATGCCGCGTACAAATCACAAACATTTTGCTCTTTCAGCGCTGTCACCCATACAAATAAAAAAAAAATGTTCTTTGAGTGCTGCTACTTGTACAGTCAACTATGTATAAGGGTACACACCCTGTTCAAAACGTTTTAAACCTTCTTTTTGTAATACTTTAGTTTTTATAATTAATAAAATTGTGACAGATTCTAAAGGATTACTTTTTGTAGGGAAAATTTTGTGTACTGTGAATTGTGTATTGAGAAGAGCTATTGTAATATCTTTTTGTAGGGAAAATTTTGTGTACTGTGAATTGTGTATTGAGAAGAGCTATTGTAATATGTGTTATGAGGAAAATAAATAATATTCAGTCTAATAAGCGTTTAAATGAGTAATTGAGAATATAAGGAACTGAGCTACTTTTGCGTCACACCCTAAAGTATAATCACTATGTTTTGTTACATTCTGTACATCGATTGGTGTTAGAAACACGCTGTATACAGGTGCCCAGCCTGTAATGCCGGACGCAATTTCACTCGGAAATCTATTCGCATTTCTTGTAGCTCGTTATGAATGGTTATGTAGACGAACAATTTGCTCTAGGCATATGAAATCGTAGGTAATACGGTATACCATTAGATAACGTTATGATTGATCGTTAAACTTTTGAGAAAGTGGATCTTAATAAGTGTCAAGCTCCAATATCGATTGTACTGAACGCGGATGTTCCTAATTTATCGACAGCATCTAGTATCTACGCATAAGGGTCAGCTCAGACTGCAACATAACGCGCATACCATTAAAACATTTTTTTATGTCGACCTTATTTCTGCAAATAGATTCTGAGGGAAAAACAAAGAGTGGATTAATCTGCATTTAACCTAAATATCAAAAACGGCTAATATCCATAACTAGCATCAGTTGATACAAAATCTTACCCCCTCTTTTGTCCCCTAAGAGGGGTGGTGGAAAAATTTTATACACCAGATGTCAAGTTGAAAAACACAGTTAATGATATGAAGTAAGTCCATTAGAGAAAAAGTTTGATACAAAATCTGACCCCCTCTTTGGTCCCCTTAGAGGGGTGAGGGGGGGGGGGGGGATTTTTATACACCAGATGTTGTGTTGGAAGAAGACAAATATATCTGCGAAAACCGTATGCAAAACGGATCGGTAGTTTAGGTATTAAAGAAAAAAGTTTGATACAAAATCTGACCCCCTCTTTTGTCCCCTTAGAGGGGTGGGGGGATAATTTTTTATACACCAGATGTTAAGTTGGAAGAAGACAAACATATCTGCGAAAACTGCGTTCAAATCGGATCAGTAGTTTTCGTGTGATGGTGGAACAAACATACAGACAGACAGACAGACAGACAGACAGACAGACACAAAACTAACCACATTTTTGGCTTCTATAGCGATGTAGTGACACCCCCCGCTTATTTTTTTTTTGAATATTTCTACAGTTTTATTATTTAATGTATAATTGTATATGTATATAATGTATATGTGTATATATTACTCTTAAGAAAGCGAGTAACCCAAAAAATCAAACATCATCCTCTTCACACTTGCCCGTCTTTCATATGCCAGGTGAAAAAGGACAGTGCGGATTCATCGCCAAATTAGTTTTTTCTCAAACTCGATAAATATACAACATTTAAAAAATCCGCTAGGTCGGTTTCTCAATGATAGATTTTATACAATGTGTTAAAATATTAACTTAGTTCAATGCACGGTTATGGCAATAAATGAAAAATTCGTGAAAATTAGATGCATCTTTGTGATTTTTTTGTATCCAGAAAATTTTAAGATATCGTGTTTTTGGTCAGATCGAATTCTTGGAAAAATGAAACACTTCGGGGCTTATTTTCAGTATAAAATAAATTATAAAATCGAAAATTTTGGGTTAGTCGCCCCTTAAGTAAGTTTACAGTTTACACATCCAAGTGCAACGACTTCTGTTACGACCTGAATAATGCAACCTACATGTTTTCGTATTGGTTTTCATCATATTCCATAAACGTTTGTAAATAAACAGTATTGTAACATGGTACCATATTATGAATTTGATTCACGTCTAATATTGCACGCTCATAAAGGTTGCTTACGAGAGGTTGCATGTTGGTTGTAAAATTGTTCATGGCAACCTTGTAAACAAAGATGAATGAGTTGCTAGCATTCTTGAAATTTGACGACCTCTGTGGTTCAGTGGTTAGCGCTTTCAAGCCGGTGGTTGCGAGTACAAATCCCGCAGAGGCTACAAAATGTTTTGTTCCCGGGTTACGAAAGTTTGTTCTTAATCACTTTTAAGAATAAAGCCCAGCTAGTGTAGAAAGTTTTTTTTAACCAATGGCAATAAACTATTATTATTACTATTACTAGTATTATAATAAATAGTTTTTATCTGGTTCTCTATCTTTAAATATCTTCAAAACACTAATATCTATGGAATTTTACGTAAGTCTGATCACGTGATAAGTTTATCGAAAAACGTGTGCCAAAATTAATTCCTGCATTTATATTTTCGTGACCCAAGAATATTAAAACTTATAACTTACCTTTCGGTGGGATTTGGAATTCAATTTCACGATCTCCGGATAAAGTCGCTACGCTAATCACTGAGTTAAAATAGTGAAGCTAAATTGGTATCGTAACCTTTGCTAACTTTGTTTACATCACAAAATCTATAGGGAATATTACGCAAAGGTCGGATCAAAGGGCACTACTAGCTCATACAGTCAATACTCCGACCAAAATCCGACATGCAGCATGCTGCACACAACATCAGAATATTGACAGCGTCGTCAAACGTTGAACTGTTAAGTTAGGGTTGATTCATACCGCAACGCGACGCGTAGATGCATTTCTAAATTTATATGGATTTGACAGATTCGCAAGACGTCTCACGCAATGGGCATTGTCCAAAAAAAATCACATGTACTTTTTATATTTTTTTTCGTTAAAATAGGGTATTTTAAGAATATAAATTAAATAATTTTGAAATTCATTGGCTAGTTTTTTCTGAATAAATTTTTAAAGTTTCGCTCTGACGTCATCATCGGCGGCCAATTGACTTAACTTAACTTTAAATTTCCTTTCAATCTTATTTATAATGGCTGGTTCGTCAAATGCAAGTTCTCATTATGTGAAAGCTGATACGAGAAGCTTACCAAAAGTTCGAAACGTAATGTTGGTCGAATTTATTGCTAATTTAACGCCATTGAAGGTCAAACTAAGGTTAAACATATTTGTTCAAAAATATAAGTAACTAATGGGTATTTTTTTCGTTTATATACAGAAAAACGATCACTGACCTTATTCCTCCAAATGTTTTTGTAATAAGCAAAATTTAAAAAAAATGGACAATCCCCATTGAAATCTGTCAAATCCATACAAATTTATGCCGCGCCGCGCCTCGCCTCGTCGCGTTGCGGTCTGAATTGACCCTTAGGGTTGATTCAGACCGCAACGCGACGCGTAGATGCATTTCTAAATTTATATGGATTTGACAGATTCACAAGACGTCTTACGCAATTGAAATCTGTCAAATCCATGCAAATCTATGCCGCGCCGCGTCTCGCCTCGCCTCGTCGCGTTGCGGTCTGAATTGACCCTTAGGGTTAATAGTTTTATTTTTATTTTAAGATATTATTTTATTTAAGTTTTATTATGTGTAAGTTTCATATTTTCTTACTAATTATGTGCGTCACATAATAGGTAGAAAAATGCTGTTTCACACTTTTTTTTTATTAAATAAGGGGGCAAAGGATCAAACGGGTCACCTGATGGTAAGCAACTACCGTCGCCCATGGACACTTGCAACGTCAGAAGAGCTGCAGGTGCGTTGCCGGCCTTTTAAGAGGGAATACGCTCTTTTCTTGAAGGTTTGCAGGTCGTATAGGTCCGGAAATACTGCTGGTGACAGTCCGTTCCAGAGCTTTACAGTGCGCGGCAGAAAGTTACGCGAGAAACGCACTGTGGAAGACTGCCATTCATCAAGGTGACCATACCATCCTCGTATGTTTTTCGCGTGGGACGATGGCGAAAAGTTGCAGGTGGTATGATTCCGAATAATTCCTCAGAGCAATCCCCGTGATACAACCGATAGAGGATGCAGAGTGAAGCTACATCTCGGCGTAATTCCAAGGGGTCCAAGCTGTTTGAAACACTATGGCAGTCAACAATTCGAGCGGCCCTTCGTTGGATACGATCCAGAGGGAGCAGTTGGTATTTTGGCGCCCCTGCTCAGAGATGAGAACAATATTCCATATGAGGCCGAACCTGCGCCTTGTAGAGTTGTAGGCGTTGGTCCGGACTGAAGTACTGTCTCGCTCTGTTAAGAACACCAAGCTTCTTCGAGGCTAATTTGGCCTTACCCTCTAGATGATATCGGAACTGGATTTCGCTCGATATGTTGACGCCAAGTATCTCAATGCTAGGTGAGATGGTTAAAGATGTGCCCTCGAAACGAGGATATACGACCATTGGTGACTTTTTAGTGGTGAACGCGCAGACTTTTGTCTTGGCGGGGTTGAATTGGACCAAGTTACGTCTACCCCATTCAGAGACCTTCTCCAATGAATTCTCCACCTTAGACACAAGTTCGTTTCGACTCTCAGTGACATTTTGCCGAGAAATATTGGGGGAGCCGGTATATACAGCATCACCTGTTCTATCATCCGCATAGCAATGAATGCCATTGGTCTGTAGCATGTCATTGATATGCAGTATGAATAGAGTAGGCGATAGCACACAGCCCTGAGGAACACCAGCATCAACAGACTGAGTTTCCGAGCATTCGCCGTCAATTACGACCTTTATGCTTCTGTCTTTATATATATGACCCACTTACATAATTTCTCGGGCAGCCCATATGATGAAAGCTTTGATAGCAGCGCTTTATGCCAAACCCGATCAAAGGCCTTCGCAATGTCCAAACTAACAGCCTATGCCTCTCCTTTCGACTCAATTGCCTGAGTCCAACGATGAGTCAGGTACGCCAAGAGATCACCAGCCGAGCGACCCTTACGGAACCCGTATTGTTTGTCGCTTAGTAATCCCTGGCCGTCCAAGTAT
Source organism: Polyommatus iphigenia (assembly GCA_963422495.1). Lineage (NCBI taxonomy): Eukaryota > Metazoa > Arthropoda > Insecta > Lepidoptera > Lycaenidae > Polyommatus > Polyommatus iphigenia. The sequence continues at coordinate 27,753,844 of OY730178.1, read as the reverse complement.
CGAAGAAGCTGGCTATTGATAATGGATTCCATTATCTTCGAGAAGAGAGAGGTTATAGAGATTGGTCTGTAGTTGGAAGGATTTGAGCGATCACCTTTTTTGGGGACCGGGTGCACCAAGGCTGTCTTCCAGGAAACCGGGACGATGCCAGTGGAATAGGAGAGCCGAAAAAGACGCGTCAAAACCGGAGCCAATTCTGGAGCACACTTTTTCAACACAATAGGCGGGATTCCGTCAGGCCCACTCGACTTTTGCAAGGGAACGGAGGGCTTTTCGCACTGAGCGCTGATGAAACCGAATATCCGACATGATGCTCGTGCATCGCGGTATGGTCAGCGGTTTCTGTCATCGTCATCATCATCATCACCCCCCCGTCATCCAGGGTCGAGTTTGACGTAAAGAGCTTGCCCAGAAGATCGGCTTTGTCTTTTGCGTCCTGGGCCAACGATCCATTTCCTACGTGTAGGGATGATAGGGTTGGCTTGCAGAAATTTCCTTCAATAGCTTTGGCCAGAGACCAGAATGCACGGGTTCCCGAGGGGAGGCACTTAAGTCTCTTGCCAATTCTATTGACGTGCTGTTGCTTTGCCCGAGTAATCTCTTTCTTGAGGGACCTAGAGGCAAGGTTGTACTCCTTTTTATATGTGCTGGTATTTAAATCCCGAGCAGACACTGCGTTGGCCCAGGATTGGTAAGCCTCCTGCTTCCGGCGAGAAGCTTTTTTGGGGGATGAACCAAACCAGGGACGAAATCTGCCGCCAGTTGGCACTACAGAGGACGGAATGAAAAGTTCCATCCCCTGCATCACCACATCGGCAACAGAGTTGGCAGTGTTGTCGGAATCATCCGGCGAGAAGTACACGTGCCCCCAAGGATAGGATGCAAAAAACGACCGCACCCCATCCCAGTCTGCTGACTTGTAGTGCCACACACGACGGTATTTAACAGCACGCTGTCTTAACACCGTCGTAAGTGGCACAGAACTCCTAACAAGGCAATGATCCGATGAACCAAGTGGTGCGGTTACGGATATTTGGTAGCCGTCAGGATTTGAAGTTAGCAGGAGGTCCAACAAGGAAGGATTCTGACCATCCACATCTGGGATTCACGTAGGCGTAGTAACCAGTTGTGTCAAGTCGTTCGCAAGGGCAAAGTTGCAGACAAATCTCCCCGCATGATCAGTTTTACTGCAATTGAGCCAGTCGGCGTGGTGGGCATTAAAGTCGCCAAGTATTATGATCTCTGCGGATGGGATCTGCTGCTGCACAAAATCTGAAGCAGCTTGCAGGTGCTCCAAGAGTCGGTCCGTCTCGGGGTCACCACTATGGGACCTATATAGGCACGCATAGACGCGAGGGTGGTCGTCGCAATCTATGCGGAGCCATAAGGTTGACAGGTCCATGACCTCAAAATTGCTGAGGCGGCGAGAGCTGATATCATCTCTGATATACACACACACTCCAGCTTTGGGTAGAAAGGAGTGCTCGAGAAAATACCCTGGGTGGGAAAGGTATGATGTGTCACTCGGAGATGATATCTGCGTCTCGGTTAAAAAGAGCAAAGCCGGCTTTGCCGTCTCAAGGTGGTAATGGACGGCATTAAGGTTGGAGTGTAATCCCCTGATATTGCAAAAGTCCACGTTTAATATCGAGGGGGGTGCCTTTGTGTGTTTGCTCTTGCCCCGAGCAGATTGGAGCGCAGTTTTGCCCTCCCCAGAATACGAGGGGCAGCCTGGACGTCCACGTTCAGTTCCAGGGGTTCCTGAGCATGGATGCGACGACACGACGGTGTTAAGACAGCGTGCTGTTAAATACCGTCGTGTGTGGCACTACAAGTCAGCAGACTGGGATGGGATGCGGTCGTTTTTTGCATCCTATCCTTGGACGTCCACGTCCAGAGAGGGATTCTCCAACGCAGTTGGTACCCTCCTGGGGTAACAAATTGTTTTTCAACTCCGGCATTTCTAGGGGGGTAGGGGATTGGGCCTCCGGTAAACTCACTCACTCGGCGAAACACAGCGCAAGCGCTGTTTCATGCCCGTTTTCTGTGAGGCCGTGGTATTTCTCCGGTCGAGCCGGCCCATTCGTGCCGAAGCAAGGCTCTCCCATGGACAAATACCGGCGTTCAGCCACCCCTCCCGTGTCACCGTGAAAAGGCTCACGATGGCACGGGGGAGGTGCCCAGGGACACGACGTGGATGGACGGACCGGAATCGCCCCCATAGCTGTACTGTATTAGCAAATAGGATAGAATGTAATAGTTTTTGTCAATTATTTTTAAGAGTAAATGTAAATTCCTACAAGCTGTTGATGTAATGATGATAATAACTGTTTTGTTTACTGTATATGCTAGTGCTGTCTCTTGCATGAAAACATTGCATTAATACGAGTAGATCATGCGGGAACCTTAAACTTTCCGGAATTAAAAGTATCCTACGTCCTTTCCCGGACTCAAAGTATCTTCATACCCAGCTAAATCGGTTTAGCAGTTTGGGCGTGAAACAGACAGACAGACACCATTTGTATTTTTAATATGGATTGAGATTTGAGACGTAGTAATAAACAAAGTCACGATCACTGGCTAGTGTAGTAGTTGCATCATAGATCACGAAGCTACGGGTCACCTTTCACCCCGTACATTTCAACAGGTCGCAAGCATGGGTATGCATTGGACATAGTAATTATAAGGTTATAACTTATAATATAGGAAACTGTAAATTATTAGCAATTAATAAAGTCCACGGCGCGTTTAGAAATATTCCTATATTGCAATACCATTAACGGCCGCACGTAAAGATTAATTAATAAAGCTTAACTTTATTTTAATAAGGAGTTTAACGTAAGTTTAAGAGGCTCTTCGTTAATTTATAGTTTACACTTGTCTAGCGGCCCAGTACATGCTTCGCTAAGGCTGCCTTCACATAGTCGCTAGTAGTGCGGCATCCGCGCGACTTCATAACTAAGGCCGTGTTTCCACTGACGCGGAGCGGAGCTTAGCGGTTCCGAATTGACCAATCACCATGCTAGAAATCTTCGCTCCGCTTCGCTCCGCTTCGCTGACATTCCGCTGGAATAGCACGATTGGTCAATTCGGGCACCGCTAAGCTCCGCTCCGCTTCAGTGGAAACACACCCTTAATCGAGCCGCGTGGCTGCCGCGCGGCTGCCGCACTACTCGCGACTTAATGTGAAGGCAGCCTAAATATAAACTATAAAGTAAATAATAAAAATTGTAACTTGCTTTGCACAGAAAAAAGTTTCAATTTGACGGAACAGTCCCTACCACGTCTCTACTATCCAAATGATCCGCCATTTATTGAATTGATTTGTTACAAAAATGTGCTAAATGAAAAACCACGTGAGCGATTTTGTGAAAACTTCACTGAGTTTAGACCATCTAAAATCTAAATAGTCCAAGCAAAGCCCTGTGCCCTGTATTTAGTATTAATTAAGTGGAAAATACCACGTTTCGGGACATATTCGAGGGCGCGGGGGGCGGACGCACACCCCGGAGGGGAGGGGAGGGTAGATTTTTTACTTTACTCTGTAACCTACATATCCTGATATATAAAAGTCGTACTTTATTTTTGCCAAATTTTCGGCTAATTTTCTTGAACTTAGGATATATTTTGTGAGTCCGTTCTAAAGTTTTTAAAATAACTACGAAAAGTGGCATTGATTTTATATACAAGGTGTAACAAAACTAAGTGAAAATACTTTAAGGCATGTATGTGTTCCTGACATAGAGTTTACTTTATTTACACTTTTGTACCAAGGAAATATGCACGGCGCGGCGCTAGGATGCTTGCCCATACAAATGAGAAAAAAAAATGCTCTTTCAGTGCTGCTACGTAGGTACACTCTCTGTCAGGAATACATTAAACACCCCTTAAAGTATTTTCACTTAGTTTTGTTACACCTTGTTTAGAGATTGGTTAATGAATCTCTTTTTTCTTCCAAGCAAAGCCGCAATAATTATGATGAAGATTATGAGTGTCATAGATTTAATAATACATTTTAATATTATTATTAAAGCAAAAGTGTGTAAGTACTTTGTTTGTCTTACCGTCTGTCTTCCGGCGTTCATGTTTTTTATAGAGAAAAACCTATTCGTATACATATGAAGCCTAAACTATGGTTATACCTTTTTGTTATTATACAAGTAGATAAATAGTGAATAAATAAAACTTAACTAGAGTAAGTACGCGTATAAATAAAACTTACAATCTAGTTTAAGTTTTATTTATACGCGTAAAGTAAGCACAACCAATAAATGACAAATATTAACTATTATTATTATTCATAGACCACTGCAGCATACAGCTCACAGTTAAATATTAATTTAACAATCTGAACCTCAGTGAACTTAGTTAAGTATTGTCTCATTTATCTTGTGAATACTCAATCAACATACCTGTTGATGTTAATGAGGTTGTAAGCTTGACGTTAGTGAAAAGTTTTATTTATGTTAAGCCCATTCTCACTGATTGGAGTTTTACCTACGCTTAACCTAAGTTCAACAGATTTTTTGTCTTGTAACTTGTTAAAAAGTTTGACATTAGAAAAACTGATAGGATGTCCGACGTTTCTACGCCATTTGGTCCGGTCATGACAAGTTTTATGTGAAACTTGACATAACCCAACTCTTGACCGCAAACGAACCGGTGATAGGTACCAAATAAACCAATATAGTCCCGAAGTTCAGAGAACATAATATTTTGAAAAAAAAAATCTGAATAAAAAGTTTGAGTTTATCATAATTCATAAATGATAGGTACTCGTAGGCTAGTTAGGTACTTTTAGAGACATTGATCCATAGGCAAATTTGCTTATGAATCAATTTTTCTAAAAGTACTATTTGAATAATTATGAATTATTGAATTCAAAGTAGATTTTAGATAAACGTAGAACTTATCTAAATTCGTCAAGATAATTTTCTGCATTTTCATTTATATACTTAATTCTAGGTATAAAAATCAATCCACTTGGTGACTATGCAAAGATACGCAGTATTTGTTGTTCTATATACTATCAAACCACTATCGTAGTATGACTAAAGTTGATCCGGACAAGACGTAATAAGTAAAAAAGAAAGATAAAGTTTTGTGTTGTCATTCAGTTGTTGTATCGTGATAGCAAAAAAAACACATCGTCATTAATAATGATATTTAAATATTGAAACACTCCATACACTGTAAACAGATGCTATACAATTTTATGTTCTTTGTCAACCTACTTATTGAACTTAGCAGATGAAGACAAAACATTGTATAGGCTCTTTAATTTAGCTTTGCAAACAGATCCTCTAAAATAGTCTAAAATCTATATATATATATATACAACTCAAAGGTGACTGACTGACATGGTGATCTATCAACGCACAGCCCAAACCACTAGACGGATCGGGCTGAAATTTTGCATGCAGGTAGATGTTATAACGTAGGCATCCGCTAAAAAAGGATTTTGATAAATTCCAACCCCAAGGGGTTAAAATACTTCTTAAGGCGAGCGAAGCCGCGGGCAAAAGCTCGTAACTTATAAACTTACTTCTAAAATCATAATAATTATTGTTAATTAATGTCTGTAAGCACTGAATTTTCTCACCTATCACTTATTGTTAATTTAACATGTTTTGTAAAATTACTATTTGTTTGTTTTATATGAGAGTCATTTCAGAGCAAAAGGACATGAAATAAATTAAAAAAAATACAATAACAAAGAAATTGCTTATCAGAAACTGAAAAATTAGGAAAATATAAATGACAATATTGTGATGGAACACCGATTTTTCGTCAGGAGTTAAAAGTACTCATTAACTTGACACTAGTCTGGAATAAGTCCAATCAACGAATCTCTCAAAATAATTTATAGAGTGAGTGAGTCTAGTGATCATTAGTGGTGGGTCGTCGACGCTTTTTCGATCAACGAAACGAAACTGTTTATCGTTCATCGTAAACTAGTTGAAAAAACAGTTTTTTTTCGACTAGTTTACGGCTTCGACGAATAGTGTGATGGGTCGTCGACGCTTTTTCGATCAACGAAACGAGACCGTTTATCGTTCATCGTAAACTAGTCAATGACAAAACAGTTTTTTTTTCAACTAGTTTTCGTCTTCGACGAACATTGAACTAAACAATAAACTATGACAAACAAAGTAGTTTTTTTGACTAAACGATTTTCAGCATTAACTGTTTTGACAAACTTGTCGTTTTGCACTTCGACGCGACGACTGATGACGACGAACGACGAGAGGTTTAATCTGTGAGCGGTAAAAATGCACTTCCCTACATAGTACATACTTTTTTCCAGGCTTAGGACTGGCAGGCAGGCAGATTAATTACTGAAATTTTACATTTACTTAATTAATTTAAAATATTATCACCACCCATCCGTCGATCGCGTCGTCGCGTCGTGACGAACGGTCTCTGTCACACACACCGTTCCGGCATGGCAACCGTTCACGCATAAACCAGTTTATCAGTAGACGCTAAACTAGTTTACCCGTTTATGACTAATAAACAGTTTAATAAAACGGTTCGTTCATTCAACGCCCATCCCTAGTGATCATTGGATCATACTGGAATGCACTGAATTGCATTCCAGTGCCCCATTTCTATTATTCTAGTAGCAATCCAGTGCTGGGTTGTATCATTGGGTTTAAAAAATGTAAACTGACCTTTTAACAAAATAAGGTAGGCCGGCTGGGGTATCACGTAAAAATAGCGATCAACAATAATCGCGCGAGTGATTGCTATTTGCTGGGTGTCATGAATGTCACAAACAATATTATGTCACATGTATAGTGATCGATTGCTATATTGTTTTGGCTGATACGTGATACGAAATTGCGATTTTAGAGCAATTATCGCGCAATAATTGCTATCGCATTGCTCTCGCAAGATACGTGATACGGGGGCCGGTAGAGTCATTTTCACCGGGCAGAAATCATTTTCAGGGCATCATTTTCCATGGTGTACTTTTTTACTACTACAATATTATGTTTATCAAAGTAATGTGTGAAAACACATGCATAGATAAATTATTGTTATCTACTCATGTGGTTAGATACTGAACCAGGAAGGCAGAAGTACTTATCAGACCACACGTTGAAGTGGGTTCCGTAGACATACATAATGGTAATTTAGTTAATAGACGTTCCGCGCGCCATCGCAAGCGCAAATTAGATATTTCTCGGAAACCGTACATTTTTCTACTAAAAATATTCTGTGTCCCTTTACGTAGTCCTCTTTATATATATATGTGCCAAATAACATAAAAATTGCTCCAGTAGTTCGCGAGATAAGCACTTTCAAATAAATTCCCCTGTTTTTCCACATTCTCCTATTAGTATTAGCGTGATAAAATATAGCCTATAGCCTTCCTCAATAAATGGGCTATCTAACACTGAAATAATTTTTCGAATCGGATAACGATGTTAAATGTAAATGTCGGAGCAGAGGACACTACTAGTACATACCTAGTACCTACGGTAAATATTACGACCAAAATGCATAATATTATTATCAGTTATGACAATAGCTTTGTCCACACTGTGCCTTTTTCTGTTCATCAAGGGCATGCGTTACAGCGCAGTCAACAGCGACCGTGAGGCATGCCCGCAACGCATGCCCTCTGACCGTATCCAAAACTTCAAAAATGACAACGTTAGCGTTGCCTTCGTTGACGTATTCAATTATTGAATGAAAAGATGACGAAAATTTAAGACGAAAGCGCCTAGTGTGGACATAGCTAATGACCAATCTGACAAGCACAATATATTATCAAATTGGGATATTGACCGAAACATTGTAAAATATTTTGTTTACTAGATGATGTTGCCTGTACTCTAGAGTCTAGAGCAGTAGTTCCCAACCTGGGGGTAATTACCCCCGCGGGGGTAAAATAGCTATTCTAAAGGGGTAACAGAGGTAGTACCTAAAATAAATGAATCGCCAGAAAAAAATTATAAACTGTACATTTTGGAGAAAAACAGCTACAGAATAATACCCTTTGATTGCAGACAGAGATCTGAAAATTTTTAAAAAATGGGGGGTAAAATCAGTTTCTCTAACAGGCCATAGGGGTAACAGCTCTAAAAAGGTTGGGAACCACTGGTCTAGAGTGAAAACACCGCAGTAATATTATGTCCTATGATAATTTTCAAATATGGACATCTTTACAAGTAGCACCAGTTGTTTAACTCCTAGGAACATCAAAACAGCAATTTTTATATTTTACACCTAAATCAATTTAAATGTTAGATAAATGTTACATTTGGATGTCTTTAAGTTTCAATATCGCTGGTCCCTATCGTGGAAAGTGAAAAGCATTTAAAAACTAGGCCGAGTGATTTTTAGCACAGGGCAATTCAATTCATGAGAGAATAAAAGTAAAACTATGTAATTATCATGGATGCTGTGAAAAACCTCCACGACATTATTTTAAGTGTGAAACAAGATTGTAAGAATTGGACAAAATTCTTTAGAAAACATGTAGGTGTAGGTTAAGATACGATCCTGCAGGTGCTTATGGCAATTTAAGAAATAAAAATATTATTTTAATTATAATAATATATACTCTATAGGTTAAAACTATAAATATTAATTGTTATAAAAATATTAATGAAAGTTGCATTAAAATTAGTTTGTTGATTTAATCCTTCGATCGTGGAAAAACGTAAAAATAATAAAATATATGTTTTGCAAAAATAAGGCAGTTAAAGGAATTATAGTTAAAACTATTTGAATAGAAAATTTAATTTAAAATTATTCTGTTAATGTTGTAATTTGTTGGTATTATTATTTTTATGCCATTGTTAGCAATAGGAAAGAAATCGCTACATATAATATCAATGTAGAGAATTAATATTATTAATAAATCAACTATTGCAATGTCCGGCATTTGAAAATGAAACAAATTTAGTTTTAAAATTACTTACACACTTTCCATTATAACTTATAAGTTATAATTAAGCAATAGTGATAAATTGATAATACAATTTTTGGAAGGTACCTATAGCTACTTATTGTTATTACTTATTAGGTTAATATAAGGGTTTAGTTCATAATATTAATTTTGCAGTTCGCATCGCAATGAAACAAAACGTGGCGCGATTCGATGGCTTAGAGCCCTCACAGACTACATACCTACTTTGAGACTGATGCCAGATTGATAGCTAAAAAGTACATAAGAAAGAATTAATGACCAGTCTGTCAATCAACTGGTTAGACGTTCAGATGTTCAGTTTCACCGTTCGCGTCAATTTTAACAGATTGATGGACTGAACTGTTGAGAAACTGAGCGACGAGCGTGTAACCTTATTCTCCTATTCCCTATTCCCCTGCGCATCCAAAAATTTTTTGATGCGCAGGGGAGTAGCCTTTATGGGTGCCCCATGTGCCTCAGTTAAGCTGAAGCACCCCGGGGGTATGTGGGAGTCTTACCCACTAAAACCACCTGAGTTTGCCTTCAGCCGTATACGGAGGGAATACCTGGATCTGTCAAACGAAAAATTAGGGTACGCTTAGGCAAACTAAAGCATTCCCCACGGTGCCGGGTAGGAAGTAGGCTCGTTTAGCTACTAGCTAAATGAGCGTGTAAACTACGTCTTAGTCGGCCGATAGTTCTAAAGCTTTTCATAGTGATGTTGCATAGTATTTCTAGAAAACCAACTGTATTCTTCAACAGTGTTTAAATGATGTCGTGATGACTGTGGGAACCAACACCATTCATTTGCTGCTGCGTAGGAAGTGAAATCTGGCTCGCAATTTGTTGAGATTCCGTCACCGGCGATCCAGGTAATGAGCCACTGTCGTTTATTTGAGTTCTCATCATCTTTGAATTGTTTACATCTGCTCCTCCTTTTTACCCAACTACGGTGGAGAGAAAAGGGTAATTGATTTTTACAGTATTTGTATGTGTAGCGTAGCGGCTATACTACTGGTTCGGCCAAAACGGCAAAGCTTTAAGAAAGTCTGTACTTAGCAGTTAATGTATGTATGTGTGTGCTCTAGTAGCGGCACTAACTATAATGGTTCAATTTCAACATTTGTTAGTGAGGTGTTCATTCATAGGTAAGAAGTTAATGCTGTAGGCGACACATTGTATTTTTCAAAGTTTTTTTCAACTTATTTCTTGATTTTTTAATCGCCAATATTTTGGGATGTAGAGTGCACTAAATGAACCTTAAACTTCATTAAAGCCTGCATTTTCACTGCTGCACACCTTAATATAAGGTACCTTTACATGTGGTATGACGTGTGAGGTAAGGCTGCTACCTCCCTAAAATTAGCAGATCGATGTCTGTCAGTACGAATATCGACGTAAAATACATTAAAATAACATTCTGAATTATCAGCGCGCCTTGGATAGTGTCGGCTACGACGCTCGCCGCGTCCTTGATAGAGCAAAGTAGGAGAAAATTAATATAATTTTAACATAGACGGGACTGTTCGATTAAAATTTCCTCGTGAGGAACTGTAGTGTAACTGACAATGTATTAAATGTAAAATTTTCAATGCACTAAGCCAACAAGTTACGAAGTTAGTAAAATATTTTCAGAAAAATCGATGATCACGGTATATTTTTTTTCTGAAAACTCAAATACTTACTTCCAAACTCAATAGGGAGTTTGGAAAAAAATCCTCGTGAATAATAATTGAAGATTAAAGACCAGCCTACAATATATATTTTTTTCGGTATTGTGCTTTAAGTTCTACCAGACTTTATTGAGGTTGAACTTAGTCGAAATTGCCAGGGTGCTTGTTCAGACACAGCGGGAACCGCGCGGTTCCCGTGCAATAAGTCTTTGTAATAAGCTGCGAGCGGTTAAAACGCACGGGTCCAAGCCGCGTGGTTCCCGCTTTGTCTGAACAAGCACTAATTACCAGCACCTGTTTCTCTGCACTGTTAGCTTTCCAGTCCAGCTATCCCCAACCCGTGGCCCGCCGGGACTTTATCTGTGGCCCGCGTGATGTTAAACCATTGTGAAATTCACGCCCACCGGAAAAATTATGTAAAGTCGTCGTGAAAGACGTGAAAATTTGTCACTTGTAAATCGTTAATTTTGAATAACGTTATTTTTAAACCCTAAAATTTTTTGTTGCGGCCCGTGACACCAAGACCAAGACATGTTTGTGGCCCGTAAAAAAAGGTTGGGGACCACGGTTCTAGGCTCGTGCACAATTATGTTCACGAAGCTGATAATTTAGCGATTGAGGGGTCCATTGCGTGAGTAAAGTCATGCCGACAGACACGACATTAAGTTGTATATAGATTATGTTGGGCAAATGATCTGTTGTTACGTGATTTCCTCGCAAATGTCGCAGTTCAACGAACGGCGAAGGGCTGACGTAGAAATCGTTTGTTTTTGGTTCAAACGAACGTGTTGATAAATCTATACATAATATTATAAAACAAAGTCGCTTCTTTTTCCCTCATGTCCCTTTGTTCCCTTTAATCTTTAAAACTACGCAACGGATTTTGATGATTCTTTCAGTGTTAGATAGCCCATTTATCGAGGGAGGCTATAGGCTATATTTTATCACGCTAAGACTAATAGGAGCGAAGAAATAGAGGAAAATGTGGAAAAAACGGGGAAAATTATTTGAAAGGGCTAACTTGAACGCGCTAATCTCAGGAACTACTGGTCCGATTTGAAAAGTTCTTTCAGTGTTAGATAGCCCATTTATTGAGGAAGGCTATAGGTTATATTTTATCACGCTAAGACTAATAGGAGAATGTGGAGAAAACGGGGGAAATTATTTGAAAGGGCTTATCTCGCGAACTACTGGAGCAATTTTTATGTTATTTGGCACAGATAAGAAGTAGACCACGTGAAGGATCATAGGCTATCGATTTTAATGATTTTTTCAGTGGCTATATATTTTATACCCGTGCGACGCCGGGGCGGGTCGCTAGTTAGTAGTAAGCGGGTTTACGTTATTTCAATCCAGTGATCGAATCCAGCGCTGGACTGCTACTGGAAAAATGTAAACGAATACTGGAATGCACTGGATGCACTGAATTGCATTCCAGTTACCGTTTACATTATGCGGCCATTATGGTGGTTTGGTGGATTGTCATTCAATGAATGCGCTAGTCATTCAATCGAATCGCAGATTAAAGCAGATGACTGCAACACGTCATATTATATCACAGGCTGATCTTATAATTCGCCGTTTCACATTCCGGTTGCTTACACTATTTACATCTTTAAACTCGTAGTTATGTATAACTCTACCTAAGCTACCCATACCTCTGTAGCATATTATTCATCATCATGATTCATTTTTTATAAAATAAGTATTTCAAAACAATATTATTGCAACAATGAATACATTTCTGTCACAAATGGATGGATGGACGGACCGTCAATGCAACCAAACTCCTTTGAGGACTCCATGGCATGTAAGTCCTCATTTCTTCAATTTAATATACTTCTTATTTTATCGTTAATATTATTATCTCTCTCATCGATTTATGCAGTTGAGTAAAAAATTATTATTACTGTTGATCTCATATCTGTCCCAATAAAATAACAGCAAAAATTCTTAACAAGTCAGTTGTAACTGATATGCCTGTTATCAGCTCATGATTTAATCGTGGTATTTTATGTAATACTGTATTTTCTGAGGAATTTGCCAAGTGTGATCACTCTCGATCGATCCCACACTACACCAAAATGTTATTTACTATGTAGCTAAAGCAATTGCTATTATAAAGGCTCTTCCAGACTTTCTGCATGAGTTTCTAAGGTTCAGGTCATACCGAAACTAAATGCGACGATACAATGATAAATGATAATAGAAATCTCGAGAAGTGTCACGCTATCACATGACATTTCAATTTTGTATTGTTACGTCAATTGTGATGACATTGTTAACTGGCCCTGAATGCATATATTTTTCCAAATACATTGCATCGGTACAGAAATCGGATATGCAAAAAATGGTTTATTTTTAGGCCACGAAACCGTAAAAGTAGTAAAACAAGGTCTGCTCTTATTTCAGGTCAGGTCTTAAATACGAGAATTCATGCATTTTTTGTGACATAACCGATTGTAAACGTGAATTCACACCGAAAGGAGACGTAATGTGACTATGACTCTCATAATATACGAGGAGGCCGATCATTCCGTTCGGACTGTCGCAGATGGACCTGAACAGTATCGTTTTGTGCACTCCCTGGGTTCTTACAGACGAACGTTTTGCTTTTTGCGTACTGGCGACGCACGTTTCTGATCCGCTCGTCTTCTGCGCGTTTTTATCGCATTTTGGCTGATAAAAAGTTTGAAACTTTAGGGTTCCTTGCGTTTGCTGAGCGTTCAACTTGCGTTTGTATCGATACAAACGAGCGTAAAAAACGTCATGTGGAAGGGCCCTAAAATCAGGCACCAGCCATATATATATCTACTGTGTACACTCTGATCTGGTCAGCCTGTGATAAGCTTCTCTGTACAATTTATGTGGACTTTTTTTATGAAATAAGGGGGCAAACGAGCAAACGGGCCACCTGATGAAAAGCAACTACCGTCGCCCATGGACACTCGCAACATCAAAAGAGCTGCAGATGCGTTGCCGGCTTTTTAAGGGTAGGGATGGGAAGGGAAAGGAATAGAGGAGGGCAGGGAAGGAAATAGGGTAGGGATTGGGCCTCCGGTAAACTCACTCACTCGGCGAAACACAGCGCAAGTGCTGTTTCAAGCTGGTTTTCTGTGAGAACGTGGTATTTCTCCGGTCGAGCCGGCCCATTTGTGCCGAAGCATGGCTCTCCCACGTTAAAAAAGTAATACCTAAGAAGGCTTTTTAGTGCACAACAGTCCGCAGCTAAACGCGTGACGGATTTAACTATACATAATATAATAAATATCCGTCCGTAAATATAATAATATTGTTAAGAAATGGCAATTCGCAAAAGAAAGTATGATGCACCTCAGCTACGCTCTATACAGGGTGCAATTAAACCTTCCTGCCAAATTTTTTCCAGGACTTAGGTATCATAGGAGAATCCATTTGACCAAAAAAATTGGGTGTTATTTATTTTTCAATGACATATTTTATCTCATTTAAAATCGTTGCAGAACGGTCACTCGCGGTGCGGGCAAAGACTTCTATTTTAATAGAAGTTTTTGGGTGCGGGTGAATGCGAGTGGGTGACCCGGGATGAGGCGCGCGCGCGGGGGCTCGTCACGCGCGGCCGACGCATTGTGTCCATTAATTGTAGTGTTTTTTAGGATAACTTTCGGAAACTATTTCTCAACATTTTAGTACTGAGTTACTATAAAAGAAAAAATACGTGTATTTTTATTTTTAACAAGGATCAATCTATCAAAATTTGGCAGGAAGGTTTAATTGCACCCTGTATAATAATTGTAGACTCGTAAAGTGTCACGCGTAGAGCTACAATGAGCTACATATTGCTACGTACTATTAGAATTATTAGAAGTTTTACAGAACTAGAACTAGTCCTGCTGAAAAATGAATTCAAAATTAACCTTCATACGGTCTTCGGGTCAATTTTGACCCATTTTGAGATAGAAATGAAATTTTCTCAGAAAATAAGCGCTCAAGAAGTATGATATTTTATGACTTTTAATTATTCGTTTCAATTTACATATTAGTGGAATAAGTTTTTAAAAAATAATTTAAATATTTCGCGTATGGCTTTTTTTACTCTAACGGTCTTTGGTTCAGAATTGACCGTAACTCATAACAAACGCACAGCGCATCTGTTATTATCCTAATTGTTTAGGTATCGTATAACTTTTGAATGAGACGTTCTTTTGTTCTATCCATATAAGTCTTAAACTCTACTAACTCTAAAAACCAATAAAAATAAAACATTTTACAATAGATTAGCAGCTTGTCGTATTCAAAAAAGGATTCCCGTTTCGACAATACATGCCATCAAGATTCAAGACCAACTAAATAATATGACATCTGTGGTTTATGTGATTCTCCCACCAGCTGAGATTGGAATATTCAACCCTACCCTTACCCTACACGGGTAAAGAATCAGGTGTTGACAAATACCTAGGCTTGTATGTAGTCCTTGATTTGACTCGCGGCCTGAGAGAGTTCCATCATACGATGGATAATTGTTTTTTTTTACATCAAATCGGCATGAACAAAAAACAAATCACTGCAGTTGGATCATACGTTAGAATAAACCTGGATTACCATCAGAAATAGTAACAATAAATAAACGACCTGTATATTCATCATGTTTTGCTCTTAATGTGCGTATCGATTTCGCGCGGCGGCCGCGCGAGCATTGTTCGACCGCAGCAAATCTGTGTTTTGGTTCATGAGCCATTTTTTGTTCGTGAGCCAGGCAGCCGCGCGTGGCAGCCGATCCGTGAACGAGCGTTCATTTTGTGCGCGACAACCGTGGACGTATCACGTCGGCGACGTGCCGCTGCTGCTTTTATCATTATTTAATAACATTAAAACTTAAGCAATTACTTATCACACAAGCGTAATAAAATACATAAAATTATAAAATCGTACAGTACCTATCTATACCTCACACCAAACTAATTGATCTCAGATTAGACAAATCTTATAATATTGTTGGTTTTATATAACTAGGTTTTAGCTACTTATAATGTTGTATCTAATTGTTAGTATCCTCACTATTGCTAACTAAAATTACTTCCGGTGTAAATGTAGGATCACCTTCAGGTACCACCTTCAAAAGACTTTGTGCCTCTTCATCAAGATCCTTGACATTTCTCACATAAGGGTTTATTAAACTTGAAAGGTATGGATCTGAAGTATATAGAAGCGTTTTAAATACGTCTTCATTTGTGGTACGGGAACATTTTCTGGCATGGTGCGGGCGCATATTTCTGTAGTCTTTATTGCGCGACTCTTGTGCATCTTCCGACAGTTGCCCAATAAGAAGAACAGAAAAATGTTTGATCACGTTTTCTCCGTGTATAAGTAATTTGTGCACGGAGGATGGCATGTAGTACCAATCATAGTTACTAACATAAATTCGCGCAGTTTCTAAGGCATAAACTCCAAATTTTTCGGGATCGATCATCATTCCAGAAGATAGAGCTTGTAAAATAATGTTCAAGCGTTTAATCAATGTTTCATCAACACCTGTTATGTTCGCCGAGCAAGTGTAATGTAAAAGAACCTTTGTGCTGTATTTCCATCACTTGAGTTTTCACTTATCTTTCTCGTTCACCAGAAGTTGATGGCAGTGAATGTGCTTCAGACTCCGGAAACTGTACTGAATATCCTGAATCCAGCCAGCTTGTATTATTCCGAATAAAGTCCTTTTTCCGTGATGCTTGAGCCCAGCGCTTATTGAAAGAAGGCACAATATGTCTTTGAATGTCACCAATTACAAAACACAAGTTGTTTTCAGAAACATTTAATGTTTGCTGTAGAACTATGGACAACGATTCCAAGGTTCGATATAGGGAATGATAAAATCGCCCTTAGTACAGTTGAAAGTTGACATTTTAATGGAAATAACCTATTTAAATAAGTGTCACAGGTCACTTAATATGAAATACACGCTGAAGTGTGCAATTTGAATTTTGAAGATATTTGCTTCCCCTTATATACCTACTGGTTTTTTAGATATACGTACTAATTTCAATGTTATGCATAATATTTACTTACGCAGGATGAGTGCAGAATATATGATAAGCTATTGCTATCAAAATATTGTGATTAATATAGATTTTGCAAACTATGTCAGCAGTAACCGCAAAAGATACCGAATTATCTACTCCGACCTCTATCACATTTTTTCCCATAACTTCCAGGGTCGCAAACTTCCGCAGCTGATTTTTTAAATTTTTCATTTATGAATAGTTAGGCTATCAAATAACACATAAACTTGCGCGTCGGGAGACGTCGGTAAATGTGAAAACCTTCGACGAAAAAAAAGAAAAGTGAAAAATAGGGTATGTCAATTTTTAAGTACTTACTCAAAAATAAAAAGCATATTAAAAAAAGTTAATAGCTCATTATTAAGAACATAAAATATCCTTTTTAAAAATATATAAAACCGCATGCATGTGCTAAATAGTTTTTTCACAATATTCATTCGAATTATGTGTATGCAAACATTTGAATGAGCCATCCGCTACTTCAACTTACTTCAACCTATGAAAAAAAAGTATTTATGCAGTTTTAGTACAAAAAAATGTCTGATTAGGATTATTTGGTGAATGAAATATTTATTGCATTCGATACTCTTATCAAATGCAATAAATATTTCATTCAAATTGTGATATTTTTAAAAACCATTTATGATATGCTCTAGTTCTACCATTTTCCATAGTGCGTTCGAGCGCGCAGATGTTCGAGATGCCGCGCGCGGCCGCGCAGTACCCATAATGCGCGGCCGCCGCGCGAGCCTATGTTCGTTGGTTTGCCACGCGACGTCGATACGCAGCTTTACACTGCTTTTGTTTTGACACCTAAAAAAAATAAGTCGGTGAAAAATTTTATTCATTACTTTGCATTACAACTCAGAAGTGAGTTATAGATGTGACAAAAAACCTGTGATTATAAGTTTGACTACATCGAATATAAAGATGGCCTAGATGCCCTGGATAAAGCTACAAAAGAAAAACAAAACTTTGGCCTCAAGTGGCCTCAAGTAACATGGTAGATCAGTATACAATGCTTTTACACTTTTTGCGGCTGAAGAAAGGGTGCCTAGCAAAACGACGATACTACTTGGAAAATTTCATCAACTTACTCCTAACAACAGCTAAGAAGCTTGCTAAAAGAAGTCGTTGCCAACAATGTGCTGAAACTGTCAATAAAACTTTTGGTGTGAG
Organism: Polyommatus iphigenia; assembly: GCA_963422495.1. Lineage (NCBI taxonomy): Eukaryota > Metazoa > Arthropoda > Insecta > Lepidoptera > Lycaenidae > Polyommatus > Polyommatus iphigenia. Next base: position 27,736,034 of record OY730178.1, on the reverse strand, counting down.
ATTGTAAGACATTCATACGTTAAAACATCTAATACGGTAGTTAGTTATATTACCTCAATAAGATACGAGTATACCTAATTTACATTTCTTTTCTATTGCTGCTTTGCCACATTTTATAAAAATATCTATCAAAATTGCCTATTTTCTTTTTATATAAGACTAGATATTTCGCGCGGCTCCGTCCACGTTAGTCAGTAATTTCGCAGGAACTGGGAAACGGGAACCGTACATTTTCTAACAAAAAATAGTTTATATTATCGTTCCCCGTAGTCTACTCTATAGCTTCGCTAAATTTTATATAAATCCGTCAAGCGCTTTGTGATATAACCATGTCCAAACAAACGTACTTTTCAGCTTTATAATATAATAATTTATATAGCCTAAATATATAATAAATTATATTTTTTACAAAAAATTAAAGTATTTCTATAGAAATAAATTTAAAAATTGACAAATATAATTTATATTTATTTTTGTTGATTTTTTATAATAATTTTACTACTTGGGTCAAATCTGACCCAAGGCACGGCAACGTTTGTAAAATTAAAGACCTTATGAAGGTTGAAGTTCATTACTCAAGAAAATACAAACCTAGCGTCAAAATTCAAGAGCCAAGACGCTGCCTTCGTCGCTTCGCGACCGTTCACAAATTTTAAATAAAACAAAATATTTTTATTCCATACTAAAACCCAGCTACTTTCGTAAATCAGTTATATTATACGTCGCCCCGCTACTCGCAAGATTTTCGGTCATGATGCACGTATCGGTATTTGTAAACAAAGCATTGTAGAATAATCCTATCACGTGCTTTACGTAAGAATTATGTTGGTCAGCTGGAATCTAATGCGACGCATTTGCATCACCCACACTTCCTGTGAGAAAGTTCGATAGTTCATAACTACTGAAGTTATATCTGAGATTCTATTACATTATGTCTATTACCTATTACTGCCTATCAATTTAATATATTGTTGTGTAGTATAAATTTTAATTTGGATTGGATTTGGATAGATTTGGAGTCTATTCTTAAGATAAAGTTAAAAAGAAACTACATCTACAGTTCTAAATAGCGTCCGCAACTTTATCGCCTTTCGTTTATCGCTTATAACCGTACATTTTTCCGGGATAAAAAGTATCCCTTGTCCTTTCTGGAACTCCATATCTCCACACCAAATTTTAGCAAATTCGGTTCATTACAGACATACATTAGCATTTATACTATTAGTATGGATGGGTCAAAGGATGGTTATACACAGTATAGACGATGTAGCATGTTGATTATTGCGGAATATCTCGTAATGTTCAGACGTAACAGATAAATAAAAAACAACAAAAACAGGATTTAGATTTCAAAATTGTTCAATATTATCTAAACAAATAACACAATATTATGGCTGTGAGGCGAAGAGTGGGACTATTTTTAATTTTTTAACGATTCTTTTACATTAACTTTGACTTTGTTTTTTGGGACGGTAGGAAAAATATATAAAAGGCACTGAAATCGAGGACTTGGGCGTTCAGAAGCTACGCATATATTTTTAACGCACTTTGTGAATGTAATTTATTTTCTTCCTTGAGGTCTGAATCCTACCAAGGAGATGCGTCAATGGGCATCAAAAGTCCAGCGCCAAATTTTTTGTTACTATCGTTGCTTCTTGGTGATGAAAGCAAGAATAAAACATTGGCCGCATAGGTTGCTATACAATGACACATAAATAGCTAAACTGGTTTGAACGAAACCTGCCGCAGCCAAAATAGCATGAGAGTTGTTACTGTCACAATACAGACGTAATTTCCTTCTCCTGAAGATTTAGAGCTCCAAAGGTGACGGTAATGTTCTTTTATAGATTTCTTTATTCTTATAATGAATAGTTTTCTTAAAAATTTATCTTTCTAAATAGAATAACTTTCCCAATCAAATGCTTAAGAAAATTTTGTAGTAGGTAGGTACTTAAATAGATTCCTATTAGTTCATCTATGTTGTGAAATTCATGTAATTCTTCAAGTCAAATTACTTCCTGAAATATAGGAAGTAGATCAAGGACCTAGAACATTAATTCCAAGATATTTCCCCGAAAAGGCTTTTTATAATTATTCTAAGCAGCATTATAATATACTTACCAAAACATCTATGTAGCAAAAATCGTCCAATCGTCCAAACCAAAGTACTTCCTAGATGATTTCAAATTTTTCACCGTTAGCATTATCTGTGAAAATTACAAATTTCAGTTATTTTATGACCTTGGTTGCCAAATAAACGCATTCTTTTTTGCACACGGTTTAAACACTGAGAACCCTACATGAGTTATGTGTGCTCACTTGCACAATTTGCCAAAAGGTGCAGCGTTTGAATATATTTTCCAATTAGATGCGAGCTGTACAGCCATCGAAAAACCGGGTTACACATAACAACCTTATGATTAAAGCAATAGGGTTTAATAGTGCTAAACCATGTGTTCGCGCCTTGCGCAACGTTCTAAGACCACTTCCAATGTGAAGTACGAGAGAAAACATATTATTATTTACATTGATACGCAATAGTTATAATTGTAGCTTCGCAGCGTCGAGCCAAAACATTGCTATAAATGGTAATATGTTTCACGCAACACGGTATAATACTATGGTCAGTTCTGCTATTTGCATATCAGGTGCGTTTTTTGGAAATAACTTTGTTTGCAACAGCTGTACCTTTTCAACGCCTGGTTTATGATGGTTTACTGAGTAAGGGTCAATTCAAACCGCAACGCGACGAGGCGGGGCGAGGCGCAGCGCGGCATAAATTTGTATGGATTTGACAGATTTCAATTGCGAATCTGTCAAATCCATACAAATTTAGAAATGCATCTACGCGTCGCGTCGCGTTGCGGTCTGATCAACCCTAAGTTATTTCGTACTTATAATAATATTATAGGAAATGGTTTTTAATCAAACTATGATTCTTTTAAATCAAACTATGATTCTACGAATTTGTAGCCAATTTTTTCAGGTCACTTTGGCGTGACTGCGAAAACTTTCTATACATACCTTCTTAACCTACGTTTTAGACTAGGAACGTGACCGGTCACCATGGGTTTTAACCGTTGGGTTTTTAACCGTTGGGTTTTTAACCGTTGGGTTTTTAACCGTTGCATTAATGTCAAGGCCACTGAAGCCATATATTTAAAATTCTATGGACATCGTAACACGTTTATTGCCTATTTTGATTGCCAATTAATATGCCTATGAGTCATTGCATTTCTATACCAAATCAGCATATTTTCTGAGCTCGATGAAACAATTCTGTTAAAATTTAACAGAATCATTTCATCGAGCTTTATTAGGGTAATGTTTTTTTTCCTATGGGTCAAATCAGACCGCAACGCGATGCGTAGATGCATTTCTAAAGTATCAAATTCAATAGCGTGAGATGTCTTGCAAATCTGTCAAATCCATACTTTAGAAATGCGTCACGTTGCGGTGTGAACTAACCCTAAGTTGCCACAGAAATGCTATAGAACATTAGAGATTAAAAAGATAATGCCAAATGTAACATTTAACAACATAAAGGTGTGTTATTGACGAAACGTCCATTCCACCAAATGACCAGTCAACGCCCCAAAAATGTACTATCAGAGAAGTTTTGTCAAACTCAGCCGAATCACATTGAATTGAGAAACACCGACTACATGACGTTGGTCTGCCTATGAATCAATTTCTTAGATGGTACATTGTACGTACAATGTACATTCTTTTGAATGGAAGCCGGCCACTTTAGTATTTTATTACGTTACAAAGTCTTCTAAGCGTCCGTTCCATCAATGCACACCTTTATCAATAATCCACTTGGTCTAGTTTCCATGGCTTATCTCCGAAAATCTTCATGAGATCTAGAAACGATGTTTGGTAACAACCTTCACTGATAAATGCCTTATTCAATGGTGTAAACTGTGTTTATATAACACTAGGAGTTTTGGGAATATAAGGCAAACGCACTTTCAGAGAAGTTGAATGATAGGCACACGGTGGACCTACGATATCAATTGGTATATTGTCAAGTCAATTATGGTTGTCGTTATCTATTGGCTGGACTTGACATAACTCGATCAAACTACGCAGGACGTCCGCCATTTGCCTGTGATTCAATTTCTCTGATAGTACTTGCATACAAACTGTGAATATTTACTTTTGAAGTCTGTTAAAAACCGGATTCTAGTAATTTACCATTGTAGATTAAACAATAGCAGGATTTGATTATTCGACCTTGGGCAGTAAATGTGCTGGTGCGTGCATCACAAGTGAGGCTCAGGTAATTCTTATGCTAATTTTTGCTATTCAGCTTGGATTGCAGAATTTTTATTTAATTTTTATATGCACTTACCACCTTCTTGCTCTACGTAAATATGCGAATGGAATCGATTTTTAAAATGTTATCCACAAACGGCAAAGTTGCTCGAAAATGGACGAACGGGTGGCAAATGTATGATGGCGTTTAGTTAGAATTCGGAAATAAAACTGTATATTTAACAATATGTTTACAATACTTATTATGTACAATAGAAGCGTAGAGTAAGTACTCTACGCTAAATTTACTCTTCTCAGTACTTACTTATTCTCAGTACTTACTGAGAAAGTGTAAGAGTCAATTGAATCCGCAAAGCGACGTGTCGATGCATTTCAAAATTTGTATTGAATTGACAGACTTGTATGACGTCTTACGAATTGAAGTCTGGCAATTCAATATAAATTTTAAAATGTATCTACTAATAATTGTTACGGTCACTGTCACAATTACAGTATGAGCGCAGCCTAACAACACAAAACCAGTAGTTTGTGTGAACATCATCAATAGATCATCAATAGATTTAGCACATAATATAAGTACAAAACCAGCATTATAATCTATCGGTTGTGAAACGCATTGTGACGCGAATAGAAGTCACAGTGTAATTTAAGAAAGACCATAAAGGCTTACACACATCGCCATATAAAATATAAATTACTTAATTTAGAATTTGTTGCATAACGCAGACCACTATAAGATAAATCGTATTGTTGCTTTTGCATAATATTTAATTGAAATTGAATTGAGAAATAATTAAATAACAACACTAATATATTCCGTAAATCAAATATTAAACTCATCATGATATTAGATTTGGTCAGATATTGTACTATTAGTTGATTTTATAATAATATATTTTTGATTTTTTATCCAAAAAAATTACAGAAACGAGACCAAGCCTCGCAACAAACACTGGTATAATAATATTACCTTATCCTGTACAGGAATTTCACAAAACATAAATTAATTTGATAAAGTGCAATAAAACTTAGCTTATGACAAAACACGATAATCCAAGAATTAAGCTCACATAACTTAACATTGACCCTTTCTTTGTCATTACAATCATAATCATTAAGTTTATGGTTCATTTAAATAATTTTAAGTGATGTAAATTGTAATATTTAAAGAATATAATTATATACTTTGTTATTTAAGATCTTCTTTACGTATGAAAGTTTTTTCTGTTTAGCACGGTTGAATATTACGCTGCAACCTTACCTATAAGGGTCAATTCAGACCGCAACGCGACGCGTAGATGCATTTCTAAATAATATTTTGTATTGAATTGACAAACTTGCATGACGTCTCACGCAATAACTGAAGTCTGTCAAATTCATACAAATTTAGAAATGCATCTACGGGTTGCGTTACGATCTGTATTGACCCTGAAACAGCTAATAATATTATTATAACTTTTGCGAAAATTGAACGAGTATGAACTTTTAAACTTTCGCGTTGCATTATATTTGATACTTACGTATGTAAGTTAAGTATGTAGTAGCATTACTACTAGAATAAGTCGCGTTAAGTCCCGAATAATAAGTATCAAATTGATTGATTGATCGAGTAGATAAAATAAATGCAAAAAATAGAACATTTTATTTAAATTATATAGGTATCATTCTACCAGGAGATTATTATGATCAAGATTTAAATGTTGCACAATTAATTTAGTTTTCTATTTAGATGGGAAATCATTAATTCAGTAAGTAATAATTTCGTGAGAATTACTTTGAAGTTATATAACATCGAAAAGACAATTTATACTAAAATTATAAAGCGGAAGAGTTTGTTAGTTTGATTGTTTTTTTGTTTGTTTGTTTGAACGCGCTAGTCTCAGGAACTACTGGTCAGATTTAAAAAATTCTTTCAGTGTTAGATGGTCCATTTATCGAGGAAGGCTTATAGGCTATATTTTATCACACTAAAATTAATAGGAGCGAAGAACGAGAGGAAAATGTGGAGAAAACGGGGGAAATTATTTGAAAGGGCTTATTTGAACGCGCTAATCTCAGGAACTACTGGTCCGATTTGAAAAATTATTTCATTGTTAGATAGCCCAATTATAGAAAAAGGCTATAGGCTATATTTTATCACGCTAAGACTAATAGGAGCGAAGAAATAGAGGAAAATGTGAAAAAAACGGGGGAAATTATTTGAAAGGGCTTATCTCACGAACTACTAAAGCATTTTTTTCTGTTATTTGGATCAGATAAGAAGTAGACCACGTGAATATCATAGGATTTTTTTGTGGACAAATTTTTTCTGTGAAAAATCTAATTTACGCGGGCGAAGCCGCGCGGAACGTCTAGTTTAGTATAAATGAGTTCGCATTACGAGAATGACGGACAAACCAATACCGGTATTATATTGTTATGTCGGAGTAACGGTCATGCACGTCCGTAACCCATACCTACTAATATTATAAAATATATGCGAAAGTGTATTTGTCTGTTTGACAGACGGACAGACGGACCTTGAATTAAACTTTGTATTTCAGTGGATCTTGATACTTACTAATAATAATCGGTCAGTCACACTGCACACACACACGATACATAGCTTTGTTTACAATAAATCTTTTGTCATATTGTTTTTGTTTTGTCTTTTTAGCCACTCTACGGCTTTTAATCCTATTAAAACTAACCACGGCAAAAAGCTGCCATTTAAATATATTATCTATACTCCACCCGGGCTAGCTTGTCGCTAGCGGTCATTGACTCCCTGTCAAAAACTTGTCATTTTTCATATAAAACCACGATTGACAATATCTGACACTTCATTGTCGATCGCGGCTTATATGGAAAATGACAAGTTTTTGACAGGGAGTCAATCACCGCTAGCGACAAGTTGGCCCGAATGGGCGTTTGCACACTGCACGATAACGACCCGACACGATACCACAGAATAGAGGGCCACCGCACATATAATACAATTTCAAGTAAGCCGACTATCGTACAAACTAAATTGCGTAGTGTCACAATTTAATTGGACAACTTCATCGTGACGGCCCCGAATCACATAATAATAAAAAAAATATTAATATGGAAATATGGATTATTATCACCTTTTTATCTGGATTTTTTCATTAAAATTTATCTGGATAATATCGAAGTTTAACATGCAAGTTATGATCAATCATTTTGTTTCATTAAATTGTGACACTACGCAATTTAGTTTGTACGATAGTCAGCCAACTTGAAATTGTATAATATGTGCGGTGGCCCTTATCTATTCTGTGGTATCGTGTCGTGTCGTTATCGTCGCAATGTGAAAACGCCCAATGGAGTATAACTCTACAAACTTGTTATGATCGTGTCGAAAAAACTGTGTGGGGTTCAGTAGATTACTATCTAATCTTATATATAAAATTCTCGTGTCACAGTGTTTGTGCGCGAACTCCTCCAAAACGGCTCAACCGATTTTAATTAAATTTTAAGTATGTACTATCGAGGAAATTGATTCCTAGTAGTGACCGACCTAACTTTCGGTTTCGGTTTCGGTTTCGGCCAGTTTCGGCCAAAAAATCTAGTTTCGGCCTTAGTTTCGGTTTCGGCCAAAATATAGCCGAAACTTTCGGCCCCGCCGAAACTCATGCGTCGTTCGGTAAACTTCGCAGTTAACTCGTGCTTGCTTGCCAGAGAGGCCCCGGCTCAGTTCGCCATCATCTACTTAATCGTGTTTTGAGATTATATTGTGTTCCAACTTCCAGATTAGTCCCAAATCAAAAATTAGCACTTCGTTTTATTTTCATTAAAATGTGTAAACTTATTTTTATCGAAATTATATTATCGAATTTTATTTCTACGACAAACGCAAGCTTATTTAATATAATGCTATTACCAAAATATTACATGCTATTTTAACTATGTTTCCCAAACAAACGATTAAGTAAATGATATGATAAATCATAAATTGATTATATTGTGTGTGAACTTTATTTACTTAAGAATTTTGTTTGACTCTTTGTTGATCTCACGATTAAAGGATATATAAGGATATTACATCTTGCGAGATTTATCTAGTAAATCATCTCGCTTCACTCCCTTTTACCACGCGTTTTATTTAAATATTTAAAATTAACTTTTAACTAAGGACATGTAATCTTTTAGACCGTTCCTACCCTGCTAGAATCTTATCTAGCCCACTTCCCCGTATGCTTCACTCTTGCGGCCCTCAGTATATTTTGCAGGTTTAGTGGCAAAACGCCTTCTGGAGCAAAAAAGTGTGACGTCAACTACAAGTTTGCTTAGTCATTTCGTTTTGAACTTCGACCGCGGTCGCGTTCAAGTTTCCCATAAAAATAATATACTGCAATTGATTGTGTTTTCAGTAGTACGTCGTTAATGTCTAAGGGAGCAATTCACCAATCACACAACTTCGTTTTATAAAACTTGGCTTTCATTAAACGCGTCCCTACGGGGATGTAAATCTCGTTTTGTTTCAAATGGATTTTATAATCTTCTCTTAATCACAATTAATAAAACTAAGTTTATGTGACGTCACGCGATGATTTTACATTGTTTTATCATTTTGGAGTCTAGTTACGTTATTTCACCAACAAAAAAAGTAATAAACGATACATAAACTACCCAAATGCATAATTTTTTTCGTCTATGATTTTCGATTCGCCATGTCACTACGCTGACAGGACTTTAAAGGCTTTTATGAAGTCTAACCGTACAACATTGGACGTTCTGAAGATAAATCTCGGATTTGCTGTGAACGTTATGTTAGTGCTGAATGCAATTTGGCGCTACGCGTTTATACGCTTAGAACCGATCTAGTGTACACTAAGCGCATTCTATTTCTGAGGTGAAATCGCACTTAAATAAAATGACTTGAAATAACTTCTGCTCTTGTTTCTGTTGCTTTTGTTTAGGGTAATCCTTCGTTATAATACATTAAGGGGAATTTCACCAATCACACTTAAATTTCGTTTTATTAAACTAAGTTCTCATTGAACAATGAACGCGTTTATATGTCGACATTAATCTCGTTTTGTTTCAAATAGATTTTACATTCTTCTTTTAATCGCGATTAATGATCGTTTACGTTACGTCACGCGATGATTTTATCTGTTTTTATCACCTTGGAGCCTTGTCACGTAGTTTTAGTAACAAAATAGCAAAAAACGATAAATAAGCTAACCAAACGCATGTGTGAAAACTGTCACCTTAACAATTTTTTGGACTTAAAATATGTGTTTTATGGAGTAAAACTCGAATATTAAGCGTTCAGAAGATAAAAATCGGATTTGCTGTGAATGAGTTTAGTTTATGTTGGTGAAATGCAATTGAGCGTTATAAACGTATTTATACGCTTAGAACCGGTTTAGTGTGCGCTAAGCACGTTCAATTTCTTTGGTGAAATCGTACCTACTTGGGAACGTATAAAAAAACGGAATACAAAAAAGTTTCTAGGGAACATATTCGAGTCTAAGATTAATAATATTATTTATTTTAGAAATGTCGCAAAAAGTAAAAAATTCAATGTGGTACTTTTTCTTTCGTTTAAAAAGTTGTAATTTATGTTAAAAAATCAATAAATTTTATTTTTGAATCGTAATTTTGAATGTTTTACCAAGTTTCGGTTTCGGTTTCGGCCGAAACTGTGAGTATGGCCGAAAGTTCGGTTTCGGTTTCGGCTGTAAGATCAGTTTCGGTCGGACACTAATTCCTAGGCAGTTGGCCGACCAACGTCATTAATTTTGGTCGGCGTACCTTTCTCAATTCAATGTTAGCTGTGATCGGTCGGATGGGTTTGACTCACTCAACGCGACCAAATCAATTAGGTCCGCCATCTGCTAGGAATCAATTTCTCTGATAATACATTCGTTAGGCCTGAGAATAGGTTTTTATCAATTTTTTAAAATATTTTTTAAAATATTGATACTAGAAATAATTTATATTACAAAACGTTTGCCGGGTCAGCTAGTCTCTATTTAATATAAAAATGAATCCATATTCGCGTGGTCACGACATCACGCGTAAACGGCTGGCCCGATTTTGCTGAAATTTGGCATAGAGATACTTTGAGTCCCGAAGACCAACTTTGTTAATACATTTTGTCGCGGAAAATGTACGGTTACTGGACCATCTACTTTTATGATTTGCGCGTAAACTATTCAGTCTATTTTGATGAAATTTGGTATGGAGATACTTTGAGTCTCGGGTAAGGACAAGGGATACTTTTTGTCCCGGAAAATGTACGGTTCCCACACAATAAACTTTTATGATTTTCGCCTAAACTTTTCAGTCTATGTTGATGAAATTTGGTATGGAGTCGATACTTTGAGTCTCGGGAAAGGACAAGGGATACTTTTTATCCCGAAAAATGTATGGTTCCCGCACAATAAACTTTTATGATTTTCGCCTAAACTATTTAAATTAATTTGATGGGCATAGATATACTAATTTTAATGTATTTTTTTTTAATTATACCAATTCGAATTAAATAATCATCGTTTAGACAGGACAACGTCTATCGGGTCAGCTAGTATAATATAAAAACTGATTGTTTTGTGTTTAGCCTACAATGTAAAGTTATATCCCACCAAAAACATGAAATATAAAAAGACAGCCAAGCCTATCTATGCATCTTTCTACCGTAAAAAGTTTTCAAATCACATATTTCAAGCCAAGCCTTCGACTTATTCTATAATTTTAAATCAACATTCAGTGACCCATCCAATAATTTTCACTATTTTAATATAGTGGCTTAGCAATGAGCACAAAAGAAACAAATATTAAACTGCATATTTGGAGGAAATTTAGTAGATACTAGATAATATTGATAATAATTACACAGACGGCAAACGTAGTGTTTTAAACCCAATAAGCCGACGATTATTTCTTTTGTGCTCATTGCCAAGCCACTATAATAATTCAAGACGTGAGTGGAAGAATAAGGTAAGTAACATGCAAAAACTTCCTGTTTTTTTGCTTAAATGGAGGCTTTAGGGCCGGAAAAAATATTTTAAACAGAAAAACTATGGAATATATATGTGGCCATACATTAGCTAGGTTATGAAGACGATAAGTTACAAGTTTTAATAAAATAATTATGGAAAAAATTAGTTCTTGTCCGAATGTTACGAAATGTTACTTGTTCGATTCTTCCACTCACGTCTTCAATTATTTAATAGCGAAAAGTATTTGTTGGGTCACTGAATGTTAATTTAAAATTATAGAATAAGTCGAAGGCTTGGCTTGAATGTGATCTGAAAACTTTTTACGGTAGAAAGATTGCATAGATATTAGATAGGCTTGGCAGTCTTTTTACATTTCATGTTTTTGGTGGGATTTCATTTATTTTTTTAATTAAGGTTTCTTTTGTTTTTAGGTGACGTTAAAATTTTCTGTACTTCACCTGCTGCTTGTCTTAGTCCATTCTCAATCTCTTTTATTACTTTTTCTTTGAGGCTTCCATACTTCTAAGGTGGACTAGTCTGTACGGTAAACTACTTGTGAGTCGATTATTATATTCAGCTATTATTACTGACTTTTATACTAATTGAAGGTGGTCGTTTTCAGCCTAGTAAACTATTCATCAAAATGTCATGTAATTTGGAGGTTGAGCTAGTTTCAATACTTGCTCTTACTTAGTCACGGAAATTTTGAATCCCTAGCTTGGTTAACATCGAAGATAAGGGGGGTGTGAAATAGCCCGCTAAAATAAACCGCGTCGAGAAAAGTATGGAACGGCCGTGCCTTTGCTAAAAAGCTTAGCTCGGGCACTGCCGTGCCTCCACAATCCAGATTCATAAGTCATAACATTTTATACAGGCAATTTTGAACGATTTTAAATCGTAGTATAGTAACAACGTAGTCTCATAGAGATAATACTACGATAATTATGTCTATTGTGACGATAACATGGCGCGCCCCTCCAAATTACTGTTTCAATGTGTGTAGTCAAATCCAAGAGTTTGTATGTAGTAAGTATTCAACCAATCAACCAGTACTCGTAATATGTCACTTATAACCAAGATTTGTTGGTCAACTAATCATAACTAGCCGACCGCGCAAGACAACGCACACCAAGCGTTTTGACAACGCACTTCAAACGTTTTGAATTTTGGAGGGGCGCGCCATGTTATCGTAGTTTATCGGTAAAGTGGATTATATAATAAGTACACTAACCTATATAGACGACTTAGATTTAGGTTTAAAGAAAAACCTCGTTCTGGAAAAAAATACACGACGACGGCGGAATCCCAAAACAAGTGTTTACCATACTGATTCATAACAGCGAATTTAATTAAACCTGTTGTCGAATACGCGAAATATGGATGTAAGGCGCCAGATTATGTAAAGACTGATGTTGGTATTTCGATATTCGTTTATTTATTATTCCTTTGTTTAATTATAATATAACACGCTTTTGCCTAATTGCCTCTGGCTCTAGAAGTTACTTTCTTTTTCCATAAAGGTAATTTGATACCATGCTTAAGCCTGTACATGTAGCTTTGCGAATAAAAAACTAGGTACTAGAAAAAATATATGTAAAAATTCAAAATATATATTTTTAAAAATGTTCTTCATGAAGCTCAATAATTTAATTTTGATTTAATTAGGAACAATATATTTTTAGATTTATAGGTATGACCTTAGTGAGTATGTAGTGTACCTACATTCATTTAGTAATAATATTTTACAAATGTACCAATCGAGGAAATTGATTCCTAGACAGTTGACGAACCAATGTCATTTGGTCGGATCATGTCAATTCAATGTGATCTGTCGGCTGGGTTTGATGTAACGCAACCTTACTGGCCCTCCATTTGCCTAGGAATCAACTTCTCTGTTAGTACATTTCTACTGCCTTAACGTCTTCATACAAAATATTAGATGTCCATAATATTGTTTTACATAATGTTGCATTTGCAACATGAAACAACAACCGTCTGCAGTTAAAAACATATCGAAATTGTTTTAATTAAAAATTGCAAAGACTTTAAAATATGACCCGACCTCAAATGTTGGGCAACTTCCTAACTCCTCTGACCGCTCCCACTAAATACTATGTAATGATACCATATTTGGCAGAACACAATGTGATCGTGGATGTATAGTAATTATGTATATTTTATGTACAGGCACGTGAAAAGTTCATACATAATTTTATCTATAAACAGACATGGAAAGTGGTCGCTTTATTTTTAGAATTTGTTTTTTTTTTTACGTTTGCTATGTTAAGCTGATTTAAATCACTATTTTTTATGCCTTAAAAATAATATTTTTTCTTATATTTTATCCTAGGCTTTTGATTTGAAAGAGAATAATTTTTTATAATAATTAAATAGATAATAAATTTACTATCATCAAGTTTTTATGGATCTTCTGACTTGTCTTATTATAAACAAAAAAGATTTAGCATATCCAAAGGATGTTTATGGTGGTCACTTCACAAATCGAAGTGGAGAGTGTGGTAGGCCTAATACCAGTTAAAAGGCAAAATTACTTCAGTACGTACCATCGAGAAAATTAATTCCTAGGCAGTTGACAGACCTATATCATGTGGTCGGCTTATGTCAATTCAATGTTTAGCTGTGATCGGTCGGATGGGTTTGACTTAACGCGACCAAATTACATAGGTCCGCCATCTGCCTAGGAGTCAAATTCTCTGATAGTACAGTGATAGCGTCTTATATACTTTTTAGTTCCGTTGATTTGATACTCAATCTAAAGTTATTGTCATTAGAAAGTGGTTGGTGTTGCGTTCAACTTGCGAGATGTTCATATTGTCTATACATATACCTTGATGTTCAACATCATTTGTCTCTGTCGATATTGTCATTGTATTCAACCTGAATTAATACCTAAGGCTTAATTGCACTAATCTAGGCTATCTAGCATACTATTAGCAATCTCTCTCAAAACCTATTTCTTCATTCTATCTTGTCTAATATTTTAAATGTTCTATAGGAAGTATTGGACAGGAACCAACTTTGGTCCAGACGGTGAATAAGTCATTTTCATCACATTTTTAAGGCCTGGTTGATATAGCAGACATGGCCCCTGGATAATTTAGAGATCCTTACTTCTGAAAAAACTAGGCCTTTGCATCCGTTGTGGATGATTTAAACAGTCTTTTCAGAGCGAAGTTACCACTGCTCAAATGCTGTAGTGCCTTGGACAAGATTAAAATGTTATGGTTGCCCAAGCACATACGACATTCTCGCAACATAGTCGGCCTATTCCAGAGCAAAGAACTAGTCAATACGTCTGGGACCAACTATGAGCGGGTTTCCTCACGATGTTTTCCTTCACCGAATGAGCGTCCGTATTACGTACTTAAGATTAGAAAATGTCTCTGGTACACGCCTCCACCCGGGATCGAACCTGCACCCTCTACGAGAGCGTACCAGGTCTACCTATTAGTTACTCCTAAAGGCTGCCCTAAATTAGGGAGAGACCCTTAATTCAGTGTGGCTTTGTCTTTGGTATTATTTTCAGGCAAAGAGAAATATAGTTGTAATCTTCACCTGCCAACCATATTCTTCTTCGAATGCAATAACTTTGCTCAATAAATTCTCTTACTTCGATTATGCAATACGAAATCGGTTTATTCAAACTTAAAAGTTTAATAGTCGTCACATGTAAATGCTATTTAAGTATCGGTAATTGTAATATAAATTCCACAGATTCACGTAATCACATGAAACTTCCGTAAGACCGGGTTTCTTTCTACGGAAGAATAGACAAAGTGACAGATTGACAAAGGAAATCCGCCATTTTGTCACTAAAATTTGTGCTGCCTACTGCTGCCTGAAAAACATTAAAAGCGTGGTTGTTCATATACACAGAAGCTGCTGTAAATATTTATTTTCATTATTAAATATTTGTTATTTTGCAATAAATAGTATGTAAGAACAAACATACTATGCATACCGTCTGTTTGCGCGCTAGACCTTGGCATACTGACAATGGACAAGGGTAAGTGAATACAAACAGACAACAAACTTCATTTGTCAATAGCATGGGTAGCTGCCTCAGGGGTTTACATTTATTATAACATCAAACCTTATTATATGCTCGGCGTAGTCCTGGCTGAATTCTTACCAAGTATGTACTTGTCATAATAATTTTGTCGGAAGCCTAAGCACTACCAACGTGTGACAAAAAAAATCTTGATACACGAAAAATTTTGCGCCATAAGCCATTAATTGACATCAGATATACCTCAAGTACCAAAATGCCACAAACTACCATTTACACTTTTGGGCCACGGATATATTTTCCTAGAAAGTAGAAAAGTAAATCAACCATCACCATTATCAATTATCATCCTACTCAATGCTTCTTACGTCTACTACTTGAAAGCCACTTGAAAATGTAACACGTAAACTGGCTTTCTTAAAACGCACTTAAAAACTATGTTATTTTTTTAAGACCTTCCAAATTGAAAGTATCTATTTTTCTCGCATTTCCAGAATATTGATAAATATCTATTGCAGGAAGAGCTCTAGCAATCTTCAAAATATGATTCAGAATGTTTGTTATGTCGTTTTCAGCTAGTTAAGAATTATAATAGGTTGAGTTTTTACTTTTTTCATTAGACATGTTTGTTACCTATGAATATACAATTTTCATAGATTAGTTACTGTAGGAAAAGTATAAAAAATTATGAACGTCAAAATATAGTGATGCTTGCCAGGATTTAGATTGTAGGATTTGTAGGTCCTTTTTTGACTTACCTTATTATGATATTATATAGATTTTTATGCTATCATTCAATTTATATATATATAGAACTATATTTTGATTGCTGACTTATTTTTGTTGTTTAATAATATTATAAGTTTTAACTTATTTAGAAATTAAAAGTAAGCGCAGTCCCGAGCTCCATCACAATATCTGTGTTCATTGTTCAATGTTCATCTAAAAACTAAAAAAACTTTTAATGAACAAACACATTTCATGTTTGTCTGACAATATTATTTACTATTAATGTTAGGTAACTGTAAGTCAACATAACATCAGAGTGTTAATTGTTGTTGATATAGTGGCAGTCGCGTAAGTGTGGTCGCTAAATACCGAAGTTAAGTCTTCCGTAAAGATTCTTAATTAATCCATATTAGGGGGCGTCCACAAATAACGTGAGGTGTTTTTTTGAATTTTTTACCCCCTTTCCCCCCTAGTAGGATTTCGTGAGATTTTATTCAACCCCCCCCCCCCTCCCAAATATCACGTGAGATTTTACAAAATGTGAGTTTCTACTTTCTTACGTAAACGTTTGGTTTGACAGTCAGTAGATTTTCTTTCGAACCAATTTGTGAATGATCTTAATCGTGTAACGATTTAATCTTAAGCATACTTGCAACCATAGAGGTACAAACTAGATGAAATGGACCAAAATAGCATTATTTTGTTGAGAAAAAAATTACGTGAGTTTTGCCCTCTCCCCAACGTGAGATTAGATGAGATTTGACTCGACCCCCTTCCCCCCTAAACACCTCACGTAATTTGTGGACGCCTTATACGACTACATATATCCTCCACTCCATACATCCCTAACGCAGCTATAGTCGCAATTTTTATTTGTCGAATTATGAATGCAGTCATGTTCTAAATGATCTAAAGAACATACTTAACTGCATACCTAACTCAATACGTATTTTTTGGAATAATACACAAATGCTTAAATGCGTCCAATTAGGTATTAGTACTATAAAAGAGGTACCAATTAAATAATATGAGGAACAATGCCTCTCACACCCGTTTTGGTGGTGGTGGCTAGTTTCATTGAAACCAAGCCAAGTTTAAAGGGGTCACAGTATACAAGAGTACTCTCTCTTACTCTCGTAGTCTGCTGCCTCTACTGGGACGGATGATCAGCACGGCTGGCCAGAGATCAGGCGCATGACCGACTTTTGAGATATCTATATTACGCATGGTCCATGGATCATCTTTCTTGTCAGTGAGATGATCAGACTGCACTGTCCTTTCCAAACTTGGAAAAAACACCACTCATTAGACTCATACCCACCGTTATCTCAGAATCGATAGAGTCACGCGATAAATCACTGGACCACAGAGATATTCTTTTATTACGAAGTAAAAATAAAATCTTATCGTATCTTCGCCATAAAGCGAACTTATTTGATAATATAATCAGATGTATGCAAAATAGCACCGCTTTCGCTTTCCATACTTCATTATAAATCGTAAAACTCGTTTATGCAGCTGATAATTATTTAATTTATTGCATTATTAACTTTCATCCGTCTGTATTTTGGTAATCACAAAGCTAGATAATTAGGTAACATGTTTATCTTAATGTCGTGCGTGATTTGTATCAGTAATAATAATTGTGATACACCAGGCTAAGCGTGACAGTAGAGATGCGAAAGACAGAAATACTGTCATGATTTAGGGACAAAATTATCTCCTTACCCAAATTAAAAGGGACAGATATCAACATTTTATCACAGTTCATAATCGGATTTAAAGAGACAGGCACACTTTCGCATTTAAAAGACCAGCCCCCCTAGACAGGCGGCAAGCGAAGGACTTGACCATTGACATTAGTATACGCTAGCGAAGCGATGACTTATGTCAAATCGCATACATTTTGTGGCGTTAGCGTTAGCGCTTACGATAATCGCTTGCCACTTGTCTAGGGGGGCTGGCAAACATTGTTCTGTCACATATTTATGCTAATTCGGGCACGCGAAACAGATATTTATTTATTATATTTTAGTTATACTCATAAGACTTGAATAGTTTATGTTAGGTAAATATTGGCATATTTTTTTTATGCGCAGGGGAAACCCGTCATGGGTCCCCCGGGTTGGGAATGTGCCTCAGTTAAGCTGAAGCACCCCGGGGGTATGTGGGACTCTTACCCACTAAAACCACCTAACAAACACAGGACTCCCTCCACGACCGGCCGGTCTACCTCAGAAGGGACCGGACTTCCACCAAGTTATGCAGGGTGCAATTAAACTCAGGAGAGTCCATTTAACCAAAAAAAATGGGTGTTATTTTTTTTCAATGACATATTTTATCCCATTTAAAATCGTTGCAGAATGGTCACTCGCGGCGCGGGGGAATGAGAGGGGTTGACGCGGGATGAGGCGCGCGCGCGGGGGCACATCACGCGCGGCCGACGCATCGTGTCCATTAATTGTAGTCAGTGAACTTTAAACTACAGGAAAAGTAACTCCGTCAAAAAACATGCTCCAAAATACTTGTCAAAAAAGTGTACCTTAGGTTCACTTTTCATACATTTGCAATATTTAGGTGACCTTGAGCGGTATAAAAGCTGACGTTACATGACAGTTCGAATGGAACCAAATTTAAAACTGTATTAGTATGGGAGTTACGTTTCCGTAGTTTTGTTATTCGTAGATTGTAGTGTTTTTTAGGATAACTTTCGGAAGCTATTTCTCAACATTAAAGTACTGAGTGACTATAAAAAAAATACGTGTATTTTTATTTTTAACAAGGATTAATGTATCAAAATTTGGCAGGAAGGTTTAATTGCATGTATTGGCACTTAGAACATCATTATTTGGCCCATAACAATGACAAGCGACAAAGAACTGGCTCTATAAAGAAAATTGATCACACCGTCCAGACAAGGACGTTTCTTATAAAACGTGATTTTTATTAGCGAATTGAAATACTACGATTCATACGCTTACGCGTAGGTCTCTCCTAAGATGCAGGTCAAATGCTACACTAATTATTTCGAAACTAAAACTTACGTAACACGAACTCTTTTAGAATACAAAGAGGTCAGTTATAATGTCGGAATTATTAAAAAGTTGTACAGTATGACAGGCATATTTTGGTGTTTGTGAACACGTGTTGACCGACACTGTTATTAAGTTATAAACGTGACGCTTGCGGCGTTGATGTTAATGATTAATGAAGATTAAATTTTAAGTTTGTTGACAGGAATTATGAATGATAAGTTGATAAGGAGTCTATGTAATACGTTTCTACTTTTTATGTTTTAGTAATTATGTTTTTGTGTCGAAACATAATATGAAGAATAAAATTACTCCTATTTTATATTACTTACCTATTTCTAATAAGGGTCAAAGGCACATTTTCCCACTTGAATATTTTAAGTGGAACGTGTTCCCTGGAATGATAGCAATTTATTTTATTTGCAAAGAAAAACAATCTGCCTAGGAATCAACTTCTCTTGATAGTACATAATAATATCATAGAATTTGCAGATTCTTAGGCAGACGTAGTTTAGTCGCGTTACGTCAAACCCAGCCGACGGATCACAATAATTATTGAATTGACATAATCCGACCAAATGACGTTGACCTGTCAACAGCCTAGTTATCAATTTCCTCGATGGTACATATACTGGAATTTTTGAGAAAACTAACAAATATGCACAAATTTCTAATGCCCTGCGCCGCGGATGCGGTAATGGTTGATGATTATCAATTTGTCTGCGCAAGAGCAATTGACCAACAAAATGCCTCGCCTAAACTTGCTGTCTCACTGTGAACATGTTTTTATAATACTGACATTCTGAGCATGCTTGAAATGCGTTGGCTGTAATGGTTTATGGTTTATGGCGAATGCCTGGTCTGCCAAGCGGTGGCGGTGCAATATACAGATTGTAACAAAATAAAGTTATTATACTTAAGGGTGTGATTGTGTTCCTTATGTAGAGTTCACTGTGAAAGTAGCAGTGCGAAAAAGATTTGTGATTTGTATAGGCAAGCCCCAGTGCAGTGTCATGAATTTGCCGATACAAAAGTTAAAAGAAACTCTTTTAGTGCTGCTACATTAACAATGAACTTTTGTATAGAGTGTAGACCAGCCTTTCCTAAAATGGGCGATAACGCCCCCTTGTGGGCGCTGAAGGAGACCGAACCCAGAAAAAAATGGGGGCATTATGTAGAGGCTTGGGGGGTGATTTGTTTCATCTTGGCATTTTAAATTGAAACAATGGGGGTGCTAAAACATAATTTTTTCTCAAAGTGGGCAGTAGAACAAAAAGTTTGGGAATCCCTGGTGTAGACAAAGGACACATTACAAACCCTAAAATATTATCACTTTGTCTTGTTACACCCTGTAGAGAGGGCACGGCTTACTAAAACCGGTGAGCGAATCGAACCCACGCGAGCTGTGTTCCGTATGAAAAAGTATAAGGCCACCATCGACGGAATTGATTTGTGGCGGTACCCACGTCCCACAATTCGCCCAACATTCCTGCATCGCGCTATCGAAGTTTTCTGAGCGCGTCGATATATATACGACAGCTGAAATATATCACGTCGCACGTGGGCTTCGGCCTGACCGAGCATATCTGCAGCTCGCTCGATCGGAAGATCTTCCATTGTGGCCTCCACGCATCGTCCCACAATGGTGACCCCGACGTGATGTGGCGGTACCCACAGGCTTATAGGCAGATGGCGGACCTACATCATTTATTCGAGTTATATCAATTTAAGGAACTTACATAGATTTTCTACTTCTCTGAGCCGGCGAAGAATTTTGACGACAAATTGTATTGTGCCATATCACGCTTCAATTTTATTGAACAGTTTATTTGACAATTAGATTGTTCAATATCAACCCTAGACGGTCAATAATATTACGCAACACTTATAATAGCTCTATACTATATTAGTTATAAAAGCGAAAAGCGGCACAAAATTTCACAAATTAAACTGTCAAAAATGTAAAATATGAAGTTATGCGCCTCGTTATTTTACATTATCGTAGATTTTAAGGTTACACTTTTAGAACCTACTCATTCCTTGCGTAACAGCCGTATTGCCAAAGTGCAAACTTATAATATGTCTCTATAAGTTGGATATAGGCTTCCAAGAAAATATATTTCATAATCTTTCGGTAAGTATCACTGACATTTTAAAATACTAAGGAATGCCGCGTAAGCTTCATTTTCAGTGGAATCTTTAGCCGAAAACACACACATAACTACATGTGTTCAAATAAACAATTTATTATTACTAGCAAATTATTTCCGAAAAGTGCCGTCGTTACACATTTATTTCGGTATACAATCTTATTTATTACCTGTATATAATGACCCCATAGATTAGGTGTAATCAGTTTTCCCATACTAACTACAGGCAACTTTCACTAAGTGATGGCCTATGACCTCAATGTACGTACGTAACTTTGAGCTCAAAGGCAGGAAGGTTTAATATGACGCTATAGACCCTTATATGATCGTGATAAAGAGTACAAAAAGGTCACTAACCTTTGCAAATTATGCTTGCATTCTGCATAGTCGCTTCCTAGCAGAGATTGATGAGTGAATAAATATCATTAACCTAACCATAATACGAGAGGAGACGACAAAACACTAGGGACAAAATTTCATCCTTACTAATACTACAAATGCGAAAGTATGTCTGTCTGTTACCTTTTCACACACAAACCGCTAGACCAATTTTGCTGTAATTTGGTATGGAAAAACTTTTTATCCCGGAAAAATGTACTGTACTATTATATCGCGTACGTACTACGTACGCGATAGACAAATTTTGGCGCAACAGAGTTGGCGTCGTCATGTAGTACTTGATAATATTATGGTTAAAACTTTACAATTTACCTTCTAGTAGTACCCGATTATCTTCCAGAAGTAAGCTCTAGCCGAGTCTAGCTACTTGCATACAAGTTGTAGAGGCTCTATATCTTCTACAACTTGTATGCAAGTAGCTAAAACAACCGATACACTTTTGAGTTTATAAGACTCACTGCCGCACTCAGAATGGAACATGAATTGCTTAAATGTAATTAATTCAAAATTTTGACATAAGCCCCATACATTATCCGTCTCCTGTCTGTTTTCATTAAATTGACGCTTAGTCATAATTAAATGTCTCTGAGTACGGCGGTCAGTATTACAGTGTAAACTCCATGTAACGTCACTCTATTTAACGACAAACTCTCTAAAACGTCGAAATCATTGGACTTTGGTTGGTTTAGCTTGTCTACCATACAATGATACATTCTACATAGCATCACACCCACTCCCAATAACGACAGCATCACAACGACTGAACAATAAAAAGTACCTTATAAATTACTAAAATTAGTAAAAACTGCGCAGCTGTGTACGTTTTTTTTTTGTCGCATTGTTATCCTAGCCCGCAATAAACACGACTTTCAGCATCATGCATACAGAACTTTCTAAGAAATTCGTTCTTTTGTTTACAAATTGAGATTGATTGCACGTATAGGCTGTTTTAAACCCTTACTAATGATAAGGAGTCATGGATTATTATCTATTCGTTATCATATTCTCAGTTGAACATAAAATTTCAAACTGTTGGTTAGTAAAAGAAAATCACGGTATCATTGACGAAAAAGTATTGATTTCCTTCTCTCCATTTAACGGCCACTTTATATATCGTCATAAAATGCACGGTCCCGTCAGTGACGTTATATAGAGTTTACACTGTATATGACTAATTTATATATTATTGCACTTGTAACTTTAATTAAATAAATATTCAATCTAAGTTTAATTACCTGAATAATATTTAAATCTTTGCGTGGTAAATATAGAGATGTATAATTTGAAATAATTGACACCATTATGTGTAATAAGCCTATATGAAATAGCAGTATTGCCAGAGTTTAGAAAAACGATACGCAATAGATACTGAGAATAAAATATGCCAGTCATTCTCTTACGAAAGTCATTGAAAAACGTATCTGCCCAAAATATTACAAGACGCTGCCCGCGACTTTGTACGCACAAAGTTAAATCTTACAGGAATTCAATTTCACGTTTTAAAAAATATCATACATACATTATTAATTATTAATGTTAGATGGAAAATGAAAAGTTGGTGCATCATATTCTAATTTTTTATCACCCAATCGTCAATACTTCGGTTATTTTAAAATATTGGCATTACCACTTGTTTGTTAATTTTACGCCTGTACTGAGATTTAATGATTTATTAAAGTTAATTTAATGAAGATTTTGACGTGAAATTCATACATTTTCTGTCTAATTCTTTTGTACATTAAAGTTAAGTTATCGTTTAATGTCATGAGTGCGGCGGTTACTGTTCTTATCAAGATTCAGAATTCTGATGCTACGAAGTGTGAGTGAGCCTCAAACGCGTTGAACTTTTTTATATGCGGCCTATTTCATAATAATTGTACATAATATATTTTATTAGGATATCATTCACACCAAACCAATACGAAATCTGACAAAACAATACATTTTGAAAATAGATTCACATACATAAAGTTTTACTATAGATTCTTTAAAATAGCCATCATACAATTGCATTATATACTTAAAATATTAACTTATAAGTAAGCAAATTAAGTAAGTAAACTGAATTCAGACAGTATATTTTATTATGATATACAAAGTTCAATTTCTTCGTCGAGGTCAAATCATTGACTCATCTGATTGTCATTCGGTATAATACGAGTAAGTTGTCCTTACTCGAACGAAAACTTTAGGATACTACAGTGTGAGAGAAGTTAAGCTTTCAATAGAGTTTTTTATTGGTTAGGTATGTTTTGACGTTAGCCACTCAAAAGCATTAACGAATAGACAAGCCTCAGAAGGACATTACGTAGAGTGCTTCGGCACGAATGGACCGGCTTGACAGTAGAAATACCACGGGCTCACAGAAAACCGGCGTGAAACAGCGCTTATGCTGTGTTTCGAAAAGTGAGTGAGTTTACCAGAGGCCCCATCCCCTACCCTCCCCTATTCCCTTCCCTATAACCCTATTACCCTGTTCTCTCTTGAAAGGCCCGCAACGCATCTGCAGCTTTCTGATGTTGCGAGTATCCATAGTCGACGGAAGTTGCTTTCCACCAGATGCCCGTTTGCTCGTTTGCCCCCTTGTTTTATAAAAAATAAAGGACGCTTATAGTGCCAGTTTTAAGGCTTAATTCTACGAATAATAAAGTTTTTATTATTCGTAGGCTTAATTACAGGAGTTTATCTATTGATATACGTTGTTGATTGGTTAGGGTGACGCCGCGTTAAAGTAAAAAAACCGTGTTGGATATGTTTTAGGCCGGTCCGGCCTCTCATAGAAAACAAGCAATGGAACAACAAAAAATGGAAAGGGCGTAAGCGACAAAATAGTTTTTGCCGCGTAATTTACATTTCATATAAGCTATGGGCAAATTAAAGTGTATGCTTGAACCAATTTATGTACAAATTTTGGAAGCTCAAATCACAAAATAGGAATCCCTTTTTTACAGAGCTCTTTTTGATTGATTATGCTGTATTATAAAAGTTGACCAATCGTGTTATGCTAATAGGTAATTAAAAGACAAAGACATGATGAATACTGACAATGAATATCTTAGCTTTAGTCATTGCTGAGAAAGATCGATATCGATACAGCCAAATTATCAAGGCGTCGCCTTAATATTTTGTCCTTAGACAATCAAAAGCGATAGTGAATAGATAAACTTTTTTTTTATGAAATAAGGGAGCAAACGAGCAAACGGGTCACCTGATGGAAAGCAACTTCCGTCGCCCATGGACACCCGCAGCATCAGAAGAGCCGCAGGTGCGTTGCCGGCCTTTTAAGAGGGAATAGGGTAATAGGGGAGGGTAGTGACGGGAAGGGAAGGGAAAAAGGGGTTTTCTGTGAGAACGTGGTATTTCTCCGGTCGAGCCGGCCCATTCGTGCCGAAGCATGGCTTTCCCACGTATAAACTTCAGTCAAAAAACCGCTTTGGAACAATCTATCCGTACTAATTTGTAATGCGAAAGTGTTTATTTATTTATTTATTCATTTCAAGAAACTTAAAAAAAACATTTAAACCTCGCCAAAGCAATGTTTATCGGCGGTTTGTCTGTCTGTCTGTTACGTCTTCACGCCCAAAGCGCTGAATATATTCTGCTTGGTGTGGAGATACTTTAAGTCCCGGGAAAGGACATACATTTTATCCTCGAAAAATGTAGAGTTATAGTGTAGTCATCTAATTTCAAATAATCAAACAAATGCTTGTGAAGTCACAATAACTTTTAATAAAATTAATAATAACGAAGTCGTTATTTAGCGCCAAACCGCCAAGCGGATTAATAATATTTATAAATCGAACCTAATTTATGCCCATAGTATCCTGTTATCTATGCCGCATAAGGTTGCGTTTCCACTGAAGCGGAGCGGAGCTTAGCGGTGCCGAATTGACCAATCACCATGCTCGAAATCTTCGCTCCGCTTCGCTGTCATTCCGCTGGAATAGCACGATTGGTCAATTCGGGCACCGCTAAGCTCCGCTCCGCTCCGCTTCAGTGGAAACGCAGTCAGGGTTGATTCAGACCGCAACGCGACGCGAAGATGCATTTCTAAATTTAAATGAATTTGACAGATTCGCAAGACGTCTCACGCAATTGAAATCTGTCAAATCCATGCAAATTTTCGCCTCGCCTCGTCATGTTGCGGTCTGAATTGACCCTTACATGTCACTTTTGTTGGTAGTTTTTAGTTGAATGACGTTGTTTGTAAGATGAACGGTCATTGTTTCACTCGTCTTTCGAGACAAATGTCAAACCATTACTTTTATGACTGCATGGTGACTCGGGTCAAATAGTAGCAACGTTATTATGGATAGGACATACCTTAATTTTATTTTATTCAAAAAAGTATTTTAAGTAAAAAAAAATGCCGAAAGCGCCAAATTATTTAGATTGATTTAAATTCAAAATAACACTTTTAGAAATTACTAGAGGACACCCGCAACTCCGTTGCGCCAAAATTTGCTAATCGTGCCGGAACCATACATTTTTGGGATAAAAATTATTCTATGTCCTTTCCCGGGACTCAAGCTGGTATCTCCATGCCAAATTTCAGCAAAATCAGTCCAGCGGCTTAAGCGTGAAGAGGTAACAGACAGACAGATACACTTTCGCATTTATAATATTAGTATGGATTTATATTCTTACCAGTATGTCCCTAACAATTAAAAAAAAAACGTGCACAGCCACTGCAAAATAAAATGTTACATGATAACAAATGAATCAAAATAACAATTTACGTAAGATCTTTAAAATCCGTATTTTTAAATCAATTTCACTGCTTATAGTTTTTTTTTAGATTCATGGTTTCCCATGTTGATAAGTTCCTGCGAAATTTGCTAAGTCATACTCAATTTATTATTATTATTGCTATAATTTGTGATCATAAAATGTCCAGACATTTAAATGAACTTAATTAATAATGCTATTAGCAGAATTTGCATTAAAGCGAATGTTGCTAGCAGCTACTGACTGAAATGACACCCATATTTGTCATTAGATAATATTTTCTAGCAAAGCAGATATATTTTATTCTATAATATTATCATCATTTATCATTAATCGTATAGTATTTATATTAGTCTCGTATTTTCACTAATTTAAGTAATGCTCATATTTTATATATCCACTTAATATATAATATAATATAATATGCACATCTTTAAATGATGTAATACTAATTATGTTTAATTGAGTCAAAAAGAAAAAAATCGCATGTGATTTTTTTTTATCATACTACTCTACTCTAGTCAGATAAAGCCCATTCATGTCGAAGCTCCAACATTAGCTTTCATTGATTTTAGTGCTCAGAAACTACTAGTTTTGCGTCGGAACCAGTTATATTATTTCCCTTATTAAATCACTATGTAGTCTAACATTATTTAAACAATGTGTTTTCCTGACAGGACCTTAATGTGCACGACATAAGGATTAATTTAATACAAGCCGAGTAAAATTACTTTTAATGGACTGTTGTTTGAGCCCCGGGCTGCGCCTACGCGCTTGTCAAGATAAGAATTATACAATAAACTATACCCAGCCATGAGTACGAGTGAGGCCACATGGTGACGTTGAGTTGCGGTGCGTTATGTCGAAACGTAGTATGCCACTTAGCTGCGTTAAGTCACCAAAACACAATGCATCACTCCCCTTTCATCTACTGTCCGTTATGTGGAAATGCCGTATCCGATGATGTAAAGTTTACATCATTAATCTGATACTGAAGCTATGATAGCTGAAAAGTACACAATGAAAAAATAATCAATCCTTCCATCAACCGATTACACGATCATTCCGTTATTCTGGACCAAACTGATAGACTGAACTGATGCTAGACTGACCGTGTAACTACTAACTGTACTCTGTCGTATCGATGTAACATATTATATTAAATAACTAGCTATTTGACTGAGCTTTGCTCGTTATTCGATAAAACACGAATAAAATGACATTTTCTAAAAATGATTCCTAGCTGGATCGATTTATCGCCCCCCGAAACCCCCTATATACTAAATTTCATGAAAATCGTTGGAGCCGATTCCGAGATTCCAATTATATATATACAAGAACTGCTCGTTCAAAGATATAAGATAAAGTAGGTAAGTAAAACGTTGGAGTGTCTCTGCGAGTACGCACCGCAACGATACAATGTGGCCTCAACAACGAAGGCTGCGCTTGCAAATGTTCTAACCTGCAGCGTTTCTTCGATAATAATAGCTTGCTCTATGAAAGTTGTTATGTTGCATCCTTTCAAAACTGTATAAGTTAGTATTGTCATATAATTATCTTGTCGGAAATCATAAAAATTTAAATATTCATTCGCTAGAAATTTTAAAAACATGTTGGGGTCATCAAATTGGCATTTAATAATTTGCATATATTTTATGCTATAACAGAGATTGCATTTGGGATTTTGAAATTTGGAAAATAAACGTATTTTCGTCATTTATAATATTTTAAATTTCTAACAAAACAGTTTTATATATTTTTTTTGTATTTATTTGGGGCAGTACACTGCATTAGTAATGTTTTTCTTTCGTAAATCTCTTGACTACCTTTTTTTCTCCGGCTAAGTTTTGTCTTTGGACACTTTGTTTTTCTACTATTGTTTTCAGATTTGTAGTCCTAAGTAAATTAATTTGGTCAGGTTGTAAGAAGACCATCAGACAGTTAGGTACCTACAAATCGATCTCTGTGATACTAAGACTTAGCAAAATATTATCTCTTATATATAAAAATGGATTTTCAAATGTGTTAGTCGCGCTAAAACTCGAAAACGGCTGAACGGATTAGGTTGATTTTAGTCTTAAAATATTCGTAGAAGTCCAGGGATGGTTATAAAGTGACACGAAGTTCACCGAGACAGCTAGTAAAATATATTAAGAAGAATTTGATGTTGCTACCATAGAAAAAAGCTGCTTATATTCAGGGAGTATAATTATTATATTCTGCAAAGTTTCAAAAAACATACAAATGTTCAGCAGGTCTATAGTATACATGTATATATGAACCTTACATAGCCAGGTAAGAAAAATTAAATAAATGTTGAATAATGTAACGTTGAAATAATATTTAAGTTATTTCGTACACTTTCACCGCGTAATTAACATGGTTTGGCTTACTTAATGAGATTGATATGGCTTAATTGCTAGCAAGCATACCACGTAACTTATCTGTATGTATGTAACCTTCTTAGGCCTACTTACACAGACCTGAGCAGTTAAACCTGTATCTAAATATATATAACTCAAAGGTGACTGACTGACTCACTGACTGACTGACATAGTGATCTATCAACGCACAGCCCAAACCACTGGACGGATCGAGCTGAAATTTGGCATGCAGGTAGATGTTATGACGTAGCATAGGCATCAGCTAAGAAAGGATTTTGAACAATTCTACCCTCAATGGTATAAAATAAAAGTTGAAAGATTGTAGGTATATAATAATACTTTTTAACGCGAGCGAAGCCGCGGCCAAAAGCTAGTAATATATTAAGCGAGCTTTCATTATTCTAGTCCAGTGATCGAATCCAGTGCTGTATTACCACCAGTGTGTTATATACAAACCAGTGTGTTCCAGTGCCCTTTTATATTATTAAAATAGTATACGATAACTGAATTGGAATAATGTGAATCCATACTAATATTATAAATGCGAAAGTGTGTCTGTCGGTCTGTCTGTCCGTCCGTCAGCTGTGAAACAGTTTATACTAGTAAGGCTGCCAATGTTTCCCATATCAGTGTACTTTGTATAAATGTATTCGTTCCTCGCATTGTAAAAATTGTAACAAAATTGAAAAATAAAAATTTATCTGATCTTATCGCCTATCTGTCTATCTGTTACCTCTTCACGCTTAAACCGCTGAACCGATTTTGCTGTAATTTGGCATGGAAATACCTTGAGTCCCGGGAAAGGACATAGGATAGTTTTTATCCCGGAAATATTTACGGTTCCGGCGCGATAAACAAATTTTGGCGCGACGGAGTTTCGGGCGTCCTCTTCAGTACTTGACGTGTACTGCGTACACACAAGAATGGCAGAACACTCGCCTGCAATGGGTGACCGACACGAATGACGAGGGATCAGCCCCTTAGCATGGCCATCGAGATTTGTTTCCGGTCTTCGTAGAGAAGAATTCTTGGACATTACACTTGGACTTATGGCAGAATTATTAAAACTATAATTTAATGCGATAACTATCGTTGGACTATAGTAATAAGCTAAGAGCAATTTCCACCTTACGAAATTACATTTTAACAAAAATTACAAAATAATTGTGTAACACATCCTTGAATCAAAATCAATGTTATTTTAATAGGCGTTAGATAATTACTTTTTGAAATTAGTGAATATCTGTTACTTGTTAGCATAATCTATACTTATAAAAAAATATATATATCCACAGCCGAACATATAACCTCCTCGTTTTTTGGAAGTCGGTTAAAAATTACATGTCCTGACTGACTAACTGACTGATTTATCATCGCTGAGCAAAAACTGTTAAAGTTACAGCCACAAAATTTGGTAAGTAGGGTTGTTTTATAAAACAGACACCCACTAAGGAAGGAATTTTGAAAATTTTACCCCGAAGGGGGTGAAATAGGGGTTGAAAGTTTGAATGAAAGTCCGTCATTTCTTGAGTTAGAAACATGAAACTACATTTTTGGGTTACTGATTAAAAATGAATGGATACTTGTTTAAGCGTTTTTGGAAATTCTATCCCCAAGGGGGTGAAATAGGGGTTGAAATTTTAAATGAAAGTCCGTCATTTCTTAAGTTAGAAACATGAAAGTTTATTTTTGGACTGCTGATTAAAAATGAATGAATAGTTATTTAAGCGTTTTTGGAAATTCTACCCTCAAGGGGGTGAAATAGGGGTTGAAATTTTAAATGAAAGTCCGTCATTTCTTAAGTTAGAAACATGAAAGTTTATTTTTGGACTGCTGATTAAAAATGAATGAATAGGTATTTAAGCGTTTTTGGTAATTCTTAAAACCCCCAAGGGGGTAAAATTGGGGTAGAAAGTTTCAATGAAAGTCCTCCATTTCTTGAGTTAGAAACATGAAATTTTATTGACGTTTGCGTTTGACGTTTGCTTAAATAGGGTCCCGTTTTAACCTTTGTATAAGGAACCACAAAAGGGGGAAAACTATCGATCTTGGTTATTATACTATGTTAACGCGGACGAAGTCGCGGGGAACAACAGCTAGTAATAAATATTTAAATTAGAGAACGGCATTTTTATAAGTAAGTCTAGACATTTTATGTCAGCATGTGATTACTAATATAACATTTGTAGTTATAATTTGAGTAATATAATTAATTCTTTTAATTATCACACTAACAATAAGTACATTATAATTTATAAGAACGTTTCTCAAATCTTCACGCAAAAATACTTAACAGATTTTAAACGAAGCCTACAGCCTACATTTTGTTCCAAAAAAGGTAGTGTGTAAGGGCTGGAAGGTACTGTCAGAGAAGTTGACTCCTAGGCAGACGGCGGATCTACGTAATTTGGTCGCGTTAAGTCAAACCCATCCGAATGATCACAGCTGCTAACATTGAATTGACATAAGCCGACCACATGACGTAGGTCCGTCAAAGCTGCTTAGGAATCTATTTCCTCGATGGTACAATAACGCAAAAGTGTGTCGGCCTGTCCATCTTTGACAGAAAGAACCTCTTCAGCCTTCATACTTAAATGCGTGAACGGTGAACCGATTGCGTGAAATATGATATTATAGAGTATAGACATACTTTTTGATAAACGATAGCTTATTTTGTCCACATTTTCTTCAGAACAATAAAAGTTTCGCATCTGTATGTTTTTTACTCGATTTTTACCCGATTTGGAGTAAAACTATCGAGTAATGCAGCTTCATGTGTGGACGAAAGCCCGAGCCGTGCCTACGTGATTGCTCGATCAAGTAAAAGCGTATGACAGAGAGTAGACAGTTTTGCAATCATGCTGACAGATGACAATTATGCTTATCCATCATGGCTCAATTCGGAAGCCTATACCACAAACGACACAAACACTAATGCTACTGCGTTACGTAGCACGAACATTATTATTCATTTGCTGCCTTTAATAGCGGCGTTTGTAAAATTCTCTATGTAGGGTAGTTGCAAAATAGTTCTCTCTATGAATTTAAATAGAAAACCCAATGTATTCACGGCGGCACTTCTATAAAGGTCGAACTTGACCTAATTGTGGTGGAATTTTGAATTGTTTAGATTCAGTGTCAACCTGTATAGTGTATACAGTATGTGTATCACGTAGAGTATTTCTGCTAATTAGTTGGCAGAAATCGCAGTGTTAAGTTGTTTTGGTACCCAGATTTATTTCATACCGAAACGAGACAAGGTGAAGCAAATCGCTACGACTCAATAGAGTAGAGACAAATATGTCACTTTATATTTCTTCTCGGCACCCTCATGACGTCTTTCATTTCGTCTCGTTTCGATGTGAACTGACTCATCGTGACGGTTTAATGTTGTCAACTATCAGCCCCCTTGCTCCTTGCAGTTTTTTTCATGGAGCTAAGCCTGTGCTATCAGTATTTTCTTCCATAGTTTGTAATAAATTATTATTCAGTGCAGATTTCAACTCACGATTATTTAGTGTAGAGTTCATAGCAACATTGATTTTTATTTTTGCCAAAGTAATAATTATATATTCAAAATGTGAACTGGCAGCCGAACACCGTAGGCGGCAAGTCTGTTAACTTCATTTGTAGTTTGTATCTTTTTGAGCTGGCCGCATACATATCTACGTACACATACACACGATCACGGAATTAGGAATATATAATATACTAGCTGTTGCCCGCGACTTCGTCCGCGTTAGCATAGTAATTAGTAGACCACGTCCCAAGTATTATTGTACAAAAATATTCAATGTGCAGAATTGACCATCCTACGATTTTATTATATTATTTAGATGTTCCGCGCGGCTTCGCCCGCGTAATTTAGGAATTTCACGCAACCGTACATGTTTCCGCAAAAAAATAGCCTATGTCCCTTCACGTGGTCTATTCTTCATGTTTGCCAAATAACATAAAAATTGCTCCAGTAGTTCTTAAGATAATAAGCAATTTCATATAATTTCCCCCGTTTTTTCCACATTTTCCTCTATTTCTTCGCTCCTAATAGTTTTAACGTAATAAAATATAGCCTTTCTCAACAAATAGGTTATCTAAAACTGAAAGAATTTTTCAAATCGGACTAGTAGTTCCTGAGATTAGCGTGTTCAAATAAGCCCTTTCAAATAATTTCCCCCCGTTTTTCCAAATTTTTCTATATTTCTTCGCTCCTATTAGTACTAGCGTGATAAAATATAACTTATAGCCTTTCCCAATAAATAGGCTATCTAACACTGAAAGAATTTTTCAAATCGACCAGTAGTTCCTGAGATTAGCACGTTCAAATAAGCCCTTTCAAATAATTTCCCCCCGTTTTTTCCACATTTTCCTCTATTTCTTCGCTCGTATTAGTCTTAGCGTGATAAAATATAGCTTATAGCCTTCCTCGATAAATGGTCTATCTAACACTAAAATATTTTTTTAAATCGGACCAGTAGTTCCTAAGATTAGCGCGTTCAAATAAACAAACTCTTCCGCTTTATAATATTATTATAAAGTCTAGATATATAATTGGTTCATGGTAGTAGGTACTTTATTTCATATAACAAAAAAGTAAAACCGACTTCCAAGGTAAAAATAATAATATCATCCTTTTACTATGAACTAAATAGTAATATTAAATAATTTTTCCTTACTAATAGTTTCCGAGTTCGGCTAAACCTCAACTATTTCTGTACTCAATCTTCATTATTTTGAAGTCGGTTCAGTTCTCTGAAAGAATATTTGAAACTTTTGGAACTGGCACCGACTTCAAAATTATGAAGATTGAGTACAGAAATAGTTGAGGTTTAGCCAAACTCGGAAAAGGCACTATTAGATAGGAAAAATTATTTCATACTTTTTAGTTCATATTAAAAGGATGATATTATTGTTTTTACCTTGGAAGTCGGTTTTAATTTTTTGTTAAAAATAATAATTTCACTCATTTTAGTTACCTAGTAGGTAAACCATCGCGTATATTCTACGTATCTTATAACAATATTTTGTTAAGGGTGGGTTGCACCAACTTACTTTAATTATAACTGTAACTTTAAGTACAGTGCGAAATGTCAAATCTAAAAGGGGTTGTAAGTTTAGTTCAAAAAATTCATAACAGAATATAGCGCTAAGAGTCGTCTACATCGCGCTATAGCTTGCTCTTGCGTGTTTCTATAAGAGGTGGCACCATCTCTTATCACATTTTTCGATTCTTTTGATTGTTATATACGTTGTATAACTCATAACTGCTCAGTACTTTATAGTTTATCTATGCAGTGACGTAACCTTAACCCCGCGACAATGACGCCGGGTCATATTGACCCGAGCCATGTTTAATTGGATATATTTTGTCTTTGCGCCAATCGAATGTTTTCCAATCTTCGTATAGCTGGAGTTACAACCCCCTTCCATCCGCCTAGCTCTTACAGCTAGAGCCATACCTCGTGTGCAGCAAGATATTTGCGCGTCAAGTTAAAACGGGTCATTATGACCCGGCGTCATCGTCGGTGTAGTATTTTCGTGACAAATTTTTATTAGTATTAAAATATTGTTTTGCCTTATTTTTTACGTTTTAAAGAAGAATATCATTGCCAAATAGTCCAGAAAGGATTTAAGAGTTGTTACAAGAGTTAGACTTTGACGATGACGAGTCTCAGGCTGCTTTGGACATTGAACTTGAGGATCACGTATCTAGGTAAAAGTGAAAAAATTCCTGGAACTTACAAAAGATGTGAAGTCTGTTCATCTAAAAAAGATAAAAAAAAACACTTCACACATGCCCAGCATGGACCATTTTTATACGCTAGGGCATGATTACATATTGTGATAACTTTAGTAGTTCTATAACTCTGAATGAGGAAGCAGAAGACTGATTTCTTTTTATTTTCATGTTAGCAAGTTATAACAACCTCTCTTATAATTTATCCTTCATAGGTATGAAAATTTTGCGAAAATATAAAATTAACGTACGGCTAACGTTTTCAAGGTTGATTTTGCACCTGCCATAAAGAAAGCCAAAAACAAAAATATTTATTATTTTACACAGGTTTTTTTATATTAAATGCATGATTAAAGTCCCCTTTTTAAATAAATAATAAAAAAAATCTGGTAGCATACTTAGTTTCATTAAAAATGTATCTACAAAGTTCGGGTCAAAATGACCCGACGTCATAGTCCATGTAATTATTTTCACGTCATTGACGCCGGGTTAAACCTATCAATGATTTAAAAAAATATACTTTATGGGTACAGTTGTGCAATGGAGGGCTAAATAAGCTTTAAAATTTGGCACAAATAAAGTTTAATTTAAAATAATGAAATATTATGTGCACACTGCACAGCTTTTTTTGGGTATTTTGATTTAAGGGGTACCAGGGTTTTAAAAAGCTTTTAAATTTGACAAAAATTTTGTTGACACCGCGCGCTATAAACTAAAGTCCACGCGGACGAAGTCGCGGGCAACAGCTAGTTAGTATCTAATATATCTATGGACGCTTCACACCACGTCAGTCTGGCCCCGTGCTAAGTACTTGAAGGACTTGTTACAGGTAGTTACCAGACAACGGAAATATAATATTTAATACTTTTGTTGTTGTGATTATATTTATTCATATTATGTAAGTACATAATACAACCATGTGACATTGGTGACCCTGATGTGGTACTGATGATGATGATGATGATGATGATGAATGTAATTTGCATAGTAGCATATGCTTTCAGTTCTTAAAACGGCGCCTAAACAACCAAAACTTGTATCTATGAGGAATCCGGAGTTCTCTTAGTATCTTCGGAACCATAGTATACCTTGGTGCAAAATCTTCTGTTTTGGTAGCATATGCTTAGGATACTTCTCATAAAACCAAAATCACCATATGTTTCCATATAAATTTTGAGAACTTCCCTCGATTACTCATGGATCTCATCATCAGGTCACCACTTTTGTGAACATGATACCAAATTGGAGTGAAATCTAATACAACAAAACAAACATTTTGAAAATCGGTTCACAAACAGCGGAGTAATCGTTGAACATACACAGATAAAAATAATAAAAAAATAAAAAATATCCACAGCCGAACATATAACCTCCTCCTTTTTGGAAGTCGGTTAAAAAAACTATAAATTACTAGACGTTCCGCGCGGCGTCGCCCGCGTTAATTAGTTAGTTAATTAGTATTTCACAGTCAAATTAGTCTACAAAAAAAGCATATGATCTACTTCTTATCTGATCCAAATAACAGAAAAAATGCTTTCGTAGTTCGTGAGATAAGCCCTTTCAAACAATTTCTCCCATTTTTTCCACTTTTTCCTCTATTTCTTAGCTCCTATTAGTCTAAACGTGATAAAATATAGCTTATAGCCCTTTTAGATAAATGGGCTATCTAATACTGAAAGAATTTTTCAAATCGGACTAGTAGTTCCTGAGATTAGCGCGTTCAAATAAGCCCTTAAATAAGCCCTTCAAATAATTTTCCCCCGTTTTTTCCACATTTTCCTCTATTTTTTCGCTCCTATTAGTCTTAGCGTGATAAAATATAGCCTATAGCCTTCCTCGATAAATGGACTATCTAACATTGAAATAATTATTCAAATCGGACCATTAGTTCCTGAGATTAGCGCGTTCAAACAAACAAACTCTTCCCAATTATAATATTAGTATAGATTCCGTGCACACGATTATCGAATTCATTTTCCGTATTCGGACAACCGAACGCATGGAATTAGAAAAGAGTATAATATTAAAACTCTCTTCCTTTTTTCCGAATGGAAAGAATTCCGCACGTACGTTTCAAGTGCAAGCCGGCCGAAGAAAAACTAAAGTTCGCGCTATTCTCACTGCCGAATTCCAATTCGAAATTACTTAAGAAATTGAATACGGAAAACGCGTGTATGCGACCAACCTTAGTTATAAAGATAAAGTTTTTGATTGTTCGATTAAAAAATACATCACATTATCTTTTTACGTTGCAGTGAACTAATCCTTAGGATATCTTTCATACATCCAAGGTTTGAACTACATTAGGTCAGTTCCTTAGTCACCGCATGGCCCTCGATGAACTCATCACCGTCCGCCATGACAGACTTAGTATTCAGTGTAGCCAGTTAATTAATTATTAATTAGAAAGTTACATAACCCGGCTAACCCCAATTGCGAGTCTAAACTAAGTAACGCAAGGATTTAACTTCGTTATGTAATATTGTATTCGCTTGTTTTTTGCTCATTATTTAATCACTATTTTTCGTGTCTCAAAACGTGGTTTAATGAAAACACTATCTTACTCGTGACCTCATTGAAAATTCCCAAGTGGGAGGGGGAGAAAACTAGCAGCGCGTCGTAATAAGAGGAAATAAATCCCTCTCTTTTGCTGAGCTACGAATATGTATGCTTGCCCCGGCGTCCCCCGCTTCCCGGAGTGCAACTCGTCCTTTTTGAGGCTTATCACATTAATTGTGCTATTGACCGAATCAAGAAATTCTGCAACGAAAAAACCTAACACACCACACTCCGACCAGTGCGGCGTTGCCAGACTTGCCGAACGATGTTTGTGTGCGTGCGACTAGACGCAAGCCAATTTTAATTGCTTATGTTGATAAAAAGTGGTATGCAATAGCTTTACCGCGGCAGTCCTCGAGTGCCACACGTATTTTTTCAGTAATGGACAAGTACCTACTATAAAGAATATATTATATCACGTCCATATGGACATAGAGGTATAATAGAAGAAAACTTATTAATTATAATAATATTATGTAGTGAATAAGAATAATTGCTCACATAAGCAATGGGTATACAATCAGACTTAAAGTACTCAAAACTAAGACATTAATGTGAGAATTAAGAATAATTAGGTAGTACAAATTATCATGCATTTTACCCGACTCTCTTATATTATATTCGTACGTACGTCGGGAGAGCTAGTACGGCACAAATCCACTTCAAAGCTTGCGTTTACATTGCGTGCGCTGCATCGAGATAAGGACATTACGCTGTGTTATTTAATATTACGATTTGACCGTAATACCGACGTTAGTATTATTGTCATGAGTTAAAAAGGTTTTTCTTGTTCTTAAAAAACTGTCGTTACAATTTAGGCCGTTTAGTACCCCGCAAACGATCAAATTTGTTTGACAAACATGTTTGATGTAATTTACGTTTTCATCTAAAAGCAGCGCAGACGAACAAGCGCGCATCAAACAAGTTTGTCAAACAATTAGCTAGAATCGGTTTGAGATCATGAGATCTTGTTTGACAAATACAGCGGAACACGTTTGTCAAACGCTACGCCAATGCAAATTTTCTTCAAACATGTCAAACTCGTAGTTTGTTTGACAAACGCTTCAAACAAAGCTGGACTCTATCAAACTGTTTGACAAACACGTAAAATTTGACAAACAATTTGATCGTTTGCGGGCTACTAAATGTCCACCATCGTCACCGGGACGTCACCGACAAAAATTCAAATAAAATGCTACTACGCCTCTACAAACGGCGGCAGTATAGGTCACTAGACCAATGAAATCTATAGCCCAGGACCTAGGTCATAAAATGGCATTCACAAGGCCGTAGATAATGACTTTGCATAAAAATAATATCTCTTACACTGACTTCGTCGTCGCTCGCTGTTGAAACCAAGAGTTATTTAAGTGTGTGCGCAATACAAGAACCCACTCTGTTCCATTACCCTTTAACCCCACGTATTAAGGAGGGCCTGATAAAGCATGGCCTACTTTTTACACTCCCAATGTTTATTCGATACATGGAGGATCATCTCTCTTGTCAGATAATCAGGCGATTAGCCTACATCTACATTAGCTTTTAAGTACTTAATGGGCCCATATTCTCGTAGTTCGAATCTAAATAGTTTTATCGTTAGTGTCGGCTCACGCATGTATGACATTTCAGTGCCTATGAGAATTACTCAGCACGTCCATAGTGCGCTAAGTGCTTATGCCATTACTTGACGTGAAAAATTCAATTATTGTGACCACATGAATTCAAGCATAATTCAAGTATCTGCCTCTAAGGGCGCCATTACGACGCAATACAAATCTAACTTATGTACGAGACTCGAGTTACAAGAATTAAGTACTTGATGTAATTTTCCAAATCAGCATAAACAAGCGTACCTTATGTGAGTTTCACAAACCTTAGTGAAAGGTTCGTATGTTATTTAATTTAACAAAATCTTTCCACTCTACATACATAACTCTTATTTCGTAAAATTTCTAAAATTCAATTATACTAGAGAGCATTGCACATTGCACAGTTTTAATTAAATCATTTTTGGGGTCAAATAAGTTGAAATAAGTGATGGAATTGGGTACACAGAAGAATAATTTTAGAATTTAGTGTTTAAAAGTTACTGGCACCTATTACATCCTAATCTCTCTATTTGCTGGTTTGATCTCTTCGCTGCAAAATTTACGTTTCATCATAGACAAATCAAATTACTATTATTACGTTTAAAGCCACGAGAACGTTTTAGTCTAAAATTTTACATAGTATGATAGCACGAAAGTTTGACAATAAAGCACGTGACAAGATGTAGTAAGGCAGGAAGGAAAGGAGTGAATATGAATGAATGAATGAATATACTTTATTGTGCACATCGCAGTAATCACAAACACACACATAAAGTCAGTCAGTGACTGTCAGTCGTGTTCATCTCATCATCATCATCAGGCTATTGCTGGTCTACACGTGCCCCCAACGAGCGCCAAGTTCGCCGAGATTTCGGGTAGCTCTCATTCATCCACCACCATCTTAAGCTCAGTACTTTCAACTCTTAAAAAATTTTAAGGACTCTTAATCAAACTTATATTGTCAATTCATTGTAAATAAACCTTTAAGTTTTACACTAAACAAATATAGAAGTAGCAATACAGTAAATAGCGACACTGAAAGAGCTACCTTGACCTTTATGTTTCTAGGGCCCAACATCATGAATTTGCCCATTGCCCATACAACAATTAAAAAAAAACATAACACTTTCAGTGAACTTTTAAGGAACATAATATCCACGCTCTTAAATAAAATTTCTTCTTTATTTTACAACCAGTAGTCTGTCTGCGACAGGCAAAGAAAAGTAAGAATTTAATAATAATATTAAAATTCTCATCCAATTCTAATCTCAACAACAGAGGGCGACTAACCCAAAAAATCAAACATCGTCCTTCTCTCTTCACATTCATGCCCGTCTTTCATATGCCATGTGAAAAAGGACGACGCGGAGTTATCGCCAAATTAGTTTTTTCTATTGAGAAAATATCGATAAATATCATTTTAAAAATCCGCTAGGTCGGCTTCTCAATGATGGAATTTTACACAATGTGTTAAAATATTAACATAGTTAAATGCACGGTTATGGCAATAAATGAAAAATTCGTGAAAATTAGATGCATCTTTGTGATTTTTTTAAGATATCGTGTTTTTGCTCAGATTGAATTCTTGGAAATATAATGTAATATCTAATTTTAGAAAATGAAACAATTCGGGGCTTATTTTCAAGTATAAAAATGAATTATAAAATCGAAAATTTAGGGTTAGTCGCCCACTTAAAATACTGAAAATGCAAAATCGGTCAAGCCAATTCGGAGGCGTTTTGGAACAACTAAAATTTATCATATACTCGTAGTTTTACGTCATTATTCAAAGAAAATAATATGAGATATTTAAAATTCAAGCTATCGTTAACTAATAAAAAATTAAAAAACACGCTTTTTAACTATTTTTTTTTTATTTTAACAATATTATTGCATTGTCATTAGCTCTTAATACGTATGCAAAGTTTCGAATTAATTAGACCACTGGAGACAGGTAAAAATTTCATTACATATCCTAGGATGTATGCCTATAGCGTGTTAATAACAGAAATAAAATTATAAATTTTTGTAACATTAAAAAAATTGCACTCAATATTGAAAATTTCCTAAATTCTTACATAAACCGAATCCTTGGTCAAAGGTAAACAAGGTTAAAAAGCAAATCATATATGATTAAAATATGAACGATAACGCTGAAACTTCCCCTTAATTACGCAGGAACGGAATCCTTAGTCGTCGGTAAACAAGTGAAATGGACCTTTGAACCGCCCATAGTCACGACGGGGTCGTCACGAAGCATCCTGACCGTAGAGAGGGGCTCGCGGATAAATACCCAAGCAGAGGCAGAATTGCGGCAGTCGCAGCGTTAACCAACTCCCAAAATGAGGACGCTGGCGATCACGGTGGGTGTTGTGATGTGCAGTGCTTGTGTATTTAAAAAAATAATAAAAAAAATAATCGTGCAAAATAAATCGATTCGAAATTCGAAATAAGAAAATCGGAGTAACATCACAGTGCATACGATTTTTTCGCATAGATTGATATTGTTTAAAATGTGGAGCTTTTAGAGCTTTTAAAAAGCTAGTGAAAATAGACTGAAATTAAATGAAATTTATATTCAGTCAATACTTGTATCAAAACAATATCGTGGTCTTAAAGTTAATTTGCTTTGCGTAACACTAAAATATTGTTTGTTGTTAATTAATAACACATAATTAATAATATTTTTACATAATTTTGATTGAGGTTAAATTTAATTAAGCTTCGTTTAGGGTGTTATGTAACTTAAAATGTAACATTGTTATAAAAATAGCTGTGAGCCAAATTACAAAGAATTTAAATATTAATTAAATATAGACTAAAGAAGTGGATAAATTTTATAGTGGCTTAATGTTAATTTCTTTTTTCTTTTCAGGTTTTATTGGCACTAGCCGTCGCGGCTACATTAGCCGTACCAGTTCCGGAAACGGAAATAAGCGAGAACAATCGAGAAAAACGATCACCTGGCTGGCACTCGGAACCTGAAGGTGTCTGGGAGAAGAAACTCGTGTGGAAAGAAGATTGGAAGAAAGTGTGGAAAACTGAAAAGAAACTGATATGGAAAACTGAATGGAAAAAAGAAAAGGTACCAGCATGGAAAACCGAACAAGTGTCACAATGGAAAGAGGAGCAAATTCCGGCATGGAAAGTAGTACAAAAACCCATTTGGAAGGAAATTCAAGTACCCGTGTGGAAGGAAGTGCAAGTTCCAGATTGGAAAAAAGTATGGAAACCGGTGTGGAAAGAAATCCAGGTACCGGTCACCAAAACTATCCAAGTACCAGAATGGAAACAGAACTTCGTCCCCGAATGGGTTAAAGAGGGAGTTCCCGGCGAGAAATATTTAGGTAAGGATCACCATGGATGGGAATACACCAGCCACGATTTATGGAGAAAGAAGTTGATCTGGAAACCAGTATGGAAGAAGATCTGGAGAACGGAACACAAGCAGGAGTGGGTGACAGAAAAGAAGCTGGAATGGAAGGAGGAGTGGAAGCAGGTCTGGAAGACCGTGAAGAAACAAGCCTGGGTGACCGAGAAGAAACAGGAATGGATTGACGAGAAAGTTCAAGTATGGAAGACGGTCAAGAAGGAAATCTGGGTGCCAGTCCAGAAAAAGATTTGGGTCGAAAAATGGAAGCAGATTCAAGTACCAGTATGGAAGACGATAGAGGTCCCGGCATGGAAGAAGGTCTGGAAACCTGTTTGGCAAAAAGTTTGGGTACCAATCCATCATGAGCACCACGAGCACCACGAACACCACGAACACCACGGATGGGATTAAGTTTAGGTAATTCTTTACTCATTTGTACATATAGCATAATAAATAGTCATTTGTTAATTAATTGTTACCAGAAAACCCAAGATATCTTGAGTTATTGTTTTTTTTTTGTTATTTTTGTATATAAAATCATCAACAAATATATTGGTGCTGGTAAGTTTTTGCCAAGCAAATATATCTAAGACGAGTGCAAAGGCGATTTTATATCAGTGATACAATGTATTCTATATTATTGGCTAGCGAATTTGTGTAATGTTGTGTGTCTGTTGTTGTAGAAAAACTAAAGTCCAACTTAAAAATCGGACTGTGTAATGAACTGCTAAACCGTTTACGACAGATACAAAACAATATTTTTGTTTAGTCACCA
Source organism: Polyommatus iphigenia (assembly GCA_963422495.1). Classification (NCBI taxonomy): domain Eukaryota; kingdom Metazoa; phylum Arthropoda; class Insecta; order Lepidoptera; family Lycaenidae; genus Polyommatus; species Polyommatus iphigenia. The sequence goes on along the minus strand of OY730178.1, from coordinate 27,693,315 downwards.
TTTTGTGATCGATTTTACTCTTAACTGTTGAAGTTATAATCGTAAGAGGCTATTAGTGTAGGCAGTATTAAAGGAAAGAAATCTGAATGTCATTGCCTATTTCTACTAAAAAAATAACGCTGCATATCTTATGAAACTAAATAATTTCAAAGGTGTAGTTTCATTTTAGATGATGCTTATAGATTAAGACAGTATTTTCAGTTTATTTTTTTAGTAGTCAAAGGTCGTACTTCAGGGTTATGTAAAGGATAATAACTGACCCAAATAGGTGATATTATTCTAAGTGCATCGGACGTCAAATTTTTCACTATTTTTCTTTTTTCGTTTGTTTCTTTACCAAAAATATAACATCTATATGTATTGATTACGAATTTAGGGATAGGAACAAACGTATGAGAGTACAAAGTTCAATGAAAATATATCAATGTAGTGAAAATAAACGAAAGATGAATATTTAACTTGTTTTTGTTTTCATCTCTCTACTTATTATTTTTTCATCATTTAATTTACCGACTTTTCCTTCATTATTTTTCTTATTAGTTTTCATCTTCATTCATCATTATCTTAACAATCAAGACTCTAAGTCGCTTGCGCTTCTTTTGTTTTGATGGTATCTAGACCAACAACAAAAGCGTGTTGTGAGTGGTTAGCGAACCCTGTAGAGAAATGTTATTTTAATGGCCTGACTATACCTAGTAAAAGTAGTTAAACATACGAGATGTCAGCTAGCGATTACATGACCTGGCCTACTATGGCGAAACACTTGTCGCCGGTTGGCCCTTTGGGTTCGAATCCCAAAAGGCAATGTAGTAATATTCTAGTTAAGTACTAGGTTTTGTATTTTACGACTATTAGAAATAGTGTAAATAAGGTAATCGTTATCAAAAATACTAGTATTTTTAAAAAATAAAACCGACTTCAAAATTGTACGTAAGTAATTAAGAATTAAAATTCTGTTCAGCAGTTTTTGAGATAGTGTCTAAACACACTAGGCCGAAAATATGTGGTTGAAGTTCGGCATGATTATGCTTGCAACGCGCTACGCATACGTAATTTCGGCATGGTATGTCATCAGTAATTTAAAATACATTGCAGGCGTAATCATGCCGAACTTCGGCCGCGTATTTTCAGCCTAGTGTGTTTAGACACTATCTCAAAAACTACTGAACAGATTTTGATGATACTTGCAGTATTCCCTGAGTTCAACTTAATACCTAGTAGAAAAAAAAAGAATCACTTAAATCGGACTTGCAGTTCCGGAGATATGCGAACACAAACGAAAAACATACATACATAATTACGTACATACATACATAAAACAGTTCTGGAAATATTACATACAAACGCGTCGAATTGATAACCTTTTTTTGAAATCGGTTAAAAAAGAACTTATTTGCTCTGATGCAGCCAACACCATTTTTACAGCTAAGAAGCATCTAGCTACACACATTGGACAAGCCGTATTTTAGACTGTATTGGATGGCCCCAAAAAATGTAAAATTTTTCTGGGGTAGTTGGGTAAAAATAAAATATATTTTTAAATACTTTGGCTCTTCATATCATTAGAATAGAGGTGCATACGTGGCAAGCAGCCGGGTGATTAAATAAAAAGGTAAAGTAAAAAGCATAAGTATAAAAGTTTAAGTACATAAGTATAAAAATAAAAAGGTAAAGTAAATAGAAAAGGTAAATTCATATTATGATGAATCAGAATTAAGTATTAGTACATTAAAATAATAAACAGTTAATCGATCTTTATCCGAAATTGTTTATGTGGCATTTTTTAAAATCGTAACTTTATAAATATATTATTATATAATATTATGTTTGTTACTTCCTCCCACGCCGAAACATGGGTGGTTCGACCAATGGTTCGTGTTAAAATATAATCTACAATTTATGACTATAATATTCTATACTATCAAATATTATATACCTATTATTTTATGTAGTGGTATAAAAACAGCATATTACGTAGAACGTACAGATGCAGTCAGTAATATAATAATTATGGTACTAAAATTCTGTAGTCAGAATAATTAAAAACTGTCTAAAAAATGTGTTTTACATTAAAATAAAAATTTTACCCACCTAATTAAAGCTTAATTATAACCACCTAAGCACAAGTTTTTTTTTTGAAATTTATTGAAGTACCTAAGTAAAATTACTAGATAATGCAAATATTATAATTATGAACACTGAAATAAGACCCGATCTGGGATACCTAATTACCTATAGAATCAAGGTATTGGTGCTATCTGGTTTCCACGGTATCTAGTATTCTAGGGTTTTAGATTTCTCTATTTACGGTCGGCAAAGCTAGATCCATTACATAATATGTCATAACTGGGTGACTATGTTTTACCCGCTGGTTCATTATTTATTATTCGAGAAAAAGAAAATATACAGGGTGCAATTAAACCTTTCTGCCAAATTTTGATATATTGATCCTTGTTAAAAATAAAAATACACGTATTTTTTCTTTTACAATCACTCAGTACTAAAATATTGAGAAATAGCTTCTGAAAGTTATCCTAAAAAACAATGCAATTAATGGACACGTCACACGATGCGTCGCCCGCGCGTGACGTGCCCCCACGCGCGCGCCTCCCCCCGCGTCGCCCCCGCTCATTCCCCCGCGCCGCGAGTAACTGTTCTGCAACGATTTTAAATAGTATAAAATATGTCACTAAAAAAAAATAACAACCAATTTTTCTATGGCTCCTAATGATACCTAAGCCCTGGAAAAAATTTGGCAGGAAGGTTTAATTGCACCCTGTATAAAATGAATAAAAGAAAAATAATCTCAGAACGAGGCGGGCTGCAGCTATTCACAGCACACTTTTTAGCCCAGTAGTTTTCCCTAAATTTTCCTACCAGACTATCCAAGTACTATTACACTGCCCTGCATTTTTTTCGTCCCTAAATACAGTGACAACGCAAAACGACAGTCACCAGGTGGTGACTGTTCGGCCGGACGACGGGAATACTCGTAGTAAGCTGTAGTCTAGCTAACATCTTTTCGATTAAACCAGCTTCCGTCATTGAAATCTGCCTGATAATAATAATAAGCCCGCAGGGCAGCTTGTGGCGAGCTGTTGGGGAGTAGCGACCCCACGAACCCGAGTGCTCCCAGGGAAGACCCTGTTCTTCATCTCCGGCTTGCATTCACCGGCCGGCAGGAGTGAACACTGACGGAGAATCAGGCCCTACATCTGCCTTGCCTTAACCGGCCGGTTAGAGTGGAGTCGCGAGAGCTTCGGCTCGGAGGGAGGATGTGAAGCGTAAGTGGCGAGTGGGCGCCGTTTAAGGGTGCAAGTGATCGGCGTTTAAAGTCCAGCGACAACTCTCCTGCCTCAAGCCGCTCTGTCAATGTTGCCGCCTCGGTGCACCGTGCGTGCGACCATTTTGAGGGGCCCATTCAAAGAGTTGGCGAGTCACTGTCTACCAACTTTATGATACATGTTTCCACGTTGTATCGGCAGACGCCATAGTCCTTCCATAATCCCAGTTACCCAGTCCACTAGCTACCTCACCCCCATAGCCCGGTATCATTTCTAATATCCATTCCCTGTAATAGTCCTACACTGGCCGCTGGCTCTCTTTGGTCGTACTCCCATAGTGCGGACAGGGAGAGTCGCCGGCCAGCGTCACATAACATTTAGAATAAAACTGTGTAACGGGCCTCTACGTGTTGGCTTCGGCCCCACGCATGCCTTTCAAATGTCCGGGATTTAATTGCCCGTGAGCAAGGAACACCTTACACAAACATAATAATAATAATAAGATTATAATATATAATATCTTATTTGACAGATTCTCCATACTCTATCTGTCAAGTTAGGTGGTGTTACTTAACTCGACAGATAGAGTATGGAGAATCTGTCAAATAAGCCTATCCGGCACCTTATCGGGAAGTGGTGAAACAGGCCCTTAATATATAAAACTCTAAGGTAAACTCTGACTGACTGACTGACTGACTGACATAGTGATCTACAAACGCACAGCCCGAATCACTGGACGGATCGGGCTGAAATTTGGCATGCAGGTATAATAATATATTATGTTATGACGTCGTCAAAATCCTTTGACGACGTCATAACATATTATATGAAAAAAGAGAAAAACAGAAGCGGATACCTACGCGCGCGTAGGCATCCGCTAAGAAAGGATTTTGATCAATCGACTGAGACTTTGATACCTAATTAAGGATAATTAATAATACTTCTAAGGGCAAAAGCTAGTATGATACACAAGATGACAGAAGGTTAATAACATTAATAAAACACTATAATGTTACGTAGATAATAATATTATATATTCACCGATCGCAATCGCGATAGGCAAGCAACAAATATTATAAATTATAATATTATATTTACTTAAATGGACGATGGATGGACATTTATGACTTTATAATATTCTCACTATTATGCCATTTTATTGTATCTTAATTCGTTCCTTATTTGTTACCGTATTGATTGAGAATTTGAAATTTTAGATTCTATTACACTATTACAATAAAAAGCCATTGAAACGAATCGAGAAATCACTGCTCCCTTTTGCGGACTCGTTGTTCCGTGTGTAACATATAGATAGATAGATACATGAGTCCGGTCAGGTCGGCCTGTGATCAGTCTGATCGGATCAATCGGCCTCCCAAACCTTTTCACACGAAAATAGCGGCGTGGCAATTCATAATAATTAAGCAATGGAAAAATTATTTACAAGCAGATCATCACCCATGTATAAGGTGCACTGTTTTGCTCCAATAAATAAAATGTTTAATTAATGAGATGACGCTAATAATTGAGAACATGCGCCCAATTCGATAGATGTGATGTGGAGGCGATTACTGTATTAAGCTCGCTGTGCACATTGAGCCAACGTGTAGAGTACCACTGCCCTAACCTCCCGAGGTTGGGAGTCACCGCCCTAAAATATTATCACTTATTTTTGTAACACCCTGTGTATGACTTTTATAGATAAATGAAAAAATAATTTTCGCTCGCAAAAAACATTGGCTGCGAAATTTATTTTAATGAATTTGTTTATTAAATTTATTAAATTTTTAATTTAATAAATTTTCACAATCGTTGCATTTATTTTAATGACAAACGTGATCGGTTGTTTGTTCAAATAAGCTCAATTAATTATTTAGGGTTGATTTATTATTCATTGGTCAGATATCTGTAGCGACTTGCGGAGAACAATCTTGTACTTCACAGTTTTTGTATGAAAATAACGCCAAAGTGTCTAATTTTCTTCATCTTTATTTTTATCTATACTTATCTATATATATATATACTATACTTTTTCCCTCATGTCCCTTTGTTCCCTTTAATCTTTAAAACTACTCAACGGATTTTGATGATTCTTTCAGTGTTAGATAGCCCATTTATCGAGGAAGGCTATAGAGTATAGGCTATATTTTATCACGCTAAGACTAATAGGAGCGAAGAAATAGAGGAAAATGTGGACAAAACGGGGAAAATTATTGGAAAGGGCTAGCTTGAACGCGCTAATCTCAGGAGTCCGATTTGTAAAATTCTTTCAGTGTTGGATAGCCCATTTATCCTGAAAGGTTAAAAGCTATATAATATTAAGCTTTGATAAATTGGAGCAAAGAAACAGAGGAAAATGTGGAAGAAACGGGGAAAATTATATGAAATTGCTTATTATCTTAAGAACTACTGGAGCAATTTTTATGTTATTTGGCACACATGTCGAATAGACCACGTGGAGGGACATAGATTTTTTTTTGCGGAAAAAGTACGGTTTCCGTGAAATTCCTAAATCCTTAACTACGCGGGCGAAGCCGCGCGGAACATCTGGTTTATTGATATTACTACTGTCATAGTTCATACGATACGATATACGATTCATATACGCCCTCCCAAACGCGCGGCTTGGCGGTTTCACCGGTAGAGCACAAGCAATGCATACTTTACTATTATTACTAATATTATAAATGCGAAAGTGTGTCTGTCTGTCTGTTACCTCTTCAAGCCCAAACCGCTGAACCGATTTTGCTGAAATTTGGTATGGAGTTACTTTGAGTCCCGGGAAAGGACATAGCATACTTTTTATCCTGGAAAAATCTACGGTTCTCGCGCAATAAACGAGTTTTGCGTCATTTAGTTGTATACATAAATGATACGAGGGCGGGATGAGAAGTAACTAGCCTCTGCTATTTAAAAAGTTAAAATTAAAAACATATGTATGTCATTTTTAAATTCGTATCTCTGGAAACCTGTGTTCTAAATTTGAATTTGATGGCGTGACAATTTTATTATTTTTTTATCAATAAAAAAAAATTCGTCAACTGTTTTCAAAATGGATAAAATTGAACAAATAGCGCCGATAAAGTTTCCTCATATGAAGGGGATAAAGGGGAGATATATCTGTGACGAATTAAAAAATGTTTTGGGTGAATCTGCTTCTTCTCATGCCACAGTAAAAAACTGGGTGGCTGAGTTTAAACGCGGTCGTTCATGTGTCAAAGATGAAGCCCGCCGCGAACGTCCAAAAAGCGTCACAACTCCGAAAATGGTCGTGAAAGTATATGATATGGTTTTAGCAGACCGACGATTGAAGTTATCTGAAATAGCAGACACTATAGGTATCTCAAAAGAACAGGTAGATCATATTCCTAAGTGAGGAACCAAATATGAAAAAGTTATCGGCCCGTTGGCTGCCGCGATTGCTTACGCACGATCAAAAAAGAATTAAAGAAAATCAATGAATTAAAGTATTATTTGTTGCCCCACCCACCTTATTCTAAGTGAGGAACCAAATATAAAAAAGTTATCGGCCCTTTGGCTGCCGCGATTGCTTACGCACGATCAAAAAAGAATTAAAGAAAATCAATGAATTAAAGTATTATTTGTTGCCCCACCCACCTTATTCGCCTGATCTAGCGCCATCAGACTTCCATTTATTTCCTAAGCTCAAAACTTTTTTGGGTGGACAGAAATTTGCCACAAATGATGAAGTCATAGCACTCATAGCCGCTGTAGAGGAGTATTTTGCAGACCTTGAAAGAAATCATTTTATGGAAGGCATTACTGCTTTAGAACAAAGATGGAGTAAGTGCATAGAGGTTCACAGAGACTCTATCGAAAAATTAAATTAATGTTATCACGAAAAGTTAAGTTTTTTACTATAAGGCTAGTTACGCATGTGATCTCGAGGTTTAGAGGCCAAATCGCTCGTCCGCGCGGATTTAAGTCCAGCCAGATGAAAAATAGTCGAGACTCGAGCCGCGAGCGTACTCGCTTGCAATACTTAGTCAATACAAACACTGGTATATTTGTCTAGTTCTTATCCTAGTTTCGTTAAGCGGGTTACGTAATTATTTATGTCACGTTTAGGCCATCAATAGAAATCTAGACTTAGAAATCGAAGAAGCATCTTCTTACTTTCACTCATCCTATAAGATATATAATACTCCTGCCGTGAGTAATGATTGGTATCTTAGGTTTGAAACTAACTAGTTACAGTGAGTATACAATGTAGGGTATATACAGATAATAGACTACGTACGTACTACGTAAGTTGCAGTAAAAAAACAGCTACATTTCAAGGACACGGCTATAAGGGTGGGTTGCACCAACTTACTTTAACTATAACTGTAACTTTAACTATGTATAACTTTAATTACTATAACTACAGTGCAAAATGTAGAATCTTTGGTTAAGGACGCCATATTTAATGGTAACCATCTCCTTATTATCGAAATTTTTTCGTGAAAATTTACTATGTTTCACAGTGTTGTTATAGCAAATATTTTTCCTGTTGATTTTTACGGATAATCCAATTATTTATACTCTACTCTCAATCCCATTAACTGTAGCTTTAATAAAAAAAATTCGCAACTGACATCTGTCAAATTCTGTGGTCAAAGTTAAGGTTAAAGTTAAGTTAGCCTTAACTATAACCATAACTTTAACTTTAACCACGCCTCCGGTGGAACCACGGTGCAGCCCTTACCCACCCTAAGTAGTCAATAATATCAGTTGATTAATGTGACTGCAAATTGCAATATTTTTTTCAACATTAATTCTTATTTAGGTAGGTACGTATCAGTTTACATTGCAATTTGCAACTATTTTTAAAAGGGCCAACTAAAGTCTGAACTTTTTTTACTAGATACGCTAGAAGATCGATTTTCACAAAACTGCGGCCCGCAGTATTGGGCTGCTTGTGTCAGTTTTGGCTCATTCAATTTAATCATCGCCTCGTCCCATTACAATGTGAACCTTAACACTTTTTATTACGTTACGGAACCTAGAGCCGTACTTCCTGAACTCTTGACACCTTCGTGTGTGATATGATAATATCTATCAATTCCGTATGTCGCGTACAAATCATCACCATCTTACTTTCTATTGTTCCAGATCTAAGAACCGGGGGTCCGATTCTCACACCTCGAATACCAATTCGATCGCAGCACTTTTAAGGCACCTATATATAAATAATTGATCTGTGCACGCTGGCCTATCTGATATTTCCCATCACATTTCTCTCCGTAGGACTGCTGGAAGAAATTTCTGTTAGAGATTAAAGCAGTACCTGTTGTGTCGTTTTTCTTCTGTGTATATTTCGTGTTAAAAATGTGTTGTGTAATAAATAGTAAATAAAAAATAAACAAACTATATGGAATGACGATAGAATCCGGTCGGACTGATCGCAGGTCGAACTGACGCAAACACACAGTACATGAGGCCATATACATCTATATTTTATTACTTTTGACGAAAAATGCGGAAAAGTAGGTGATTTAAATTTTGCACAGTTATAGTTTATATGATGAAGGAGTGCATCGAGAAAAATTATATTTGTCATTACCACCGCATTACATACAACATAATATAAAAAAATCAGAACTACCCCATTTGATGAAAACCAAAATGTACTAATTCCAATAGCCGCGTACTGACCAAGCGAGCCGCCTCGCGCGCAGTTGCTCGGTCTGTCAGTACGTGTTAGTGCGCGGCAAACGTACCGAGGCGCCTTTGAGCATCGACAAAAACCGACAACTTTTGGCTCGGCCGCGGCACGCTCGGGCGAGGCGGCGAGGCTGCTCGCTTGGTCAGTACGCGGCTATTAAGTTCTATTACTAGGTGTTTCACGCGTGACTCACATCCAGCAGTCAAAGCGAATTTCGAGGTATAAGAATCAGCTCCCGTTGGTACGAGTACAATTTTGTGTTCTTTTAATTAAATTATGAAACTACCAGTCATGTTCAAAGTTGTCGGTTTTGAGGCGAATTACATAAAATTGGAGAACATTTTAACATCCTGGGTTTGGAAATATTTAGTATTTACATACTAAATTTATATATTTAATTTATAGACACAGGATATGCCCGATTCGAGTATCCGTCAATTTTTTAAATTGAATTGTAAACACTCTGAATTTTGTTAACTTCTGATGTTTTATTTATTGTAGACTAGATGACCCCCGCAACTCCGTTGCTCCAAAACTCGTTTATCGCGCTGGAACCGTACATTTTTCCGGGGACAAAAAGTAGCCTATGTCCTATCCCGGGACTCAAAGTATATCCATGCCAAATTTCAGCAAAATCGGTTCAGCGGTTTGGGCGTGAAGAGGTAACAGACAGACAGACAGACAGACACACTTTCGCATTTATAATATTAGTATGGATGTTGCAAACTTCGTTGCGCCAGAATTCTTTCACCGCGCGAGTAATTTTTCCGGGATATTATAATAATATCCGTGATTTAGAATAGTTTATGTTCTGTGTATTTTCCCGGGATTCAAAGTATCCCTCTACCAAATTTCATTTTAATCAATCTGATTGCGATGATGAATACGTGCTTTGAGCGTAAAGAGGCAAGAGAGAGACAGACTTTTGATTTTATATTTCGATAATAATTTAAGAACTATAATACCTATAATATTCAAGATTATGAGTCATAGTGTTTGTGCGCGAACTCCTCCAAAACGGCTCAACCGATTTTAATGAAATTTTGTATGTAAATTCTTAGGCCTGAAAATAGGTTATTATCTACTTTTTATATTGATACTACAAATAATTTATGTTGGCAAAACAATATTTGCCGGGTCAGCTAGTATTAACATACAAATATGCAAAGATGTAACATCGAAAGGTATGGGTTACAGGTATTGAATTAAAATTTACGGCAATGTCGTAAAAAGCGAAAAAGCGATACTTTCGTAAACGTATGTAAGCCGACGGAGAATTTACGATCGCCTAAATGTTACCACACACGACCACAACATGTTTACTTTGCTCCATCCTTTTGTCCAGCCTTTAACGATGTAAGACTACCTATTATTGCATAGTTTAAGGTAGAGGCTTTTAGGTAGTTCAAGTATTAAGTAATATGTGGCCTCCGTGGTCTTGTGGTATAGAGCGCGGCTCTTGACTCGGAGGTCGTGGGTTCGATTCCCGCGTTGGAAACATGTTATTTCCAAGTTTGGTTAGGACAATGCAGGCTGATCACCTGATTGTCTGACAAGAAGATGATCCATGCGTTGGATGGGCATGTAAAAAGTCGGTACTGCGCCTGATCTCTCGCCGGTCGTGTCGGTCTTCCGTCCCACTGGGTTATGAGAGTAAAAAGGAATAGAGAGTGCTCTTGTGTACTGCGCACACACTTGGGCACTATAAAATTACTCCTGCGTAGCTGGCCTGGTTTTCAATGAAACCGGCCACCGACACCGAAACCGGTGTGGGAGCTATTATTATATGTGGTAGAGAGTCTATCGATACATCCATAGTAGTAAATAAAAAATGCGAAAGTGTATCTGTCTGTCTGTCTTTGCTGCGCATGGAGGTACTTAAAGTCCCGGGAAAGGTATAGGCTACTTTTTATCCTGGAAAATGTACGGTTCCCGCGCGATAAACGAATATAAATAGATACAATAAAATAATATTATTCTCGTGTGGTTACTCGTAATACCAAAATACTCTGAAATAACTATGTAGACCGACTGTATTGAGATTTAGTTTGCTTATGCTGTAGGTCTTAGGACTTAGGTCTTAGATGATTCTCATGGAAGTTATCCCTAAAAAAGATAGTAATATAGTACAGATAGTCATCCAGTATAACAGTGATTAAGTAATTATTTTAACTGGGTCTACCATCGTTATGTTGTCGTCGGATATCATTCTATCGTCGCTATTTTTCTGTGAAAAGTAAAATAACTATGAATTATAGCTATGTGTATTGTGAAGAGGCTGTAACACAATATAAATGTATGCAGTAGAAAAACTTTAGAGAATAACTTTAGAACTTTACATGAGAGTACTATTTTACAAGAAAAAACAAATTTCAATGTCTTATAATATCAATCAATGTAATAGTGGAGTTCCCAGAGCGTAAAAATCGTGCATACCTCCGATTTTTGCAATAGTGGATGAAAATTGAAAAGAAAAAAAGGAATGTGTAGCTAATAACATAAATAATAAAGTTTACCTGTTAAAAAGTTGTGCTTTTGATTTTTAAATTATTCTCTTCCACTTCAAGTAAACTCATAAACTGTAAAATTTTGAAGAAAATTTGCATATTTCTTTTCACGGATATTTCGAAGAAAATCTGTATTTTATTTCTTTTGGTTAGGTTTTTACAGAATAAAATTGATTATTTATTTATTTATTTTCATTAATTATATTTGCAAAAACATACTTAAAGCAAAAAAAAAACAAATTTGGTTAAGAACTGATATTTTTTGTATTCAGGTAAGGATTTTCCAAACATAGGTCGTACTATGCGTCTTTAATACGTACGTGAGATTTGTAGCACCCAATTTTTTTTCTGGCTTTAAGTAGGAAGTTTAAATATATTTCAAATACTAGAAAAAGTCTTTCATTTGTCGATGCATTTAATGTTTTAGCTCTCACTTAAATAAATTCTCAACAAATATAGAAAAATATTTTCGGTCTATTTTACACATTTTTGGAGATATTTAAACGTTTTCAAGTACTTAAATCGTTATCGTTTCTCTAAAAATTAAATACGCACAACAAGTAAGTATAACACACATTTCGTTACAACCCTTAAATCCACCCAAACCCTTTTATCTTGGTTACGACGAGCGTTAATCGCTAAAAACTTTGCAAAAACCTTATAGTTGTATTTAGCTTAGCAAAGCAAACTTTCTTTTTTAAAAAATGTGTATTTGGTTAATTTTCAACGTAAACAATCGGATAAGAGTCATTAAATAATAGGAACAAGATTTTTTTTTTCTGGACCGGTTTTATATGGTGAAATATTAATTTTTAATTAAGTAACTAAAAAATTAAAAGCACAATAAAATTTTTGGTAAACTTTGCAAGTTATAGTGTAAAAAAGAAAATGACACCTCAAAAACAAAAATCCATTTACTATTACAATTTTCGGAGGTTAAAACCTCTGGCGACTGCACTATAAGATTGAACCAATCAATGTAAAATCAATATTTTCAATGTCCAGGTTTCCTAGATTTTTTTTATTACTACCAAGCTAATTTTTCGTGAGTAGCTTCATTTTGATAAGACGAACAACAATTTCCTTTGCGAAAATTCTCGAAAGTGGTAGCTAACAGAGATAGAAAGGAATTAATATTTTGATTTGATGATCCTAAAAATATATGGACTGATCTATTTGTAGGACAATGTTACTATTAAATTATATAACTATTAACCTATCAATATACTAAATATTTGTTTTAAAGAACCTGTACTATAATTTATTTGCAAAAATATGGGAGACACATTAAAAAATTCAATAACAATATTAGCACGTACTCAGATTTGTCAGATTACTTATTATTCAGATTACAGATTACAGATTAATTACAGAATTGAAGCTATATTTAGTAAAATATTGAAGAAGCAGAATTTTTGAAGTAGTTTTTGTCCGGTGACGTGATTCTGCAAAACAAAAACATTTGAAAATGCGGTTATGCGTGTGCGTGCATACAAACTACGGGCATATTAGTGTCTAAACACACCTTGCCGAAGTTCCGCGGCGGAAGTTCGGCATGAATCCGTCAGTAGCACTTAGCGTCAGTAGCATGGTGTGTTCAGACACTGAAACAGTAAAGTGTAGTCCATCTTTGTGTTCTACTGTATTATACTGTAGCTGTATACAAAAACTTAATCCATCAATACGTTTGTCTAAATAACGTGGGTAAATGTAGTGTTAATTCCCTTTTGTTACTTTGTCTGATATTTCAGACGAACAATACACAGGAAGCGGAATAAACTACTTATGTATTTGCTGCGATAAAACATACATAATATTGGTTGTAAACAGTAATTACAATTTTGGTGAGACTTAACAGACTTCCCAAATAGAAGAATTTTAATTTATCTATTTAGGACAACTTAGGATACCTTTCAGGTCATACTGAAACGAGACTTGGATTGATGTGCTTTGGCGATCCATAAGGACAATGCAAAACTGAAATGTACACTTTATTTTGCATATTATTTACCATTTTGATGTGATCTGACCTGAACGTAAGTCATTATCGTGTTCATAAATATATAAAGTGGTATAGATAGTTTCTTCTCGGTTATTTAACTTATATCCTCTTTCACACTCTTAGAAAAACTTGCTGCCTGCACTTTTTATCCCGGAAAAAAATTACGGTTCCCGCGCGACAAACAAATTTTAAATATTGAAGACACTCCTTTAGAGTATGAGATGCAATACCATAAGCGTTCAAATGATACTTAGCCTGTGCTCTAAGCAAGGAAGTGCGGAGAAAGGTCAATCGCTAGAGAGATGACGCACACATAAAGTACTTATTATGTTATGTAACACTTGATAAAGTGTTTCCATGAAGTATTCAACATGTTAGTTGGGCAATGGACATTTTCCGATCCGTGCATGTAGGTGGATTGGGCAACTGCTCGGCTGATTCCGATCAAGTGGGCAATTATTTAATTGCCGCTAAGCGTTTACGTGTCTGGTGCACACTGATTTTCTCACGCGGTACACTGCGTTTTGGTTTATTCTTATTTCATCTTTCGTTTTATTTTCACTGTAACATTATTTCAGATTCCTAGATAGTTTTTGGTAGTTTTTTGTGGGCTAGATTTTTTAAATCAGAAAACCGTAAAAACTGTTTAAAGTTATTACGCCCTTTCCGGGATGGGTAGCCGTTTGCGATCAAGAACTACCTACAGGTTTTACCTGCTTTGAAGTGGTCCATATATATTATCATTTGGTTAATATTATAATAAACTAGCTATTTGACCGAGCTTCGCTCGGTATTCGATAAAACACGAATAAAATGACATTTTCTAAAAATGATTCCTAGCTAGATTGATTTATCGCCCCCGAAACCCCCTATATACTAAATTTCATGAAAATCGTTGGAGCCGATTCCGAGATTCCAATTAAATATATACAAGAATTGCTCGTATAAAGATATAAGATTAATGTCAGTCTAAGAAAATTGTATTAACAATAAATATGATTGACAACCGAACGTGTTACTTCTAGGCTGCGGACCCCTAGTGTGTACGAAACTTAAGTTAACGCATGCCGATGTCAAATATTTTGACATGATGTGTTTTATTTTACTTTAATCATCATTCATCATATTTAACAAATTTAATATTTATAACAAAGGTAGTTGCATTAAGTATAATAGCTTTGTCCACATTGTGCCTTTTTTCTATTCAACAAGGGCATGCCTTATAGCGCTGTCAACAGTGAACGTGTGGCATGCCCGTGACGCGCGTCAAAATCCACCCGCGTTGAAAGAAAAGTGTCATAGCGCGCGCTACGATTTCAACGCGCGTTACGGGCATGCCTCACGTTTGACGTTGACAGCGCTATAAGGCATGCCCTTGATGAACAGAAAAAGGCACATTGTGGACAAAGCTTATGCGTGCGATAAAGATCACAAAATTAATAGAAACACGAGATTAGCATAATTATAGGCGTTTTATGGAAAAAATATTCTATTGTAAAAGATACTATTTTGTTATTATGGAAATGTGAAATATTTTTAGAAAGTAAACATGTTTATTGTCTTAATAATTTTGAACAAGAATTATTTAATTTATTGTGTAATTTTCTATTAGTTACGCCAATAGATGGGATGTTGGAATTTTTTAAACGTTCAGTCGACGCAATAATATGTTTAATTTTGTAGTCAATTTTACCAAAATCGTTAATAGGATATTATATATTCTAGTCTATTTATTTAGGCATAAAACTAAACTTTAGGTCTAACTAGTTTATTAATGTTTCTTTCAATAAAGTTTTCGAAAGAAAGTAATTATACTTAGTATCATTTAATAAATAATACATATTATGTAAAATATATTGTTTTTTAATTATGTAATAAAAATAACTGTGGTGGTACTACATTGTCATTTTAATCAGGCGAGTATATGAATTCGAATTGAATAAGCAGTATTTACGTAATGGAAACGCTACCGTCTTTTAAAAATTGTAGTAAGAAAATTCCACTCTCTATCTACTTCGTGAAAATATAAAATGCCTGCACTGTTTTCTCTTCTGCTGGCTTTCCTGTAGTGCTGTTTTTTTCGTTGATGATAATATTGCACAAACGTCGTGTAAATTTAGAAAGATAGTAAATGCAAAAATTTTTAAAGTTCGGTTGCGCAATTAATTACCAGGCATTCCGACTGTTGTGATAAAATCGCGATGGTGTCCCTGTTACGTGGTGACCTCTCACACGCTTTCCGCGACTCACCATTAGGTTCACTTCCTAGTGGTTCGCCGAGCAATTGTAAACAGCACGCTCTTTTGTTTATTGTGGTAATAAAGTCAGTTTATTTATGCTACATAGTAGCTTAAATAAACTCATGTTGTAGTATGTAATTTTTTAGGCTACGATCGGACTAGTACGGTGAAAAAAGTCCCAATATCAAACCAGATTGAATAAATCAAAAAGTATTCATCTTAGAGATACATTACCGTTCAGTAACTTTGGTCTTGGATTTTATTTAAAAACACGAGACATAAACCACAAATATTCGAAGTAATGACATTTTTGTTTCCAAGGGTTTATTGCAATGTTGGAGCGCTGATGGACCAATCAGGTCTAAAACTCTGGAACAGTAGGTTTGGGGGTTTTTCTATTTTTAAGGCTCTTTAATATTCTCTACTTTTCCATGTCAATCATCAGACTCTTGACAACGTAGGCAACCTTAGGTTATATCGAAGTGCTCCAGTTTGTCGTGAGTTAGTAGATTCAGGCTGTTCCTAGTGGCTACAGCAGGTAATCTACCTACAGCTACGTAATTATATTTTAGTACTTCAACCACTGAATGAATGAGTAATACTAGAAGGCCCAAAGATAACACGGATATTAGCCAATTGGTCATTCCATCTAATGGTCTATAACTCTATATTATATTTAGGAAAGTAAGTTTTGTAGGCTAGGTACCTAATATTTTTCTAGGTCCAGAGCTGAAGGCCAAAAGATAGCATCAAAAAGTTAATAAGAATTTAATATAGTGTATCAAATTGCATAGATCCTAACGATAGTTCACGAAGAACTTGATAAATTGTGGGAACTCCACAAGGTCACATACTACATTAAAGTACAATAACAATATTAATTTCATAACCCTTTAATTTCTATAAACGTTACAGTGAGGTTGAAACACCGAATGTATCATCATTTCGAAACATCGGTACTGGCTGCAAAATGAGCAGAAAAAAATCTTTATTTGCTCCTGTGTGTAAAATATTAAAAAATCTACATGACAGAAAAGGGCATGAATTATTTACACAAGTCTGCAGAAAATATGTATTTGTTTTAATGATGAGAGAATGCAGACAAAATAGACTATTATATAGATAGATCAACATTATTAAGAAACAGTCAAAAAAATTGAAAACGAATACCGTTTTTAATTTTTAGACTGTACTACGACCGAAAAAAATTTGTGATTCCAGACTCTATCCTGCTTTTCTGACTTTAGGATGCTGTTAAAAAGAATATGGAATAATATATTCAGTATTAAATACTTAAATATTTTAACTTTTTTGTATTTTGTTACTTAAGCTACTACTGTGCTCATGCTGTCTTTTGCCAGACAATTTGTTTGCTGACTCTACGTACGTATGTAGAGTGAAAGTGTTAAGCCATTGTTATTCTGTTATTCGAGGTACTATGTCGTGAGATCCAATTTTGTAACTTTTTACATAATTTTTTGTTTGTCATTGACATTCGTAGGAAACAAGACACTGATATTATATTATCTTTTATTATGTCGTAATTCCTTTTTAATCACTAACAAACATTTAACACACATTATAAGTTCTTTTAAATAAAGGTGGTTCTGGTCATTTTTGACAAAAGTTTTAGTCGTTTTACAAAAGAAAAGTGTATAGCATAATACATAATGATAACATTTCTACCTAAATTCTAGATTATAAAACTATAAATACTACTTATTATACTAACAGAAATATTTATTTTTCAAATTCTACCTGAAATTAACTGTTACAATACTTTAATAATTTTAAAACTTATATTATATTTGTTTAATTTTATATTTCTTAAAATCTGAGCTTTACATTCCGTTTTTATTTGTTTGTCCTAAATATAAACAAAAACTAATAATCTATGAAACTAATATACATTATTATCTTACTTACGCGTAACATTACAGGAGTATTTTGCCACCCATTGCTATATTATGACGAACTATACCAGTTTTCATTTAGATCAAAATGTATCGAAACGGAGTATAACCTAATGGCAAAAAAGCGCCATCTATTACTTATAGAGCTAACTAGGTCACCCAGCTGGTTTGGTCCACTGAACACAAGGTCTCGAGTCATGGCTCTCGACATACACAGCAACTTCTCTATCTTGCTAAAAGATAGCAGTAAGATACACATTTTTCTAAACATTATAAAAATTATTATTAAAAAAAAATATTTTTTATCAATAAGTAATATAGATAATAATTTTCAAGTAATGTTTTAAAATATAAATCATGTATTAAGTGTAAGTAAATATCTATTTAAATTAATACAAAATGAATTGATTTATCTCAAAATTTTGTTTGTAATAGTATATATCCATCATATACAGCATGTATTTTCAAAAATTAATATTTTTTTCTTTTTAAAATTTTACGAATTTAACCTAGTGAATTGTAAAATATTGTAACTAAAGTATGTCTATTGTAGCATCATCAGCTTGGAAGAGGCAGCTGCGAAACAGGAATTCCCGAATACGATCCAAAGCCACCCTTTGTGTGAAGTTGGCGATTGTACTCTAGCCAACTTCACTCACTTGTCACTGTCTTCGATCGTAACAGTAACACCCCTGGAGCCGGTCGTGGAAACGTTGTTTACTAATGTACAGTGTATTCAGTATTCATAATTGAATTTAGCTATTAGTGTCACGACATTACACACTACAGCTCGGACTGAAACTTCACAAGTATCATGTGAATAATTTTGTAAGGTAAGTAAAAAATAAACACGCCGGTTTTGCGAAAAAAAAGTATTTTTATTTACTGCCAAGGTTTTATCTGATGTTATTTATACCCTGTGTGCTCGCGAACTTTTTTATAACGCCTTGTTTACGAATTTGCTAACGCGCGTCAGCTCGATAATATTATGCTTTTTTCGGAATATATAAAACACATTTTCCTGTTTGTTACGGTTTTTATTTATATAATATTTTTTTCTTTAGGTACGTACATTTTAAAGGCAGCCTGCAAATGGTTGCCAAAGAAAATAAGGGCAACATGGATTATTTTGAGGTTCAAATATACGAATTGCTTTTTTTTTCAATAAGTTCATGCTTATGGCAAAAATATGCTTCATGTTTTTCTTTTCCAGGTCATTGATAAGTGATGACATCCAGGTCATAGATTCAAATTCTATAATTTATTAATTTTATTTATCTATGACCTGGAAAAGAAAAGAATATCATAATTTTATGAAACAAAATGTCCTGGCGAAATACCAAATCTTTTGGGATCGGGCACGTGATGGCCATTGACCACGATAACCCTCAAGTATAATAAATAATAATACTTGAATAATTTTTCAGTTTAAAATTTCAATCAAACACACAAAATATATTGAAATCTTTAATTCTTGCCCAAATGACATTAGACAAGGTGTAACAATTAATGTAAGTAATAACTTACATTCATTGTTACACCCTGTTCAAAGTTATTTTTCACTACGGTTTAACAAGTTTAATGATAATACTTACTAAATATTTTATAAATATTATTGTATGACACAGAACATCTCTGGCTTACATTATTTCAATCTACTGATCCAATTCAGTGCTGGTTTGCTACTGGAATAATGTAAACGGGAACTGGAGTGCACTGGAATGTACTGAATTGCTTTTCAGTGCAGTACAGTGCAATATAAACTTGCACTGTTCCAGTACAAGTTTACATTATTCCAGTACCAATCCAGCGCTGGTTGAATCACTGGATTGAAATAATGTAAACCAGCGATCATTATTGAATTGAACTTCAAACGTTGCATAAAAACAAAACAAACATTAAAATAACTAAAATAGCCTGAAAATGTAATTAAGTTAATTAATAAAAAGTCCCTTAGGATTAATTAAAATACCAATTAGTGACAGCGTTACAAAAGCTCTCAACGACAAAATATTTTAGACTACAAACACGAGGAAAACAACAAAATAGTTAAAAACCGGCCAAGTGGGAGCCGAGCTTGTGCAAAAAGAGTTCCGTACGTTCCTTCTCAAAATCAACCTTTTTGACGCTCTCAGAGATGAATGTTATCTATTTTACTATAATTAAATGGAGATTTTGACACAAGCCGCATAATAATTAATCTGACAAACTCACCATTTAATTACAGTTAAGTCATTATAATATTCGTCTCTGAGTGCAGCAGTTACAACTTACAGCTATAACAGTCACATTTTTAGTTGGATGTGTAATTTTTTTTTTTTTTTTAATTAAATTTTATCGAGTCTTTATTTCAACATCTCGCGATCATAAAATCTGCTATAATTACAGTTCATAACTTTATGTCAAAACTGAAAAATAAAAATTAAGTGAGGTAAATGTTGTTCTCATTTTTATATTACTTGTAGTACCACAAATACAGTCAGGACTCAGGACAGGCAGGTCTCAGCATAGTATCGCATTTTACTCTCTGAGTACGGAACCATAAAAGGTAAAACAAAATAGCACTGAAAAATTGAGAATAATTGGAACTTGGAGTGCTTAAAACATTTGTACAAAATAATTTCGTAGAAATTTCCAGACTGCTAGTCCTATTATATTCAGTCGGGTTTAAAGTACAAATCACTACCGTGGAAGTTTACAACAGAGCTTGGCCACAAATCCACAATGGTCTGGTGCGGTGCGTAGCACCTTCAGAACGGATTTTTTAAATTGGGCAATTGGCCCACCTCACATTCCACAACTACAACTCGTGTGTCACCGGGACTAACAGTGATAATCAACCATGAAAAACACTTTTACATAACGTCAGGACTACCCGAAAGACAAGTTACTTGCAAAGAAATTAAACAAAAGAAAGAAAGGTCCAATTTTCCATCGCCCCGCTATCTCAGTTGGTAATAACTAGACATCGGATTATATGCATTTGCATACTTGCATAAGCAAATGCATATAATGGCACTTTTTAGGCGTTAGTGCATATTTTGGCAATTTTTCGTTGATAGTGCATATAGATTTAAAACACTCCAAATATTATGTGGCTCCATCCCCATTAAAAGAATGCAATACACCCGATAGGTACAATATCTTTCTATAAACAAAATTTTTCTTTTAACATTAGTAAAAAAATTGAATAAAGTATTAAAGTATTAATTAGTAGTAGTATTAGTACCTATTTCTTAAACTTCCATGGGCATTTATATTGCAATCGGAAATTGTTGGTAGAAAATTATTATCGGTGCTGTATAAAAAATAAAAAATCCTGGATTTGATAAAATTATAAAATTGACGCTTTTATAAACGGCACCACCGGAAAGCTCTTCAAAAAAAAATGAAAATTTTAATAATAAGTGACTTTGATTGTGCATATTTTGTGCATATTTCGGCCATTTATCGGTACTTGCATGCATATTTAGGCACTTTGATCGTGCATATAATCCGATGTCTAGTAATAACTAACAACTAATAAGACTCTTCGAACCGTACGGCATAGTATGCCACATAGCCGCGTCGGGACAACACAATGTACACCCGTCTCCTGCTAAAGTAAGGATCAGCAGATACGACGCATGACAACATGGCAACGTCTGGCGTCTCTACGTTGCCGCAAAGCGGTGTTTTTCTTAAATTCTACGAAGATATACGAAAATACTTTGAAAAAATGTTCAATTATCTGAGGATATCACTAAAATCAGCGACTGATTACCATCGCGATCGCAAAGTGTCACTTGGAAATGCGAACATCATGGAAAATAACAAAGGAGTAGACATTCTCGTTGTTATTCTGCTATAATCTACGAATAATAAAAACTAAGGAAGAGTAACTCCGTCAAAAAACATGCTCCAAAATACTTGTCAAAAAAACAAAAAATCGGTTGTCTGTAAAGTCGGTTTACTGACGATAGTTGAACGTGACAACAGCTACCTTTGTTGAGATTTGTAAACTTCATAATATTTTATAAGTAAATTTAGTTCCGCGATTTCATAACAGATGTCGCTGTTAGGCCTCTAGATCGCGCTATCGCTTACCCGACAACATTTGGTATATGTAATTCAAATGATTTTTATCGTTGATACTCATCGGTTGTTTTATTAATTATTACGCCAGAAGGATTTGCGTCCCTACCCTACCTACAGAACAGATTGGACCAGTATTAGGCGTATGATGTCTTTACAGTCTTAAGCCTAGTATCCACTTGAGCATGCTCGGGCGAATGAGCCGCTCATTCGTGCGAGTTCGAGCGTGCTCAGGCGTCTCCCCTTGAGCCCGCTCATTTGGCCGAGCCGCTCAAGTGGATACTAGGCTTTATATTGGAACGCCTCAGAGCGATCAGCGAGGTAGCGCCGCATATTGCGTCATGTTATATCGTGCGCGCAGCCCATATCGAATTATAAGACGTTGTCACGTCAAAAAGTGAACCTTAGGTACACATTTCAATACATTTGCAATATTTAGGTGGCCTTGAGCGGTATAAAAGCTGACATTACATGACAGTTCGAAAGGAACCAAATTTTAAACGGTAATAGTATGGGAGTTACGTTTCCGTAGTTTTTATTATTCGTAGGCTATAATGAATAATGTTTATGTTAGATAACTAACCTTTTTTTTTTTTGAAGTGAAAACTTCTTTAGCGGTGTTGAGCACTTTTGTGGGATGGGTAAAAACTGTGAAACTCGCGTCAGATTCTCGTGCTGATCGAAAAACCGTAAGACGGTTGGAGAGTAGTGTTGTAACATCGAAATCGATTAATCGAACAATCGATTGTTTTTTTTCGATTGTCCATATTTTTTTAATCGATTGTAAGGGTTTCGATTAATTAAAAAAATCGATTTTTTAAAAATCGATTTTCATAAAAAATGGGTTAAAAATTTAATCGATTGTAAGGGTTTCGTTTAATTAAAAAAAAAACGATTTTTTAAAAATCGATTTTCATAAAAAATGGGTTAAAAAAATAATGCACAACGTTAATAATCAAGTTTTCACTTCTGCCGGCACTCCCGGAGTGCATTTTTTTAGGAGGGGAAATACTTTGCATATCCCCCACCCCGCTCGGGGGAAGGGGCGGGGGTATGTGGGACTCCCTACAAGAGGTATACCCACTAAAACCCCCCCAGCCCTCCGTCATGCGCCTAGTGCGGGAGGGACGGGTACCGCGGTGCGGCTTCAACTCCGTCCAAGATAACTATAACACCTACCATCGCAAATTTTAACATAGGTAATGTTAGAATCTGGAAGGTAGAAAAAGATATTATGAAGCCTAATTTTAATCAACATTTTAATTTGGGTATTACTTACTAGGACAATTTGCACTGGGTAATGTTAAAAGTGTAAGGAATCAAAAAGTATCATCAAACAAATTGATTCACAGTCTATGGCTTATGTAATTTGGTAAGGTTCGGTCATGAAGGTACAGCTGATAGATTGTGACTTACATTGACTTTACTCACCCTTAGTTTATGACCCACTTCAGTCCTCTGAAGGTTTTTATTATATTTTATTAAACATTCTGATGCTCCAATTAATTTCGGCTTAAATGACGATATAGCTGACACAATTAGTTCGGATCGCAAACACATTAATTGATATGATCTATCTAATTGGCACGAGAATTATTGGAAATATCGCTTTAAATAAGGCTGAATACTTACGATCACAAAGTTACAAATTGCTGTTATTCAGCAAGTATGAAAAGGCTAGTCTCCACGTTCGCACATAATTGCCATCATGATTGCAAAATTCTCTATGGAATGTATAGTGAAATGGGAGTGTTATGATTGAGAAATTATAATCTACGCATTCGTAATCGCTTAATCGGCCAACGTGAAGAGGCTGCATTAAAGTTTAAAATTTAAATATTATAGACATTGCAATATAAGATTTAGGGCCTGTTTCACCACTTCCTGATAAAGTGCCGAATAGGCTATCCACAACTTTTTTGACAGATTCTCCATACTTCATCTGTCGAGTTATATGGTGGATAGCCTATTCGGCACATAATCAGGAAGTGGTCAAACAGGCCCTTAAAATAACTAGCTAAAAGCCGAGCTTTGTGAGGGCTCGCGTCGTCACACCTTGACTGACTGATGATAACACTATCTACATATAAATTTAAATTACTATGTTAATGTACCTACTAAATCAAAAGGCTTGATAGTTTTTCCGTAAAGTGTACCACAAAATGTACAGATTGGTTGTTGGATATACAAGGGCTCTCTTCGGTCGCACTGATTATTATAAAACTACTGATATTAACTAGAAAATGGAATAAGCAATAATTTAAAAATCGAACAGTTATTTGAAATTCATAACGTACACAATTTTCGACCGCGCCGGGCAGCTTTGAATATTGTAACAAGCAGGTGCTAGTAGACCTTATGCTTCGGTGTTAAGGTCCACCCATTATCACCGCACCAACCTTTGCCTACATATTTCATTATACAGAGGCAGCAGAGGGATATTCCGTTTGACATCACTCGAATGTGTTTTCGTGAACATCAAAGCTTTGTGGCACTCTCGGCTCGAAATACTCATATTTATATGAATAGAAAACATTTTAGTGTCGTTTATTTAGTTTCAAACTGCCAGAATTTAAGGTGCAAATGTGCAGTAAATAATTCAAAATGTTCGGAGGTGTTTGTGCAACTTTTATATTACATTCTGTTATCTGTAGATATTAAAGTCCATTAGAAATAATTGAAATTCGAAATAAAATAGTAAGAGCTATAAAGCATTCGGATGATGACTGATTCTGATTCATTTATTTTAAATGAAATAAGGATTTGTAATCAGAATGGACAGATATTATATGTAATTTATTAAAAGTATTCCCGAGCGACAAAGAAATTAAATTTCTTGTTTCCGTTTAGTCACATAAAATATTGAGCGCAGTGGACATTTATTTAGAAGTAATATAGTAATTACTAATTACATAATTTATATTTTATTTTATAAAAATGTTTCATTAAGTTGGACCAGAATTCGTGCGGGACAATATTATCCAATGCTCTTTCGCGGAAATCAAAATATCTCCATTCCAACTCAGTACCAACTCAGAGTAATAGACAGACATTTTGACTTTAATATGGCTGTTTCGCCATGAAGGCAGCATATTAGTTTTCTTTTCAAGGTATGAAGAGCGCATAAACCGTAAGAAATATGTGAAAACTTTTAGCATTTTGAATGTTAAATCTAAATCGCGATACGTGACACCTGGTAAAGGAAAAGTTTGAGGAAAGTTAAATGCGATCTCCTTCCCAATGCCTGCTCTCGTACGCTCAGTTTCCTACCTGGACGTCGATTCTGCTAAATAATCTCACTATAATGCAGTTTCGATATAATGTCGAGTCTCGACGTAATGACACTACAAATTAATTTTAATAATGTCAAACTAAGATATGTCTTAGTTTGACATTATTAAAATTAATTTAGTCTATGGACTAAACGCTCAGTTTTACATCAGTTCAGTCCATCAATCTGGTAAGATTGACGCGAAACTGAACATACAGTTGATTGACGGGCTGATCGTTTATTTATTAATACATATTTATTGATCACGTGTAACCTACGTGTAAAGCTACAAGTTGGAAGCCAGCTACATGAAGTTGCAGCAGACGACGTGTCGTCGCGATACTACTGGTTTCTATGTATTTCGATGAATAATTAGTGTCGCTAGCTTTGTGTTGCTAGCTGCGCAGGGTATTTCATAGAAATACATAGAAAGCAGTAGTTAGTGTGGCGACGACACATCGTCTGCAGTTGCTTCATGTCGTGCGCTGCCAACCGGTACCTTTACGGTAAATACGTTCTGATAGTTCAATAAATGTCAAAACTCCATAAATGATATTGTGGCACTTGAGTGACATTGTGATGAGAGTATCTCAACATTGCATAAAGCAGCTGTCTCGAGGACACTATACATGGCGGCATTAGTTCCAAGAAACGTACCTAAAGAGACTTTTTAATAGACTACAATAATACTGTTTTTTGATATGCTTCAGACTCAATAAAAGCTGTATTAATGTTGTTTAAAACATTAGAAATCAGAATTCGGGTACCGCTCTCGTGCCATGTCAAATATTGGCATAACGGGATAGAACTATAATTGCTTCGGTAGTAGGTAGTAGTTCACAGATTCACACATACGGTCTACCTCGTTTTCAACTAGTCTAGTCCATATGAATACTATTTACTAAGAGGTATAAAAGGAACATTTTAGAGTTATATTTCTTGATAATATTTTCTCCGAGTTGTAAAACGGTACTTTTAGGGCTTAACAGTTAACAGGGTAGGCTTGGCTTGTAAATACAACTGAGCATTTTGTGAACATTTTAAGTGCCTAGCTGTTACCATTATTGATTACGAGCAAAAAAGGCCAAAAAATCACGTTTCTTAATGAGAGCCCCCCTTAAATATTAACTTTATTTTGTTTTTAGTATTTGTTGATATAGCGGCAATAGATATACACAATCTGTGAATAATTTCAGAAATCTAGCTATAGTGGTTCTTGAGATACAGCCTGGAGACAGACAGACGGACAGACAGACAGACAGACATCGAAGTCTTAGTAATAGGGTCCCGTTTTTACCCTTTGGGTACGGAACCCTAAAAATCGTTAACAACAAAAATTCTCGCTTGGATAGCGAAACAATTTATGTTACCGCTTCTAACTCGAAAATTGTTAAGCTTTGCTTAACAATTTTCGAGTTAGGCGGGCTTGTTAAGCGGGCACCCGTCGCGTGCGTCATCTCATTTAGCGCTGCTATTATAATTTTTAACTCGAGCGTGTACAGTTGTGTCCAGTAGATTACCATGGATTATTTACTAATTTATTATTTGGCAATAACACGTCAACGGAAACAACGTCGATTGCGAAAAGCGTGCGCACGCGACGGGCACCCGTCGCGTGCGCCCGCGTCCGCCCTCCGTCGCACGCTCCTGCGCTGCTCATACTATTTTTCGTTTGAACACACGCGAGCGTGCGCCCGCGCGAGTTTTAGCGTGCGCGCTTAAACTGTGTGGCTGGTAAACCTGAAAATTCATAATATCTTATATATAAAATTCTCGTGTTACAATGTTAGTCCGCGAACTCCTCCGAAACGGCTTTACTGATTTTTACCAAATTTTATATGCATATTGATAAGTGCATTTGTTGAATAAATAATAGTAAATTATTACAACCTGAGACTGACGGCGACCATTGTTTGTGCGACGAGATAGCGATCGACGTTGCCATGGAGACATACTTATTTAGTCACTTGAATAAAATATATGGGCGAAATACTTTATATTATGGCAAAGCAACGTTTGCCGGGACAGCTAGTTACAATATAAATACATATTATTATTATTTGTGTCGGTAAAGTGAGTACAATAGGAACTCGGTTAACCGGATTAATTGTTGTAAGGAATTCGGATTATACCATATCCGGAATTCGGATACCCGAACGTATGAAGAAAGGTTTGGTCCATAATATGTAGAGTAAATATTACGTATTTGTTAAAAAACACTAAAAATCAATATTTAATAAAAAATAATATTAACTTATTAAGATGTTTTTTTAACATTTTTATTATTGACTATTTAATAATCGTGAATCCGTACGAGTATAGCTAAGGGCCGGACAATAGAGTTTCTTCTGTGTTCTGAATAGTTTGTTCAATTTTGTAATCTTATATATAAAATTCTCGTGTCACAATGTTAGTCAGCAAACTCCTCCGAAACGGCTTTACTGGTTTTAACCAAATTTTATTTGCATATTCAGTAGGTCTGAGAATCGGCTACTGGGTACTTTATATTATATTGTTATTAAGTGCATTTGTTGAATAAATGATAGTAAATTTTTACAACCTGAGACGGGCGGCGACCATTGTTTGTGCGACGGGATAGCGATCGACGTTGCCATGGCGACATACTTATTTAGTCACTTCAATAAAATAATATGGGCGAAATACACAGAGTTATTATGTACTACGTACTTATATGTCAGTGGCGAAATACTTTATATTATGGCAAAGCAACGTTTGCCGGGACAGCTAGTATCAAAATAAAGTTATAATATCCTGCTACGCTGCGTAGAGCTACACGTGCCTAGTGCCTACGTAGCGTAGCAATAATTTGCAAGTAACAATACTCTTATTATTAACAGGATATAACGGGGATTAAATAGTTTATAGATATACTAGCTGTCCCAGCAAACGTTGCTTTGCCATAATATAAAGTATTTCGCCCATATTATTTTATTGAAGTGACTAAATAAGTATGTCGCCATGGCAACGTCGATCGCTATCCCGTCGCTTAAACAATGGTCGCCGTCAGTGTCAGGTTGTAATAATTTACTATTATTTATTCAACAAACGCACTTATCAATATATAAAGTACCCAGTAGCCGATTCTCAGACCCACTGAATATGCATATAAAATTTGGTAAAAATCAGTAAAGCCGTTTCGGAGGAGTTTGTGGACTAACATTGTGACACGAGAATTTTATATATATGATATAAGTACTATTTTCCTTGAAAAACAAAGTAATTTGTAAAAAAGGAGGATTAAAAGTCATCTATATAATATAATCTAAGTATATATACTTAAATTAAAAAAAATGTATTCTCGATAAAACTTGAACGGCTAGACCGATTAAGATTATTTTAGTATTGAAATACTCGTGGAAGTCTAAGGAAGGTTTATATTAAAAGGATAGTGATACGGCGTTCGCCGGGTCATCTATACATATCTATACATATAATAAAACTGTAGAAATGACGATTCTGTACATTAAAGATATTCAAAAAATAATAAGCGGAGGGTGTCACTACATCGCTATAGAAGCCAAAAATGCGGTCAGTTTTTTTGTCTGTCTGTCTGTCTGTCTGTATGTTTGTTCCACTATCACACGAAAACTACTGATCCGATTTGAATACGGTTTTCGAAGATATATTTGTCTTCTTCCAACTTAACATCTGGTGTATAAAAAATTTTCCCCCCACCCTTTTAAAGGGACGAAAGAGTGGGTCAGATTTTGTATCAAACTTTTGCTTTAACACGAAAACTACTGATCGATTTGAATGCGGTTTTCGCACATATATTTGTCTTCTTCCAACTTAACATCTGGTGTATAAATTTTTTTCCCCCCACCCCTCTAAAGGGACGAAAGAGGGGGTCAGATTTTGTATAAGACTTTTGCTTTAACACGAAAGCTACTGATCCGATTTGCATATGGTTTTCGCAGATATATTTGCCTTCTTCCAACTCAACATCTGGTGTATAAAAATCACCCCCACCCCACCCCTCTAAGGGGACCAAAGAGGGGGTCAGATTTTGTATTAAACTTTTTTCTTTAATGGACTTACTTTATAGTATTAACTGTTTTTCCAACTTAACATCTGGTGTATAACATTTTCCCCCCAACCCCTCTTAGGGGACAAAAGAGGGGGTAAGATTTTGTATGCTGATAAAGTAGAAATACTTTAAATGGCAAAACAACGTTTGCCGAGACAGCTAGTATTATAATAAAACTGTAGAAATGAAAATTCTGTACATTAAAGATATTCAAAAAATAATAATCGGGGGGTGTTACTACATCGCTATAGAAGCCAAAAATGTGGTTAGTTTTTTTGTCTGTCTGTCTGTCTGTCTGTCTGTCTGTATGTTTGTTCCACTATTACACGAAAACTACTGATCCGATTTGAATGCGGTTTTCGCAGATATATTTGTCTTCTTCCAACTTAACATCTGGTGTATAAAATTTTTTCCCCCCACCCCTCTAAAGGGACGAAAGAGGGGGTCAGATTTTGTATAAGACTTTTGCTTTAACACGAAAGCTACTGATCCGATTTGCATATGGTTTTCGCAGATATATTTGCCTTCTTCCAACTCAACATCTGGTGTATAAAAATCACCCCCACCCCACCCCTCTAAGGGGACCAAAGAGGGGGTCAGATTTTGTATTAAACTTTTTTCTTTAATGGACTTACTTTATAGTATTAACTGTTTTTCCAACTTAACATCTGGTGTATAACATTTTTCCCCCCAACCCCTCTTAGGGGACAAAAGAGGGGGTAAGATTTTGTATGCTGATAAAGTAGAAATACTTTAAATGGCAAAACAACGTTTGCCGAGACAGCTAGTATTATAATAAAACTGTAGAAATGAAAATTCTGTACATTAAAGATATTCAAAAAATAATAATCGGGGGGTGTTACTACATCGCTATAGAAGCCAAAAATGTGGTTAGTTTTTTTGTCTGTCTGTCTGTCTGTCTGTCTGTCTGTCTGTCTGTATGTTTGTTCCACTATCACACGAAAACTACTGATCCGATTTGAATGCGGTTTTCGCAGATATATTTGTCTTCTTCCAACTTAACATCTGATGCATAAAAATTTTTCCCCCCACCCCTCTAAAGGGACGAAAGAGGGGGTCAGATTTTGTATAAGACTTTTGCTTTAACACGAAAACTACTGATCCGATTTGCAAACGGTTTTCGCAGATATATTTGTCTTCTTCCAACTCAAAATCTGGTGTATAAAAATCACCCCCCCCCCCCCACCCCTCTAAGAGGAGCAAAGAGGGGGTCAGATTTTGTATCAAACTTTTTTCTTTAATGGACTTACTTCATATTATTAACTGTTTTTTCCAACTTAACATCTGGTGTATAAAAATTTTCCCCCCACCCCTCTTAGGGAATAAAAGAGGGGGTAAAATTTTGTATCAACTGATGAAGTAGAAGTACTTTAAATGGCAAAACAACGTTTGCCGGGACAGCTAGTCTAGTTAATATAAAATACCTTCATAATTATAATTACGCTTTGGTTCTGAGCACTACAGCTGCGGTAATAGCGTTATAAATGACGATATATTGCCACAAATGTCTCAAAATAATTATTGTGATAATATGTGTTAACTATTTTGATATGTACCATCGAGGAAATTGATTCCTAAGCAGTTGACAGACCAAGTGACTTGGTCATTTGGTTGGATCATGTCATTTCAATGTGAGCTGTCGGCTCAGATTGACGTAATGCGACTCTAAGTACACCGACCGACAGAGACACTTTCGGATTTATATAGGACTACCAGAATCTGATGGCAAAAATGAGAAAAGAAATTGACTCTAGCAATACCGGGGTAATCGGAATAAAACATTTTGATCCTTTTTTGTCCTTATAGCGGCTGATTCTGTGTGTGAAACAATAATATAAAAATGTATCCAATGATCCAATGATGAAGGATTTTTTATGAGCCTATACTATCCCACTGCTGGGCAAAGGCCTCCCCCAAGGTCTTCCATCTTTCTCGCTCCAACGCCACCGCTGGCCAGCCTGGCTAATTATAATATTATTATTATCAAGGATATTTTTTGAAAATCTGCCATCAAAATTCCCCATCAGGTCCAGGTAAACGTGGGAGAGCCACGCTTCGGCACGAATGGGCCGGCTCGACCGGAGAAATACCACGTTCTCACAGAAAACCGGCGTGAAACAGCGCTTGCGCTGTGTTTCGCCGAGTCAGTGAGTTTACCGGAGGCCCAATTCCCTTCCCTACCCTCCCCTATTCCCTTTCCTTCCCATCCCTACCCTCCCCTAGTACCCTATTCCCTCTTAAAAGGCCAGCAACGCGACGGAAGTAGCTTTCCATCGGGTGACCCGTTTGCTCGTTTGCCCCCTTATTTCATAAAAAAAAGGTAGACCTAAAATATCAATATTAATACAAATAACGTTTCTGAAAGGAAGATTATGCTCTCGGAAAGGAGTAATACAATATGATTATATTACTTTGCTCTAAGTCGTAAGTCGTACGAGTAAGTTAGTGGAGGCGAGAGTGTAACTTCTAGTTTGTTCGACTCAAAAGTTATGGCAGGTAAGTTACGGAGAACTAATGCAAGTTTCTTCTTCTCTGAGCTTTATCTATTTTTAGATTTTTTATTTGTCTATTTTTAAGTTGAGTTAGTTCCCGAACCGGTAGACTAAAATAGTTATAAATGATATTATCTTAAAACAAAAATTAATATTATTATGCTGAATGAAAGGACATGAATTTCACTTTTATAAAAGTCTATATCTAAACTTTATCCGTTAGTCTTACTTGTTTGTAATGTGGCAATCGGATAATGATTTACGGCCGCACTCTGATACATAATGTTGATTTAACTTCAATTTAATGAAGAATTTGACATATTATAATGTATGGGAAATGTATGGGGCTTATGTCAAAATCTCCATGTTTTAGTTACAGTTAAGAAATTAATATCCTAAGATCCGACCGTAAAATCCTGCATGAATCGTTTTTTTCGATCAAATATATTTTAAAATAATCTTTAGAACGTATAGAATGGATTAATGTTGGGTTGCCTTGTTAAAAGTAGCCGCAAGTACCTCTAATTGAACAAAATGAAAGCCCGTAATACAAACTTGCGTGTTATACAATAGAAAAGTAAGAACTAAGAAGGAATGACATTGAGGAATGACAGGAAACTACGCATAAAAATAAAAACGCCTGTTATATAAAAATAGCAATCTTGCGGGTTCTCGACGTCCTCAAATCCTGCCAGGCATAATAATTGTAGGCCTGAACATTTGTCATATACAAAAGTGATGGCAACCCCAGTTTGCGGCTATCGTGCAACAGGCAACCATGGATATTCATGTACAAAATGCATAAAACTTTAATTTTGTATCAAAATTATTTAAAAAAAATCGATGCTTCAATTTTGATGAAGAACTATGTCTGTTTACTTGCTGGCAACCCTAGGTTGCGGCCGACTTAGAGCTGGCAACCATTTATACCTTATTTTGTCTCGTCATTTTGTTTCAAATGATGTAAAATTTATTGAAAAAAAAGATACATGCAAATTTATGCATTTATCTCATGAACATTATACTTAATTAGAGGTACTTGCGGCCACTTTTGACAAGGCAACCCAACATTATTCTATTCTATACGTTCTAAAGATTATTTTAAAATATATTTGATCGAAAAAAACGATTCATGCAGGATTTTACGGTCGGATCTAATGTTTAATATTCATCTCTGGGTGCGGCAGTAAGTTCGTAGGGTAAATAAACTAAACTAGTTGCGAAAGGTTATATCTCTATCGTACCCGCAACTCTGCCTTTAAGCGATGCGTGGAGCACCATGGGGTTTTAGTGAGTAGACTACGCAGGAGTCCCACACACCCCGGCCGATATCCCCAATTTGCCGGGGATGCGTAAAGCATTTCCCCATGCTAAAAAAAGGGTAAATAAACCGATGTCTGCAAAAGACGCAACGAGAAACAAAATAGTCTCCTAGCTCTCCCGTCGATGTTTGGAGATTAAAATGGAAATAATGATAACCCCCCTAATTTGTTATTTAAGTACTTATAAGTACTTAAATAACAAATTAGTTCTAACAAGTGTTTGCCGCTAATTTTATAAAAAAAATTGCATCTCGAAGCTAGTGGGTTTAGATCATAAACCTACAGATTTAATTTCAAAAATCTTAAGTAATAACTAGGGCATGTAATGGTCCGAACCGCGCGCTACTTTGAGGTATTTTAAAAATCTTCTTCTCTTATTTTTACAACATCCTTAGGTACTAATATTATCGCACTTAATTTAACAAAGGCAAAAGTTTGTGACTTTGTATGTTTGTTACTTCCTCACTGGCTGGAGCGATTTTAATAGGTATGGAATTATTTGATACCCTGGAGTAACACATGGATTACTTTTTACTGTGCGAAAATGTCACGATTTATTTTCCCTAATAAACCGCGGGTAACACCGCAGGACACAGCTAATAATTATTAATACTAAAGTGTGCCAGTCTGTCTGCTACCTCTTCATACCTAAAATTTGGGGATACTTTTAGAGTAAAGAAAGGACATAGGTTTTTTTTCTTCCGGTAAAAAGTACGGTTTCTACATGATAAATGAATTTGCGGGCGTCGTGCAGTTTTTATACAAACATAATGTTTATCAAATCAACTCTTCTACGAATGCCTGGTGCTGGGAGCATTCGTAGAAGAGTTGATTTGTTAAAAATGCTGGCTAAAAATTTCCATCCAATTCCCATGAATTCTGCGAACAACATCCTGAACAAGACTTCGTGGAATTGGCAATTTTAGCACAAACGTCCAGGCCGGTTTCAGTGTGTTCCCCACAATCTTGTTTCGTGCATATTAATCTGAAATTAGGTTGAAATTACTTGCCGTGGTTATACGGTGTAGTGGCACTGTGTAGTGGTATTATTGTTTTGTAAAAATGTAAGCCCACAAAAACCATGAAATGTAGAGACCGTTGGCGTTGTACTCAAAATTTTCAATTTCAGTCAATTTGTGACCCGTAACCATTATATTATAACAATATTATAATAAGTAACTAGATGAATACAGTGCCGTAAATAGGGCGGTGCCACCGGTGCCCAGGCACAGGGCGTAGACACTGGGGGGGGCGCAAGAATGGCCAAAAAAAGTTATTTTTCCAAAATATTTGTATAATATCATAATTAATATTATTATTGTAATTGGTCTACTAACACCAAGTTTTACTTTATCGTCCTTCAAATGAAATAAAATAGACCTATAGATTAACTAAAAGTAAAAAAACCAATGGCGCACGCGCAGTTATGAAGCTCGCACAGGGCGCAAAAAAGGCTATTTATGGCACTGGATGAATACTATTAAACATTTCCTTCACATTTTTTTTCAAATAGCCGTTGGACAATATTTTAATTTTTTATTGAAATTTTAAAAGCTAAGTACTTTAAATTTTTGAAAAGAAATAAAATAAATTTCAGATACTCGCTGAATTTAATTAAGTTCATATTAATGCTTCGTTAGTTGTTACTAAATTTCATATGGGTATCAATAGCTGATATTCCCTTTTTTAACGAGTTCCTTGTAAATATTATGTAAGTTTTTTTTTAAAATGTATGTTCGACTGATAGACTTAGTAGACTTTTATTAGCAGCATGTGACACTGGATTTTTTGAAAACCGTATTATTTAATAAAATAGTGTTTTAATTAAATAAAATAGCCTTAAATTTATTCGACGTTTCTATCGACTTATTAAAACTTGCTGTTATCTTTTCGCAGGCGTTTAAATACTATTTTAGTTAAACTAGTGACAGTCGACAGACAAACGGACAGACAGAGAATAAAGTCCCGTTCTCACCCTTTGGGTACGGAACCCTAAAAAAATTACACTTAACTGTTGACCACATAACTGTTGGTCACTGTAGAGTGCACTCCGATGCTTCGACACAATTTCTTTTCTAAACTGATCTTAATTTACTACACAAGAGGAAGCACATTGAATTGGCTGACATGTCGTGTTGTCGGGCTGCCTTCTGAATGGCTCATTTTAAAAATGCGTCGCATCGACGCGTCAGGTTGTCTTGTGAATTGACCCATAAACTTCAATCTCGATAGACGTATCTAACGACCGCTATGCCAACGCCAGAGTGCTTACTCAAAAATATGTTTTCGTCAGTTTCAATAGCGAAGTTAGATGTCAATAAAATATAATAGTTTAAAAAACTAAGAACATACGCTTTCTTTAAAAAAAATAATTACAAAATTAACAAATTAATACATTGTCATTTTCTCTTACTTCATATGTAAAGTTTCGAATTACTTAAAGACTACTGAAGATACATACATACAGCCCAAGCTAATAAAAGTTAAAAAATGCGTGGGATTTGACAAAACTTGAGATTTGGCATCGCTGCAGTGCGACAAGTGTCGCACTTAGACTCGCAATAATTACTAATTGTGAGTGGTTGACCAAAAAGGGACCTGAAGGATTGGAAACGGTTTTTTTTTTATTTTTTTAATCCGTGGTCTTTTAGCTTTGTTTTGGTCTAACCAGAATATTTTAAGGTGCCGTAGTTTTTTTTATGATTTTTTTTTGTGAACCGCGCACGAGTCATAACTTGTTTCTATACGAAACTTCAAACGCGATTTACTCAAAATCAAATTATTTACTTTCCTTCTTTTATTTTTTTATTTTTTAATCCGTGGTCTTTTAGCTTTCTTTTGGTCTAACCAGAATATTTTAAGGTGCCGTAGTTTTTTTTTATGAATTTTTGTGTGAACCGCGCACGAGTTGAAACACGAAACTTCAAACGCATTTTACTCAAAATTAAATTATTTACCTTCAGGTCCCTTTTTGGTCAACCACTCACAATTAGTGAGGTCTTTTGTCAAATCCCATACATTTTTGACACTAAAGGTACAATATAATAAACTTCAAGACACGGTCGCGCGTGGCCTACGACAGTCGTAGGCCGTGCGCGACCGTGTCTTGAAGTTAATATGACATATTAACTTCAAAACACGATCGCGCGCGGCTTACGACAGTCGTAGGCCGCGCGCGTCTGTCGCGAGCCTCGGAAGCGGTGCCATACATTTTCATACGCTGACTATGGTCGCGAGCGACCGACGACAGTCGTAGGTCGTGCGCGGCCGCGATCGATCGCGATGCACGGAATTGTACCTTAAACTTCGTTATCGATACGCACCGCAAGCGCCATAAAACCATAAAGTTAGTATTATAGTACTCTGTGCCATAAAGTTAATATACCTAGCGGAATAGAGCAACATAATCTCGAGCTGTCAAACGAAACCAAAAATACAATTACATCTGTGTGTAAAAATTTGTTTACGTATAAGTACTTGACGTATACACTTACACAAGCATCTTTCTAAGAGATTAAATTGTCAACGTGCCGATAAGTGCCGATTGGATGTCCTACAGATGAAAATAAAAATAGTTCTGCTGTCTTGTATCATACGTGACACGTCTCTTTTTACCACGCTGTGTATAGTAGCATCTCGCTTGCTCAGGCCTTTATATTTTCACTATTCCGCTAGTTATAATAACTTTATGTATGACACCTAGCGATGCGCTAACTCAAATCCCATACATTTTTTAAACAAAATAACTTGACTAAACTAGCGAATGCATTTTTACTAGGGGCTTACATAAAGCTCGTCTGCTTATGTCAGGGTACAAAGTAGCGTTGGGACATACTATCTCCCACAGCCTGTCGAGAAACGAGAGTTCGTGACAATAACGTCGGCTGTTAATTAAAAAACTATAATCAGAAATAGCGCAGCCATATTGTAAAATCCCTGTATCATAGACCATAGTCACATCCTCCTGTCAGTTTCATCCAAGCGTAATTTTGCATGAGGATTGTGGCCCCTTGGCCTACATAATGGACCCGCTTTATTCCTCTGTTAAGTGAAGCCAATATTTCAACTGATTAGAGTTGACTGCCATGCAACGATGTAGGTGAAATCAATCGCGTAATCTCAAGCTCCTACAGCCATTCGTCTGTAAGCCTAAAATGTAGAAATCGGCTTCTGTCTACATAAAAAAGTCAAAAGCAACAAATTACACTCTCTTAATCACTCTAAGATTATTTCAAACGAAACACGTTTGAAATCTACGGTGTGTTAGTGTAAACACCGTTATCCTTGAAACTATCAAATGAGCCCGTCAAAATGAACAACTTTTTCTATGAGAACAATGGGCGTTTTCACACTGCTACGGTAACGACACGACACGATACCACAGAATAGATAAGGGCCACCGCACATATAATACAATTTCAAGTTGGCCGACTATCGTACAAACTAAATTGCGTAGTGTCACAATCTGACAGCCGCAGACTTTTAGATTTAGTTGGTAACGGTGTTGCTAGCCTAACAACGTGCGTGTTAAAATGGGTAAAAAACACGCTTTTATTGTGACACTAATAAAACGAAGGCGAAAAGAAAGGAGAATAATTATTTTGGGTGCATTCAATATTAAGTGACAGAATATTAGAATTAGTACGATAGTCAGTTTGTACGATAGTCGGCCAACTTGAAATTGTATAATATGTGCGGTGGCCCTCTATTCTGCGGTATCGTGTCGTGTCGTTATCGTGCAGTGTGCAAACGCCCAATGTTGGGAACTCAAAAAAAATGCCGGTCTTCATACCCGGATGCCCGGATCGGCAATAGTAAACAAATTGCCTAACCCCGTAAAATATTTTGTAGAATATTGTGCATCTAATAACAATATGAAGTTCCAATAATAATTAAATATCATACTACAATTATGATGCCCACAACTTCGTTGCGCCAAAATTCGTTTTTCACGCGGGGATCTACATTTTTCCGAGATAAAAGGTTTCCTATTTCCTTTCCCGGGACTTAAAGTACCATACCAAATTTCAGAAAAATCGGTTCAGCGGCGTTAACAGACGGACAGATACATTTTCGCATTAATAATATTAGTATGATTTTTTAATAGTTAAACAATCAAATATTTCATGTTTAATCACTTTCAGATATAACGTTCTTTCCTAAACTTTTTAACCCGCAATTAGCGTTTCCGCTGCTTATTGAAAAATAAAACGAACGCACCGTAATTAATCAGAATAGCGTAATTAACGTGTGCTGGAATTGTCTTGGGATTTTGAGTGATCAAGTTGTGCACGCATGCGCTTGTGCATCCGCTGCAGTTTGCACACAGTTTGCACACAGTCGTCGTGTATCCGTCGGACGCGATCTCGCCTCTATGATTGTCCGCGTCGTCGCCCGCCTTCTCCGCATATTATTCGGCCCGAGAAATGACAGCAGGTAAGTTTTTTTGGCGGTGGTAATTTTTTTCACTGAAAAAAAAAATACTGAAAAGTTTTGTGTGTTAAAGTGTCCGTCAATCTGTTTCAACTACGGTACTTAACGCTAACGCTGTTCAACCGACTTTAATAAAAAGTATGGAGATCATTTAAGTGCCAGTGAAAGACAATAATATGACATATTATTAAGCCCGTCACAGACTTAGCTATAATATATATAAATCTTTTTATAGCTAGGCATATTATAGCTAAGTCTGTGACGGGCTTAAATTGTGTTTATTCTGGAATAACAAATGCCGTGCGTAGTCGCTGTAACAAAGTTGCGAATAGAATCTTTGTATTTTTTTGGGGTCGTGAAAAATATTTTATTTCTAAGAGCATTTTGTCAGTTCCACGATTGCCAAAATATTTGTTATCGCAAA
The DNA here is from genome assembly GCA_963422495.1 of Polyommatus iphigenia. Taxonomy (NCBI): domain Eukaryota; kingdom Metazoa; phylum Arthropoda; class Insecta; order Lepidoptera; family Lycaenidae; genus Polyommatus; species Polyommatus iphigenia. Next base: position 27,654,616 of record OY730178.1, on the reverse strand, counting down.
TTCAACTAGTTAATTATTATTAATATAAATTATTATGCAAAGCGATATTACTAATGTTTGTATTTATGATTAAACAGCGAAAGTTAATTTAAAGGCGCTAAAAACAGATAAGTATAATTATATTCGACTTCTAAACATATGGCAATGCGAATGCTTTGTAACAAGAGATGCTGGGTACAAATAAAATATGTTTTACTCATTTTTAACAAAAATAATTATTACAAACATTTATCCACCAAACTCTCGATTCAATTAATAACCTCCTTTTTTGAAGTCGATTAAAATGGAATTGTCGTCATTTCTATGTAATTTTAAAAACAATAATGTGATTAATCCTTCGATTGCGGATTCTTGGAAATCTATTGTTATTCTATTGTTGTCGCGATCACCGGTGCTCTTATGGGGCTTGATAGGTTAATTAATTATTAATTATTATTAATCAAAAGTATTATTTGTATTGATTATCTAAATAGCTACTAGGCCGATTGAATAAAATATTATTATTTCTAAATTTATATTTATTTATTTTGGAAATCAAATACAAAATATTTTTTAACACCAGCCTATGGGCAATAGCTGGCCAATAACTCAACGATGCATGTTGAGCTATTGGTCAGAAACAAACATTTAATATTTACACAAACATTTTTTAAATGTTTTACGTTATTCTACGAAATTGTACAAAGCGCATACGTTCGCTCGGAATTTGGAGGCAGATATCAATTTCAATAGTTTTTGCTTTTTTGTTCAAATTCAGCGTATTCAAAAATTGATATTTTGCGTGCATTTTCTACCTGAACTTTCACGGTAGGTGGAAATGACATCGTTTTCAATTTGCATTTTTCCATAAATGTTTTCCTTGTTTTTAGGGTTCTGTGGTAAAACAAGTTAATTGAGGGCACTACTAAAAACTAGGGTGATACTAAATGAGATATGGTGCGAGTTGGCTATAACGATACCAAATAGAAATATCAGTATATAACGTCACGATTTATGCCGCTTTAAACTTAGGTTACATAGTCTCAGTAGGTCTAAGACTGACGCCAGATTGATGACTCAACAGATTGATAGCTAAAAAGTACATGATAATGATAATAAATAAATTATCAGTCCGTCAATAAACTGGTTAGATGTTCAGTTTCGCGTCAATTTTACCAGATTGATTGATTGAACTGATGAGAAACTGATCGTGTAACTTACGTCTTACATAATAAAATATGATATATTTTTTTTAATTAAACCGACTACAAAAAATCCCTATCTCAAAAAATACTAAAGCGATATTGATGAAACTTACAGAATTATCTAAGTAAAACAATACCTATTGCAACAAAAATAGAATTACTTAAATCAGACTTGTTTTTCTAGAGATATGCGAATACAAACATGAAAAACATACATACATATTATACACTTTTAACAATTGGCATATATTTTGTTCAGACGCAGATATCTAGACTAACTTAATAATATAAGTACGAAAACTGGGCAGGTTTCAAAATTATTACAAACTAATGGGTCGAATTAAACGTATTTTTTACCCAACTTAAACTACGGAACCCTAAAAAGAAGGTTGTTAATGTTGTATTGCAGCCGTAGCTCGTAGCTTTTTAATAGTAGCTTCGTTGCATTTTTCAAATTATTGTTCTAATTCACTATTGTTACAAAGTTTAAATGACATAATGTATTTTATTGAGAAAGACACACACTTGACTAACCGCAATGCACCAAATACAGCCAAGTAATAACTATATTGGTAGGGACATTTCCGTCCCTTTCGTGTTTAAAAATTAAAGGTATTAAAAATATTAAAGGTTGTAAATTCCAATTACAATTATTTTAAGCACCTATCAATACATTTAGTAACTATATTAATTGCTCACATGTTACTGTATACACTTTATAATATTATTTATATTAAAACAAAAACTAATTATAATGGAAAATTCAAAATATTATGACGTATCTCTGTTCCTTAGATATTTTGCATTATAAGAACACAATATTAGGTGGTGGCGCTAGGAACTTTAAGGTACAATTCCGTGCATCGCGATCGATTGCGGTCGCGCACGACCTACGACTGTCGTCGGCCGCTCGCGACCATAGTCAGCGTATGAAAATGTATGGCACCGCTTCCGAGGCCCGCGACTGACGCGCGCGGCCTACGACAGTCGTAGGCCCCGCGCGACCGTGTCAAAGTTATATGGCACGGTCGCGCGCGGCTTACGACAGTCGTAGGCCGCGCGCGTCAGTCGCGGGCCTCGGAAGCGGTGCCATACATTTTCATACGCTGACTATGGTCGCGAGCGGCCGACGACAGTCGTAGGTCGTGCGCGACCGCAATCGATCGCGATGCACGGAATTGTACCTTAAATCTCTAAGTTTGGCGTCTCACAAGTTGCATAACATATTCTTGTGCATGTACATCCCGGACAATATTGTCACACCGAGTAAAGGCGTGCCGTTTTGTAACAGCGAAACATAGAAGGAGTTTTAGGGTATGCGCGCACGGGCAACTTAGTTGCTCGGCGATTTATTTGTCTCTCGATCAAGTCTTTGGGTATGCTCTAAATTTCATACACATAGTATGAAATTTCCCGAGAATCAGCCGATAATGGATGCACCCAATATTCTATTTTTCGACGCTTTCTTCGGTTTTTTATTTATTTTTCGAAAGAGACAAATCAATCGCCGAGCAACTAAGTTGCCCGTGCGCGCAAACCCTTAGGGGGCTTGGGGGTTAAAAAAATTAAAGGGCTTGCAAAACTTTTGGCTATAAATTATAGTTAACTTCATGCCTCACAATATTGAGATAACTTTCTAGACGCCCTAAAATGTGTTTTTATTTATACCTTTTTTGGTATAAAAGCGCACGCAATTGTTAAAATTATCAATATTCCTAGTTGCTTATCGTGGCTAATTGCGATTAAATATTATGTCTATTCTCGTGTAGACAGTAGGTACACACTACACGCCTAAAAAGTAATTTATCGCACCGTTATATTTCGTTTAATAGCATAAACAGTTTACACGTCATTAAATCGAATACACTTTTCTGTTCTTATGATATTATCAAAGAAGAAACACGTTGTAAAATTTTTGAATCGTATGAAATCGATTTTTTCTCCAATATTTATCCATACTTTTAAACTTCCATACTATAAGTTCCATAGACTGTGCTAATACTATTTAAAATGCGAAAAATTTCCTTTTTATGCCCAAACTGCTGCACCGATTCTACTTACATTTGGTATATACTTTGAGTCCCGGGAAAGGATAGGATTCTTTTTTTTAATTTCGGGGTAACGGAGTTGCGGGCGTCATCTAGTATTCTAATTAGTGTCCGACCGAAACTGATTTTTCAGCCGAAACCGAAACCAAAACCGAACTTTCGGCCTTACTCTCAGTTTCGGCCGAAACCGAAACCGAAACCGAAACTTGGCAAAACATTCAAAATTACGATTTTTTACTGATATTATTTGATTTTTAACATAAATTACAACTTTATAAACCAAAGAAAAAGTACCACATTGAATTTTTTACTTTTTGCGACATATAATAAATATTAATAATATTTGACGTGAATATGTTCCCTAGAAATTTTTTGTACTATATTCCGTTTTTTTATACGATTCCAAGTTAGTGCAATTATGCCAAAGAAATTGAACCGCTTAAAGCACACTAAACCGGTTCTAAAAGTATACACACGTTTATAACACTCAATTGCATTTCACCAACATAAACTAAACTCGTTCACAGCAAATCAGATTTTTATTTTCTGAACGCCCAATATTCGAGTTTTAACCTCATAAAACACATTTAAGTCCTGTCAGTGTCAGTGTCATGACAGATCGGAAAACATAGACGAAAAAATTGTTAAGGTGACAGTTTTCACAGATGCGTTTGGTTAGCTTGTTTATCGTTTCTTGCTATTTTGTTACTAAAACAACGTAACAAGGCTCCAAGATGATAAAAACGTATAAAAACATCGCGTGACGTAACGTAAACTTAGATTCATTAATCGCGATTAAAAGAAGTATGTAAAATCTCTTTGAAACAAAACGAGATTAACGTCGCCATATAAACGCGTTCATTGTTCAATGAGAACTTAGTTTAATAAAACGAAATTTAAGTGTCATTGGTGAAATTCCCCTTAATGTATTATGACGAAGGATTACCCTAAGAAACAAGAGCATAAGTTATTTCAAGTCATTTTATTTAGGTGCGATTTCACCTAATAAACAGAAAGCGCTTAGTGCACACTAAATCGGTTATAAACGTTCAAACGCGTTTATAGAACCAAATTTCATTTTAAAACATAAAGTTCACAGCAAATCCGAGTTTTATTTTCAGAACGTCCAATGTTGTACGGTTCAACTTTATAATAGCCGTTAAAGTCCTGTCAGTGTAGTGTCACGGCAAATCGAAAATCATAGACGGAAAAAAGATGCGTTTGGGTAGTTTATGTATTGTTTCTTGCTTTTTTGTTGATAAAAAATTTAATTAAGAAATTAAAAAAAAAACCCCGCCAAACGACTTTAAAAAGTAATGAAATAATATTTACTGCCTTTAAGTTCAAATAATTCCTAACTTGTGTAAAGTAATATTTTAGTCCATAATTGTTGTCACGGTGTGTCGGGGGACCGCCAAGTAAACTACAACATACAACCGCCAAGTCGCTGACTATTCAGATTCAGTTCGCTATGAATTTATTGTGAAATGAAATCAAACATAGCTACATTAGCGGTCCCCCGACACACCTTGACAACAACTATGGACTAAAATATTACTTTACACAAGTAAGGAATTATTTGAACTTAAAGGCAGTAAATATTATTTTATTACTTTTTAAAGTTGTTTGGCGGGGTTTTTTTTTTTTTAATTTCTTAATTTAATTTTATTTCATTCTTTTTAAACTTGTGTTGGTTATAGTGCAGAATAATTCCTATCAACAGAATCATAAGTATTCTCATGATTACCATATATCAATGTCCTTTTCGATGAGGCTGTTAATATGAGCCCAAACACGAAACCTCCACTTTGGGTTCATACGAAGCTCGGTTCCTATAGAATCCAGGTGATGCTGCAGCAGCAGCGTGTAAATATTTACTGTTTTTACTTCTTACTGGTTGTCGCAAATAAAATGAGCCCAAACACGAAACCTCTACCTACTCTAAGTTGGCGAGGAGTTGGATATCCTATTGATTACCAGGTGATGGTGCTGCACCAGGCCAACTTTCCATTATTATGTGTATACTTATATTGTATATTCACAAATGTCACGAACTAGAATGAAATATAAAACCCATCAAATGGCTACAAGTTGCTAACGGCCTTTCATGAACCAGATAAACCATGATTGTCCAGCACTGAGCAGGCTGATGATGATGAACTATAGCTAAGAACACTCCCGAACATGTCAGCTTTCAAACAAAAAAAATAAGATCAAAATCGGTCCACTTGTTTGGATGCTACGATGCCACGGACATGAACCAGATAAACCCTGATTGTCCAGCACTGATCAGGCTGATGATGATGACTTATAGCTAAGAACACTCTCGATCATGTCAGCTTTCAAACAAAAAAACTAGATCAAAATCGGTCCACCTGTTTGGATGCTAGGATGCCACAGACAGATACACACACAGACACACAGACAGACAGACAGACACGTCAAACTTATAACACCCCTTTTTTGGCGGGGGTTAATAACGTAACTAGACTCCAAAATGATAAAACAATGTAAAGTCATCGCGTGACGTCACATAAACTTAGATTTATTTATCGTGATTAAGAGAAGATAATGAAATCTATTTGAAACAAAACGAGATTTACATCCCGGTTTCCTGCGTTTAATGAGAACTAAGTTTTATAAAACGAAGTTGTGTGATTGGTGAAATCGTCCCTTAGACATTAACGACGTACTACTGAAAACACAATTAATTGCAGTATAATAATATTATTTTTATGGGAAACATGGACACGACTGCGGTCGAAGTTCAAAACGAAATTACTAAGCAAACTTGCAGTTGAAGTCACATTTGTTTTGCTCCAGAAGGCGTTTTGCCACTAAACCTGAAAAATATACTGAGGGCCGCAAGAGTGAAGCAAGCTTACGGGGAAGTGGGCTAGATAAGATTAGGGTAGGAACGGTTTAAATTCTAAGAGATTGCGTGTTCAATTGTCCATAGTTAAAAGCTAATTTTAAATATTTAAATAAAACGCACCACGCGTAATGCACGCACAAAAGGAAAACAGTGAGGCGAGATGACTTACTAGATAAATCTCGCAAGATAATATACCCTATAATCTCACAGTCAAACAAAATTCTTAAGTAAATAAAGATCACGCACAATATAATCAATTTATCATAGCATTTACTAAATCGTTTGTTTGGGAAACATTGTTATAATAGCACGTAATTTGCCAATAGTTATGTATATTAAATAAGCCTGCGTTTATCGTAGATATAAAATTCAATAATATAATTTCGATAACAATAAGTTTAGACAATTTAATGAAAATAAAACGAAGTGCTAATTTTTGATTTGGGACTAATCTGGAACACATAATCTCAAAACATGATTAAATAGATGGTGGTGAACTGAGCCGGGGCCTCGCTGGCAAGCAAGCATGAGTTAATAGCGAGTAACTGATGAGTTTCGGCGGGGCCGAAAGTTTCGGCTATATTTTGGCCGAAACCGAAACTAAGGCCGAAACTAGATTTTTTGGCCAAAACTGGCCGAAACCGAAACCGAAACCGAAAGTTCGGTCGGTCACTAATTCTAATATTAATAACTTCATTTCCATCGATCGATGTAACTGTAATCAATCATTATAGAATACTAAATTCATCGATATTTTTATGGAATGTCGATGCATTATCAAGAAGGCTTAAAAATGGCTTAATAATAATAATTAACCCATCAAGCCCCGTACGAGCACCGGTGACCGCGACAACAATCTCCGATCGAAGGATTAAATATAGATTATAAAGTCATTTCGCTTGACGTACATCCGAAACTTTACAGCTAATAACTTGGTACTTTACAACAAAACTTCGTGATCTTCTCTGTAATTAACTTAATTGGTCAGAAATAACTTATTATTAACAAAGTTTACGTCACAACTGAACTTAATTGCAATGACAATGTCACAGAAGTAAACTCCGTCTCTGTTTGTCTTGTAATTTAGAAACTTCAATCCTCGAAGTTTCTAGAATTTATTTTTTCAATTAAGTAACTTATTCGACAGATATACATTATAATCCAGTTAACGAGCAGATATATCATCTAATCGTAATACGAGTAAGACTAATTCGCCGCCTATGGACACTCGCAATACCTACTGGAAGATCTCAGGATATATACATTATTATAATTTATACTCAACAACATTCATAGCATATAATTCATAGATAAAACATATTTTATACAGTATATTGTGTAATAATTCAGAAACTTGTAGGCTTGTAATAATACATAATTATGTAACAAATCAAAGAATGGTCTAATCACTAATGTATATCGATCGACGATTGGGGAAGGATAATTGCTCCAAAGTCCTAACTGTTCTGTATAAAAATAACATGATACATACCCAATATTGTTCTACTGCTACAACCTTGAAAGAAACAAGTAATTATGCTTAAAGTTTTAGTAAACTTTGAATATAAAATTATACATTACTTTTTAATATTATAAGTATAACTATTTTACTTGTACAAGCATAATAATTGTAGATTGTAGCCAATATCTAACAATTACCAAAACTACGACTGTATTAATTTATCTCGAACAACACGAATCTAATAAGAAGTTCAAATCTATTCATTTCAGGTTGTTAATAATAATATTGCATTGTTTTAATTCATAGTTATAACAAGCATGGGCATAGGGGGGGGCTTAGAGGATTTAAACATCCCCCACCCAAAACTTCGTAGAGCCCATTGTAACAAATCCCAACACGATTATAACATGCTTCGAAGTTGTACTGCTGAACTCACCAACTGACGGTAATGCACTTGTTGCACTTACCCACCTCAACTTCAATCTCGCAATAATTTTTGGTACCGTACCTTTAGGTCAATAACTATGGAACGTTACGTTTAAAACTAGAATTAACACCTTAAAATCACGAGCGGTTTGGGGCATCTAGCAGCCCAAGTCTGTTAACAATCCTCTGCACTAATAATCAAGTTTACTTCTGAAAAGCTCACGTTACAACCTACCCTTAGGGCGTTTTCACATTATCCGATCCGATATCGGTGTCGGACGCCGATCCGATATCGGGGGTAAGTAAAATGTATGAAATATGTATATCGGCAGCCGTATCACGTATCTTTCGAGAGCAATGCGATAGCAATTATTGCGCGATAATTGCTCCAAAATCGCAATTTCGTATCACGTATCAGCCAAAACAATACGATTGCAATCGATCGCTATACATGACACCATTGTTTTTATATCGAGCAATCGCTCGCGCGATTATTGCTAGTGGATTGTTGATCGCTATTTTTACGTGATAGCCCTGCGGATATCAGGTCATACATTTTACTTACCGCGATAACGGATTGGCGTCCGACACCGATATTGGATCGGATAATGTGGAAACGCCCTTACACGCACTCTCTACTTAGGGCTCCCATACAAAACTGCGAATTCGCATCGCATTACATCGTAATGTCATTTTTATTATGAATTTTGTCGCGAATATGGAGTTATGTGTGACATTATACGATGCAATGCGAATTCGCACTTTTGTGTGGAAGCCCTTAAAGGACGTTTTTCCTGTCATTCGTGTTATCGCCTGCGCGTGGATCTGGTTCGCATGCCGGTGACATGTTGACAACATGTAGGTACCTGGCCGCGCACGTGTTGCCCGATTGACAGGAAACGCATCTATGAAATGATAGGATGCGGCAACTTTTATGCGGACCAGATCGGCGAGCAGGCGTCAGGTGATGACTTGCATGACAGGAAAAGCGCCCTGAATATTTGTTGCACTGAGTTGGTTGCACCAACTTACTTTAAATGTGTAGTTAAAGTAAAATATGGACGCCATATTTGACGATAACCGTAACTACACAATTTTTCTCGGTGAAATATAATGAAATTTGACATAAGGCTCTCAGTGAAGTCATAACAATAATTAACAAAATATTATAATTTCCTGTCAATTTGTATGGATCATTTTTAGGTTTCGTACCCAAAGGGTGAAAACGGGACCCTATTCATGAGACTTCGATGTCTGTCTGTCCGTCTGTCTGTCCGTCTGTCCGTCCGTCTGTCTGTCCGTCTGTCTGTCTCCAGGCTGTATCTCAAGAACCGCTATAGCTAGAGTCTGAGATTTTCACAGATTGTATAATATATCTGTTGCCGCTATAACAACAAATACTAAAAATAAAATAAAATTAATATTTAAAGGGGGCTCCCATATATCAAACGTTATTTTTTTAGCCTTTTTTGCTCGATATCAATAATGGCAACAGCTAGGCACTTGATATTTTCACAAAGGCCTTATTTATATGTCTACTTCAATGTTTAAGAATAATATTAAAATAAAATTAAAAATTAAGGGGGGCTCCCATACAAAAATACAATTTTTGGCCTATTTTTGCTCTATAACGGTACGGAACCTTTCGTGCGCGAGTACGACTCGCACTTGGCCGATTATTTATACTCTCATCCTCATTAACTTTAACAAAATATGTCACTTGGACATTTGTCAAGTTCTGTGGTAATTATTATAACTTATAGTTATTGCTAAAGTTAACCTTATCTGTAACTACAACAACGCCTGTGGTACAACCCACCCTAACTCTTGGTAATTGTTGCAGAATAACAATGGCTCCCACCGGGCGCGGTTGCTGTGGGTGCGCGCTGACCCCGCGCCGGCGGGTCACCGCCGCGCTGGTCATCTTCTTCATCGCCATCGTCATCTCCTTCACCATATTTGGATCTGATATGCGTGAGTAGTTTGGTAGCATGAGGGTTTGTCCACACTTGATCATTTTCGCGTATCAGATCTTGACTGAATGAATCACTAGATCAATACGAGAATCGGCGAGACGATACGCGATCAAGATACAGTATCTATAATGAGTGTGAACGTGGTTTTTGGCCGAACTGTGGCTCACGCGATAAAAGATACGCTATCTTCAAAGTAGGCGTCCACACTTAGGATACGCATACTCGATACGATACGCCTGATACGGATACGACTACTTGATACAAATGTGGACAAAGCCTTAGGCTACTTACAGACGAGCGGCACTTGTTGACGGCTGTCAACGACAGTGCCGTTCGTCTGTAAGAAGATTGACGTTAAACGCCATAAAAGAGCTGCTGGTGAGCTTACCCTTGCCATTTTCCATTCCTTCCCATTCGTATAAGCCACAGGGGCCACACATATGTTATAGGTTCAACGAAAACGTTACTCACTAGCCAAGAATTAGAGTTGTGGCGGTACCGAAGTTTTCTGAGCGCGAAATGTATCACGTGGGTTTCGGCCTGACCGAGCATAACAACCTCGCTCGGTCGGAAGATCTTCCTTTGGCCTCCACGCCTTATTCCCACATTGGTGACCCTCGACAGAACACGCCTCCTTCATCATCATCACTCCCCGCCCCTCCGCACCGCGCCAGCCAGCATCGCCTCATCGGGTACCTCGTCCACTAGCCGCAATGTACTGCGGCCTGGGCGACTCCGCATCGGCATCATCGGGCTTTCTCACTTCACCGACCGGTCAGCAAGCAGAGCACATCTCTCCTGGTCAGCACGTAGCATAGGCCCCGCACGGCAGCTATCCGACTCACTGGATCCCGTGCAGCAGCTTACAGTTCCGATTCACTGGGACTCACTGCAACAGTTCCGACTCACTGGAACTCTCTGGCACTGGCGACTCAAGCGACAAGACTTCAAGATTCGACGTCCGGTCTTCGGGGGGAGTGATGTGGCGGTACCCACATTCGCCTAACATTCCTGCATCGCGCTATCAAAGTTTTCTGAGCGCGTCGGTATATATACGACGGCTGAAATGTATCACGTGGGCTTCGGCCTGACTGAGCATACCACCTCGCTCGTTCGGAAGATCTTCCTTTGTGGCCTTCACGCATATTCCCACAGAGTTATAGAACAAATCGTATATCGCTATGTCATATCGGCAGTATAGACAGAATTATTATTTCGTCAGGTTACATTAGTAAGAAATATTTTTATTCAGTCAGTACAAATTTTACACGCAGCCATTTAAAAATGATTAGAAACTTTAATAAGAGTATAAACTAAAATATAATTACTTTCAAAACAATCAAACTTATTAATAATTGAGAAGTAGCACCTCTAACAATCTTTATTTCCACTAAGTTTTATTTAATTTACGGAGCTCTATATTTTATCTTTGAAGTCCCTTAAGCCTTTGATCTAACGTTGTGCATTTGACACTATGCTAAGGCCTTAACTTAATCCCATAAGCGATTGCAGATGTGCTCAGAGGTAGAGCCCGTATTTAATAAAGTATAAACTATCAGTACTAAAAAGTTTACTCAATGATTTATAATAAGGAAAAAGTATAATATTATATTGAAAAGTTTTAACAAATTGATACGATGACCACAAGGAAGAATCTATTAATTCCTCAGCTTCCGCGAGAACAAGACATTTTTACGGAATTAGAACTATCATATTATTATTACGTCCTTCTCGGGGCTCAAAGCTCTAAAAATACCAAAATTTATCAAAATAGCTTCAACGGTTTGACTGTGAAGAGATAATGTCTCATACTAATAATATTATAAAATACTAGCTGTTGCCCGCGACTTCGTCCGCGATAACATAGTATATTAAGAAAGATGGATAGTTTTCCTCTTTTTGTGGTTCCTTATACAAAGATTAAAAACGGGACCCTATTTAAGCAAACGTCAATAAACTGTCATGTTTCTAACTCAAGAAATGACGGACTTTCATTGAAACTTTCTACCCCAATTTCACCCCCTTGGAGGTAGAATTACCAGAAACGCTTAAATACGTATCCACTCGTTTTTAATCAGTAGCACAAAAATAAAGTTTCATGTTTCTTACTCAAGAAATGACGGACGCTCATTCAAACTTTCAACCCCAATTTCACCCCCTTCGGGGTAGAATTTCCAAAAACGCTTAAATACCTATCCATTCATTTTTAATCAGCAGTCCAAAAATAAATTTTCATGTTTCTAACTTAAGAAATGATGGACTTTCATTTAAATTTTCAACCCCTATTTCACCCCCTTGGGGGTAGAATTTCCAAAAACGCTTAAACACATATCGAATCATTTTTAATTAGTAGCCCAAACATAAAATTTCATGTTTCTAACTCAAGAAATAACGGACTTTCATTGAAACTTTCAACCCCTATTTCACCCCCTTGGGGGTAGAATTTCCAAAAACGCTTAAATACGTATCCATTTATTTTTAATCAGTAACCCAAAAATAAAGTTTCATGTTTCTAACTCAAGAAATGACGGACTTTCATTCAAACTTTCAACCCCTATTTCACCCCCTTCGGGGTAAAATTTTCGAAATTTCTTCCTTAGTGGGTGTCTACTTAATAAAACAATCCTACTCACCAAATTTCGTGGCTGTAACTTTAACAGTTTTTGCTCAGCGATGATGAATCAGTCAGTCAGTCAGTCAGTAAGTCAGTCAGTCAGGACATGTAATTTTATAAGTATAGATGTGAAAGTGTGTCTGTCTGTTGCCTTTTCACGCCCAAACCGCTCAAATGTTCCTGTTTGATGTGTGTGATACTTTGAACCCCGGGATTAAATTCCCGATTTTGCAATGTATACCTATGTTACTTTACAATCCAGGTCATAAACTGTATTTGTCATGTTATTTAATTTCGATTGAAATGTGTTCTGTGGATTAAAATAAATAGATAAATCGGCCAAGTGCGAGTCGGACTCGCGCACGAAGGGTTCCGAAAAATAAGCAAAAAATAGTTTTTTTTTATATAAGAGCCCCCCTTAAATAATTGTTTTATTTAAATTTTATTATTAATTATTAAAATACAAATACTAATAAGTATTTTATGAAAATATCAAGTGCCTACGTGTAGCCATTATTGAAATAAAGCAAAAAAGGCCTAAAAATACGTTTGTTGATATTTGACTTATTTTGTTTTTAGTATTTGTTGTTAAAGCGGCAACAGAAATACATAATCTGTGAAAATTTCAATCTCTCTAGCTATCACCGTTCTTGAGATACAGCCTGGAGACAGACAGACGGACAGACAGACATCGAAGTCTTAGTAATAGGGTCCTGTTTTCTACCCTTTGGGTACGGAACCCTAAAAAATAAAATATTGGCACAACCGAGTTGTGGGTGACATCAAGTTTATAATATTAGTACGGGTAACATAATATTCTAAACCAGTATTTCCCAAAGTGTGGGTCGCGACCCACTGGTGGGTCGCGGGTAGATTTTGGGTGGGCCCTGAAACTATAGGACAATTGTCGTACTCGTTAGATTGTCATTTTACTCGTTCGTTCGTCGTCGTGGGTGCGTGCGGGACGGGGGCAGGGCATTCGAACGCAAACGTAATTGTAAGTGAGTAAGGCTGACGATGATGATATGTCGGTGAACTACGATAAGAGTTGACGGGTAAATGCTGCGGCAGCAACATACCGCTGCTTTTTTGTTTTCATGACACAAGGTGGGCCGCGAACTTTAAATTTTCTTGTAGATGGGTCGCGGTCCCGACAAGTTTGGGAAACACTGTTCTAAACTAATATGGAAACGTACGGAATCGCTTTGCGAACGAAACCAATTACTGTATGAGACAGTTGATGAGTGCACAAAGCTCGTTAGTATAACTATATCCGTCCATCTGCTACCTGTTAGTTCACTAATTGCATTGTTATGGGCATTATTGATTTATGGGTACTGCATTATGTATGGTTAGGTACTAGCCAAAATACTTATTATAACGAGTTGATTGTATAAGGAGGCGTCCACAAATTACGTGAGGTGTTTTTTTGAATTGTTTGACCCCCCCTCCCCCTCTGGTGAGATTTCGTGAGATTTTATTCAACCCCCCACAAATCTCACTTGAGATTTTTCGAAATGTGAGTTTCTTACGTAAACGTTTGGTTTGACAAAATAGTATTATTTTGTTGAGAAAAAAATTACGTGAGATTTGACTCGACCCCCTCCCCCCCCCTAAATACCTCACGTAATTTGTGGACGCCCCCTAACAGAGAAATAGAAATAAAAAACAAAACATTTTGTCAAAACGATAAAAAAAGTTTGGGTGGATCAGCCCTAACTACTTAAATAGGGGTAAAATCACTACCGAACATAACAGAATATAGAATCTCTTCCTTTTTGAAAATGGAAAAATAAAATGTTGCTCGATTCTTAAATAATGTTAAATTACCCGCTTAGCACATAAAATTTCATCAAAAGCAGTTCAGCTGTTTCAACGGAGTTTGCCAACAAATACCGGACATGAAAACTAGATGAATTTTACACATAACAGGTTATTGGTAGATCAGTGATCAACCGTGTCGTCATTGGTAGATCGCGATGAGACAGAGAATTTCATGGTGGACCTACATAGTTTGGTAGCGTTATGTAAAACACAGGATCGCAGCAAACATTAAATTGACAGAACTCAGCCAAAATTAATGACGTAGGTCCGTCAACTGCCTATGAATTATTAATTTCTTCGATGATAAGTTTTCGCCAACGATCTTAAAGTTATGTACGATCTGTATAACCGGCAGGTATATTAGGTAGCATAGGTCAAAGTTTCCATTTCGTCCAGCAAATTTCAAACCTAAATATTCTATGAGGCCACCCACGTATTCAATTGCGGTATAGACTTTTGAAAATCGTATTTTCTCTCTGCTCGTTTAAAATCTAAAACAAAAAAACATCATATGAATCTAAAGCATATTAAATGGGACTACCAAGTTTTAAATTAAACGCAGAATTATCGTTAAATTTTTAAACCCGGTTTTATTGACAATGACAAAGGACTGGAAAATCGGAAAAGGTTTACGGAATATTGATTTGCTGTTCAATTGTCACACTGTAAAAAAAAACGACTTTGTTTTAGACTATGTAGTGACTATTACATTTTTTTATGCTATGAAGTGACTATTACATTTGTTTTATACTATGTAGTGACTATTACATGCTGCTAAAATAATTGATCGTGTAGTGTGCGCCCTTCCTTAGAAGAGATAGGTGAACATTTTTTTCGAAACTCAGCCTAAATTTTAGGGAGGATTCGGGATTTTCTGCTTTACAATTTCGAGTATTTTTAATCTTTTAGAGCTTCGTTTGGCTCGTTGAATATTTCCGAGTAAAATAGCTATTTAAATACTACAGGCCCTTTAGCTTTTTATCGCTTCTTTATAGAATAGCCGATCAAAATATATGCATTGACTGCGTTCGAAATTATGAAGATGACGTTCGACTCGTGTAATGTCAAGTCCATACATTTTGTTCGGCGCGACTCTACAAAGAAGCGATAACGAAAAAGTCATGGCTAAAAGCAAATCACTTTGTAGTAGTTTGCTAATTATATTATGCGTTATTGACTATTGTGTAATTAAAATATATAACATGGCCCTTTGATTATTCGTATGTAAAATATGTTGCACTAACTTATAGTTATCTACTATCTACCCAAGAAAATAATTTGCCATAATAAATAGAAAAGACGGGTTGCATTCCGGGAGTGCCGGCAGAAGTGAAAACTTGATTATTAACGTTGTGCATTATTTTTTTCAACCCATTTTTTATGAAAATTGATTTTTAAAAAATCGATTTTTTTAATTAATCGAAACCCTTACAATCGATTAAATTTTTAACCCATTTTTTATGAAAATCGATATAAAAAAAATCGATTTTTTTAATTACTTAATCGAAACCCTTACATTTTTTGTAACCCATTTTTTATGAAAATCGATTTTTAAAAAATCGATTTTTTTAATTAATCGAAACCCTTACAATCGGTTAATTTTTTTTAACCCATTGTTTATGAAAATAGATTTTTAAAAAATCGATTTTTTTAATTAATCGAAACCCTTACAATCGATAAAATTTTTAACCCATTTTTTATGAAAATCGATTTTTAAAAAATCGTTTTTTTTAATTTATCGAAAGTCGAAACCGTACCGAAACCGAACCGTAATCGTATATATATATATAATTGTGATATGGGTTTCACATGGGTTTATATCACAACTATACAATCGATTAAAAAGTATCGACAATCGAAAAAAAAACAATCGATTATTCGATTAATCGATTTCGATGTTACAACACTACTCTCCAACCGTCTTACGGTTTTTCGATCAACACGAGAATCTGACGCGAGTTTCACAGTTTTTACCCATCCCACAAAAGTGTTCAACGCCGCTAAAGAAGTTTTCACTTCAAAAAATATGGACACATGGAAAAGCCGCCGTAATTATTCGAGAAATCATAACAGAGATCAGAACTATTCTAATTTTCCGGGTTTATACCTAACGTGACCATTATTTTTTTTTGTCAGAGCGGGACATCTACGGATCCACCCCCCCAATTTTTCTTTTATAATAAAAAGACAATTTCATTTTCATTTTATTATTAATTATAAAAGTGTAGAGGTAAATATAATTGATTGAGTATTTTGTGAATGTCTAGTGCCTATCAAATTATTATTTTAAATGTAGGTACTTTGTGTAACGTTCAAATTTTTGTTGAATAAACGTTTATTTATTTATCTGTGTTAGCAAATTTAATGGCTAACTAACCACATTTGTTGAATGGGAGTGCGTTATTTCCAGGTATTACACAGACATTAATTCAAACATAAAAACAGTTTTAAATTGTCGTTTGGTCTGTTTGAAAAAGCGGGACAATTTAGGCCTCGCGGGGGACAGCGGGACAGACTGCCTCAAAGCGGGACTGTCCCGCCCAAAGCGGGACGTATGATCACCTTATTTATACCTATCCAAATCCAAACAGCAGTTTAAACTTGAGTAAACGGACATGCTATACTGTACTTACTCGTCGAAACATGGCGGTAGCGGTCAATGACCCCCTGTCAAAAACTTGTCATTTTCTATACAAAACCGCGATTGACAATGAAGTGTCAGATGTTGTCAATCGCGGCTTTGTATAGAAAATGACAAGTTTTTGACAGGGAGTCAATGACCGCTATCGCCATGTTTCTCCGAGTACAGTATTGCTAAGTACTCACATACGGTTTTGCTCAATCGAGCAATAACGTCGAGCAAAACCCGCGGCTCAGGCTTTCGTCCACACATTCAGCATTGCTCGATAGTTTTATTCTAAATCGATATATTTCATTCCATCAATCCGGCTCGGTCCGGTTCCATCAATCCTTCGAGCGGCTCGATGCGAGCCTTCGAGCTGTCAGTTTTGCGGTCCACAGTAATTATTACTCGATTTGGAGTAAAACTATAGAGCAAAACCGTATGTGAGTACTTAGCATATAGCATACTTTTGCATTTAAGGATTCTGTATTAATTATAACTTTACCATTATAACAATCATAATGAATAGTAAACCCGATAGCTCATTAAAGAACTTAGAGACTTCAGCGCTTCTTAATTAAAATATGTTTGAGTATTAGGTTCAGAGAGAAGTTCGATCGAAGTCTTGTCATAACGGAAACTTAAGTAGCTGCACTCCACTCAGGCGTATGCACGTGACTATGAAATTGAATAGACATTTTCTGAGAATAATTTGACAAGACAACTATTTAAGCTACTTACGAGGGCTGCTTTAGATGTACACTGTCTCTTCCAGCTAAAATTTATCAGCTACTATAAAATGTTCCAATTCATTTTCAAGTAATCATACTTCTTCAAAATCTTTTTTTTAGAATTGGCCATTACCAAATAGGTAACGAGCTTTTTTCTGACGGTGGGACACTTGCAATACTTGCAAGCTTAAAAAGTACAAAATAATAGAAATACTGATATTAATATAATATATTAATATAAATATAAAATTAAGGTGCAAAATGACAGATTACCTTTGCCAACCTTTCGCTTTGTCTATTCTTCATTAATATTTTTTCTTTCCTTTCTATGTTATGTTTGCGCGAAGCAAGACAATTTCTAATAAAATACGTGCAACTAAAATGGTATCTTATAAAGATTAGAGCGGGCTTCTAATTCAAAAAGCTAATACTTAGCACATGTGTGTCAAGTAGCTCTGAGCAGTGTGTCGCTTTTTGTTCTCTAAAACTGCAATAACTCAAGGGCCTTCTAACCTTTATAATGGTAATTGTTTCGCATTTCCGCTGCAGTAGGCGGCGGACTTTGTGAAAGGTCCTTATGTTAAAATTTTAAAATATCCTGTAACTGTATCAGCTGTCCTCAGAGAGATTTAACGATTACTTGACTTTAATTTAATGAAGAGTTTGACAGAGAATATAATATTATGAAAATAATATCAAACTCTTCATTAATTTAAGTTACATAACTTAATGTCTCTGAGGCTGCCTAATGTTTAAATATCATAGTTAGAACCTAAAATTAAGGCTAATTGTTAAGTGTCTGACTAAAGTTTCGATTTCGGTTTCGTTCATTTTTGACGAAAATAATAATTTACATCCAAAACTTCAGTTTTATCGAAATCACAGCTGAAACCTGAATTGAGTTTTTAAAAAAAAGTTATTGATTTTTTTAATGTATTTTAAAACCTTATTATTAATAATATTGATATTTAATAAAAAAACCTTACAAAAATGTTTTTTCAATTAATTATAAGCAATTAAAACTTCATGAAATTTTAATAAAGTCACGTGACTTATAAACGCGCCATGATTGAGGTGTGACGTTAAAATGTTAAATACATTTCAATAGTATACGGCAATATTACCCTTATTTCTTTAATAATTAAGGTCAAAATTGTTTGCGCTAACTATGTTTATTGTTTGCGATAACTATTATGCCATGTACGTAGCTAAACTTTTTAGTAAACCCACAATAATTAAACTGATGCTCCTATGCTTCTTTATTGTAAAACAAACTCAATTTTAAGTACTGAAGGTGTGTTTTGGTTTTCAGTTTTAATAAATTTAAGGCTTATTTGGATTTAGAAGTACGCCTCCAATCAAAACATTCGTTTGTTAAACAATACGTGGTATGTCAGTTCTACTGTTTTTATTGTTCTGTTGTGAAGATTAACATTGTGACGTCACACGCGCTCGTGCCGGAGTGTCGGCGTGTCTTCGGTATTTACTATTTTTATTTTGAAATAACTTTTGAATTATTGCGAAAAACAAAAAAATAAAATTTGTTTGTTATAAAACTTATGTATGATCTTTCCATTTATCAAAAAAAAAATTCTGTTGAAATAATCATAATAATTCACAATTCTAAAATAAGATTTTTTTTAGTTTTCTAACGTTGCAGTTACGTATATTATATCTTTAAACGAGCAATTCTCGTATTTAATTGGAATCTCAGAATCGGCTCTAACGATTTTCATGAAATTTAGTATATAGGTTTCGGGGGCGATAAATCGATCTAGCTAGGAATCATTTTTAGAAAATGTCATTTTATTCGTGTTTTATCGAATACCGAGCAAAGCTCGGTTAAATAGCTATTTATTATAATATTATAGAGACAAAAGCTAAAATCCTTGCTTTAAGCTTACGGCAACACGCAAATCTAATGTTTCTCTTTTATACTCTTTTGCTTCCCCCAGGGCTCGTGGCTTGCAACAGATTATGAATTTAAAAACCGACTTCCAAGGTAAAAACAATAATAACATCCTTATAATATGAACTAAAAAGTATTAAATAATTTTTCCTATCTCATGGTGCCTTTTTCCGAATTCGGCTAATACTCAACTATTTCTGTACTCAATCTTCATAATTTTGAAGTCGGTACCAGATGTAGCTGAATCCAGATGCCAGAATATTTGAAACATATGTAACTGGCACCGACTTCAAAATTATGAAGATTGAGTACAGAAATAGTTGAGTTTTAGCCGAATTCGGAAAAAGGCACCATGAGATAGGAAAAATTATTTAATACTTTTTAGTTCATATTATAAGGATGTTATTATTGTTTTTACCTTGGAAGTCGGTTTTAATTTTTTGTTAAAAATAATAATTTCACTCTTTTTAGTTACCTAGTAAAATCATCGCGTACTATACGTAGATAAGGGCCGATTCACACCGAAATGGCAGAGGCGAGGCGAGCAGTTTCAGTGTCATATGATTTTAAACTTTATCTTCATTATTGTAATACATAGTATCGCTTGAGAAATCGACGCCGCCGGCGGCCGCAAGAGGCCACGAGCGTCCACGGGCGGCCGTAGATTTCTCAAGCGATACTATGTATTACAACAATGTAGATAAAGTTTAAAATCATATGACACTAAAACTGCTCGCCTCGCCTCCGCCATTCCGGTGTGAATCGGCCCTACACCTGTATATTATTCTACGTATCTTATAACAATTTTTTAACAGTCACACTTACAAAATAAAATATCAGCTGCAGATAATTTTAAACAATACATTTAAAAAAAATCGAAGTGGACACGTGCTAGGGCCGCGCCAAAGCGGAATTTTACCAGCGGCGAGGCTTTCAGTGTCATATGATTTTAAACTTTATCTTTATTATTGTAATACATAGTATCGCTTGAGAAGTCTACGGCTGCCCGTGGCTGCGATTGGTAATTAGTGTGACAGTGCACTAGCATGTTACTTGTATTATCAAAGCAACTTACTTCTCAGAAGTAATGTCAAATGTGTGCCTTACGCTCTGGAGATAAGGTTGAATATTTTGTTATGTTCAATTTTGGTGACATTGGTGACCCTGACGTGGTAATGATGATGATGATGATGAATGTTATTTGTATAGTAGCATATGCTTTCAGTTCTTAAAACAGCACCTAAGCCCTCAAACTTGTATCTATAAGGAATCCGGAGTTCTCTTAGTATCTTCGGAACCATAGTATACCTTGGTGCAAAATGTTGTGTTTTGGTAGCATATACTTAGGATGCTTCTCATAAAACCAAAATCACCATATGTTTCTATATAAATTTCGAGGAGTTCCCTCGATTACTCATGGATCCCATCATCAAGTCACCACTTTTGTGAACATGGTACCAAATTGGAGTAAAACCTAATACAACAAAACAAAAATTTCGAAAATCGGTTCACAAACGGCGGAGTAATCGTTGAACATACAAAAATAAAAAAAAATAAAAAATAATATCCACAGCCGAACATATAACCTCCTCGTTTTTTGAAAGTCGGTTAAAAAGTGAATTGGCCTTTAAAAGCTTGTTGTTCAAGTTTTTCTTGCATTTTCCTCTTCTCTGTCTACATTTCGCATTTTTTCAGTTTTCTTTCAGCATTAAACAGCCACATCCTTTCAGCATTTTCATAACAACATAATTAAAAAGTATTCCTTTGAAATAATAATTTTAAAATGATAATATTTAAAATGAAAGAAAGACATAAAAATTATAAATAATATTATGGATTGCATGTAAAGTTTGGTAGGTATTTGGGTACTTAATACTCGTAAGTAATATATATTTATTTTACATTACAAACTTTTTGGTCGAAATTCAAAATTGGAACAGGAAGCACAACACTCAAGTAAACTTTTACTTTTTACCCGACTACGGCAAAGCAAAAAGGAGGGTTATGATTTTGGCCTGTATGTATGTATGTATGTATGTATGTATGTGGGTATGGATGTTTGTCTGTTCCCTCGTTACTTTAAAACTACTTGTCCTATTTAGACAAATGAGGTGTTATTGGAAGCGTCTTGATTGTCCGCTGGTTATAGGCTACATCACTTTACGTAAAATTGATTATAGCGCCATCTAGAGCACTTAAAGTATAGAGCAAAAAAAAAATTTTTTCCTGACTATGTTGTGTGGGGTATCAAATGAAAGAACTTTGTTAGCACATTTTAAATATATAAATTTTATTAGCTATTTTCCACGGGTTTGCTTGCAATCACCTGATTATTGCAGGAATTCATGATATCACTTCAATACAATATGAAACAACAATTAATTATATATACCTTCACCCTCGGCTGGATCTTGGGGGGGCGCAGCCCCCCCAAACCCCCCTCCCCTTCCTGAACATGTAGTCGCGTCGTTAGTGTTGAGTTTTTACCCGACTACGGCAAAGCAAAAAGGAGGGTTATGATTTTGGCCTGTATGTATGTATGTATGTATGTATGTGGGTATGGATGTTTGTCTGTTCCCTCGTAACTTTAAAACTACGTGTCCTATTTAGACAAATGTTATTGGAAGCGTCTTGATTGTCCGCTGGTTCTACGCTACATGACTACGTTAAATTGAATATAGCGCCATCTAGGGCACTTAAAATATAGAGCAAAAAAAAATTTTTTTCCTGACTATATTGTGTGGGGTATCAAATGAAAAAACTTTGTTAGCACATTTCAAATATATAAATTTTATTAGCTATTTCCCACGGGTTTGCTTGCAATCACCTGATTATTGCAGGAATTCATGATATCACTTCAATACAATATGAAACAACAATTAATTATATATACCTTCACCCTCGGCTGGATCTTGGGGGGGCTGCCCCCCCTCCCAAATCCCCCCCCCCCCCCCCCCCTTCCTGAAATTGTACAATATCCTTAATATGGTCGTCGATTATTTGAGGAGTTGGGAAGGTTAAGAAATTTATCGAGCTAATTTTAGCCCCAAAATAATTGAAATAAAAATAAAGTTTAAAAAACTAAAACCCGACTACTAAGACGCGCTCTAAAAAGTACGAAACAAGAAAACAGTTTAAAGGGATATGGAAATGTTTAAAGGATAGCCGTGGTCGTATGCCACCTACTATTATAGCAAAACAGATTCATTGTAGATAATAAAATTGGGCATACATACGACCACGGCTATCCTTTAAACATTTCCATATCCCTATAAACTGTTTTCTTGTTTCGTACTTTTTAGAGCGCGTTTTAGTAGTCGGGTTTTAGTTTTTTAAACTTTATTTTTATAAATTAACGTGTATCAAAAGGGAATAATTTGTGCACGTTTGTAGGACGACGGGTCTTCAGACCATGGGGGTGACATTAAATTGTAATACGAGTATCTATGATTCTGAATCCAAAACGTCCACGGACGCGTCTCCGCGCCCCGTTCATACTGCTGTCTGCGGACGCAAAAATATACAGCCAGCCAGATCCTGTTCGGGCGTCCATCCCGCGAGCCCGCGACTTACGGACGCGTCAGATAATTTGTTCCCAGTTTTATGTTTGTTGAGGACAGCGGCATCGCTCCCGAAAAATGTATAGTGAGTGCATATAAACTAATTAAAGTGAAATGTGAGAAATAGACTCAGTGCAAATCAGTGTTTTTACAAATAGACTTTAAAAAGTGAATTACGTTAAATCTGTGGCAAATTAATTAATTAAATAAAAGATAAAATATAGTTAATTTAATAAGTTAATAAGTTATCTAATATATACAGGAAAAATTAGTTGTGTAACATATGTAGTTTGAAAAATATTAAGAAAATTGTGTGTAAAAATGTGTAAATTCTATTAACTTTTATGTTTACTTAGCTATAATTATGTTAAAATATAAGTGGTGATACTTAGATTAAGGTACATACTCGTATTGTGGAACGATGAATAAATAATCTCCCGAAACGCGTTTTAATTACCTGGCTCACGGAAAATGGGGAAAATAGGGGAAAAATAGCCGTCTCCGATAGCAAAAGTGAGACAGAAAACATGCGAATCGGAGCGGCTTACTATATGGCATTCGCCCGAGCCAGGTAAGCGAGGTGCGTTTCGGGAGCAATGTTCTCCTCGACTCTCGTGTGTTTTATTCACGCCCCCGCTCTGCAAGATTACCGGTGTAGCCTCGGTCTTCGAGTCCGATCTGAGCCAGCGGCGAAAACCTATGGGCGAATACAGTCTCGAACAATGTTGTTACGTCGTATATTATATCCTCTTTGCTTTATGTAGTAAACAAAGTTCAGGTTTCAATCGTTCATTGAATGCATTGCTCTGCCACGTTGCAATGTGAACTGACCCGATATCAATGAAAGTTCCGTGTGGTAAGAATCTCGTTGTAGTTCGTAAAGTTCGTTAAAATCTTACACGCTTCGACTTGTTCTCAACTTTGCATCTGAGATAGTTCCTCGATTCTACCAAAATTATGGAATATTAATGCAGCGTGTCTTGTAACTTGCAAGTCATCTCTAGACCTATTTAGACCTAAAGAACTAAAAATTACTTTTCATAAAAATATAATGTAACGCGGACTAAATTAAACAAATTATGAATCATACTATACTAATATGATACAATATACATGCGAATGTGTGTCTGTCTGTCTGTTACCTCTTTATGCCCAAACCATAGAACCGATTTGGCTGGAATTTGGTATGAAGATATTTTGAGTCCCGGGAAAGGACATTGAAAACAGTTTATCCAAAATAAATGTACGGTTCCCGCGCGATACAAAATTTTATTGCAACGGAGTTACGGGCTTCGTCTAGTATACTATACACATAACATTACACACCTTTATTTTATGTCCACAGCACTTCCATCTGATAAATTATAAGGGATCTATAAATAAAATGCTTTACGGCCTTCAGAGTCTATTTTTATCAGATATAGATAATAATTTTCCTTATCAAGAAACACGTAGAACTAATTGCCTTTCCCAAAGTGGGCGATAACGCCCCCTTGTGGGAGCTGAGGGCTCGGCGGGTGTGGGACCCAGAAAAAATTGGACCTTGTATGGAGCCCTGGGGGGTGATTTGTAATTTTATTTCATTTGGATGCATTTTAAATTATGCAGTTAACTATTCCCTCATATTAGTTTTATTTTTCTGTCTAGCAAGTTTTGAAGGTGACTTCTTTGTATAATATATATCATATAAATATGATTTTGTTAAACGAAAATCCCGGAATTCCGGGATTGGAGAAAATTCGGGAATAAATACAAATTAAGTCAGTGGTAATGGGAAAAATATGGTATGAAAACAACTAATTTAGCATTTTGTATTTATTTTTATAGCGGCTAAAGCCCTTTAATTTAAATAAAGATAAGAAAGTAGGTGGGCGGGGGCGGGGTGACCTATTAGGAGGGCGCTAAAAATAATTTGTTCTCAAAGTGGGTAGAGACAAAATGAGTTTGGAAACCCCTGACGTAGAGTATGCTTAGAGATAGTATACACAACTCTAAGCTACAGGACTATAATAGCGCGGTTGGTGTAAACTTTCCTAAGGTTTTAAGTTATATTGTAAGGACTTTTAAATTTTATTATAAAGACTATTTTAATGTTTTAAAATTGACATTTTCTTTGAATTTATCATTGACTCTCTTCGCAATAAAAACAGACTAGAGATTAGAGAACTTTCTGGGGCTATTATTTGTAAAGACACGGAATAGACTATACCCATTATAGATATTATATCTATTTCTTTTTCGCGGAAGGCTCTCTCATAGTATATTTTCAGTAGAGTGGATCAGCAAAGTTGTGTATACTGAAACACTGTATGTAGAAAAAATTCAAGTAAGAGGGCGACTAACCCAAAATATCAAACATAGTCCTTCTCTCTTCACACTCACTTCTTTCATAATATTACGCCAGATGAAAAAGGACGATGCGATGCGGATTCATCGCCAAATTATTTTTTTCTCAATAACTTGATAAATGTACAATATTTAAAAAATCCGCTAGGTCGGTTTCTTAATAATAGAATTTTATACAATGTGTTAAAATACTAACTTAGTTAAATGCACGGTTATGGCAATAAATGAAAATTTCGTGAAAATTAGAAGCTTTTATGATTTTTTCTATCGAGAAAATTTTAAGATATCGTGTTTTTTCTCAGATTGAATTCTTGGAAATATAATGTAGTATCTAATTTTAGAAAATGAAACAATTCGGTGCTTATTTTCAAGTATAAAAAACGCCCCCTTAATGTAGGTACGTTCATGGAAAATCTCATAGTAAAAGAAATTTAAAAAGTTAATCAACTGGAATATTTCCAGTTGATTAACATTTTAAATTTTAAATTTCGAATAGAATAAACAATGAAACTGACTTTAATATAATTTAAAATTTACACAATTTAAATTTCGAATAGAATAAGCCTTTAATATTTGAAATTTTCTTGCAGCGCGCCTCCCCAGGGAGGATGAGATGGAGGAACACATTGCGGAAATGCAATCGCACCTGATGTATTTGGAGTCAATGTACCGGAACCGCCAGGAGGATATACTGGCTTTGCAGGTGAGTTATATTTAGCTCCAGTCTTCCCAATCTGGGTTCGCGGTTGGGGAGCATCGCAATAAAATCACCAGTCATCTCGCAGAGATGACTGGTGATTTTATTTTTATTAGTTTGGGCTGTACGCATGTAACGGAATCATTTGAACATGATTTTTACCTATCTCCGGTAGTCTAGTTAATTCGAAACTTTGCACACGTATTAAGAGCCAATGACAATTCAATTAATTATTGTGTTTTTTTTTGTTTTTTTTTAACTATTATAATTTGGTTGCAATATTTAATACAATATCATGGAAACTTATAAGCTCCAGACAGGGCCGTGCATCCTCATTAAAACAATATAAAAGACCATGGGATAAACAGGTTGGGAAGGCCTGCTCTAAAGGGACTTTGCTGTCGGTCAACTGAAACGCTGCCAAGGCTTTCACGGCTGAATAAGCTTCGACATGATTTGGTTGCTATTAGTGTTATCAGTAATAGAACAAAATAGCTATAGTGGATATAGCACTAATCCGATAAAATCCGATATAATCTGTAAGGCTTATAGGGTCTATAATAATTAGTAATCTAAAATTGAATATTATATTATGTACCCAATACCCATAACACTTAGTATCCAAATTATGATAATTTATTATGGTACGTCGTGCGAAAAGAGTCCAGCATTTTTACTTGAAAGTAATAATTATTATTTATTGTACAATGTACCATCGAGGAAATAGATTCCTAGGCAGTTGACAGACCAGTCGGATCATGTCAATTCAATGGTGATTAGTGATTACGATCTGTCGGCTGGGTTTGACGTAACGCAAGCAAACTACGTAGGTCTCCAATCTGCCTAGGAATCAGCTTCTCTGATAGTACATACTACATGTCTATTGTCTATACCGTCGAAGAAATTGATACATATAACATAGGCAGGTTACGGACGTACGTCATTTTATCGGGTTATGACGTCAATTTAATGTTCGTCGTGATCTGTCTGCTGGGTTTGGCTGATGGGTTAGTTCAGACCGCAATGCGACGCGTAGATGCATTTCTAAATTTGTACTGAATTGACATATTGGAATGTCACCTCGCGCAATTGAAATATCTGTCAAATCCATACAAATTTATGCCGCGCCGCGCCTCGCCTCGCCTTGTCGCGTTGCGGTCGGAATCCACCCAGGCTGGTATAAATAGTCAGTACACAAGATGCATCTCGGTCGCAAGACACGCTTCAGGCTCTGTGATTGGTTGGCTGTCAAAATTTGGTCCAATCACAAAGTCAAACCGCGTCTTGAGACCGGGTCGCATCTTAATTACTGTCGACTATTTATATTTGACAGATTCGCAAGACGTCTCACGCAATTGAAATATGTCAAATCCATACAAATTTATGCCGCGTCGCGCTTCGCTTCGCCTCGTCGCGTTGCGGTCTGAATTGACCCTTAGGGTTAATTCAGACCGCCCGCGCCATCCATCGCCGCCATAGATCCGCCATCTGCGTGTGAATATAATAATAATTAAATATTGTGTTGTGTGATGTGCAAAATAAATATTTTTTATTTCTTATTATTATTAATTATTATTTAATACTATTATCAATACAACTCGGATACTGAAACCCGCGTTGTGTTACAGTCCCGGAGTGACACACGTAATTTTTATTAGTTGGGGGCGAAAAAAGGGGGCGTAAGTTTGTTGACGAATGGATTAAAATATTCTATTGTGATTTTTCAGTGCTCAGAGAGATTAAATGATTGATCAACTTTAATTTATTAATGAACAGTTAAACAGTCTAACTGTTCATTAATTTTAATATTAAGACTTGATATTAAAGTTAGTAATCGTTATCTCTTTGAGAGCAGCGATAAGCATTATAGTAACATAATATTAAACCTTTTTACCTCAAGTAACATAATATTAAACCTACGCAATAAGCCTTTGTGCCGTAGTATGTTATGAAATAAGAATAGAACGTAGAGAAAAGGAAACAATTATTGCAAAGATTAAATGGATGGTCGTTTGACCAGATATTAGACTTCTAATAACAGGAAACCAGGTCATTTTTATTACTTGTCATTGTTATTTTTATTATGTACCATTGTTATTTTTCTAGCTTAACCAGTAATTCCAGTATAATATTATAGGGTTCTCCACAATAATTATTATTGTTGGATAATCCTTTGTGTGTGCACGGAAGAGTGATAGGTCACTTTCATTAATCTGTGTTGTGTGTTCAGTACACATTGCAACGTGTCAATGGAATGCGATTTTTATTTCAGTCATTTAAAATTGAACTCTATTTACTACACATGATGATAAGTACACAATAATAATTTATATTGACTTGCCACCCACTGGGATGCCTGTTTAAAATTTAAACGGCTCATTTAAAAATGCATTGCAACACCTCGTGATGTTGCATTGTGAATTGACCCTTACTAGAAAATTTTCTTACCCTACCACATAGAGGAAAATAATACACGGGGCATAGCACAGGGATGGCGAACGCGCACGCGTGCCACCAATGGCATGTGACATAAAATTTGGAGCACGCTACTGATACCGAAATAATTACATGTATTATTTTCCTCTATGAATAATTAGCTTACCAATAATGAAGGTGCTATCACCTCCTCAAAATTTGCCCAAGTTGGTGCTCACTACGCAGACATGGTGAGCACCAAATTAAGCAAGTTTTGAAATTCACATCGGATCACAAAAAATAATTAAATGGCTTCATGACTTCTTCAGAAAGATTACTTCAAACCGTTGGCCGTTGATGCGAAAATATTCGCATCCTTGCCTTGCTTGAATTATTGTATGTACTAGGGCCTAGCACATACAATAATTCAAGGCGTTTTGCTTACGAGTTCTCCGCAATGCTTGGCAAACTGGTCGCTTGCCTGAGCTGCTGTTTTTTGAGCATAAAACCTAGAATCTATCTCACTTTTTTTTTCTAGGCCAAAGTAAGTGGTCGCAACTTCACTCGGATCCGCGGGACATACGGTCGCCAGGACAAGGAGACTCCAGTCCCGCCTCATATCACTGCGCTCATCAAGAACCTGAACGGTCAGTAACAATAATGTGTTTAGTTCACCTGGCCGGTTGCAATGGCTTGACCTACTTCCTGAATTTTAATTTTTTGACGTGATAACGTCTTATAATTCGATATGGGGTGCGCGCCCGAAAAACATGACAGTTCATGCGGCGTTGCCTCGCTGACAGCTGCTCTGAGGCGTTCCATTTATCCTCTCAGCAACCGTGCTCAACCCACCTGGGCCGCGCTCTTTGTTTCGATTATATTACGTATTTCGATGACTTAGAGAATACTTTTGTATGAAGAAGTTTGGTTAGTTATGACCTTTGATACATTGACCACATTATGAATGAAAAATACATAAACAATCTGTGAGCTATTAGTATAATTTCGGCTATTTAAAATTGTGCTCTATTTCCTACGTGTCAAGGTATGACTTGTGCTTTGTTCGAAGATTTTACTGGATTTCGTCTTTGTTCGAATGTATGTAGCGTTTTGTATTGCGAATAGTTTATTTTACTCATTATAAATATTTTTAGACAATAATTTGAAAGAAATACATCGAAATAACTTTAGGTTACAGTCGAAAAAGTTTGTTTCTATTTATAGAGATTCGGAAGCGAGGGTTAAGGGGTTAACAAAACTATGTGATAATGCTTTATGGTGCGTTACGTGTATTAGTACCTTTTAACTATTGCGGTGCGTTCGACGCGTACGGCACGTACGAAGCTGACAAATGTGAGATCAGCATAAAATTCACTGTGAAAGTATTAACTCTGAAAGAGTTACTTTAGATTTCTATAAAATGTGCTGATGAAAAATGCGCTGAATGTAATGAATTTGACGCCCTAAAATATTGTCATTGAGTTTTGTTACAGCCTGGATAAGGTGTGGAAAATCAACGATAGATATTTTGCGAATACGATTAGAATCGTGATTTTCCGATTAGTTCGCATACAAGTTGCCCGCATCATATAATTTCATAGTGTATGCGGGCAACACGTGGTCAGGGGTATGTTTTACCCGCATGCAGACCAGATCTCCACGCTTTACAACTCACATGACAGGAAAAGCGCCCTAATGGTCGTACTCGAAAAGAATTATCCGACTTAGGTGGAATAAAAAGTCAGTGAACTGTTTAAATCCGCTTGGGATTTGTGGAGCACGCACAGGGTGGTTGACACAGATAATAATACCACATCAAAGGATTACCGCTAAACATGCCGCGCTCAAGTCACTTGCATCGCGAATTTTAAATTATGTTAGTATGGCTAGTATTGCGGTATGTCTAGTATTATGATGTGTATTTACATTGTGTGTGTCCCTTGTATTGATTTATAAGCTCAGGTGACAGACCTATTAGGGTCAATTCAGACGGCAACGCGACGAGACAAGGCGCGAGGCGCGGCGCGGCATAAATTTGTATAGATTTGACAGATTTCAATTGCGTGAGACGTCTTGCGAATCTGCCAAATCCATATAAATTTAGAAATGCATCTACGAGTATGCGTCGCGTTGCGATCTGAATCAACCCTTATCTAGGGCACATTTTCATTATAGTCCGCGCGGAACT
Source organism: Polyommatus iphigenia (assembly GCA_963422495.1). Lineage (NCBI taxonomy): Eukaryota > Metazoa > Arthropoda > Insecta > Lepidoptera > Lycaenidae > Polyommatus > Polyommatus iphigenia. The sequence continues at coordinate 27,623,738 of OY730178.1, read as the reverse complement.
AGTTGGCCGCTCTGCCGGTATTGAGTATATGGGCAGAGCGGCCAACTAGTTGCGCGCGGACTATAGTCGTTAACTCGTGCGGTATACAGCATACGGGGAGTCTATGACAACTAATGGCGCATTTTGATTGGTCGTGGTATGCGTTTCAGAAATCTCCCGCACCCCGCATGCGGGCCCTATCGACCAGTGAAAATTCGCCCTTATTAGTCGGCTTACGTCAAGTCAACGTTAGTTACCGAGTCGTTGTCCGTCAACTGGGGCGATCAAATTGCGTTAGGGTCAATTCAGACCGCGACGCGACGCGTAGATGCATTTCTAAATTAGTATGGGTTTGAGTTCTGACAGACTTCCATTGCGTGAAGCGTCGTGCAAGTCTGTAAATTAAATACAGAAATGCATTTACGCGTCTGAATTGACCCTAAGTCCACTTTCTGCCTATGAATAAATGTATCTTAGTATATTTTAAATGTGTTTAGAAATTAGTACTGTAAAAGCGCTAACTCCATTGGCTACTTGTAGCAAAAAGGCATCCACTGCTAAGCGAATTGTAACGATATCGAGCAGGTATAAAGTCTCAAATGATTTCTTCGTTTTTTTAGAATATTCATTCATTGGAAACGGCACAACATGATAGACAATGCAAAACCTTGTATAGCTATGATCCATTGTATAACTCTTTTATTTAGTAAGGTTTTACAGGTATAAAACAAAACATAATAAGTAAATATAATATAACTGCTTGCGAATTATGTTATCAAGCAGCAATAAAATCTCAATATTCCTGTATATGTACCCATATCTAAATTACAAATATTCCTACAAACGTGGATTAAATTTTGGAATTCCGGATACAAGGGTGCTTCATGGAATTGAGCTTCGATTCTGCTGGAGAACGGACAGGAATTGATCGGTAATCTAATAGCTTGGGGCGATGATTGCTTGATACCTCTGAACTCTGACATAGCTTGTTTCTCGAAATTAATATCGTTTGAAGCCTGACGCCTTTGAATGTGTATCTGGTACATTTTAGCTGGTGTCAGAGTTCTAGGAGAACTACTGAACTTTAAAGAGGGTTTGCGTATGTAAAATCTTTATAACGAGGTACAAAACATTTTTACAGGTTTTTAAATTAGTAATTTTTGGGGTTAAATTAAATTGTCAAAAACCAGCTTGAAAGATATTTCTTTTTGGTTTTTGTTTTGTACTAAGAATTAGGAGTTCTCTACTTGCAAAACTATTGGAGTAACCTCTATATCTTCTTTGGGTTTACGATCAGTTGATCTACTCGCTACCTCGTTCATATAACTGTCAAAAAATTGGTGCTACTATAAAACATAATTTTAGGTACTCGAGCTGCTACGGGACTGAAGACGAAAAGTCTGACCACCCTCCAAGCGCCGGTAGCCTACCGTTTGTTACCACATCTCATGAACGACGTCAACAGCCTCAAGCCCGCCTACCACATGAAGAGCAGCAGACTCTACACGGAATACGTGATCGGTATACCGACTGTCAAACGCGACAAGGAGAGCTACTTGCTTATCTGCTTGACGGTAAGTTTTTTTACAAGTACCCACTATCAGAGAAATAGGGAATAGTACGCAAAGGTCGGGGCAGAGGGCGACATATAATAATATATATAATATATATTATAATATCTATGGACGCTTCACACCACGTGAGTCTGGCCCCGTGCTAAGTACCTGAAGGACTTGTGTTACAAGTACCAGACAACGGAAATATATTTAATACTTTTATACTATACAATATACATATTATACAGTGTGTAACAAAGTAAGTGTAAGTGATAATACTTTAGGGTGTGTACTTGTTCCTTGTAGAGAGTTCACTGTGAAAGTAGCAGCGCTGAAAGACGAAATTTTTTTTTTCACTTTTGTATGGGCAAGAGCCAGAGCGTCACGAGTTTCCCCATACAAAAGTGAAAAAAAATTGGTCTTTCAGCGCTGCTACTTTCACAGTGAACTCTCTACAAGGAACACGTACACACCCTAAAGTATTATCACTTATTTTTGTTACACCCTGTATAATATAAGATTTTTATTATATCATACACATATTTAATACACATCCAGACCCGGGAACATTGAAAACTTTGTTCCGTCGCGTCAGCGGGATTCGAACCCGCGACCCCCGGCTTGAGATGCCACACACTCAACCAATTGAGCCACAGAGGTCGTCAATTAGTTAAGAAACGTTCTCAAACGTCAAAAAAATGTGTTTATTGTCTTACTAACATTTTACAACATAAGAGCAATGACTCTCCTTTAAATAATTTGAACAAACCTTGTAACTGACCTACTTCATCATCAAACTATACACAGAATGCACCCTTTTTTATATCAAATCATTTTCCTGGTCCTACAAAAAAAGAAAGTTTTCATGGTTTCTACTAATTCATATCTCCAATTATTCACGACCTCTGTGGCTCAATTTTTTGAGTGTGTGGCAGCTCAAGCCGGGGGTCGCGGGTTCGAATCCCGCTGACGCGACGGAACAAAAAGTTTTCAATGTTCCCGGGTCTGGATGTGTATTAAATATGTGTATGATATAATAAAAATCTTAAATATTATATGTATATTGTATAGTATAAAAGTCTTAAATAAATTTCCATTGTCTGGTACCTGTAACACAAGTCCTTCAGGTACTTAGCACGGGGCCATACTGACGTGGTGTGAAGCGTCCATAGATATTATCAACATAATATTCGTATTCTCGGCAATATACAAAATTACGAGGAAATCCTCCATCAATTTACAAATTTTGAAATATTTTGGGAATGTTATTAAACATGCACGGTATGCCTGCTAAAGTAAAATATTTATATTTTCCCAACACACTCTATATCATCAAAGTTCCATAAATACTACGTATAAATAACTTTTAGCTTCATGTTTTAGCACCAACATTTCGTTTCCATGTAGGATATAAATAAACCATTGTATAAACCTACTAACCATGCACTACTGATACTGCTATTACATGTAAAAAATATAATGTGTTCTCTACTAGCTAAGTGTAATAAAAATAATCTAAGTCACGAAACATAACATTTAATTCTGAGATCTGACTCGTCTCGTGGTTTAGACGCCTCGTCTTGTCTTTTCAACCCTTACAGATAATCGACAAGCGTTTTAAGACTCTGGAAATAAAAAAGAACCAATAAACGTAATCGTATAAAGTGCTTGCATAAGACAGTTTATGATGTAAGCGACACTTAAAAATAAACGGCATATAACAGATGGTAATAGGATTAATGGTTGATGTTAACTAAGTACATTCTAATATTATAAATATAGAGTTTATGAGTTTGTTACATTGTTGGGAGTATTCTCTAGAGTCTAGAATCTAGAATCTAGATCAATAACACCAAGTTTTGTGGAAAGTGTCCATAGGCTCTAAAATTTGAAGAAAATAAATTTGCTCTGTCTATCAAGCTTAACCCGTATTCCGTCAATATTTTTCTATTATCAAGACTCAGATCTTCATACAAAATTTCGTCAAAATCAGTGCAGCTAATATTAAATGGATAAGAATATTGTAATAGAACAGTTTATTAAGTAAAACATGTTTTCAGTAAATAATATGTAGATCTATGGTTGAATCTGATGGAGATCTGGAAGAAACCGCTTAAAGAGGGACGGCCAATTTGCGCTCTACCAAAAATTTGTTTTACTTAATTTGTATTTTTATGATGTGCAAATAAAGAGTTTATTATTATTACTATTAGACACAAGAAACCTTCTTTAAAAGGCTATTCAGTATTCAGTGTCAGGTTGTACAGGAAAATTACTCGATTTAAAATCAACGAAAATACTTCGCCTTATTCAAATTTTGCGTCGGTGGTGCATTATGTTCCCATAGACGTTAGGAAGTCTTTGTTCTTCAACAAAACGTTTTAAGTACATTGTAATCCTATATTGTTGCAACAAATACGCCTTTGTGCTTCGCCACGTGAAAGTGATACGTGTACCTGATCTTGTAACATCAGCTTTTCCAACTTTATTGTTACCTGAACTTAAATTCTTGTCTTAACGAGAACTTACTTTACTATAATCATCTTCTTATTAAATCTAAATCTATTTTGACGAAATCAGACATAATATGGTAGACCGTACTCTTAAATGTGTTAAAATAAAAAATCTATGGCTACCGCGGAATTTGACTATGCTCAAACGAGCGAGACGTTTAAAGTTTTTAAGATAATTGAACATTGATTCAAGCCACGAAACCAGTTACAAAATTTCATATCAATCCGCCTTCACACATTATTTTCTTTCAAAGGAAGCTTTTGCTGCTGATTTAATAAAACTTCAGATGGTTTTCCAGTCGAATTGCCCCAAGCCCTGCCTTTGCTTACTTTCCATAAAAACACAGCTTGTGTCAACACAGAATAATAAAAGATAGCACAGTCGGTTTCAAACTTTTTCATCGTAGGTACTTTTAAATGTTATTACGATATAATATTTTATTCAGGGCCCCCGTAAATCGTAATGGCTACTGGCGCCTGTGTGCAAAAAAGGATTTTGGCGCCCCTTTAGGCAATTTTTTTGGGTCCTTGGTTTTGGCGCCCCAAAAGATGGCGATTTGGCGCCCCTAGATGATGGCGCTATGTGCATTGCACAGTTGCACACATTGCACATAATAAATATGGTAGCGGGGGCACTGAATAAATTTTTTTGAAACTCTTTTCTAGGGTTTTAAGTATTTGCATTTCTACAAGGACCAAAAGTAAGCGGGCCCTAGCTATACGATCAATTTTATCGTGCAATATCACGTATTGCGTAATATTATTGACCGTCTAGGGTTGATACTGAACATCGCACGCCTTCAATCTAATTGTCAAATAATCTGTTCAATGAAATTGAAGTTTCATATTGCACAATAAAATTAATCGTGTAGGGACCCGCTAAAACCACTATTTTGCACTTTAATATGGAATGGTGTGTTTTCACTGACAACTGTTTCTTATTGACGTCTCCATTATGTGAAAAGGTAACAGACAGACAGACCCTAGTCATTCAAGTACAAGATACTTGTAGATCTGTAAAATTTTATACTACTTAATTATTATTCTACAGCATTTAGTCGGTGGTCTAACAGAAGCAGATGAGAAGAACATTCTCATGATCGTGTTTGTGGGCGAAACGGACCTCGAGTATGTCATCAATACGGCACATCAAATTGAATCCATGTAAGTTATTTAAGTGGATTTAATGGGGTTGGGAACTTTTTGGTTAGATAAGAAATGTTAAAGTCACGCCAGGACTGATGACCTGATTAAAAATTCGTTAGATTAAGCACAATAAAAAAGGAAGAAGGACGCCTCTTGGCCCTTTCTCTGTACTGTGTGGTGTAAATTTATCTCTGCCAGAACTTCTTTTAATATGAGAAAATAATTGACGAAACGCTTTTAGGTTCCCGAAGCAAGTGGCAAGTGGTCTCATAGAAGTGATGTCACCATCTGCCTCCTACTACCCCGACCTGGACGCCATACCACTCAGCTTGGGGGACTCTCAGAAACGAGTCAAATGGAGGACCAAGCAGAACCTGGATGCTATATACCTCATGTCGTACGCGCAATCTAAAGGGACCTTCTACCTCATGTTGGAAGATGACGTCATTGCTCGGAAGAATTACATGCAGGTATGCATTTTTCAGCCAATCCTAGGAATGTTTTTAAAAGATATAACTAAACTTGATGACCTCTGTGGCTCGGTGGTGAGCGCGTTGGTAGCTCAAGCCGGGGGTCGCGGGTTCGAATCCCGCCGACGGAACAAAAAGTTTTCAATGTTCCCGGGTCTGGATGTGTATTAAATATGTGTATGATACAATAAAAATCTTAAATATATGTATAGTATAAAAGTATTAAATATATTTCCGTTGTCTGGCACCTGTAACACAAGTCCTTTGGGTACTTAGCACGGGACCAGACTGACTTGGTGTGAAGCGTCCATAGATATTATTATTATATTATTAACTAAAATCACAGGAATAACATCTTGTAAGTCTTGTCGTCGCGTCGTCTTTACGTATTGTAATTTTACAATTCTTTAGACATCTTTAATTTAACTTTTTTAGTATTAAGAATACACAGAAAGAAAAGCAGAATAATAGATATGAAGACTATGTATATTTCTACTCATGTTTCTACTCGTATATTTTCATCAGTGTCAAGTGGAGACTCGCAATGAAGCCATGTATTTTCCGATATTTCTGAACCGCAATCACGCCAATTACTCAGTTAATTTTCAGCTCAGCAATTATATTTTCTGCGCCATCGAATAGGGAAATTTGCATCAAATACAGCTTCGAGTACGTTGCCACTCGAGTATTTGTATTGCGTAATGTATTGTTGTTTTGCCCTTGTTAAACACGACAATTTCCGACCACTGCAACTCTAGTTGTGGGATGTGGTGTCAAGATCAACACCTATATCCCACGGAAACCTTTAAACGTTGGCCAAATATATTATAAAAGTGAAGACGCCCAATTTCCAAGATTGACATCGATTCTGTACCTTAGGCAGCCATGCAATCATTCTAAACATGGATAACCAGTAACCTTACTAAGTAAAAAAGTTGTAAGTCGCAGAATTTCTGCCGCGTAAATATATCTTTTCATACAAATAATGACTCACAAAATTACGCTCGTGTGAATCAAACATGACTTTTGTATGAAACTGAATGCAGCAGAATTCTGCCGAATCGAAATTCTGCGACTCACAACTCACAAATTAGTAATTACGCTCGTTTGGCTTCGCCCTTATGGCCCTGAAGAGTAGCTCTCGGGAGAGGCTTCTCTAAGGATTTTATATAAACAAATTCCGTAATTAAAGCATATTCCGCACGGCGTCAACTGAGCATACAAGATTTCATTATTTTGCCCCCAAAATTACACCCGGGGGCGTCGGTAATTCAATGCTGTATCGCGGTGTTTCTAACGCTAAAATGTAGAGTATAATATTTTACCTGAACTATGCGTTAACTGTATGTTGCCCATTATTTTGTGTCTATTAAACTAAGAGGCTACCTGTATAGGTAACCTCGGGTTAGGCATGGACGTAAAATAATTGGCCAAGTGCGAGTCGGACTCGCGCACGAAGGGTTCCGTACCATTATAGAGAAATATTAGGGCAAAATTTGTGCTTTTTGTATGGGAGCCCCTCTTAATTTTTTATTTTATATTAATATATATAAAGTTAACATAAAACTAAAGATTGTGCAAAAAATTCAACTACCTACCAGTTGCTATTATTGATATAATAGCAAAAAAGGCCAAAAAAATCACATTTGTTGTATGGGAGCCCCCCTTAAATATTAATATTATTTTGTTTTTAGTATTTGTTGTTATAGCGCCAACGGACATAAACAATCTGTGAAAATCTCAACTCTCTAGCTAATACCATTCTTGTATCACAGCCTGGTGACATACAGACGGACAGACAACGAAGTCTTAGTAATAGGGTCCCGTTTTTACCCTTCGGGTACGAAACCCTAAAAATAGATTGACGTTTCAGCTATTGCCGTCTCGTCTAATTTCGGTGTAAACTAACTAATTCTATTCCAAATCCAATGCTCGGATTCTTGAATTTAAACAGAATTTAAACACATTTTATGATTAAAATGTGTTTAAATTCGGGAGAATCTTTTCACATTTATTTGGTTAATTTAATTACTAAATTCTAAAACATCAATCATGTTTCGAGGAATACAGCCATGTGCCAGCCAATAATTTTACAAAAGCTTTATTAATTCCAACTCACACGGAAGCATTTCACGACCACAATACCATACATAACCCTCATACAATTTTATTACATAATCATAAATTAAAGGCCGCATATAACGAGGACTAGTGAAATTTCATGTTTTTATTTTCACTAGAACTTTGACCAGAAGTAATTATAAGCATTTAAAAAAATTTTTGTAGGTTTGTTACGTTCCTTACCAAGGCCCCAGTCAGCTTAGAATTTTGATTTAAATCCATTTACCACTAAAAAAAAGAGTAATAAAGAATACTATTTTCAAAATTTTATTTCGACTAGAATTCAGCGAAAATAAACGCAGGAAAAAATATTTTTATACAAAAATGTTTAAATTATGATTTCGAAGGTTATGGTCAGCTTCGTTTTTGATATATAATAACAATAATAAAGATAAATCGTTTTGATCACAAATTCGAACGATTTATTGATTTTCGAATGCAACGCCTGCTTTCAATATTTGCCATAACAATTCCACAGGCGTTTTGATGGATAATTGAATGACATCTGCAGTGAAATCTGTCTTTCAGTGACAGTGTCTATTACAGAAAAACTAGAGTATGTTCACAAATATATCCCAGTATACTGGCCAGAGCTCCTTAAGCCTAGAATCGCCGTGGTCCCATACTGTTGATTCGTTTCGAAATATTTGCCAGTGCATTGTCGTATACTTAAATGTGTTTATTGTGATGTGATTGTAATACGTTACACTTGTGTTACTAGTGGAATACCAGTACAATACAGTGCGGCGTCGTAACATGACGTCTTGATCTCTGGTAAGTAAACTGGGTTTTATTTCAGAACATAGGCAATATGTTTGGTCTACAAATATTATAATATTGTTTTGTAACCTAATATTTGGTGAGAGACTACCTTATTAGGTATCTTATTGATATATATTTGATAATTTACATTCGCCAAACGATAATTTATACGTTTTTGGTAGGTTTGAAAGTCATAAATGCAAAAATCACAGCTAAGTCGGATAATAATGAACAGAGTGTCTCAACACAGAGACACATTTTGAGGGATGTGTTAAAACATTGTAAAATGATAATGATATTATTATGTTAAGCAACAATTATATCGAACATATCCAATCCATAGCAATAGAAAGATATACCTTACATATTATAGTCAAGGAGCCCTAGAACATTTTTTTATTACTAACAAGCTAATTTTTTGTGAGTAGCTTTATTTTGATAAGACAAACAACTTTTTTATCTGCGAAAAAATCTTGAAAGTGGTAGCTAACAGAGATAGAAAGGGTTTCATAATTTGATTTGATGGTCCTAAAATATGGATTGTTCAATTTATAGAACAATGTTACTCTTAAATTATATAACTATTAACCTACCAATATACAAAAAATCAGCTGGTTAGGGTTCCGTTTTAGGGTTCTGTAATCAACAAAACTTGGTTGACTACGGTACCCTAAAACGGAAGATTTTTCGCAGATAAAAAAGTTGTTTGTCTTATCAAAATGAAGCTACTCACAAAAATTAGCTTGCTAGTAATCAAAAAAAATTGTTCTAGGGCTCCCTAACTATCTATTAGCACTGGAGTAAAATCGTAAAAATAATATTATCAAGCGGATAGATCCAAATTCATAGATACAACATGATTTTGATACGATATTATGTTAAACTACAATTTTATCGAACATGTGAATTCCATTCTTTACACAAAAAATAATATTGATCGAAATAAAAAACCTTTAAACCTTATTTGATTTTATCAAAAATATAATATTTTGTGAATAAAAATCATGACGACACTTAAAAGTAGAGAGCAAAGAAATTACATTTTATGCAATTATTAATTTTTTACTCACGACAATCTGGTGTGTACTGGTTTATTGGAAAGTTGGCATAATATAAGTCGTGTTCACTACCATTTTTCATTCTAATTTTGTTAGCAAAAATAAACAGGAGAAAAATAATATTGTAACTGCCGTACTCAGAGATGAACATTTATAACTTCAATGTATCATAAATGAAGATTTTGGCATAAATACCATATATTTTATCTTTCTAATTCTTTATTAAAATTCTTTATTAAATGTTTGACGCTATGTAGCCGCAGGGTCTTTCGTGTCAAATGTCGTGTCAAACAGCTACTAGAACAAATTGATAGCCACTATCTCGATGCAAATTCTTCAAAAAATCGTTCATGGCGTGGGATAAAAAGTATCCTTTGTCCTTTCTTCACCAAATTTTAAAAAAAATGGTTCAATAGTTTAAGCATGAAATGACAGACAGACTATTCTAATCTAAGTATTAAACTTCGACAAATCTAAGTATTAGTTTTGTTAAAGTTTAAATATTATAATGAGGTATTTCGTAAATATTTTAAACATTTACCGGTTGCCATTATTGATGTCGAGCAGAAAAGGCCTAAAAATCGCGTTTTTGTTTTGAATATTTCAGACCTCTTAACATATTTATTTTATTTTGTTTCTATTTGTTGTTATGGTGACAACATAAATACATAATTGAAAATTTGAGCTCTCTTTAGCTACCGCGTTACTTGATATACAGCCTGGAGACAGACAGAAGGATAGACAGCGAAGCTAAGACTTACTGGGCCAAGGGTCTCTTTTGGGAACAGATTCCTTAAAAACGACAAAGAAAATATGAATATGATCTACATAACAATAATGAATATAATCTACTATTCATTAAAAATTTGTCAAGCGGGTCAAAAACGTTACATGTATTGCAAGAGTTATCGTTTTTGAACTTGTGGAGGGTGTTATATAGATTCCAGAGAATGCTGCAGCGTCAGGTACAAGTAATCGTCATGGGTCTACATCCTATTTATTAAAGGTATTGCAATAAACCCAAGCACAAAAAATATTTGAACCATATTAGAAAGTCATAAAATAACCTCAGCAGTGAGGAAATACTTTTTTTTCATGATCGTGAGTACAGTACAAACATACTAAAATAATCCATAATTTTATTATAATACAAAATTCATTAAAGATTTCGTTTAGTTGTGAACATGGCCTCTCTGTTAATCATTAGTCTGTATGTCAAGTTTACCATGTGATCACATTATTTCTGAAAATTATTGAAATCAACGACGGCTTGAAAACTAAATATGTACCTATCGAGCGCCATCTATTGAGCTTGTTTTCCGCAAATTCTAAAATGTCAGTTGCCTATAATCCCGCCTTAAATAACTTCAATAATTGGTGATAGTTTCATACTACATTAATGCTTTTGTTTATCAATCTTGTCAATTTGTTTATCGTGTTTATGGTAATTCGAAATTCTGAATTCAAAATTACGGCGTCATTGAAAATAGCTATTTCATGAATGGGTAAATTTTAATCGGCAAATCGAGGCACACCGCACAACACATTATATTAATAATATAAAATATCGGTATAAAAAAACTATGCCTATTGTTATTTTGATTCTACCTTACATTCATATTTTAACTTTTAAGTAACACTTAATTTGAAGTTATTATGTTTAAAAAAATATCCTTCTGTATACATTTATGTACAGATGAAATGCATAGAGCCCGCAAGTAAATATTGAAGTTGGAAAGCGGAATATTTTTATTCCCGCTTCAGTTGGTCCGGCTACTCCTCTACAGCAAATTTATTTTAATAAACACCGTCTGTAGCTTATTACAGCAAAACGGCTTATTATCCTAGTAGGGCTGCCACAAGACAAGATAAAGTGGAAAATATATTACCGAGTTTCTTCCGCCGGTTCTTCTCGCCAGGTTAGTTCCCGAACCGGTGGTAGGTCATCACGTAGACTTTTTGAAAAGATTTGATTTAAAACTTAGAAATAAAACTTTTTTATTTTATAATTTTATTGAAGCAGTACAGCTACAGTTTGGATAAAGTATCTGTATAAAAATAAAACTATATATTTTCATACGGAAATTGGAAATGTTCGGGAACTTTTCTATATAACAAGAACCACCGCAGTGTAAGGAACTCGTACGGCGTTATTTTTTAGTAAAGAAGTACAAAGTGAAAAAATCTATAAAACCCAAAAATACATATTATGTAGGTACATAATCGTGAAGGAGAATATTACTGTATATTTACAGGCATTACAGCTGAGCTGCTCCTCTGAGGTAATCATTTAGTTACCAAAAGGTTACTCCAGTTTTTATCAAAGTTGGCAACCCAAACTTACAGCATAGCGAATTTATTACATTCTTGTAGAATTTAATACTTATTTACCAGCAAGCGTTGTAAATCAAAATTTTAAAGGCATGATCGTGATAATGGTGTTAGGTAAAATGGAAAAGCGTTTTCGTTGTATCTTGGAGCTGTTTACGAATATTAACTAGAGGAACATTATTTTTGACACTTTTGCTTACAACTTTTGTAATATATTAATTGTAATTATTTTAATTATGTGAACTTTAAGAACAATGTTTTCATCTGTAAGAACACTCCTAAGATTAAAAATTGCTTCTAAAGAGGAAACAAAGCAAGTGCTTTTTTCCTGGTCGATATCCATAACTAGAAGGTAAATATATTATTATACAATATACGATGTCTATGGATAATAGGCTTGATGAATAAATTTTTTTCTTATTGGTTTTAAGGGTCTTTCAATTGAAAGACCCTTAAAAAATAGAAACATCGCTGAAAGAATGATTCTCATAGCTCAAAAATTCACCAAGATATGACAATTCAAACATCTCATAAAATATACCTGCCTGAAACGCTCCATACAAAGTGCTACGAAAGACTGACGTCACTCTTTCGTAGTTTGTACGGATCGGGAGAGAACTTTGTTCGATAGGTTTATTAAATATTGCATTTATGAAAGTAGTTTCATAACAAAAGTTGCTTTTAATTGCATAAGTTATCGAATGGTATACAAATATAAGAAATTTAATTGAAAAAAAAATCGACTTGATTATCCAACTTTGAAGGCGCATAGCAAAAAAAAATACAAATGCTATCGAGCTAAAATTTTGGGAACACTTATTTTTTACCGTGATTTCTTTATTTTATTAAAAAAATTCGCTAATCTTTGACCTTGTCATCATCCCTATTATTGCAGCACTGAAGAAATTACAAGTACAAGCTTTCCTGGTTCCTATATCTGATTAGTCTCAAACTTTAGAGACTAAAGTGGCTTAGAAACCTACCCCGGTAACCTTATAAAACTTAGAACTTTTTCTTTGAATCTGTAGCCTTAAACTCCGTCTAAACTGGCTCATTCGAGTAGCTAAGGTATTCGATTTATTAAACTAGCTAAAAGCCGAGCTTTGTTAGGGCTCGCGTCGTTTTTCTACGTGATATTAATCTTTAAGGCAGTTTTTTTATAATAGTAACCAAGCCTTGACTGACCGATAATAAAACATCTACATTTATTTAAAAATCACTATGTTAAAGCTTATAGCACAAATCAATTAAAGGCGTGATAGTTTTTCCGTAAAGTATACCACAAAAGTGAGTGCAGGAATATAAGAGGGCGTTTACATAAAAATGTTTTACGTCTACATTATTATCATGACCTTAAATACCTTTTCCAAGGTTAGGCCTTTTGTTAAATACTTAATTGATTACACAGCCATCGTGTAGGTAATTTGTATATTATGGTCTTATGGGAATTGGTACGCATAATTGTTATAATCTACCTCATTGTTATTTTAAAGGAAAATCTATGGGCTGGGCTATGTAAAGCACATAAATTTAATTTCAACTGTATTTATCAAAATGGGTACTTAGTCATTTTTAATGTTGAAGCGTAATCATAACAACAAAATCAAAGAATATAGAGATTAGCAATTTTTCTAGAAAGAGAATTAAGTCGAGAACTATATGATGGAAATAAGGGTGCAATTATACTGTACAAGTACTTTAATTAATTTTTAATACGTTTTAATTGTAGTAACGACTAGGTGACGCCCGCAACTCCGTTACACCTAAAGTTTATCGCGCGGGAACCATACATTTTTCAGGATATAAAGAGTCCTATGTCCATTCCCGGGACTCAAAGTATATATTTCAGCAAATATGGTTCAGCGGTTTGGGCGTGAAGAAGTAACAGACAGATGAGACGGACACACTTTTGCATTTATAATATTAGTATGGATTTATTAATCCAGCTGCCTTACTCCCGACAGAATCAGAATCAAATCGTGAATCGAATCAGCTCGAATTCAAAGCTTTTGTTACTTCCAACATAATATCACACTGTGATAATTTTATAATATTTTAGCGCAAAATCGTGCTGCGGCTCTATTCAGAACTAATTCGATCACAATGGCTTTTCCCGCTCGTGACAGCTACACTAGCGCACGATCGTGCTGCGGCTCAATTTTAAACTAATGGCACTCGTAAATCAAAATCGTAACAGTTTCGGGGGTAAGACTGCTGGTTTTCTAATTTTAGCCATTGTTGTAGGACGTCAAGAAGTTCACTGCGGCAACGACGGTAACCACACCGAAGTGGTTCATTCTGAGCTTCTGTAACGTCGGCGGCATCGGCAAGCTGTTCCGGTCCTCCGACCTGGTCCACTTCATCTACTACATGGAGCTGTTCTACGGCAACATGCCTATAGACTGGCTGATCGAGAGCTTCCTCGCCGACCGCATATGCAGCATGGATAAGTCATCAGTAAGTGAATGGTTGAATACTGTAGAGTCTCATTTACAATCTAAATTGTGGAGCTATTCTACAGCAACATGCCTATAAACTGGCTGATCGAGAGCTTCTTAGCCTACCGCATATGCAGCATGGATAAGTCATCGGTAAGTGAATAAGTGACTGAAAGAATAAGTGAAATACTGCAGAAATTATGAATTATGATAGCAAGACAGTTCTTTGGAGAGCAAGGCCTGCTGACTCTTTTGAAGACTTTAATCACTAGAACTAGGTCTAACACAAAGCACTAGGTCCAAACACTATGCACTCACGATGTCCTAGGTCGTAGCCAAGTCGTAGGTTTGGCTGGCTCTTGATCACTTGTTTTTACTTCAAATCGCCTCGAAGATAGCTCAAACTGAACTGATTAACGGGCTCGCCTCCCTGCGCCTATTTATATGGGCCAAGGCGAGTCCCAGACTGTTCCAGAAAGTTCCTTTCTAGAACGTACCCTACTCGCGTAAACATATAGTGTTGAATATTTCTGGAAGTCTAAAGCCATCTAGTATCGAATAGGGGTTTAAGTTGTCTTTGTAGCTGTCGACCAGCGGAACCAACCAGCTAGATGGAACTGTGTGTCCGTAACAATATAATATTATATATAATATGTCAATATAAGTGATCTGTCAGCTGTACACAATATAATATTATCCCTGATAGAACATGAGAAGCCACTTTTTTCAAAATAATAAACTTATAGTTTGGATGTATCTATAATTTTCACTGAAGCTAAAATATGATTTCTGCTTGTTGCCAGTAATTCAGCATTGTTATAATTCATGGTTGAAACATCCGATGATCGTACACAGTATTCGGTGATTGAATTTCTAACTGAAGTTTGGAATTTGGATATTTGGATCTGAATTTTCGAAGCGCAATTCGCAATTCGGTGCTTCAATAATTTAGTTTCTAATTGAAAGAGGTAATGAGTGCCTGTTTGTTCTATTGAATACATATTTGAACTTCATTTTTTAGAGTTCCGTACTCAAAGGGCCCTATTAGTAAGAATTCGTTGTCTGTCCATCTGTCTGTCCGTCTGTCTGTCCGTCTGTCTGTCTGTCTGTCTGTTCGTCTGTCTATCTGTCTGTCTGTCCGTTTGTCTGTCCGTCTGTCTGTCCGTCTGTCCGTCTGTCTGTCCGTCTGTCTGTCCGTCTGTCTGTCCGTCTGTCTGTCCGTCTGTCTGTCCGTCTGTCTGTCCATCTGTCTGTCCGTCTGTCTGTCCGTCTGTCTGCCTGTCTGTCCGTCTGTCTATCTGTCTCCAGGCTGTAACTCAAGAACCGCTTTAGCTAGACTTCTGAATTTTTACAGATTATGTATTTGGTGCCGCTATAACAACAAATACTAAAAACAAATTAAAGTTAATATTTAAGGGGGGGCTCCCACACAACAAACGTTATTTTTTTTGGTCTTTTTGGCTCGTAATCCATAATGGCAACATGTAGACTCTTGAAATTTTTAAAAAATCCTCAATTATATGTGTACTTTAATATTAAATAATAAAATCAAAATAAAATAAATAATAAAGAGCGGCTCCCATACAAAAAAAACACAATTTTTTCCTTATTTTCGGTACGGAACCCTTTATAACGGTACGGAACCCTTCGTGCGCGAGTCCGACTCGCACTTGGCCGACTTTTTTTTCTTCTTATCTAATATTGATAAATTGCTAAATGTTTTAATGTCTTTAATCTCTAATGTAGCCTATTTACGTTGGCCCATTATAATTCAGTGCTAACGGTTACGAACATGGGCATA
Organism: Polyommatus iphigenia; assembly: GCA_963422495.1. Classification (NCBI taxonomy): domain Eukaryota; kingdom Metazoa; phylum Arthropoda; class Insecta; order Lepidoptera; family Lycaenidae; genus Polyommatus; species Polyommatus iphigenia. The sequence continues at coordinate 27,607,563 of OY730178.1, read as the reverse complement.
TGTTATGTTCTTCCATGATTATTATCAGTACTGAGAAGCATTTTCCTTGGTACTTAAAGCATTACATTATCAAGTTTCTGAAAATCGGTTTAGCTGCTTGGGCGTCAAAATAGACAGATGTCACAAACTCTTGCATTTACAACATTAGGGGCCATCCATAAAGTATGCCACACATAACACTAGGGGGGGTTCTTACCAATATAACAACCTGTGACAAGGTCTAAACATCATGAAAATAGTGTGACGTACGATATTGATGGTCCCTAATAGCTTGAATGGTAACATAATGGTGGTAATATTATGTATGTCGTCTGTGAGGCTTACATTCTGTTCCGCCATTCTATTACTTTATATCCGCCAATCGTGTCGGTCTTCCGTCCCACTGGGTTATGAAAGTAAAGGAATAGAGAGTGCTCTTGTGTACTGCGCACACACTTGGGCACTATAAAATTACTTCTAGGTTTCAATGAAACCGGCCACCGTCACCGAAACCGGCGTCAGGCGTGGGAGTTATTATTTCTATGTTTGTTTTAGGAACACTGCGGCAAGAGTAAGCTGCAAATTCGACCCCGGTACAAGACACCCCTGTTCCAACACATCGGTCTCTACTCATCGTTAAAAGGAAAAATCCAGAAGGTTAAGGTAAGTAAAGTATAAGCTCTAGTGTTTTTCAACCTGTGGGTCGCGATAAGTACATACTAAACTTGATAAAAATGCGAGTGGAGGTCGTGCAATATTTTTAAGCTATTGTATAGCTTTTATCGCTTCGGCTGAATCAAGAAATTCCGTAACGAAAAAAACCTAACACCCACCGGCACGGTGTTTGTGTGCGTGCGACTAAGACGTATGCGAATTTAAATTGCGTAAGTTGATAAAAATGCTATGCAATAGCTTTACCGCGGCCCTTGTGTGTCCCCGAGTGCCACACGTATTTTTTTTTTATACTGGGGGTCGATCGCATCATAAAAATATATTGAAAAGCACTAATTTAAGCTGTGTTAAACTGTTAACATACCTTTTTAAGGGGCCGGGTCCCATCGAAATTCTCATACATATAACATACGTAATACCAAAATTATTTTCTCATACGAAAATATTTAACATGTTTGAGTTATTTTTGAGCTTAAAATAGTAATTACCTAGGTTCCTGCACAAAAATTTGCTACAAAATATTTAAACACTAAAAAATATTTCATCAGCATCAAACATGCTAAATATTTTCGTATAAGAAAATGATTTTGGTATTACGTAGGTATGTATGAGAATTTCGATGAGGCTGTGTAAAAACGTTAGTCATTCAACTCTCTTTACCACGCGGCGAAAATGCCTCCACCTTGCTGTTTCGTTCTTACTTCAGCCGACACTTTGCATTCAATATACATTTTACATACTAACATTCATACTTATGAAGCTAAAATTATTACTCCTTCAGCAAGTAAAAATGGTATTACATAAGTTCGCCGTCGACCATAGGTCACGTTCCAAGTCTCAATTCCATTTCCAAGGATCGGCTTCAATAATTATGGAAATATCTAGTGTAGCTACTCTTGTTTTTGGCTGGAGCCGAAGCCGGTTAAAAACTTTTATTATTATTAATCAATTTTTTCAATCAAAAAATGTTTACCGGTCAAACAATCAGTTATCCAAGTGCTTAGTCATAATGCATTCGCTTTTGTCGATAGCGAAGTTAGATGTCCAAAATCGCACCACTTCCTGATAAGTGCCGGAGAATCTGTCAAATAAGTTGTGGATAGCCTATCCGGAACTTTATATCAGGAAGTGGTGAAACAGGCCCTATGTGTCATAGCGCTTGCAATGCGTTTTGTCAAATCCCATACATTTTTGGTAATCAAATTTTGATATAATTAGCTTGTTTGTTTTTTTGAAAATCATTGTTAACTAGATGTTCAGCGCGGCTTCGCCCACGGAATTTGAGGAATTTCACGTAAACCGTACATTTTCCGCAAAAAATAGCCTATGTCCTTCACGTGGTCCATTCTTTATGTGTGCCAAATTACATAAAAATTGCTCCAGTAGTTCTTAAGATAATAAGCAATTTCAAATAATTTCCCACGTTTTTTCCACATTTTCCTCTATTTCTTCGCTCCTATTAGTCTTAGCGTGATAAAATATAGCTTATAGCCTTCCTCAATAAATGGGCTATCTAACACTGGACGAATTTTTCAAATCGGACCAGTAGTTCCTGAGATTAGCGCGTTCAAACAAACAAACAGACCCTTCCGCTTTATAATATTAATTAAAGTATAGATTTGGCCAAATCCGAGGTAAATAAGTTCCGTAAGCCACGTTGCCAAATAGTGGAAGTGGCCGAACGTTATAATGTTGGCCGAAGCCGACCGACGACGCCGAAGCTTCAGCCCAACTCTAGAAATATGATAGTTTAATTAACGCAAACATGAAGACTGCATTTTTTGCAATCTAGAGAAATAAGGATTCTTTTCCAAGGAATTCCTACGAGTATATAAATCACAGTCTTACTTGTAATATCTTTGAAATCAAAGTAAAGGAATGGAATTTTTAATTTAAATCGTAACTTGCTTTTTTAAATGGAAGAGTATTTTTATTTCTTGGGTAGGGCTGATTAAATTATAATTTAATGTTTTCTTTCAGGCTACATAAATAGAATATAAAGTAATAAGCTTAATAAAATATATCAAAAAACAATTCGTGGTTTAATATCGTCATCTTAAACCGATATTATCATCTATAATTTTTTTTTAATAATACCCTCAAATCTCTTGTAGTCATAAGACTCAAACTTTAAGCTCCAAGGCTTTAAAAGCTCAAAGTACAACGTCACGTGCGGCGCGTCACGTCGCCAATAGTTCAGACTTCAGAGCTTTTAAGTTGAATTTTTCTACCGCCTTCTACTAACTGGGCCGAAACGTGACTGACCAACTTAGGGTTCTTACAGACGAACGGCACGTGTCGGCGGCACGTGTCGGCGGCAGTCGACGGCACTCGGCGGCACTTGTCGGCGGCAGTCGACGGCAGACGACGGCACGTGCCGGCGGCAGTCGGCGGCAGTCGATGGCAGCCGACGGCAGCCGTTGACAGTTTATGACGCTTGCAGGGGGCCTACCACGACCTTTCCTAAAACTATCATGTTTCCAGAACACTTTGTTGTAAGATTACAATAACTTTACAGACTTTCATTCGTATCATGAGCTTCATAAAGTGTATGAAAATAATATTGTTTTATTCATACTTAGGGTCTAGGAATGAAATACAACGAACTATTTCTTTCGAACAAGGTGCAAAATGCAAAAGCGTTGTTCGGGACTCTTACGTTTCATATTATATTCGGTGTTTCCGTGATTACGACAATAAGCGTAGATTTTCATGTGTTTTATTAATTTGGGAGTACATACTGTACACGTTGTTTAAACTTAACAGGTAACTAAGTATATAAACAACTTTGTTCGTGGCGTTGTCATGACTTGGCATGTTTTGGACATGCGCAATAAAAGGTTTTGTGGCGCATGCGCCAAAAATTACGCCGGCGAACAAGGCCAATAGCTATGTTCACATTATGTAATTTCATCTTCAATTTTCGTTATCTTCTATTTATTCAACTTTCGTTTGACATATTCAATAATTGAATGCGTCAAAATCCACCCGCGTTGAAAGAAAAGTGTCATTGCGAGCGCTACGATTTCAATGCGTGTCACGGGCATGCCTCACGTTCGCTGTTGACTGCGCTATAACGCATGCCCTTGATGAACAAAAAAAGGCACAATGTGGACAAAGCTAATGACTATGTCCACACTAGGCGCTTTCGTCTTCAATTTTCATCATCTTTTCATTCAATAATTGAATGCGTCAACGAACGCAACATCAACATTGTAATTTTTGAAGTTTTGGATTGGTCTTTTTCTGGGCATGGAGATTCAAGGCCCAAGGGCATGCGTTATAGCGCAGTCAACAGTGAACGTGAGGCATGCCCGCGAGGCATGCCCTCTGACCGTATCCAAAACTTCAAAAATGACAATGTTGGCGTTGCGTTCAATAATAATTGAATGCGTCAAAACGAAAGTTGAATGAAAGAAGATGACGAAAATTGAAGGCGAAAGCGCCTAATGTGGACATAGCTAATTGACTCTGAATGTCATACCGTAAATTATCATAAGTAAATTGCATAAAAATGGCATCCGATGGAGAAGATCTTTTATTTATAGTTGAAGTCTGTTGTCAAATTGAAAATGGATTGTAGTTTTTTATTGAATTTTAATGTTAAGTCAATGGTTACATGGCCATTCTGACATCAGTTGAGTCCATCAACTCAAGACTGTCTTTAATTGTTGGATCATGGCTACAAAAAATATGTAATGTCCGTACTATGTCCGTATGTATGCCGCCGACTCGTGCCTTTCATATGTAAGCGATCTTAGTGTCTAAACACACCATGCCGAAGATACGCGGCCGAATTTCGGCAAGATTACGCCTGTAATAATACATTTTAAATTACCGATGACACACCATGCCGAAATAACGTCACGTTACCTATATTGTATGCGTAGCGCATTACAAGCGTAATCATGCCGAACTTCGGTCGCTTATTTTCGGCCGAGTGTGTTTAGAGTTTAGAACTTAAGACACTTAGGAATGGGATAGAACGAACGATATCAAATTATTTGTTCATAATATTTTGCTGTAGGTCAAAGCGAGATATAGCAGCTAAGCGCTTCGTCCCTCTCGCATGAATGTGTTAACAAATGAATTATTGTCTAAACAAAATATGTAGTAAAAACTCACTAGAGAATTTGAAAGGTTTTATACTACACCTTAAAATATTTCAAAAAAATTTTTTTTTTTGTTATTGGTAACTAAAGTAACTCTCTCAAGAATAGAAACATCGGTGAAAGAATGACTCCGAATACTACTGTCTTCATTTTTTAATATAATTTTACTAAATAACAGGAAAAAATACAAAACAATGTTAAATCCACTGAGAAATATCAAATTTTTAAGATCGCTAGTTTGACGTGAAAGTATAATAATTAATAATATTGCTCATCTGTGTCAAAATGGAGCTCATGATACGCTGAGAGCGATGAAACGGAATGACGTCACAAAACGTCTGGATGAAACATTCTTAAAGTAATCTTACTTTTAAGAGGTTGTGGTACAAAATCTCGAAGTACCTAATAATACTGCTTTCAGAGTTGGTGGTAGGCCCTCAGTTGTGACGTACCCCCGCAAGGTAAGCGTCCACAGGTCGGTATCGTACGCAACGGACGTCTCGCATCAAACGGATATTTTTTTCACAGTACGTCCGCTGAATCGGCAACGTACAGATTACCGTTTAGCCTAGTAAATGAATGCTCATAAGGGGGGGTATGGATGGAAAAGTCAAAAGAAGAAATTTTGACTTAGGGACTTTGTTTGGACTAATTTGAAGATAAACATACTAGCTAGTCGGTAATCCGTACGCTGCCGATACAGTGGACGTTCTGTAAAAAAAATATTCGTTTGATGCGAAACGTCCGTTGCGTACTATACCGACCTGTGGACGCTTACCTTTGCGCGTTACGTCACAACTGCAAGCGTTATAAACTGTCAACGGCTGCCATCGGCTGCCGTCGACTGCCGCCGACTGCCGCCGGCACGTGCCGTCGTCTGCCGTCGACTGCCGCCGACACGTGCCGTTCGTCTGTAAGAACCCTTATTATTCTAAAAGTTTTCTTCAATTCTATGTAAAATGTGTCATTTCAAATTAAGATCATCAACATACCGGCGTGAAATGGAAGTTAATAATTATGCGTGAAAATATAAGTAAAATGAAATGTAAATAGATATAGAAAATATGATAAATCATCGTCATAATTTAAAAAAGTTTAACCAAACAATATGTTACAACTCGATTCTGGATCATTTAATAAAAATATACATTTAATGATCCAGAATCGGAAAAAAATAAAAATAAAATAAAAATATTTTTTTAAATGTTTGTGAGAGGGTAGAAAGAAAAATATATAAAATCATGAAACGTCCGTTTATATAGTGCTTTCACGTATGGATTAATCCCTTAATCGAATAAATGGAATTTGATTTAGTAAACTCCGTTTTTCTACTGAAAAACCACTCAGCCGGTAACAATTTGTTAAAGGATTACCGTCAGTGTCACAATATAAATTACATACCACTACCAATACCACCCAAGCAACAAATATTAAACATACCGATCGAGCACATAATATTATTTATTATACAATATACACTCGCGTCTTTTCAGATAACAATATTATAGCAGCAGCGGCACCCAGCTGCCGCATAACAATTTAAAATCTATTGTGTCTGCGATACTGACGATGGAGGTGCTACATGCGATAACATACATTTGAGTTGTATGTTTTGATATAATGAACATTGAGTCTGTTTATTATAAAAGCTAATTTATCTTAAATACTTCGCACGCACAGCGCGTTTCATTTTGTCTGATTTTCTATTTCGTTTGTGGAGCGAATTTCATTTCAAGGACACAACTTTGCTCTACTGTATAACATTTATACTGTGATAGTGTCGAGCCGGTTTGTTTAGACTTTGAGATAAAAAATCTCTGTTTGAGCTTTCAACTCAAAGCTTTTTCATGCTTGCGCAAACATTTGGATAATTAAATCAGACAGTGCCTGCAGTGCTAAAAGCTTTATAAACGTCTTTTGTTTTCACTTAATTTGAGGTCACGTCAATATAAATTTATAATTGATTATTTTTTAATATTATTTAAAAAAATTATGATTTTGGTCTGCCGCGTTTTTTCCCGGTACAGGATATAAACTTACGCAGTATGCAATATAATTATGAATTATGCATTCAATCATTGTACCAGTGAAGTAAGAATTAAAAAATGGGAAATAAAACGAGCGAATAAAAAATTACTTAGCGACTGATGATGAACATGTTGTTTTAATAACTTGAGCGGTATGAATTGAAAAAATGAGCGAAAAATAAACTAAACTAACGACTAATATTGAGTTATAATAAAATCCAGAACGAGCTTACAAAAAGTGGATTGTGATTAATCTATTTCAGATATTAAAATTCTATCCGAGCGACTGTATTACTAAGTGAGCGACTGGAAATACAAAGCGGGCTGCGGGCAACTTCAATGTTAAAGATAGATTCAATTTTTCTAAGTGAGGTTATACATTACGAACTACTAAGAAGTTCACTTTGAGCAAACTTTTGTGAGCTGCTTTATTAATGATTATTGGTTACTGATATTCTATTTGAGGGTTTATATTTTATATTTTGATACATGTTTTAATGAAAACTACAGATTGTTAAATGCGCGCGAATTCGAATGGGGGCGGGGCGACGAATCGTTGCAGTCAGGTGAGTTGGGCTGCGGACCAATAGCGTTGCGTGTTTACGATTGCCATGCGCTTGCATCACTGGCTCGCACGCAGCATTGTGCGTAATATATAAATAAATAGTAAATTTACTACAAAATATTTAAACACTAAAAATATTATTTGGTGTTTAAATATGTTGCAGTAAATTTTTGTGCAGGAACCTAGGTAATTACTATTTTAAGCTGAAAAACAACTCAAACATGTTAAATATTTTCGTACAAGAAAATTATTTTGGTATTACGTATGTATGAGAATTTCGATGCCACCCGGCCTCTTAACAGAAGGCCTACTTAACCAAGGTTATTGAAGCGGGGGGGAGGGGGGGGGGCGCGCAGCCCCCCCAAAAGAGGGGGGGGGGCAAAACAAAAACAAACACAATCCAGAAAGTCCAAAAGTAGGTTAGGTTAGGTTAGAACTTCGACCACAACACAGAGGGAGCCGAGCGAGCGTAGCGAGCGTGCTGCGGCAGCAGCCGGCGACCGTCATAAAATAAAAGGGGGTTATTAGATTAAAGGCGTTAAAAAGGCCACCAAAAGATTTAAATGTAGCCACAGAATTCCGAAAATTTCAAAGGTGAGCTGCTCCAAAACTGGGGGGTTTCTCAGTGTGGATTTGGTGTTTACCCCTCCTCCCCCCTCCCCCCTCACCCCCACTTCCCATCACAAAAGGGTAGGTTTCCGAATCTTTACCGTTGTTCCTCTTATCCAAATTAAGCTACCCACAAAAAATTTGCTTGATAGTAATAAAAAAAAATGTTTTAGGGATCCCTGATTAATAGTGTTTCATCAAATAGTTATTTCATGTTCATTTTTTTTTTGTTTTAATATGACCTCATTGTACTCTGCTTATTAGTGCATTTTTCAAAGTGGTTTTAGTATTCGAAACACTTCATTTAAGATAAAATGCCGCTCAGTACAAAAAAATACATTTGCCAAATATTGACACTCAAACAGATATGAGGTCGCTCAAATATTATGAAGCTGCTCATTTTGTATTTTAAGTAACTCAAATAAATAATTTGTAAGTTGCTGTTTTGTTAATTTCTCGTCACTCACAGTCAGTCGCTCAAATAGTAATTCTATATCCCAAATTAATTAATTTTGACACTTAAAACGGTAATTATACAGTCACTCGATTAAATACTACCCTTAAAAAATTATAATATTGTTAAGTAAACTATTCACAACGTCGGTCAGAAATAAAATGAAATTTTAAATCATGCTATTGGTCCTCCAGAAAGTGTGACGTGGGCCCTAAATAATATTTTCTCTTGCATGAAATCATATTATTATGAGTTTCTTACGCCGGTTCTTCTCGTCCGGTTAGTTCCCAAACCGGTGGTAGGCACCGTAGTTTCTACGTTTTTTGCGACGTTCAAAAACAGTATTCATGATACCTATTAAAAAAAATACTTTTTTTTATTTGCTTCATCTAATTATCCAGGACCCGAGCTACGGGACCTTGCCGGCACACTACGCTCACGACAATCCGCCTCTAAGGGCAATCCACTCCAACATCATGGAGCACGCTGACCACACTGCGAAAAGGGCTTACGAGGGACATACCTTCTTCTGGGGCGTGAAGCCGAAGAAGGGAGACGTCCTGGAGTTCTGGTTTGAGAAACCTACGGAGATTTCTAGGTGGGTAAATTTCATCAGCCTATCGTTGTCAACTCCTCAACATATTAAGTAACTAGGTGACGCCCTCAACTCCGTTGAGCCTAAAATCGACGGAACCGTACATTTTCCGGGATAAAAAGGTATCCTATGTCCTTTCCCGAGACTCAAAGTATCTCCATACCAAATTTTAGCAAAATCGGTTCAGGGACTTAGGCGTGAAGAGGTAACAAACAACACATGGACGGACAGACAGACACACTTTCAAATATTAATTTTAATAGTGATATAATACGAGTATAATATTCATAATTGACATATGATCAAGAAAATAAACAATCATTATGATATTTAATTAAATATTATAATCAAACATGATAATATTTCTAACTATGTCAGCGTCTGAATAAAATAGATTTCCCACAACAAACGGTTACGAATCTTGACAGCCCTAATCCACACGCTTCCATCCAACTCAAAACGTCTCGTTTTGTGTCGGATTGAACGTGGTTTCAAATATTATCACTTCGAAACCAAAATAATAATACATGTATAAGATACAAACGAAAATATTGTTATTATAATATTGTAGGTGCTTTTAACCGAATTAAACAAGGCTAAAATTACTTGAAGAAGACGCCAAAAACTTACGGACCAAACCTCTAGGTGAGTCTGACGTATAACTGACGTTTGGTCACTGGAGTCGTGATTCGGACCATACCAACTTCTGATTGTGAGCAGCTGTGGATTTATGTATAGGCAGTATGGGCGGCAGCATCTATAGCGTCCTAGGGGGCGGTAGCGACCTAGGATGGCGGCAGAATTAAAGTGGCCTATACTTAGCGACTAGCGTAATGAGTAATGACTAATGACTAGGGCCCGGATTTATATGTAAATACATATTTTTTATACGCTTTTTATTAGCTTCACCTGTATGTTTGTTTGTAATCGACTTCTTTGGGCGCGATTTTGACCCACTTTAAACGGCCAGATTTCGTTCAAACTTTGTAGATTTATCGAGGACCGATGACAATACACTAATTTGATATAATTATTCCATTTTTCAATTTTTATGTTTGTATGTTTGTTTGTGACAGACTTCTTTGGGCGCGATTTTGACCCACTTTAAACGGCCAGATTTCGTTCAAACTTTGTAGATTTATCGAGGACCAATGACAATACACTAATTTGATAAAATTATTACATTTTTCAATTTGCATGTTTGTATATGTTTGTTTTGTAACCGACTTCTTTGGGCGCGATTTTGACCCACTTTAAACGGCCAGATTTCGTTCAAAATTTGTAGATTTATCGAGGACCGACGACAATACACTAATTTGATAAAATAAAGCATATTGCCCCGTATATAATATAATATGTACATACATATTTTATAGTATTAAGTACATTTAATGACACTAAACCAACTATAAAAACCATACATTTTTAAATTTTTTAGTTTGGTTTTCTATTATAAAAAGCGTGTTTTTAGTTTTTAACTATTAATTATTATTTTACGCGATTTTCGGCCTAGAATATGTTTTTTACACGAATTATCATGTTTAGACTGTGAAAAACCAAGTTTTATTTTTCATATTTTTCCATATTTTAGGGTTTTACAAAGATAAGCCCATATTTTGCAAAAAAATGTCACAATCGTCCATATTTTCACAAAAATACAAAAAAAAATACGTTCCCGCCGCCATGCGGCTGCGTATTTCGTTCCTCTTGCGTTTTATCGTCGTATTCTGTTTCTAAAGAAGATTATTGAAGAAATAGAAAATAAAGTTTAAGATGCTGAATGTCCTGTTGCTGACATGGCTAAACAAAAACTGAAGTATGTTTCCGTCTTCCGATAAAATAAAATTAAGCGAACCCAAGACGATCATGCAGCATGTTAATGTAGCCATAACAGCCGTAACTATGTAGGTACAGTAATTATTTCCTATATTAAAGACTTTTATTCATAAACCAAATATGCATAGGCAAAGCCAGCATAGCATATTTCTGGCCTCTACCTCTTTGTTAACTGTCACGAGTGACTCTTTTCTTGCCCACACTAAAACAATGCTTAATTATTGTAATTTTATACTGCATATTTTTTCCATATTTCTATTTTATACTCCATATTTTTCCATATTTTCGATTTTTTTTGTCCATATTTTATGTACATATTTTGGATTTTTTAATACATATTTTTCCGGGCCCTACTAATGACACAATATCTGCCGAACGTACGGCGCCGAAAGTTCTGCCGACAGACGGTTACGCGCTAACTGAACGCGGCGCAATTGACGCTGATGTGTCATAGAGAACTTGAAATACATTGCGAGCGTATTGAGCCGAACGTTCTGCAGATGTGTCGCGACACTTACTCATAAAAAATATAAATCTGGCCCTGATTGTGAGCTAATACATTACCAAAACCTTTTTCAGCTTCCTATTCCGGAGTAGCAACTTTCTACATCCGTTCGACAAGTTCTACGAATCCGCGGTGGAGGTGTTGCCAGTTGCTTTCGGATCCAACTTCACGATGGTGCACAGTTTCGACGAGTTTGGCCTGGCTGATGGTGAGCTCAAGCGGTCCATGGGTCCCTTCTCTGCTATACGCATCCGCGTGAACAAGGATAGCCCGTACTGGGTGCTGCTTAGCGAGGTGAATATTCTAGTAAATTTTATTAGTAATAGTCACGAGAAAATTCTGTTAATATTACAAACTAATTTTAAATTAAAAAAATCGGTTGTCTGTAAAGTCGGTTTACTGACGATAGTTGAACGTGACAACGTATGACGTTGTCACGTTCAACTATCCTTAACCCCTTAACCCTCGCTTCCGAAACTCTATAAATAGAAACAAACTTTTTCGACTGTAACCTAAAGTTATTTCGATGTATTTCTTTCAAATGATTGTCTAAAAATATTCATAATGAGTAAAATAAACTATTCGCAATACAAAACGCTACATACATTCGAACAAAGACGAAATCCAGTAAAATCTTCGAACAAAGCACAAGTCATACCATGACACGTAGGAAATAGAACACAATTTTAAATAGCCGAAATAATACTAATAGCTCACAGATTGTTTATTTATTTTTCATTCAGAGTGTGGTCAATGTGTCAAAGGTCATAACTAACCAAACTTCTTCATACAAAAGTATTCTCTAAGTCATCGAAATACGTAATATAATCGAAACAAAGAGCGCGGCCCAGGTGGGTTGAGTACGGTTGCTGAGAGGATAAATGGAACGCCTCAGAGCAGCTGTCAGCGAGGCAACGCCGCATGAACTGTCATGTTTTTCGGGCGCGCACCCCATATCGAATTATGCCCCGCAAACGATCAAACATCAAACACGTCAAACACCATATAAACTACGTGTTTGACGCGTTTGAAGAAAATTTGGATTTACTACGTGTTTTGACGTGTTTGACGGTTTGATGTTTGATCGTTTGCGGGAGACTTTACGTTATCACGTCAAAAAAATAAAAGTAGTGCAGATCTCCTACGAACGTCATACTTGATCAAGTGATCTGAATTTTATAGATATTTTATAAGGTTTTGGAATTTACGTACTAATTGAAATGTTTCTTCAAGAATGACTTGAATTATTAGCTCTTTGTGCAATGTCAAATCTTAAATCGTTTCACGCATTAAAGCCCCATTTAGTTTAGAGGCCAGTGCTGTTGCAGCTTTGAGCCGGTGCCAAATATCTCTGAAAGCAATCGATATCTAAAGGTCCATCCAGACATATCGAATCCCGAGGGAGAGAAGCGAGAATCCGATTGGAATATTTGAGGTTTTCGCACAGACATAGATCAAGATAGATACCGCATGTGTATGTACTTCGCGTGCCATATCGCATTAGCAAAAGATAGCAATGTTCGTCTTTCGAAAGTCTGTTCTTTAGTCTGCTATCGGAATCGGACGTCAATCGGAATTTTAAAAATGCCTAAATGCCTAAAGGTGCTGTATTGAGCTGTACAAATTCAAATAGAAACGTTGGCCTAAACAATGGATACGTTTCTTATCATCGGTACGTCACAGTAGGTAGGAAAAAGTGGCACGCTCGTTTTCATAAAACACGCGGTATCTATCTTGATGGTCTGTGGGTTTTCGGAACACTACTGTTTTGAAATTTCTAAATGCTAGTTTATTAGTATACTAGATGAAAACCCGGCTTCGCTCGGGTAAACTTGTAACTCACACATCTAGGTACAAAATGTAGGTAAATATTTGTGTAGTCATCTTTTCTCAAGAAATATTAAAGTAAGCAAGACATAGATAGGTGTATTAGGTACGTATAGCTTAGTTCAGGGGTCACCAATTAGTTTCGCTCGGGGTCCATATTAAGAAATGCAATGACCTTCGCGGTCCACACATTAAAAAAATTCAAGCAAGGATAATTATTACGGAATTTACAAAGGCTTATCAATGAGAAAAGTGCCATTTTTTTATTTTTGTAGGCTCTAATTATTATGTATTATTATATATCGGAAGTTTGGAGTGAAATATTGGTGCAAGCTATTGACATTAAATCCTGGAGATGACCATCAGTCGAGACCGAAATTTATTTTTAACGAAGTTCATCTTCGATAATGCTTGGTCCGCACACAATGGGTCGGCGCGGCGGTCCGGATGCGGATCGCGGTCCGCCATTTGGTGACTCCTGGCTTAGTTCATTATTATATTATTTAAAAATTGTAGGTAAATAAAACTGCAAACATTTTATGTACATTTAAAACATTTTTATTTCAAATCAACATTATCTAAGGTTAAAAATATGTTTATAAAGCTGATATTATAGGAAATCGACTTATGTGAAAACTAAATTATAACTCATAACGTAAAACAGTACAAAAAATAAATAACGGAAAACCGGCAAACAATGACGAAGTTTTTAAGTTATCGATTTTAACTCGCTTAAAAACATGTTAAAATACTGTAGATAATTATAATTTCTAGATATTCTGAAAGTATGAATTTCCAGGATCATTTTAATATATAACACATAATACAATTAGTAAATAAATATATTTTTACTGACATTTTTATGGCGGCCCTCACAGTCGACACACAGAAAAATATGAGCAAGGAGCTTGCAAACAATTTTTTTCACAATGTTGGTTCCACCGGATGTACTGTTTTACCTACCAAAAGGCGCGTAATTTAATAGAAAACCATCTAGCGTAATCCTTGTGAACCTCTTGAACAGTGCCATAGAGAAATTAACGTTGCGAGCGGTGGAGTCCTTAGGGTTTCCATAGTCGCCTTACCGGTGTACGTCAAAATATAATGGGTAACCTTAGTCGCCCGGACTACTGAGTGGGTAGAAAATCAGAACTCACTGCTTTTTTAAGTTGGCAACTCTGTCTTTACGTCAATGACACATGTGGCATATTGTGTCAGTTTACAGCAAGATGGCGCGTGAAGTTTGTTTGTCAGTGCCATTAGAATTTAACGAAATACTCCAAAATCCGAATTTTGCGGATATAAGTTGTCGACTCGAAGTCAATATTTTTTTATTTTCTATTACATATTCACATAAGGTTTCGATCGAGTCTATCGTACCCCTGGACGAAATTATTAATATAGATTTAAAATATTATATATATTTTTTAATTTTTTAATATACGAGACCAATGTCACCAACTTGATTGTTTTGTATCTTTAGTAAATATTTGGCTAATTATTATTAATTATTTGGTAATTAATGGCTATTACCACTATAATAGTATAGTAGTAATAGCCATTTGGCACGAGTACCGAGTGTACTTTTGTCACAGGGGTGTGACGCCTTCGCGCTACGAGTACCGCCGAAAATCACTACATGGTGTAAAACTAATTCGCTTCCCGCTTTCTGGCATTATAGTTATTAAAACTTTGCAACGGATTTCTATGCGTTTTTCTATTAGAGTAATTCAAGAGGAAGGTTTAAATGCTAGACTATAGAGTATAAGGTATATGGAAAAACAACATTTGTCGGGTCTAGTAGGCAATAATATCGAGCCGTCATAAAATAGTAGAGGCTATTTGAGTGCGATGACAAGTGAAGTTTATTACTCAATAAAACCCGCCTGTGCTACTTGAAAAGGCTGTAACTGGAATTTTATGACCTTATTCCATGAATTATGTCACTGTTTCTTAGTGCGTTTTTCTAGGGAAGCAATTTAGATGTTTTCAGGAAAAAGTGGCACGCCATGCCGTGGCCGTCCATGTCATCCTTTTTGTAGGACCGATTATTATTAAACGGGTAAAATTATTTCCGACAGACTCCTTGTAGGATGTTTGCTTTGTAATATTGTAGTATGCAGTACTTAAGTTCTGTTTTTGCCACAAAAATTGATCACGGATTAGTTTTCGGACGGTGGGTACGTTAAATAGGAGTTTTGGCTCTAGTAGCACAGAATACATATTAGTACAAGTCTAGTAGTAAAAGTACTGCCGTCATCACATCATAATATTGGTTGGAACTTGGCACATCGAATATAGAGCGTGCGATTTTCATCTACATTATGCTATAACCTTTTTTCAGGGAATCAAAATGCAAAATATCATCCACTAAAATAATATTTTGTTGACCATGATGTATTTTAACAATTACCCTATTAAGGGCGTTCCCTCCGGAGATTCCGTATTTGACCGTATTTAAAGCCTTATAAACTCATAATCTGTAAGCTACAAAGTTATAATAAAAATACAGCAATAATTTTCAGTATATCAACATTCCTTTCCCCGTTTTAAATTTTCTATTTTTGTTTATTATACTCATGATATCAGCTTCCAAAGTAATTTCAATTTATTAAAATTCAAGCATACATTCAGCATCTCCTTAGCATTTACAAATTACTTTTATTTGAAACTCACACCAATAGATCGACAATATCATAAACTACATATTCCCCGTTAAAAAATTTTTTTAGGACAATTTTGAACTAAGATAAGTAAAAATAATAGGGTTTTGGCGCGATCTCGGCAACGCGGCAAATGTATGGCCAAGGTCGTTTGCTCGGGGGACGGCCTTAAAATATCGATAATTTTAGTACCTAATAATAGACTTTTATCACTTTCAGATCGAGGTAAAGACTTTCGACAAGAAGAGTACGAGTTGACCAGATAATACTCCCTGGGAGAGATTTTACAAAAAGGCTACCAAAAGTCCCCAAGTAACTCATCTTATCCCTATGATAAGGGTCTAAGTACTTATTGTGAATTGATAGTCAGTGGCGGGGCAAGACCTAAATTTTATGTGGGCAAGATATATCTTGCGAGGCCCCCTAAAATATATTTTGCGAGGCCCTCTGATGGATGACGCTAAATGACGGATTTGTTGAGAGAAGTAACTTTGTTATACTCAAAATTTTATTTATAAAACATTTTATTTATGAATATTAGAGTATCACAACTCGTAAAACCTTAAAAAAACCTTGTGGTCCAAGGGGCGCGAGGCCCCTTAGACCGCGAGGCCGTGGGCGGTCGCCCACACCGCCCACGCCTTGCGCCACCTCTGTTGATAGTTAAGTTACTTTTGCTCTTGTATCGTCTTGGCGAACAATCTACTTTGCTCCTATTTCCTATTATTTAAAGTTTTCTACAGACCTACAAGATCTTGTGGCGCTTGGACATTGTTACAGCCAAAAAATGACATTGTCATGTAAAGCTGCCACTAAAAATTTCACTCAACTAATAACGGAGGTAGTTTTCATTGCAATTGCAGGTCACGTGAAAATTGTTACTAGTATGACATTGATAGAATGATCGCGTGACACTTTACAATATGGCGGTGTTAGTTCTAATTTGGCCAAGCACCACAGCCTTGTAGAACTGCTTAAACTTAATATGGCATGAGACCGGCAGTCGAATTCTGACTAGTTGTGTTGTTTTACATATTTTACTAATTTTAAGACAACACTATCGCCTATTTTTAAGGCATTATAATATTCATTACTAGCCGCGTACTGACCAAGCGAGCCGCCTCGCTGCCTCGCCCGAGCGTGCCGCGGCCGAGCCAAAAGTTGTCGGTTTTTGGTCGATGCTCAAAGGCGCCTCGGACGTTTGCCGCGCACTAACACTTACTGACCGAGCGAGCAAATGCGCGCGAGGCTGCCGCGGCGAGGCGGCTCGCTTGGTCAGTACGCGGCTATTAAGAAATCAATAATTGTAAGTACGAGCACCTTATGAAGTAATTTTTTGATCCAAATATTATAAATCCAAAGAGTACGATATTATAATTTAACGTATTTAAATATAAATTATATATTTTATTGATGTAAATAAAATTCTAACTGTAATAGGTTTAGATAGTTAGATATTTATTTAAAATTTAAAGTGATTTACGTACGTACCTTGTTTATTCATAAATGACCCCAGAATAATTATATATTATGTCCTCAATATTTTAATAGCATTATACCCAAACTTATAAAAAATATTATATTGATGTTGAGAATCATAAAAACGTGTTCAACCACGACCAAAAAAAAATTAATGTTAGATTATAATAATATTATAGTCAGTATAGATATTACTTGTATGTAAAAGTTGGTACCGAAGTTAGGATTTAAACAAAACCAAATCCCTTACTTACTGTCTGCATAGCTGTCCAAGAATAAGTTGTATTTTACACTGCGCCTGCGAATATAGGAGGTTTTAGAAAAAAATTTTTAAAACCTTCAACTAAAAATATGGTTTAAAAAAATTTCCTGATTAATTTTAAGACCTACAAGGATAAAGTGACACTTTCATGGCATTTTATTGGATAATATAATATTATATCACCAGCGTTATCTTTCGACCACATGCACAATCTTACTTGGATGACAATGTCGAGAAAGCTGAAAGTATCTCTGAGTCTGAAGTTTCAACTGTCAAGTGACACTATACGACATAGTGTCGTTAGCTCTTGATATTCTGTTTAAATTAAGGTGCAATTCTAGGATGTATTAAAATGTATAGTAATGTACCACCAAAACCCCAATCCCACGTATAATAATAAATGTATAATTTAAAAAAGGAATCAGATCGCTTTACTAGATTGTAATGTTGTAATATAAAATATTATTAATAACTTTAGCTCATTGAAGTATTTAAAACATGATAATAGAATTATATTATTTTAGCTTTCTTACTAATAAAAATATTTATACAGTGTATAACTATTCATGTCTTTGTCCGTCATATAACTTCTCCGATATGCCAGAAAAAGACAAGAAGATCTTGTACAATAATTATTATTCACTGTGTAATTTTTTTATTAGTAACAGGAGTTTAATTAAGTAAAATATAACAATTGCATGTACCTATATTATATAGGTTTATTATAATATTTAAATAAAATACCTATAATTAATATTATAGATCCTAATTTCTAGTCGATACCTGATTAGTTGATAGTAACTTAAGTTTTTAACTGTAAAATATATTACCGGTTTAGGCTCAACAATCACATATAATATTATTTTATGAATAATATACATTTTACTATAATTTATTAATTGATTTCCCTTTTCCATGTATGTATCTTATAATTTTACATACTTTCTTTATTAGGTATAGGTATAATTATTTAATAATACTAGTGGAATATAGTGTAAGCAAGAATGAAAGTATAGAATAATATTAATAAATTGATTATTATACTTAAATTTATTGTAATACAACGGTGGTAAATAGTAATGTTATATTACCAAATTAGGTAGGTAGGTTAACTAAAACTAAACTTAAAATTTTTTAATATACCTACTTACGTAAGCTATTAAGTGGTTTTAAATTGTAGCTTTCTACACGACTTCAATATTAACAGAATTTAAAACTACAACGTTTGTTTTCAATTTTTGTTAGGTATCAATATTTTTTGATCCTAAGAAATATAAAAAGTTTAACGTTTAAAAAAACTTTAGAAATTTAAACAAGTTAAAAATACGTTATCTCACTATAACAGGCTCGTCGTACGGCAAATAAATATATTTTCTACATGAAGGTTTTACTTTCGTCACGATTAATATTAATAAATAAAAAAGAATAATGAAATACTATGCTCATTATAATAATAAACGATAATAATTATTTAAATGCAAATCCCACGACGATACTCCAAGCTGTAATTGGCACACGATTTTGTTGTTGCTTTTTTAATTATTTGGCGCCACTTTTTAGTGCCATTATAACATTTATTTTTGGGCGACCATAGGGCAGTCTGAGCCCTTAACTTTAAAAACCTACAGGGATAATCGTGGTGGATATATTTTTAGAATAACGACTGAATGTAGGAGGAATAGACTGGTTTTAGATAGAAGGATTGTATGGTTGCCAACCCCATAGTTCATCCATATAATACTATAACGTCACAAAGAAAGCTGATCACCAAAATTTGCTTAACAATCGTGGGCAGGGATAAAAAATTGACATTTTGCGTGACGCATTTAATATATGGATGACCTCTAACGCGCGAAGATTATTATTGGCATAAATAAATAAACAAATAAAACTGTATTTCAGACTAATTTTCTCCATAGATTTAGCTCAAGTAAGCATGATAGCGCCACTACGCAACATTGCCCTTGTTTTTAGTTAGGTGTAATAAAACTTTTAAACTGTCACTATAGCTGCATTATCTTTGGTCACAAATGTGCTCATTGCTCATGTATAGGCGATATAATAGTTAAAATTTTAAATAAAATTTTAAAAATTACTTAAACACTGGTACCAAGCCATGATAATTGGTAACATGATAAATGCGAAATTGTATTGCTATTGTTTTTAGTATATTAATTCATTTTATTTTGACATGTCATGCTTCGATTAAAATGTGTCTTTATAATAATTACTGTACTAATTTTAGGTTTTACTAGTTTCTTCGTCGTATTTACCTATAGGTATTATGTTATGAATGTACAAAAACGAAAATCAAGTTGTAAAAGTTTGTTTTCTGTATTTATTTTCAAGGTTTATGGATAAGTAAATCAATATTGTGAATATATTATAATATTAACTCCAACTGCTTTAAAACAGTGTTGTGTCTTTATGTTGCATTTAAGGTTCAAATAAAATTTTACATAAGTAATTACTTCATTATTTTACTTGGACCAAATCTTTATTGATAATTTCAATGCTGTCTTTAAAATATTTCGCTGCTTCAATGTAATTCTGTGATGTGTGTATGTTGAATTAATTGAAATATAGTGCGTTATTTGTATCATAGGACTTAAATTGCGCTGATCACCGACGTAGGTGCATCCAGATTCCAGGTAGACGTGACTACGACCGTGACATTTCAGAAGCATGTTACACAATATTATACTCGTATATTATGTTTAATCATATTATGTCAAGACATGCGATTTCCGGGCGATCTCTTATTTTGTTCCATCTCTGTAAAGTGTTGTAATTGTCCCGAGCAGTGAAAATCAGTTAGTTTGACTCCAATCGTGACAATTATGTCAAAGGATCTATAATATTTCAAGAATATTTTGTAAATGCTTTTAATTTTTTTTTTTTGTTACAACCGTTTAAATCCAAATGATCCATTCCGAGACCGTACGTCCGGTCGCTATCACGTCTCACGGCACTTTATATTAATAATTGAGGCACCGTTTATATGACACTAAACGAATTATAAAAGTATATCAATATATGTAGTGTTATGTGTTTCCCACAGGCTATGGTCTAAGAATAAGATGTCAGTTGTCACATCCCACATTTAGATGTCTTCTAAGCTGTTCCTTATTGGAGACCAAATTATAACTTTTAACAGAGCACAAGGTGACATGGGCGCCGGCAGGGGGGTGCCAGGTGGTGCACTTGCACCCCTTGGGAATCTCGGGATCAACAGGAATTATTGAAATAAAAAGCTGTCTGTAACCCTATTACCATTGCCGTACAAAGATAGTTCGTAATGTTTCGGCACTAAATGTATTCTGTTGACGTAAATAGACAGTCACTGTTGTTCGTAAAAAGTAAAAGAAAGGAAAAGAAAAAAAACTGAAATCTGCACCCCTTGGAAATTATTTCTGCCGGCGCCCATGCAAGGTCAAGCAGTCGCATGCGACCGCGAGGACAAAAGATTTCCAAGAATCCGCGATCGAGGTGCATGGCATTTTTTCTGGGATATCCGTGCTTGTGTACTGTTACTTTCGGTCTGGTTTCTTCCATATTATGTACCATAGAAGAAATTGATTCATAGGCGGACCTACGTCATTTGGTCGGGTTTAGTTAATTCAATATTAGTCGTGAACTAGCGGCTGGTTTTGACAAAACGCAACCAAATTACGAAGGTCCGCCACCTGCCTGCCTGTGAATCAACTTCTCTGATAGTACCTATACTGTGTACATCCGTTGGAAGATATTTTGCTTAGATGCATAGCCTTTACCGTAGATTAGTTATAAGTTATAAGTAAATAGCTGTTGTATTGCGTGATGTACTAATAAATGTGTAAAGACACGAGTGGATGAACCGGAAAACTAACATTTTACCACATAAGAGCAATTACTCTATTTTTATCTTACAGTTTGAACAAACCTTGTGTTTTAATTTTTTTCAGCTATACATAGAACCTAAATTTTTTGATTTCAAATCATTTTTATTTCGTATATAGAGGCTTTACTAACAGAAAAATAATTTGAAATCAAAAAATGTAGGTTCTATACCTACATTTTTTGACGACAAGCATTTGGCCGGTTTTTATTTCGTAAATAGAGGCTTTACTACCGGGAAAATGATTTGAAATCAAAAAATGTATGTATAGAACCTAAAAACCGGCCAAGTGCTTGTCGTGCCACGCGCAATATAGGGTTCCGTAGTACCGCAGGTTTTTGATAATTTTTGTATGGTCAAATGGATGATGTGTAGGGGAGTACCGCAAAAAAAATAAGATTTTATATACCATTTTGTCGGCATCACATTCATGCCGAATTACGGCTTTGTAGCCTTATAGTCTCTGAGAAAAACCACGCACAGACAGACGGACGGATGGACAGACGGACAGACAGACGGACAGACAGACGGACAGACGGACAGACAGACGGACGGACAGACCGAAACTATAAAGGTTATTGACTACGGAACCCTAAAAATGACAGTTTTCAAATTGTCACTTACCTGCTTCATCCACGCATGTCTATTTTCTTGCCACCTATTGAATGTTGTGTGCATCCCAGTCTTTATATAAATTTATACAGGTTTCTATATTATCTAACTAGTCTCTCCCAAATATATATTTTAGGAACCATTTTGATTTATAAGGAATTGTTATTGAAACCAAAATTAATGTATTTAGAATAGATTTTTATTTTTAATTGTGTTTCCTTTAAATATAATTCATTCAATATTTTTTTTCGATCCACCGATTTTTATTGTCAGCTTGGTTGGTTTTTTACAAGATTTGCGTAATGTTGTAACAATTTATCAAACACTTAGGTATTGTAATATTGTTTTGATCCAAAAGTAGGTATATCTTAATGTCAACCTGTTATAGGGACTTACCCCGCTTCAATGTTTTTATTGGTGTTCATAATATATTGTAACGTCAAAATATGTGTTTCATTTTCATACAGGTGAATTTTTGCTTTTAAAACACTGTTTTAACCTTTTGGCTTAGCTAATAAATTAATTTTAGGGAAGAGCTGTGAGAAAAGTGTAGCTACCACTGCTTAGGTACTATATAACATTTATAATCCTATAGGTGATAACAAGTATAGGTAATAAACAGTAAGTAGTAATGTTATATAACAAATAAACAACAATATTAATCTTAGCTAATACGTTAAATGACTTTTAACCGGTTTCTGAATTTTTTGACAGGACCGGTTTATCCGTTCTCTAAAGCTTTTGACTAGCGTCAAAATAACAACCAATCGACAGCGCTGTTGAATAGAAAACTTAGCAATCCTCAAAAACTGCTGCCTTACTCCCGACAGAATTAAAATCGAATCAGCTCGATCTCAACAGCTTTTCCTACTTCAGCAACCTAAACCAGCGCAAAATCGTGCAACGGCTCAATTGTGAACTAATTCGATCTCATTATACTCAACGGCTTATCCCACTTCTGATAGCAATACTAGCGCACGATCGTGCTGCGGCTCAATTTGGAACTAATCAGACTCTTAAATCAAAACCGTATTAGTGGGAGTAAAACTGCTGGCTATAAGAATAATATCTACTTTACATTAACTCTAGGTACAATCAAAGCTTTGAATGGCGCTGCGGATGGTGTGGCACCATCGACGTGATCCAAAGACGGCATAGGTTCTCCCGGAGCCGGTAATATGGAGAAATTTTGTAGCAAAGATGTAGTAAACAAGAAGATATTACATTTTGCTAGCACATCCCCCAAACACCTGTGCTTGCTGATACCGAAGGGGAAGTAGTGGTCAGGCAAGGAAATCTTCCCGTCAGCGAGGAATCGTTCCGGCTTGAAGGCGTACGGATCGGGGTAGAGCACTGGATCCAACAGGATGTTGGTGTAGTTGCTCAACACCATTGTTTCCTGGAATTAAAAAAAACTCTTGTTATTATACTATTCTCAAATTGCTCAATTCTGTCCGTAGCAGTCTTTGACCCCTTGCCAAAAAACTTGTCATATTTCATCGTTTTCTATACAAACCGCGATTGACAATGAAAATCTGGTGTTTGTAGTCTAAGGGCGACATCGTATTTTGTTCGATGTGAAAGTATTTTTCACATAGCTCCTAGGCTAAAAAGGTCAATGACTTTATTTAATTATTTTCACTAAGCCCCTTATTAATCAAAATAATGACTCCAGCTAGAATCTAGCTGATGACTAGGCTAGGCTTACTCTCATCATAGCATCAATACAAAGCTGTACGTGTAGCTATAATATCTCCATCAAGAGTTAGGACTTGAATTGTTAATCAAATGAAATAAGACTTTTCTCAAATTTAGTTAATCCCAACATTTATACATTATTAATCTTCTGTCATGGTTTATATTCTGGTTTTTGTGGTGGTAATAGTTGTGATTAAATGTGATACATACAGCAGGAATGTTGTATCCAGCAAGCGTAGTGTCCCTCAGAGCTCGATGAGGCACTCCAAACGTTCTACCCATGAAATGGCGCACACACTCGTGCATTATGGCTTCGTTGTACGGCATACTGTAATGAAAATATTAATTTATCAACAACTATCTTTTTCATCCTCTTATTTGTACAATAGTAGGACCCTGGCATGTATGAAAGTAAACTCTTCCTTACAGGATATTCAATATTCTACCCAAAGGTAGAGGAAGTTTCTAGCTCTAAAGGTGTCTGTTCGTTGTTCTGTCAGTCCAACAAATTTTTCAAAATAAATGTATAATTATTTTTATTTTTAATTGATAGGACTTTGTAATTATATTCCAGTGCGTACTTAATTTTAGTTATGGCTATAACGTCTAAGATTTCAAGGAAATTTTCAGAAAAGTAATAGGAAATAAATCATTTCTAGAATGTAAATAATAAATAAATTAAAAGTAATTGCATAGTTGTCAGAAAAAAAATTATTTATTGCCAATTAGTCAAAAGTTTTCCATGAAAATCTCTACAGTAAATCAAAGTTTATATAATCTACGAGAAAATGGAAAATATATAATTATCAAGCCTATTTTTATAACAATTCATCAACAACAACCTTTAACATAATATTGTATCGTTAAAATTGGCATTACTTACTTTGGTCTATCATCCAGCTGAGGTTTTCTGTCTCTTCCCACAACTCTGTCAATTTCCTCCTGAGCTTTCTTCTGTACTTCTTGCTCCCTTACGAGGTAGCTAAAACAAAAGCTCATACTTTTACTGGTCGTCTCCGTACCGGCCATGAACATGTCCATACAGATAGCCACCAGCTGACCCTCCGAGTACGTGTTGATCTCTCCGTTCTCCTTCAGCACTCTAATATAGACGTCCATAAAATCTTTATCCTCGTTGTTGAAGTCGAAGCGGTTTTTGTGCCTCGCGATTTCGTCGCGCAGGAACTTCCAAATCCTCTTGTGCGTCTTCATGAAATAGTTGTATCCGGAGGCGTTTGGTGCGAGGAGGCACAGAATCGGGAAGTGGCTGAACGGACAGCCACACATGTCGATCGATGCGAACAAATCGAACAACAGATTTTGAAGGATTATCATGTTGGGGTCGTCCGGCTTGTACCGGAGTCCCGCCATCATCGTCCAAAGAGTATTCAGGATGTAGGTGTTGAAGAAATTGTGCATCTCCATAACGACTGGCCCACCGTTCTTACTGATCGCCTCGTTCATGTCCTCGACCATGAAGCCGGCCTCGTGGAACGCGATATTCCCCATCCCCTGTCTTCCGAAGCCGAATTCGCGCAGGTGCTTCATCAGAAACTTTCTTTGCTCCTTCCATAGCTCCCCGTCGGTAAGAAGCAGCCCTCTCCTTTCGCCCCAAGTACGTGTCTGATAGAATATTCCCCTGGGCCTGCCGTCGATATCTTCGTTATAAAGCATCTCTCTGTTCGCTTCCAAAGAGTTGACCATAACGATGCGATCCTTGCCGATCTTTATACCGATGACTGGTCCGTTATCGCAATACTTTTCTGACAGGATTTTCACAGCTTTGTACAGGTACCCAGTTTTGGTTCGAACCTTATTGACTTCGTATGCGCTGCCCAATATGGGAAGCCATTTCGGTCCGGGTGGAAAATTTTTCGGTTTTACCGTGTTCAGAAAAAGGAAGAGGCAGACTAGTGCTACTGCTATAAATACTGTAATCCACATCTGAAACAGAGAAAACATAATATATTTTTATTTGAATGATATTATTTGAAAATTTCAAGAAAGATAATACACAGCATGTTATGCTATCCTTTCTTCACGTCAACAACTGTCGCTTGTTCTTTTGATAGTGTTATTTTGCTACTTCCATATCAAAGTCCAGAATAGTCCAGGGGTCCTATCAAGAGCGATACTATCACCGACCCGGTACTAATGTCTATGGTAATACGGCTGTTTATATCGCGTGCTACATTCACGTAACTCAAACGAGTTTATTACATAAAAACGAAAGTCATATTTGCTTAACAACCAAGAAATACGATGATTGTTATTATAAATTGACACAAATGTTACATTCCATACCTAATATCCTTCTTCAAAGTTTTCGGGCTATTAAAGTTGTTAATTTTGAAATATAATATCAATTAGTGATTCAAGTAAAACATGCCAGGATTCAGCATGGTTCTTATTATTTATCCAATTTATCACACTAATATTTTAACAATAATATATTTTGTGTCTCAGATTATATTTTATTTTATGGTAATTTCAGATTGTGAATGACGTTTATACTCATGTCTTCTGACAAAAAAAAACCTCAAAAGTGTTATCAAAACTTGTTTAGTTCCAACTTCTAACAAAAAGGGTTTCCCGCGGTGCAGTACACTGTGCAGATTGTTTCCGAAACCCGTACGTCTGCATCTTTTCATTCATTACTATTATTAATTCTTCGATCGGGGATTCTCGGAAATGCTATTGTATTCTATTGTTGTCGCGATCACCAGTGCTCGTACGGGGCTTGATGGGTTAATTACTGTTTCAAAGTATTTGGCCCCATATTTTAAAAACAAATTTACAAACAATAACTAATAAATTCTAAACGAAGGGTTGATATTATTAGTGTTAGTTAATATTAAAAATTGAAAATCAATGTTATTATTGTTTCTTCAGTCATTAATAATTGTTTCTTAACTCTCAATCATAAAGATTTAACAATAAACCAAAATAAAGATGAAAAGAAAGTATAATATTACTACAACACTATTAATAGAAATCGCAAAGCGTTTAGTAGGTCATCAACATTAGCCAAAAGTTATATAATAAATGTTTATGCAAAAAAATTATAACAGTGACTAGATTTCAAACAAGAAATAGGTACTAGTTTTTGCTCAGCATCTTTAATAATATTATGAAACTGTAATCACTTTTCCATCCCCTAAAAAGGAATATAAAACTTTGAAATTAAAAGTGTTTAATTTTAAAATTACTATCATCACTTTTCCATCCACTAAAAAGAAAACTTTGAAATTCAAAGTGTTTAATTTTAAAATTAATTATCGTCCAATTTTTTGTCAAATTAATAAAAAATAAATCTTTTGGATACGATAAAAATGGTAGTATAAAAAGGTGAAGAAAATAATAATACCTTGCTGTTTTGCCGGTTGCGTGAATCAGTAATACATTGCTCGTTCACCGTGGCTCCGAGTGGACTGTCTGTCTGGTGGCGCAGTGGTGGGAGATGTTCTCGGTTTCGAAATATCTAAGAGAAAATATTGACATCTCGACGGCGATATACGAAAGTCGCCTACGTACACCCATAATTTCAAGATTATTCCGAAGTAAGTTGTGGAAGATATTGATTTGTTGGTCGAAAATTGTTTATCGCACGAGAATTGTACATAATATTAATTATTTGTGATATAAATTATCCTTTGTCCTTAAGCGGGACTCAAAGTACCTATAACAAGTTTTATCAAAATCAATTCAGCGGTGGGGTTGTTGCGGTGGGTTGATCGTGCGTAACTATGCCTTAGCGGAGAGTGGAGCACCATGGGGTTTTAGTGGGTAGATCCTACGGGAAGTCCCACATACCCCGGCCGATGTCCCCAATCCGCCGTTGCGCAAAGCATTTCCCCATGTAAAAAAGGGTATATTCACTCTGAATCGCTTAGTCAGCATAATGACGACAAATTTATTGTCAAAATGTTACTTACCGCCGCCGTACTCAGATTCATTTAACTATGATTAAACTTCAATTTAATGAAGAGTTTAACAGATAATGTATGAGGATCGGGATTGGGGCTTTAGTCAAAATTTTGAATTAATTACATTTACTTAATGTTCCACTGCGGCAGTTAGCTACTTCATCAATCATCATCAATATTATTATCAATGTCCACATCAAGTTTCTAATTCCTTCAGTCATAAATTCGTAACTTTTGGAAACCTTTACATTTGAAGATAAAATTAATATCACTAGATAAATAAAATAATATATTTGTGTTTAATATTATGATGATTAATGTCACAATATACAGGGTGTAACAAAAATAAATGATAATACTTCAGGCTGTGTATGTGTTCCTTGTAGAGAGTTCACTGTGAAAGTAGCAGCACTGAAAAACTTTTGTATGGGCAAGCGCCCGAGCGTCACGAGTTTTCCCAAACAAAAGTGAAAAAAAATTTTGGTCTTTCAGTGCTGCTACTTTCACAGTGAACTCTCTACAAGGAATACATACACACCCTAAAGTATTATCACTTATTTTTGTTACACCCTGTATATTTTAAAGTTTACTTAAGGTTGAGATAATAATATTAAAGTCGATTGGGAATTGTTCTTGCGTATTATTTAAATAATGTTGTCAATAACATTAGTAAGTATTAGGGTTTGAGCCAAAATAAATGTACCTTAGTAAAAAATATCGTGTCCACCGCCTTCAACCCATAATTGTGGCTATGTTTATTGCATTAAACATGTTTATTTTTATTTTTTAATTACACTGGACCATGTATATTAAAAATTAGATGTCCTTTTTACACCAACATGCATAGTTTTTTTTACATAGTAATTTATATTATTTTTAATTTTTTTATCCATACAAATGAAACATGTCCATTTCACTACCTCGTTACGATAATAGCTCAAAATTTCCAAAATTTCTTAGGAAGCTTAGAATTAGAATTTTATAAAAGGTTCGTGTAGTACCTGGCCTTCTCTTTTGTTGATATTTTACCGCCTAGCTTATCAAATAATAAAAATAAAAATTGTTTATGAGAGCATCCTAGATTTCGCCCTGTGAGAAACAATTTGTGAGAAACGCTATTTACACCCCTGTAGAATTATAGAAACTACCACTTCTCTACATTTTTTAAAGCTAACAACATGTGACATCATTTATTAAAAAGAAAAAGTGTCAGTTTCCTTCTGTGTCCTGTTGTGTTGTTGATTTTATTTTGGTCGTCCATGTTTTTTGTGAAAAATTCCTGTGAGAAACGCACTTAACATCAAGAAAATAATTAATATTTTTGTTTATTATTAGTGCAAAGCATTTTTATAGTAAAGTGATCCCGATACAACAGGGTCACGCTTTCGTAGCATCCGATTTTTAGCTTATAATCAAATAAAGTGATTTAAAAGTTGCATGTTGGCATCATGTTACGTATGCCTGTGAGAAACGGTCGAACAAAAATGTAAAACTAAGGCACGTTTATACTGGTCATATTTCTCACATGTTTCTCAAAGTATTTAATTATAATAGGAATATTCCTATTTACATACTTTTTTGTGTACATGGGGCACACTAAAAGTTTTGCACTTCTAGCTAATCGGAACTGTTTGTGTTATGTATGTTATATTTTTTTAAACGTTGCAACCTTCTTAGCAATATACAAAAAAATTGGCGGGAAATCATTTGTCAATTATTTTTTATCACACATCAAAGTTCTACGTACGCAACGAAATTGGAATTAAGTCGAAAAGATTTTAGAGCGAAGATTTTTTATGATTTTAAAAGTTCTCTCTCTCCGCAAGACTGTGCTGCTCGTCTTCAAAATGCTTTTGAGGCAGAAGCGCCTTGTTTGAGCACCGTAAGGAGATGGTATGCTGAATTTGAAAGAGGTCGAGTTTCTTTACATGACGAATTTCGTGAAGGGCGGCCTTCAACTGCCGTTTACGAAAATAATGTGGCTACTGCTAAGCGGCTAATTGAAGGAAACACGCGTATTGCCTATGAGACGATTCGAGGACTATTGGGGATTGGTATGAGCCAAATTTGAAAAAAAATTACACGAAGAATTGTAAGTTCTGAGACTTTCTTGTCGTTGGATCCCTCATGAACTGACAGCGGGGCAAAAGCAGGCTCGCGTGGAATGGTGCTCACAGATGCTACTGAAACACGACCATGGACATTCTAATGCTGTTTATGACATTGTTACAGAAGACGAAACGTGGATTTGTTGTTTTGAACCCCATAAAAACAGCAATCTTGTGAGTGGGTGTTTGAAAATGAAAACAGGCCAACAAAAGTGAGGCAGGCGAGAAACGTTGGTCAGAAAATGATCGCGTTTTTTTTTTTTTTTGAGCTACGGATCCCATCCGTACAATTCCACTTGAAGATCAAAAGAGTGTAAATGCTGAGTGGTATTCCACTATTTGTTTACCAAGGATATTAGAAAAGGTTCGCGAAAGACGACCAAGAAGCCGCATTCTCCTACATCATGACAACGCCTCTTTACACACGGCCAACAAAACAAAGTAATTTTTAGCTTCCGAAAAAGCACAACTCGTGACCCATGCTGCATTTAGCCCCGACCTAGCACCTTGTGATTTCTGTATTTTTTCCAAAATTAAAGATTTAATGAGAGGTTTCACTTTTACCAACTCCGAAGAGGCAGTGATAGCATTCAATCAGCGCGTAGAAAACATGCCTTCAGATCTGTGATCCTCCTGTTTTAAAAAATGGTTCGATGGCATAAAAGAATGTTTAAAATGTAAAGGAGAGTATTTTGAAAAGCAATAAACATAATATTTTGGTTATAACATGTCGTTTTTTCAAGTTACGCAAAACTTATAGTGTGACCTACGTATTTAATTATAATAGGAATATTCCTATTTACATACTTTTTTGTCTTACATAAAAATGACCGGAATGTGATATATTTTTACCGGACTTAAAAAAAAAGGAGATTCTCAGTTTGTATGTATGTATGTGTGTGTGTTTGGCTGTGACTATCTCGCGTTTAGGCTGAACCAATTTTAATGTGTT
Organism: Polyommatus iphigenia; assembly: GCA_963422495.1. NCBI lineage: Eukaryota > Metazoa > Arthropoda > Insecta > Lepidoptera > Lycaenidae > Polyommatus > Polyommatus iphigenia. Next base: position 27,576,805 of record OY730178.1, on the reverse strand, counting down.
TTTAAAAAAAGTATTTGTTACATATCGAAGAAGGTTCAAAAAGTCAGTCAAAAGGTTGATTGTTTTTTGAAGGTGGTTTTATTTTTAGCCGATTTTTAAAAGTATGTTCCTCGATTACTGGAAGACGCCTGAACCGATTTGAAAAATTCTTTTTTTGTTTGAAAGGGTATACCTACAGATATACTTTACAGATGGTCCCGTTGTCACCAAGTCTCTGATGATGGTAACCTAGAGATATCGAGGGCGACCCTCAAATTTTATAGGCACGCACCCCGTGTTTTCAAGTATTTAACTAAGTTGTTCTGGTATTTAAGTCTGATAGCTATCATATCATGGAGCTCAGCTGATGATGGAAGGTCCAATTCCTAAGAAGTTAGGAGTTAGGGTACAACAACAACATAATATCTATATGAGTATACGTATACACATTATATTGGCCTAAATATCTTCCTTAGACTAAACACAAAATATCATGTACATATTTGAATCCTGTTTATTCCTGTACATCTAAATCATAATTCACAATATGTCATAGGTACCTATTTGTTCATCAGTAAAAAGTTACCTATGTGAATGCATCTTTGTGAGAAATGTGAGAAACGTTTTTGATTTTTGTGAGAAACGTGAGAAATGTTTCTCACAAGAGTCATGTGAGAAAGGTACATTTATTTTGGCTCAAACCCATTATTGTTATTAATTATTATAAATATTATGATAAAGAGAATAACATTTGTAGATCAAGACAGATTTGTTTTTTAATCTGTGATATTTAAAAAAACAAAGTTTTCCTGTATAAGACCCCATAAAGGTAAGAGCGACTAGCAGTTACTATCGTGGACTATGGAGTATTATTAGAGATCGTACAATATAGGGGTCATATTATACAAGTAAACGTTCAGCTTTTATAAGGGTGGGTTGCACCAGAGTCGTGACTCGTGGTTAAGGCCGTCCCCCGAGCAAACGACCTTGACCATACATTTGCCGCGTTGCCGAGACCGCACCAAAACCCTACTTATTTTTTTACTTATCTTAGTTCAAAATTGTCCAAAAAATCGGTTGACTGTAAAGTCGGTTTACTGAGGATAGTTGAACGTGACAACGTCATAGCCTTAACACCTCAGTTCCGGGAAAAATCTATGCAAAAAAGTTGGCAGGTCAATGTGCAAAAAAAATGGCGCCCGGCCTACCCTCTTTGTAAAATTAATGTAATATCCTTACATACAATCCATATTTTATGTTTGTGTGAACTACATTATAATACATGTTAAATTTTCTATCTATCAAGCCATCATACTCGTAATATAGTATTTAGTCCGATGTGATATTAGTTTCTCAATTACAAACTTTCGAAACTATAATTAGTGACTTGTTTAGAAGAAATAAACGAATACTTTATTCTTCATATATTAAGTCATACCTTGACACGTAGGAAATAGAGCACAATTTTGAATAGCCGAAATAATACTAATAGCTCACAGATTGTTTATTTATTTTTCATTCAGAGTGTGGTCAATGTATCAAAGGTCATAACTAACCAAACTTCTTCATACAAAAGTATTCTCTAAGTCATCGAAATACGTAATATAATCGAAACAAAGAGCGCGGCCCAGGTGGGCCTTACGGTTGTTGAGAGACTTGAAAGTGTAAATGGAACGCCTCAGAGCTGTCAGCGAGGTAACGCCGCATGAACTGTCATGTTTTTCGGGCGCGCAGCCCATATCGAATTATAAGACGTTATCACGTCAAAAAAAAATAAAACGGGGAATGTGTAGTTTATGATATTGTCGATCTATTGGCATGTGTTTCAAATAAAAGTAATTTGTAAATGCTAAGGAGATGCTGAATGTATGCTTGAATTTTAATAAATTGGTTTTACTTTGGAAGCTGATATCATGAGTATAATAAACAATAAAATTAAATTAAGAAATTTAAAAAAACCCCCGCCAAAAAACTTTAAAAAGTAATGAAATAATATTTACTGACTTTAAGTTTAAATCATTCCAAAGAGTAAAGTAATATTTTAGTCCATAATTGTTGTCACGGTGTGTCGGGGGACCGCTGAGTAAACTACCACAACAGCGACTTTCGCATTTTGTATCGCCATATTAGTCACAGATTCTCTCGATTCGGGTCGCTGTGAACTGACCCTTAAACTATATTGTTATGTGAAATCAAACATCTACATTAGCGGTCCCCCGACACACCTTGACAACAATTATGGACTAAAATATTACTTTACTCTTAGGAATGATTTAAACTTAAAGTCAGTAAATATTATTTCATTACTTTTTAAAGTTTTTTGGCGAGGGTTTTTTAGCACAATAATTCCTATCAACTGGATCATATCCCAATGAATACCATCTATAAAATATGTCCTCTTGGATGAGGCCGTCAATATGAGCCCAAACATAAAACCTCCACTTTGGGTTCATACGGAGCTCGGCTCCTATAGAATCCAGGTGATGCTGCAGCAGCAGCATGCAAATATTTACTGTTTATCTACGTCTTACTGGTTGTCGCAATTAAAATGAGCCCAAACACGATACCTCTGCTCTAAGTTGGTGAGGAGTTGGGTATCCTATTAATTACCAGGTGATGCTGCAGCACCAGGTCAACTTTCCAATAATGTGTATATATTCATAAGTGTGACGAACCAGAATGCAAAATATAAAACCCATCAAACGACTGCAAGTTGCTAATCGTCCTATCACGAACCAGATAAACCGTGATATTTCAGCAATGAGCAGGCTGATGATGATGAACTATAGCTAAGAACACTCTCGGTCATGTCAGCTTTCAAACAAAAAAACTAGATCAAAATCGGTCCACCCGTTTGGATGCTACGATGCCACAGACAGACAGACAGACAGACAGACAGACAGACAGACAGACAGACAGACCGACAGACAGACACGTCAAACTTATAACACCCCTCTTTTTGGTCGGGGGTTAAAAATAGAAAATTTAAAACGGGGAAAGGAATGTTGATATACTTACTGAAGATTATTGCTGTATTTTTATTATAACTTTGTAGCTTTCAAATTAAATGAGTTTATAAGGATTTAAATACGGTAAATTACGGAATCTCCGTAGGGAAGGCCCTTAAAGTTAAAGTTATGGTTAAAGTGATGGTTATAGTTAAGGCTAACTTTAACTTTAACCTTAACTTTGACCCTATAAAGGTAAGTGCGACCAGCAAATACTATCATGGATGGACTATGGAGTATTAGGTATAGAGATCGTACAATATAGGGGTCATACTATACAGGTAAATTTTCAGCTTTTATAAGGGTGGGTTGCACCAGAGTCGTGACTCGTGGTTAAAGTTAAAGTTATGATTAAATTTATGGTTATAGTTAAGGCTAACTTTAACTTTAACCTTAACTTTGACCACAGAAATTGACAGATGTATGTTGCGTTTATTTTTTTGTTAAAGCTACAGCTGTTAATGAATGGGGTTGAGAGTATAAAAATGAATTATCCGTAAAAATCGACGGGAAAAATATTTATTAAGTATTTAACAACACCGTGAGCCATAGTACATTTTCACCAAAAAATTTCGATATAAGTTTGGTTAAATATAATATGGCGTCCATTTTTTACTTTAACCAAAGCTTTGACATTTTGCGTTGTAGTTATAGTTAAAGTTAGGTACAGTTATAGTTAAAGTAAGTTGGTGCAACCCACCCTAAAACGTCGAAAGTCGCCACACCTAATAACAGAATATACCGTCAACGAACGTGATTTTTATTTTAATAATTACTACGGAGGACGTTTAGTAATTTCCGATATCCATATTTTTATACTCAAACAAGCCTAAGCAATTGCCAAATGCCAGTTTAGAATATACTTCCAACTTAAATATTACAGTGCTTTAAACAGTTTTCTTTTTCTATCGTATTTACTTTATCCTGAACTAGACCAAATAAAATATGCCATTAAAAATTTTAATGGCATATTTTATTTGGTCTAGTTCAGGGGTTCCCAAAGTGTGCGCTGCGGCGCGCGGCGCCCGGTGCGGCATGGAAAGGCAAGAGGGGCGCCGCCGCGCCGCGCCGCCGTGAATCGATCCCCATCATTATCCGAAACCACAAATATTATAAAATAAAATTATAATATTAGTTATGTAAAGCCGGTAGAATGTAGATAATTAAATATTATTATATTTTTGTTTATTACTAACCAAACTATAATCATTTTAAAAGTGTTTATTTATATATATTTTTGTAATAGCTAGGAAGAGAAGGGCGCCGCGCCGTGACATTATTATTGCGACGTCTTCACCACAGGCTAAAAAGATTGGGAACCCATGGTCTACTTATTATTTTACATAATTAAAATTTATGTTAACGTTTGAAAGTAGGGTCCAATAATAATTATTTATTTATTTATCAAAATGAGATTCAAGATTAAAAATTAAAGAGACATCTGTCGGAAAACCGACGTACTATTTTCAAGAGAATGCTGAGACTACAAAATTACGAAACATACTTCATACACAAGATCGTAAAGTGTTTCCGGATATGGCCACTGCGTTGTTATGGCGCTGGGTTGATCCAGACCGCAACGCAACGTGCATTTCTAAAATAATTTACAGATTCGTCGTCTCACGCAATTGATTAGTAATTATAGACTCATCTAATGAAGAAAAGCAAGATCGCTTCGGGAGCAGTATAATGGGCACTGATTATAAGTTAGACTAACTGGTGATTATGAAAATGGTGATAATGAGGAAGAAATAAATGCAAATAGATTGAGATAGTTGACTTACAGATAATGTATTGATTAATCCTTCAAGCCCAATAAGAGCACCGGTGATCGCGACAACAATAGAATACAATAGCATTTCCAAGAATCCGGGATCGAAGGATTAATATTCCATATTACGACACGTTGAGATGCTACAAATGAAGACCTAGCCTAAGTTGATTCAGGCACTAGAAGACAAAAAAATAAACTATTAATTAGCACTCAGTGATTGTAAAATAAACCTGGCAGAAACAAACTGCAATACTTAACAAGTTAAGTAATTTAATTATTGAAATGATGTTCATCATGAAGCATGAGGCCAGCCATGTCTCGCTTCGAAGACAAAATTCATAATCGTAATATTTGAAAAGCATTGCTAACCAACAGTAATAAAAGTTTCATCCAGCGGTTCTCAAACTTTTTGTGGCGGAAGTCGGAACCGTTTTAAGAAGTGGCTATTTTGGACCCCAAAAAAATAATGTTTTGTCTTTGAATAAATTATTATTGTCACCGTGCTGGTGTCAGATGGCATTTCAAAAACAATTTAACACCTTCACTGCGGCAAGTAAAATCTTAAACCTTCGTCTGGTGCAGCGGCGGGCCAAAGTGAGCCCCCAATGATTTTCCCGCCAGTGCGTGGTGGGTCTTTTTCGACCCACCAGCACAAGGTTAGTTTAAATTACTATAACTTTGCAAAAACATAATGTAGCTGTACAGTTTTTGGACTGTTGTAATAACCTTGAATCTAACTTCTATAGATTTGATTCGCCCCGGGATCTGCCAAACAGGAAATGAGAAATGAACTAGGGAAAGTGGCGGGTCGATATCGACCTGAAGCGCACTAGAAAGTATTTTTAGTAGTAAATATCGAAAATATATTTTTTATTTAAATATTTAAATGTCTGTCTTTAAAACACAAAGCACAAAGATTTTGTTTGCACATTCTGCAGTATGTTTTAATTTTTTAAATTTATTTTTTACTTCGACACTCCTCATGGTTTCCCGCAGTTTTTTATAGCACCCTGCACAATTTTACCGTTTAACGCTCACCTCAAGGACATGATCTTTTGTTTCCTGCTATCGTGTGTTGTTCATTTTATAAAATTAATAATTGTATTTAAAAAGGTAAAACCGACCCCAAAAATGTACGTAATTGAGAATCAAAATTCCCTTTCTTAAGCACTACTGAACCGATTTTGATGAAACTTGCAGTATTCGCCAAGATTAAACAATAACCAGTACAACAAAAACAAGAATTACTTTAATCAGACTAGTAGCTCCGCAGATATACGAACACAAACATACATACACTTTAGAAATTTGACACATTTGTTCAGATGCTGATATAGACTAAAACATACCAAAACTGGGCAGTTCTGGAAATAATACATACAGGTCCATTTGATAACCTCCTTTTTGAAATCGGTTAAAAAACGCGACGTACGTCAGTTACGATAGATTGCACAACACTAACTTGCGAGGCGGACGTTTGGTGCGGCTTCGGGTCGCCAACCGCCTGCTTGGACGGCGGGCCGCAATAGGCCCACTACTGCACCGAGTTGATTTTTTACACCGTCAGTGCGTGGTAGGCCGATAAAGACCTGCCGTAATTTTTTTATAGGAGAGACCTATAATTTTGAACACAATCTCAAATATATATTTGTCTCTGTCGTACCTTTATAAACACCTGAGATAATCGTTCCGCACGGAGTGAGAGAACATAGTTTTATTCGTCCGCAACAGCTGAAATTCCGCGGCAGGCCGATTTCGGCCCGATACGCAGCGAAGGTGTTAATGTATCGCTCGCGGAGTTGGCCTTTGCTTCTCCTTTGCTCCCCCAGGGCTCCGCGAAGCAGACTTTGAGAATGGCCTAAACTAAACGATGTCTAAGCGACGCCATTTTAATCTAATAATAAGTAATATAAAATTTTAGTGTCACGGCTCACGTGGTGTGTGGTTGAACTCCTCTGAAACGGCTAGAGTCTAGACCCATTTTCGTGAATCTTAGCGAGTTGAGAATCGGACGACATCTACTTTTTATATTGATATTAGTGCATTGGTTGAATAAATAATAGTAAATTATTATAACTCGAGACTGAAGGCGACCATTGTTTGTGCGACGGGATAGCGAACAACGTTTGACGGGACATCTAGTTCCTTTATATACATATTTTTGTTTTTGCACTTGGTCGAAACTCGGAATGTTCTTTATTAATTTAACTTAAAAAGTTAAACTTTCTAGATATAGGTCTTGACTCTTGACTATAGAGTAGTATAAAGTGTAGACTATAGAGTGAATGCTTCAACTTCAATAAATTAATTTTGCTTATAACTTACAAGTAAATAATAAAACGTATTATTTTAGTAACCCAAAAAATAAACAAAACATTGAAATATCAATTTGTTACCATAAAATATTTACTAAAGTAAGTACTTTTGGTTTGAGAATTTGAATTAATTTTTGTGCCTTTATTTATATTGTGATATCAGCTCAATTTTTCAATAAAAACTCAATTTATTAATCCTAGCTTCATCAAAGCGTACTTACTTAGTAAGTATTGCTCAGTGAAAGTAGAAAGGTTTCAATGTCTTTTCAGCATGACGTCTTATCCGCTTAAATTTTAATCAAGACTTATCGTAAGACTTAGATATGCTGCTTTAAAATAACGTAGGTATAAGTACTATTTTTTTTTCATTATAATCTACACTAACTTAATTATTTTGTTTGTAGGAGGTAATCTCTGAAACTACTGTGTTCCTGAGTGACATATTATGCTTTATTTTATGTAGGTATAAAAATATGGCACTGATTTAAAGGGGCAGTTGTAAATTGCAGTTTTGGTAAGTTAAAAATTACTAGTTATTGAACATGTCATTCAGACATGTTCAATAACTAGTTTAGCAGTTAAAACTAAGCAGTAAAATAAACAAAAATGAGTAGTAAAAAATAATCAAATGGATAATTGAAAAGATTATTGAACAGTAAAATAATTAAATGAGCGGTAAAAATTTATGAATGAGCGGTTACGTGTGGGCAGTAACAAATCGGAATTTGTCAGTAAGAAATCTCATTCTAAGCAGTTCTTTAAACAATGAGGTGGTTAAATATAATAAAATCGGCCAAGTGCGAGTCGAACTCACCCATGAGGAGTTCCGTACCGTTATAAAGCGAAAGTATAAGACGGTCGCCGGCTGCTGCCGCAGCACGCTCACTGCGCTCGCTCGGCTCCCTCTGTGTTGTGGTCTAAGTTCTAACCTAACCTAACCCACTTTAGGACTTTCTGGATTGTGTTTGTTTTTGTTTTGGCTGGGGGCTGCGCCCCCCGAGCCCCCGCTTCCGTCTCCGTGGTCAAGTAGGCCTTCTGTTAAGTTGTTATCGAACCGCTCATTCCATCATTTTTACCGCTCATTCATTTATCGAACCGCTCATTTCATCATTTTTACCGCTCGATTGTTTTTTTATTACTGTCCATGTTTTACAGTCACAATAATTAATCAACCACTATAAAATTAAATAACTGCTCAACATTTTTATCAACTGATCATAATAACATCTCAAATATTTAAATTACTGCTCAAAAAAATAGTTCCCTAAAAATATTATGTCATTCTCAGAATTCCACGCGGACGAAGCTGCGGACAAAATTGTAGAGTTCATAATATTGTTGAACTGATTTTAATGAATTTTGTTATGGATATACTTTCACTCTCGGGAAAGGACATAGAATAAGTTTTTAACCGTTAGCCGTTAATTGGTCCTAAAATAAATTATCCCGAAGTGAAAGAATACGAATTTTGTATGAAGTTGCGTGTAAAATCTTGTATTATTTTGTGATTAAAGTATTTCAATAAAAATAAAATAGTTGAAAAAAAAAACATTAAAAACCCACTTTTTTCATTTTAACAAATAAAATTGCATTGTCATTGGCTTTGAATTAATAAGACTATAACAGCTGGAGGTAGGTAAAAATTGTGCTCAAAGGTTCCGTTACATACATACAGCCCAAGATTATAAAAGCGTATTAGAAATACTATATTTGGCCTAGCTGTACTATATTGTATGTATACCAAGGGTCACCAAATGGCGGACCGCCAACCCATTGTGTGCGGACCAAGCATGTTCGAAAATGAACTTCGTTAAAAATTAATTTCGGTCTCGACATACGAGGGCTGCCTTTTAAGTTTTGTCGTTTGGAATAAATACAGACAAACTAATAGATTATCACCATTTATTGTTTTTTAAGAATTTTTCGCGATATTTTATATGCTTTTGCATGCATTCAAACCAGTTTTTAAATCATTTATTCCAGTCCGAAGTTGGGTAGTCAAAATGACCGATTTTTACGCGTAAACAGCTTCTTCAGGTGAGCTTAAGCGTCGACCACAAAGACTTTGCTTAATTATGTGGAACTTATTAAAATCCTTAGGGCTCAAGCCAGGGCTGTAAGGCGGATGATCTAAAATTTCAACGTTTTGGGTTCACAAATACATCTTTGTTTGACCGGCGATGTGCGAACATGCGTTGGCATGGCCAGGAACATACGACACCTTGAATTGTTTTTTTCGAAATTCCGTGATGACTTGTGGCAAACAAGCTGTGGCATTCTAATCAGCGGTAACCGTTTTGCAGTCTTCGGGTACAATAGTGGCGATGTAATCACCCTTTGTCACAATGGAGGCAAACTTTTTTTTTTAAAGTTTGCCTCCATTGTGACAAAGGGACCCTAGCCTCAATGACTAGTCACGTGATGGTCGTCCAAAAACCGCCGTAACGCAAGAGAATATTGAAGCCGTGCAGCAGGTAATCCTTGAAGACCGTCATGTGATATATATCGCAAAATAGAAGCATTCGTGGACATTTCAGGGACCACTGTCCAAAAAATCTTGCACGAAAAACTTGGAGTAAAAATGGTAATTTCTCGTTAGATACCTTGTTTGCTTAGCGACGACCAAAAACAGCCCATGTTAGTTTTTGTCGCAAAACTCTGCAGCGATTCAACCGAGGAGAGTCAAGGCACGTTTATAATATGCTCAATGGTGACGAGTTTTGGATATATGCTTACGATCCAAATTCTAAGCAGCAGTCAATTGTCTGGGTCTTCTAGAATGAGCCAAAATCAACCAAAGTCATGGACTCACAGAGCACTTTTTAAAAAAATGACTTTGGTCGATTTTGGCTCATTCTAGAAGACCCAGATAATTGACTGCTGCTTAGAATTTGGATCGTAAGCATATATCCAAAACTCGTCACCATTGAGCAAATTATAAACGTGCCTTGACTCTCCTCGGTTGAATCGCTGCAGAGTTTTGCGACAAAAACTAACACGGGCTGTTTTTGGTCGTCGCTAAGCAAACAAGGTATCTAACGAGAAATTACCATTTTTACTCCAAGTTTTTCGTGCAAGATTTTTTGCGATATATATCACATGACGGTCTTCGAGGATTACCTGCTGCACGGCTTCAATATTCTCTTGCGTTACGGCGGTTTTCGGACGACCATCACGTGACTGGTCACTGAGGCTAGGGTGTCCACTTTAAACTTCTAAATACTAGCGTTCTATAATCCTAAGACATGGTCCTGTATCACTAAATACAGAAGTGATTTCCTCAAAACGCCGAAGTCGTGATAATCAACTTCGTTAGTAGTTAAAAATTATCGCACGGAAATTTTCCTTTAACATTTCCATTTTTACAACCGACTTGTCACCTTTGAATAGACGATACAATAAGACTATTCGTCCAATCTGAATAATTTCTTTTGTTTTTGAAATCCAAATACAAGGTGATTAAAACCCCATATGGATTTTTTTTTCAATAATCGCGGGAAGTTTACAAACGACAGAACTTAAAAGGCAGCCCTCGTACGAACATGACGTAGCAACAAAAATTGACACTTTTCTCATTGATACAAATACCATTGTAATTTCTGTAATTACATTTGTTCAATTTTTTTAATGTGCGGACCGCGAAGGTCAATTTATTTCTTAAAACGGACCCCGAGCGAAACTAATTGGTGACCCCTGCTGTATACCCTACAGTCCACAGTAGGTATTAGATAATAACCTAAAACGTTCCAATTTTAAAATATTGAAACTGAAAGCTTATGCTAAGCACGAAACTGCTAAAAGCCTGCAAATCTGTAAAACCTATCTGAAAATTTCAATGGAATTTGCTTTGGAATTTAGGAATCCAATATATTTTTTCTATTCCTTCTATTCCATTTACAAATCTCGAACAAAGTAAATTCTGGTATTTTGGTATTGTTTTTGTAGTAGTGGGGCCATTAGCTGAGTGCGTGATAATAAAATATTGATAATATGACGTCATAATTAAAGACGTGAGTGGAAGAACTAGTTAACTAACATTTTATAACAATCTAAGGAGAATTTTTTTTTTTTCCTTAGAACAAACCTACTTCATCATCTAGCTACTAAAGTAATATAATAAAATCTATCTACATTCTACATATTGTATTAATCCACAGTTTTTTGATTTCAAATCATTTTCCCGGCCCGAAGCCTCCATTTACGCAAAAAACCGGCAATTTGTTCACTGCCTGCTTCTTCCACTCATGTCTTCATTATTTTGTGAAAAATGCGACCCGGCCCGCTGGGCCCCGTCACAATGTGCCCGTCATTCACGATACTAAATTATACATATTATAAAACTAGATGACGCTCACAAATCAAGCGGGAACCGTACTGTTTTCAGGAATAAAAAGCATACTTTCCCGGGACTCAGTAAAACATTTATACTAATAAAATAAATCTAGTCAAGTACAACAAATATCAGCAAAATCGGTTCAACGGTTTGGGCATGATGAGATCGCAGACAGACACATTTTCGCATTTATAATAGGTATTAATGTTAATATGGATTATTCGCCCGAAAGTCCTGAATTAGACTCTGTGTAAATGGAAACTAAGAAAATATAATTACGGGGTAAAATCACAATATTTTCTACCGAGTCAAGAATATTTAATGTTTCAAGTGGCACTCAAAAGATTATGTCAAGAGCTGTTAGTGGCAGCCTGCAGGTAACTGAAAATACAGACCGTTTCTTGAAAGCACTCACTTCACAATTATTGAAATTCTAACGTAATTTATTACTATAGTTACAAGTCTATGTACTAATAATTATTATAAGGGTCAATTCAGACCGCAACGTGACGAGGCGAGGCGAGGCGCGACGCGGCATTTTGTATGGATTTGACAGATTCCAATTGCGTGAGACGTCTTGCGAATCTGTCAAAGTCAAATCCATATATTATAAGAAATGCATCTACGCGTCGCGTTGCGGTCTGAATCAACCCTTAGGGTCAATTCAGACTGCAAAGCGACGAGGCGAGGCGAGGCGCGACGCGGCATAAATTTACGCGACGCGTAGATGCATTTCTAAATTTATATGGAATTGACAGATTCGCAAGACGTCGAAATCTGTCAAATCCATACAAATTTAAGTCGCACCGCGCCTCGTCTCGCCTCGTCGCGTTGCGGTCTGAATTGACCCTAAAGAGGAAAAGTATTATGTCTCTGTACCGCGTTGGCTTTGGAGTTTGGAACTATATGGTTATATTTTAGTACTTATAGACATAGAGTAGATTACGGGGAAGGGAACTTCTGACCAAACCTAGTGCACGGTCTAATCATAATTTATTATATTATACTAATATTATAAATTCGACAGTTTGTGAGTTTGTATGTTTGTTATCTTCTTCACAAATCACATCTCAACGGCTGAAGAGATTTAAATGGAATTTGGTATGGAGTTAGTTGATACCCTGGATTAACACATAGGCTACATTTTACTGCGCAAAAACATATTATCGGAAAACACAGAAATTTTTTACTTTTATACAACGGGTAGCACCGCGGGGCAAAGCTAGTAGTACCTAACAATGAAAATGTTATTGCTTTATGATTATGAAGCAGTACCAGTCGGTAACAGAAAATATATTATTATTTGTTACTAGCATTTATATTTTGTAATATTTGATTAACATTGTTTAATATTTTATCAATAGAAATATGGAACAATTATACGTGGCACAACAAAAGCTTAACAAAACCGAACGAACAATCGAACCGAAGCTCGATAACGTCATAATGCCATTTGTACACAATCGTCACCGGGACGTCACCGAAAAAATTCAAATAAAATGCTACTTTATGGCTTAATGTAAATTCAGACCGCAACGCGACGAGGCGAAGCGAGGCGCGGCCCGGCACAAAGTACGGATTTGACAGATTTCAATTGCGTGAGACGTCTTGCGAATCTGTCAAATCCATAATATAAATATAGAAATGCATCTAGGCGTCGCGTTATTGACAGACTCACAAGAGATTTCATGCAATTGAAATCTGTCAAATCCATACAAATTAATGCCGCGCCTCGCCTCGCCTCTCCTCGTTGCGTTGCGGTCTGAATTGACCCTAGGCTTAATTTTCAACCGACATAATATATTTTGTCTAGCGACCTATGGCGCCGCGCCGCTGCTTTTAAGTGCAAAGCAAAATGAAACCTATAACCTCAAGGTCACGAAGTGGCATTTTCTTTAAGTCGGTGACGTTCCGGTGATAGGTGGAAAAACGGCCCAACTCCGCGTTTCAAACAATTCAATTATTATCTATTGCTACAAATTGAAATTCAATATTGGTTCGGAGATATTATAAAAGCTTACACGATTTCGAGACATTTACCGCGATACCGTTTTTTGCCCAAAGCATTTTAATATGGGTGTTACGACTTACGATTATGAAGTAAACTTACAAGTACTAAGGGATAAATTATAATTATGTAATTTATGACCGCACTCAGAGACATAATAATTATTAATTATACAAACACACTTGTTTGTATGATTAAATTTGAAAAAATTGTCAAGGCTTTAAGTGAACGTGGGCGGTGGCGCTGAACGTAAAGGAGAACTGTCAAAAACTATCAAAAATTACTTTTTTGTACTATGATGGCAGCGTTAGTCCCTTTTTCGCCACGTTCATTTAAAGCCTCGTCGAGCTGTAGACTTCAATGTAATGAGGAGTTTGACAGATAATAATATTATTATGTGGGGCTTAACGTCAAAATCTTCATTTAACTAGGTACAGTTAAGTAACTATTAATATTTGGCTTCGTTGAATGTCGGGGCAAAGACCAAGTGACCTTACTTTACCACTTCCATTCAATTTAGACCTATCAATTATCATAGATTTTTCGTACAACAAAGCTTTGACTGCTACACAATTCGATCAAATCTTTGACGGCTTGCGGTTTGCAGGCGAAAACAACGACCGTTAATGATTTTGTGTTATTTTTGTCAAACTCTTTGTCAAATTAAATTTAAGTAGAGATAAACTACGATAACAATGGCGCGCCCCTCCAAAATTCAAAACGTTTGAAGTACGTTGTCAAAACGTTTGATGTGCGTTGTCTTGCGCGGTCGGCTAGTTATGATTGGTTGACCAACAAATCTTGGTAATAAGTGACATGTGAAATATTACGAGTAGGTACTGGTTGATTGGTTGAATACTTACTACATACAAACTTTTTCATAAGGATGTGACTACATACATTGAAACAGTAATTTGGAGGGGCGCGCCATGTTATCGTAGTTTATCTCTAAGTTAAATCATTAAAATATGTTCAAGCTGATAAATAAATTATTATTAACTAAGTATAGATGACACTCGCAACTTCATTTGCATTGCGCCAAAATTCATTTATCGCGCCGGAACCACACATTTTTTCGGGATAAAAAGTATAAATTATGTCCTTTCCCAAGGCTCAAATGTATATCCATACCAAACATCAAAATCGCTTCAGTGGTTTAAGCGTGAAGAGGTAAGAGACAGACAGACAGACACATTTTCGCTTTCTAGGGTTCCGTACCCAAAGGGTAAAAACGGAACCCTAGATTACTAAAACTTCGATGTCTGTCGGCTGTCCGTCTGTCCGTCTGTCTGTCTGTCTGCCTGTGTGTCTCCAGGCTGTATCTCAAGAACCGCTATAGCCAGACTTCTCAATTTTTCATAGATTATGTATTTTTTTATTCCTAATTTATAAAGATTAAGTCGACCTTATAGATTATGTATTTCTGTTAATTAATACTAAAAATAAAATAAAACTACTATATAAGGGGGGCTCCCATACAACAAACGTGATTTTCTCGGCCTTTTTGCTCTACTTATATCAATAATGGCAACAGATAGGCACTTGAATTTTTCACAAAGTTCTTTATGATATGTGTATTTAATAATAATATTAAAAAAATAAAATAAAAGATTTAAGGGCCTCCCATAAAAAAAAAACTTTTTTTCCCTGTTTTTGCTCTATAACGGTACGGAATCCTTCGTGCGCGAGTCCGACTCGCACTTGGTCGATCATATAATATTAGTATGGATATTATAATAAGTATGAGCGGGTTTGATGGATGGATTACTGGTTTCGATAGTTTCGATTCAATCTGTATAATATCAAAGTCAAAATGGTAATTTCATCATTGTTTGACGTACTTACATAATAATATTATATGAGAATAGTGATTTGTACCTACTTGAGTTTGATAAGATACGGACTAGATCTTAAACGGAACAAAGCTGCATAATCGATGTGTACCCGAGGAAATTGATTCCTAGACTGTTGACCTACGTTGTTTGGTCGGCTTATATCAATTCAATGTCTAGCTGTGATCTGTCGGATGAGTTTGACACCCGACTGTGTCCAAACACACTAGGCCGAAGTTCCGCGGCGTAAATTCCGCATGATTACGCCGGCAATGTATTTAAAAAAAATCGGCCAAGTGCGAGTCGGACTCGCGCACGAAGGGTTCCGTACCGGTATAGAGTGAACGTAGACAATAAATTGTATTTTTTGTATGGGAGCCCCCCTTAAATATTTACTTTGTTTTAATTTTATTATTAATTAATAAAGTACAAATATAATTAAGGATTTTGTGAAAATTTCAAGTGCCTAACTGTTACCATTATTAATTATGAGCAAAAAAGGCCAAAAAATCACGTTTCTTGTATGGGAGCCCCCCTTAAATATTAACTTTATTTTATTTTTAGTATTTGTTGTTATAGCGGCAACAGATATGTAACATAATCCGTGAAAATTTCAGAAGTCTAGCTATAGCGGTTCTTGAGTTATATCCTGAAGACAGACAGACGGACAGACATCGAAGTCTCATGAATAGGGTCCCGTTTTCACCCTTTGGGTACGGAACCCTAAAAATTACCGACGATACACTATTCCGTCGCGTTCCGACTTCCGTCCGTATTTTGTATGCGTTTGACATTGCGAACGTAATCATGCGGAATTTACGCCGCGTAACTTCGGCCTAGTGTGTTTAGACACCGTCCGCCATCCGCCTACGAATCGAATTCACTGATAGTACAAAAATGATGCAAACATAACCCTCTTTAATAAAAACTTTAGAATAAACAGCATTAGGCCCTGTAAAAATGAGTTGTACTGCTTGGAAAGTTTTTAAAAATTACTAGTTCGTAACTAAGAGAAATATGCCAGCACGAATAACTCTCCGTGAAATATTTATCAAAACTAATGGCAGACTTAACTAGACTACGTTTTCTCCATTATAAACTAAAATATTAACTTTCCTTTCAAAAAGTTCCTAGCTTTGAGTGTAGATATTTAGTAATTTATAGTAATTATGAGTACTGACTACTGAGTATGCGAAATGTAAAGAATATTACACTACCTTTACAACCATACATTTTTCTATTTAGACACTGTCCATAATTATTATTATTTGTATGAATTATTATAATATTATGTAGTTATTATAATATTATTATTATGTCGAAAAAGGTTTCTGTAAAGTCAAAGCGCACGGAGTGCGCGGCCAAGTTCCAGCAGGCCGCGCGCATGCCGTGCACTATTTACACGAACCGTTCCGACGCACTTTTGACCCCCTCGTAGCTCAGTCCCTATTGCGAGTTCAAAGATAAAATTTTACCTACGTAATTATATACTAGTACTTAAGCAGTATACCCAATTTCATAGATATAGCTTCGGTAGATCCTGAAATATGTTCCTGTAAAAATAGCTCTTACTCACTTACTCACTGACCGGTAATCAAAACCTCTAGGCCACTTCCGATTGCCCTAGCGTTATGAAATTTGGCACGCAGGTCGTTTGTTATACGTAGATTAACAAAATTGAGAAATTTAAGAAATCGGTCAAGCGTGAGTCGGTTCATCTACGAACTTCAAAGGCCACTTTCAATAATTGTCCTAGCGTTATAAAATTTGGCATACAGGTCGTATGTAATATGTAGATTAATAAAAAATTAAGAAATTTAAGATATCGGTCAAGCGTGAGTCGGCTCCTCTACGAACTATAGATAAAAATTCTGATACGCCAGTGATACAATCAGAATACGAGGCTGGGAGAGGGGGGGGGGGGTTGGTTTAAAATATTGTCATCATATATAATGCATACTGTATAGCTTACTAATCCTTCGATCGCGGATTCTTGGAAATCTATTGTTTACGCGGTCGAATTCGACCGCTTGGGAGTTGATATACTTAGGTTAAATAAATACTGTTTACTTGAAAATTTCGCTTCTATTGATAGTTTAACAAAATATATAAATACAATATAAATACAACTAGCGCCATATATCGAAGGTCGGGTAGGGCACAAAAAGAAAAAAA
The DNA here is from genome assembly GCA_963422495.1 of Polyommatus iphigenia. Taxonomy (NCBI): domain Eukaryota; kingdom Metazoa; phylum Arthropoda; class Insecta; order Lepidoptera; family Lycaenidae; genus Polyommatus; species Polyommatus iphigenia. The sequence goes on along the minus strand of OY730178.1, from coordinate 27,559,381 downwards.
TAGGTATAATTTCTTGAAAAAAAGTATTGAAATCCCACCAAAAACATACCTGTTAAAATAGGGCCAAGTTCCTGTCGGCAAATTTTTGGTCTAAAAAAAGAGTTGAAATCCAATCCAATGCCAAGTTTAGATGCACTTCATCGATCGTTATCATTTTCATCAACAGCCTGATCCATAATACATCTAAATTTGAACTTGGCAGGTTTTCATGCTTTACGTAACTCTTGATTAATTGTATATTTACATAATAATATAATTAAATTAACCTGCCACGTTTAAATTAGAAGTATTATGGATCAGGCTGTTGATAAAAATGATAACGATCAATGAAGTGCATCTAAACTTGGCATTGGATTGGATTTCAACTCTTTTTTTAGACCAAAAATTTGCCGATAGGAACTTGGCCCCATAACATACCTGTTAATAACAGGTATGTTTTTGGTGGGATCTGATTCACAGGAAGATTGTGTTATAATAATTGCTAGATGAAGCCCGCAACTACGTTGCGCCAAAACTCGTTTATCGCGCGGGAACCGTACATTTTTTCAGGATAAAAAGTATGCTTAATCCTATGTTGTCCTTTCCCGGGACTCAAAGTATCTCCATGCCAAATTTCAGCAAAATCGGTTCAGCGGTTTGGGCACGAAGAGGTAACAGACAGACAGACACACTTTCGCATTTATAATATTAGTATGGAAGTATGGATTATTAATAATAATTAGAGGTATTAGGTAAGTAAGGTCGGGTATGGTCGTGATTTGTTAGCTCAGATTGAAATACCCGTTCCGCCTTACACAGGTACTCACCGGACACGGTTGTTTCGGTGCGTACCTGTGTAAGATCGCCAGGAGGGAGCCAACGCCAGCCTGCCACGACTGTGGCGCTGCGGAGGACACGGCCCAGCACACCCTCGAGGTGTGCGATCGTTGGGGCGTGCAGCGCCACGATCTGGTGGCAGTGCTAGGCGGGGACCTCTCGCTCCCGAGCATGGTGCGCTGCATGCTCGAGAGCGATGAGGCCTGGCAGGCGGCGGTCTCTTTCTGCGAGTATGTCATCTCGCAGAAAGAGACCGCGGAGCGGAATAGAGAGGATGACAGGTCCTCTCTTCCGCTCCGCCGGCGTAGGACGGGAGTGCGGAGGCGTCGCTATGCGAACCTCCAATAACTCTCGTCCCACGGGGCTCCGGGTCAGGATGGGTAGGTACGGGCAGGTGCCCGGCTTAGCTAGTCCCGGCGCCGAGGGGAACGCTTTAGTTTGCCTAAGCGTTCCCTTACTTTTGGTGGAAGTCCGGTCCCTGAGGTAGACCGGCCGGTCGTGGAGGGAGTCCCGTGTTTGTTAGATCCGGGACATCCCTCCTTTATACGGCTGAAGGCGAACCGCAGGTGGTTTTAGTGAGTAGGAGTCTCACATACCCCCAGGGTGCTTCAGCTTACTGAGGCACATACCCAACTCGGAGAACGCATTATGAAATGAAAAAAAGAAGATGCATAAAAAAAAAAGATTAAAATACCCGATCAAATTAAGTAGGTTCGCCATCTGCCTGTAAATAAGTTTATCTAATCACTAATGGTACATAAAATTATAACTGTTGAATTTCAAATAGTTCGCCTGGTAGCCCTGGTAGGTATAAAATATTGCGCAAATCGAAATTCGTAAGACAATAATGCGCCTATGGAAAAACATGTAGCAATAATACTACTAAGAAAAACGAACAAATTTGAAAGGATACCGAATACGGTATCCTAATCAAAAGCAAATATGCTGAGAGGATCGCGGTTGCGTTAGAAGTTAGGATGTATGTTTTTGACCCTATCTAGGTCTATCCTAGTTAGTGATGAGCAAAGCAAGACCAAGACCAAGACTCGACCAGTCTTGGTCTTGGTCTTGTTCTTGCTTGTGCAGTCTTGATCTTGGTCTTGCTTAAATCTGTCTGGTCTTGGTCTTGGTCTTGGTCTTGCACGTCTAGTCTTGGTCTTGGTCTTGCAAAAAGCAAGACTCTTGTAAACATTTTTCAAAACTTTTTGTAAACGTTTTAATTTTCTCGAAAAAACATTTTCAAACCTAAATTATTAGACTAGCTACATGATCTTATCTTAACTTGATATGAGAATGGTTCTTGAATTGAAAATACTAATGAAAAGTCAAGAGCCAACTCAGCATAGGCTGATCTTTTAGCGGAAAAATGAAAATTTTGAAAAATAAGAACTTTTTTATTTTTAAGGTTCCGTAGCCAAATGGCAAAAAACGGAACCCTTATAGATTCGTCATGTTTGTCTGTCCATCCGTATGTCACAGCCACTTTTCTCCGAAACTATAAGAGCTATACAATTGAAACTTGGTAAGTAGATGTAGTCTGTTAACCGCATTAAGATTTTGATACAAAAATAGAAAAATTATTAAAAATTGTAGGGGTACAACTGAAACAAAAAAATGTTTATGAACGAAGTTCCTTATCGCGCATTGCGAAAGGGGGCTAGACGGAAAAAGTTGTAACGACACTTTTTGCCACAGACATAGATCAAGAATCAAGATAGATGCTGTATCTATCTTGATCTATGTCTGTGCTTTTTGCTATAGTTGTAAGCCGTGCGGCGTGCGCGTCTTTCTCTGTCGGTCTCTAGTCTCTCTCTCATAGAAAGAAAGCCAGTTATGATTTTTTTTTGTAGTGTATGACGAGTTTTTTGTACTTAGAGATCTTTGTTTTGTACATAAGAAATAACTTCGTTCCATCCGGGTGTCCCTTGACACCTCTCAAGTTTTTTTTCATCAAACCTATGCGTGTGGGGTATCTATGGATAGGTCTTTCAAAATCATATTGAGATTTCTTATATCATTTTCTTCTATTTATACGTCATAAATGGTAAATACCTTAATAATTTAATAAAACCTTAATAATTTAACTTTCAATAAATCAACTGAAATATAAAAATAAATCAAAAACCTTTTAATTTCATAAAATAAACCTTTTTGCTGCTGCGGAGTCGGAACCCTTCATGGGCGAGTCCAACTCGCACTTGGCCGGATTTTCGGATTCTTTCTCGGTTGAAAGATCTTCCTTTTCGGCCGCCACGTATTACGTATATTCCCAAATTTTTAGTTTAAATGCATGGTTACATAATCAAAAGGGTAAAACGGGACCCAATTACTTACACATCACTGCCTGTTCGTCTGCCTGTTTTCAGGCCGTATCACAAGAACTTGAAATTAATGTTAAGTAGATATATTGTTATGAATATTATAGTCACTGCGATTAACTAAAATTTTTTAGCAATGCATAGTCGGTCTTGGTCTTGGTCTAGTTCTTGCACACCTAGTCTTGGTCTTGGTCTTGCTAGTCTTAGGGTAGTCTTGGTATTGGTCTTGGTCTTGCAATTTTTGCAAGACCAAGACCAAGACTGCAAGACCAAGACTAATTTTGCTCATCACTAATCCTAGTGGTCCCGAATCTTTTAGCAAAACCTTTTACCAAGGTACTAGCCCTTCCAAATAAAAGATAAGTTTCAGTTATAATCATTATTTTGTTTGTTCTTCTTTACATATTATGTAGTTCTTAAAATATGTATAAAATCCATTAGAATTCTCCTTTAAAAGTCCAATCCGCGGCCCGCTTTATGGGTTTTTCAATTTTGGTACATATTTTTATCTCAAAATATTGAGTTTTCTGTCTCGTCTCAAAGCTCCAGTTATAATATTGTTGTTTATTTAGCACTAAGTATACTGACCCTAATTAGTCTCATATACTTATTGCAATTTATTCGCTCCGGCATCATTAAAGTCAAGTATTAGGGTGTGTTTCCACCGAGCTGAGTTGCGGGGAAAGTTTTTTGACCAATAGAATATTATCTGCATTTGATCGACTTCGCTCAGAGTAATAATTCTATACATTTCTCGAAACGCAGCACCGGTAGAAACGCACGTCAGGAGTCAGGACAGAATAACGCTTGGTTTTTTCTGACGAACAGAAGCAAAAGCTCAGCTAAATTCAGATTTTTAAGGACTGAGGAGTTCATTAAAGCCTTAAAGGACCAAAACCCTAACGCTACCAACTCATAGCCATCATTCAAGTCAGGTCATCTTTTCCTGCGCACTGACCTGGTTACAATTAAACTAGTTACCGTCACTGAACCTAACTTATATCCATTCCTGGGATACAAAGCATGGATCTTTTTAACTTTCAAATAAGATGGCCATACTTATAATAATTTAATATAACACAAGAGTGATTTTTATAGCACCCAAGTGTGTGCGCAACAGAAGAGCACTTTCTATTCCTTTTTTCTCTCGTAACACAGACCCGTCCCGGACGACCGACACGACTGCAGGCGAGAGATCAGGCACAGGACCGACTTTTTACTTGTCCATGCTTATACAGCAATATGGCCTACAAGAAGTTTACAGTCAACGTGGACACGGAACTCTAATCTTATGAATTATAAACGCGATAATGTTTTATAACTAGCGTTATTAGGTCAGCTTAAACAATACCACTGGTTACATATACTAGTTACTTTCGATAAAATAAAGTTATAATTATATTTCCTTGCAGCATCGATTTTATGGCACATAAGTGGAACATTACTTATGCCTTTATATGAGTTATAACGAGGAAATGTTTGATGGATGTAGGCTCAAAACTATTGTGCTGATTTGAACGCACTTCAGCGCGTTTTTAACAGAATAGACCAAAAACGTCCACCGAGTAGATCAATCCAACTACCACTATTGATAAAAATCATTCACAACCATCAATCGGGATGGTTGACGCTGGTTTAATTAAGAAATTAAAAAAAACCCGCCAAAAAACTTTAAAAAGTAATAAAATAATATTCACTGACGTTAAGTTCAAATAATTTTATATTTTAGTCCATAATTATTGTTGTCACGATGTGTCGGGGCGGGGGACCGCCAAGTGAATTACTACCTACAACCATCAAGACGCTGAATATCTCGATTCGGTTTGCTGTGAACTGATCCATAAAGTATAATGTTATGTGAAATCAAACATCTACATTAGGCATTAGCGGTCCCCCAACACACCTTGGCAACAATAATGGACTAAAATATTACTTTACACTTAGGAAGTCAGTGAATATTATTTCATTACTTTTAAAAAGTTTTTTGGTGGGGGTTTTCTTTAAATTTCTTAATTTAATTTTTTTCATGCTTTCTAAACTTAAGACGTTGGTTGTAGTACAGAATAATTCCTATCTGTAGAATCATATCCCCAAAATTACTTTCGAGAACGTCGAAAAGAGGCCGTTAATAATAATAATAATAATTCGATCGTGACATAGTCACTGACCGTACCATCCTAAGCAATAGACCAGACATAACCCTTACAATAAAACCAGAAAAAACAACCTACCTCATAGATATCGCCGTCCCCAACACCAACAATCTAAAATAGAAACACAATGAGAAAATACAAAAATATATCCCACTTGCAGATGAAATCAAACAGATGTGGCATCAAGACGTTGTCAAAATTATCCCGATCATCATCTCATCAACCGGAGTAATACCGAAAAATCTCGCTGCTGCTCTGAAAGCTCTCGACTTACATAAAAACACTTACATCCAAATTCAAAAATCCATTATCATAGATACATGTTCATTAGTTCGCCGTTTCTTAAACCCATCCTCATCTTTCCCTACACTCCAATCATAATACATCATTAACATGAATCAGGATACTTGGTTTATGCCCGTACCTGAGTCATTTCTCCGGCAAACAGCCGAGACTACTATTTCTCTATATAATAATAATAATAATAATCAGCAGAAAATCGATACATGGACCCAAAAGACATTACATGGACGACATCAACTAGACTTAAACAATGCTAGCGTCGATAAGACTGCATCGAACGCGTGGCTGAAACAAGGAGAGCTTTTTCCTGAAACGGAAGGGTTCATGTTAGCGATACAGGACCAAGTGATTGAGACAAAAAACTATAGAAAATACATTATTAGAGACGCTAATGTTGTAAGCGATCACTGTCGTCATTGCCACAAACAACCAGAAAGCATACAACACATAACGGGTGCATGCTCATCCATCACCCAAACAGACTATAAACACCGACATGATCAGGTCGCAGCAATCATACATCAGATACTCGCACACAAATACAACCTCATTACAGAAAAATTACCATACTACAAATACACACCACAAATAATACTAGAATCATCCGACTATAAACTTTACTGGGATAGGACCATACTGACAGACAAGACCGTACATCACAATAGACCTGACATCACTCTCCACGACAAACAGAACAGAACCGTCTACTTCATAGATGTAGCAATACCTAACTCCCACAACCTCACTAGTACACACACAACCAAACTCACAAAATACACAGACTTAACTATAGAACTAAAAGCTCAATGGAGAGTAAGCACAGTTAAAACCATACCAATCATCATCTCAGTCACAGGCATCATACCTAAAACATTACACACATCACTCAAAACACTTAATATACATCCACTTACATACATAGCCTTACAGAAAGCAGTCATCTTAAATACATGCCGAATTGTCCGAAAATTCTTATTCATCACTTAATTTCATATTTACTTGTAGTTGTTTGGCCACAAGCTCGCAACTGCAGTAGCTACCCCGCAAGGGAGAAAAGGAAATTTAAAAAAACAAATAATAATAATAATGCTTTATTTCAGGCAATAAAATACAGCCCATATGAATTATTAGTAGATTAGTAACAATTTTTCCTTAAACTTATGTTAGTAGGTTAGTTGATAATTAATAATTTATAATTTTTATTACTTAATTTTAATTCCTCGACACTACATAATTAAATAATTATCATGCACCGTACTACAGGCGCATGAAGCCAAATCCAGTGCCTGAGCAGTGCAGAGTCCCACCTGTCCGCAAACGCCCTCAGGATGCTGTTGGTGCTGTCCCGACACCTCGCCATCAGTGAGGCGCTACGCTTCCTGATTATGGCAAAAAAGTCATGCGCCTCGGTCAGCATGCCCGACGCACTGCAAAATTTCGGCAACCCCATCAGCACCCTGAATGCGTTATTGTACTGTACTCTCAATGCATTATATGACCTCTGCGTATAGCTGGTCCACAGACTACACGTGTAAAAAGATTGGCAGTACGCTTTAAGCAAAGTAACTTTAACGTTTCTGCTACAGTGTGTAAATCTACGGGCCAGCATATTACATCTGACTGCTAATGCCCTTCTCTCACGCTCCATGTCTAGATCATCCCTAAGAGTATCGGTGACCCAATGACCTAGGTACTTAAATTTGCTAACTCTTTTAAGTGGAGTGTTACATAGTTTTATAGGTACATTCGTGTCATAGCATTTTGTACCTGACTTGAAAACCATGTACTCACTCTTCGTAGTATTATACCTAAGTCCGTGGGCCTCCGCATATCTTTCACAAATACGTACTAGTTTTCTCAGCCCGCCTATAGAGGGACTAAGCAGCACCATGTCATCAGCGTAGCTAATGTTGTTATCGCAGCATTACCTATATGGCATCCGACACCTGTGCTGCTGAGCTCCTCGATAAGCGAGTTTACATACAGGTTGAAAATACGAGGCGAGCTGATCCCCCCCTGCCTCACCCCGCATTGCAACCCATAAGGCTCCGAACACACATCAGCCCACCGGACATAATTTAATTGATTCTTATACCAATATTTTAATATAGATATGACGTCATCCGATAAACTGGTTTCAGACTTTAATTTCTGCCACAATATATCGTATGACACCATATCAAATGCTTTCGATAAGTCTAGGTAACAAGCAAACACTGGTGTATTTCTAGACGTGTAGTACTGGACAGTTTGCTTGAGGCATAATATCGCACTTTCCGTTGATAATCCAGGTCTAAACCCGAATTGTGCATCGTTTAGTTGTATGTTGTTACTTAAATGCCTATCGAGCAAACTATCCAGCACTTTGACTACAATAGTCGCCAGGGATATCGGTCGGTAATTAGAAATATCCGACACGTCTCCAGTTTTATCTTTAACAATGGGCACTACGACTGTATACATTAAATCTTTAGGCAGATAACAATGGCTACCACAGAGGGAGAGAAACATGGCGAGTACTCGCGGCAAGTGAGCACCGGCGTGCTGCAGATGCTCGATGCTAAGACCGTCGTGTCCGGGGGACTTTCCTCTGGTCATGGATTTTATGACAGATGCAACTTGCTTAGCAGTAAACTTTAAACTTGCATTTCCCGAATGACACTTAGCATCAGGCATCTGCGGCGCCGTTGACAGCGGCGATTCAATTTTGAAATAGCGGCTAAAGGACTCTGCTATCTCTTTTGGATCATGACTTTCACCGATACTCACAGGAAGGTCAGACCCAATGTTGAATTTTTTAGTACACTTCCAAAACTTTTTAAAATTTTTATTAGTATGGTGTTGTGCAATTATATTCATTTTTATTTGTTTTTCATTATTTTGTTACGTTTTTCATTATTTGTCACCGAGTATGTACACTGATTCTACCTCACTGCTCTCAATTAAGTACAGCATAAATTTCACTAAGGCACTCAGTAAACTCCGTAAGGTTGTCACTCGCATCAGTGGGCATATATGTATACAGAGAACAACAAGAGTGATCGATCGGATAATAATATTTTTATAGCACTAAGCCGTACACTATTACATTGCACTATTGACACACACGAAAACGTAGATTTTCTCCACAGGATGGCCACGCCTCCATATGGTCTTGCTCGCAGGATGCCAGCCGAGGTATCAACAGCTGACTTTCCAGTGAAAGCAGTCGCTGTCGATAGTTCCCAGGTATGGTATATCGTGTGGGAGAAGCCAGGTCTCCTGGAGAGCGATGATATCCGCTTGTTTACATAATCTTCTTATGCAGTTCACTGACCTCACTACATTTTTACAATTGAAACTTACAATGTTACTTGTTTGAGCCATACGTATATAGAATTAAAGTTATTCATTTGTTGTGTTCGCCTTTCTGTGCCTAAAGTCAATAAAGCGGCGGTATGATATACCTTCCGGCCAGAAATCTTCCTGCATAAATACATCGAGCTTATGTTTAGGCAAAAATATTTTGTACCCGTCATAATCTTTACCTACTTTCATCTCGTTTTTCTCGATCACAACATTCAAGCCCGTTTTTTCTTTCACGTAGTCTTCGATGTCCACTTTGTTTACATTTTTTGATACATGGTATATGTACATTGGGATGGTTATATCTGCGGCCTTAAACTGCGATTCTAACACTTGTGCTTTCCCTCTTTTTCCTATAAAACGGTTCCTCGGCTTTCTTCTTTGAACGACAGACCACCCTTCTGTCGAAATATCTTTGTTCTTCCATTCTCCTTCTCTTACACATGAAACACTTAAACTTGACATAGTTTTTATTCTTCTTTCCAAAGCATTTGAAGCGTGCGGATCGCGATTTTCCGACACTCTGTCACACATCAGCTGTTGCGGCGCATGAATCATCGTTAAGTTATCTATCGGTGGCGAAGGCGCGGGCGCGGGCGCGCGCCCAGGGGGCGACGGCGCAGTGAGCGAGGTATTCATACCGGTTCGCGCGCGGCCGTGATATATGATTTTCTCACTACCTTCATCTGCGAGTAATTCCAAAATAGGTATAGTTTCTACTTGTTTTATTGTTTCTGAAACCGTCAACCGACACTAATCCCATCGGCCCACTGTTACAATCTTTCCAATTACGATCTTTAAAGCTGCAACTGTCTATTAATTCTTTCTGTTCATTTCTTAATATTTCTATGTCTTTCTTCAGCAAGTCAACTTGATTATTAGTAGCGTAAATATCTTTTATTTCACATAATTCTCTCTTTAGCAACACTATATCTTTTAGCAAAGTTGTAGGATCCAAGTGATTAAAATGAACAGGCGGTAATTTGTGAAGGTCACGGGCCACAAAAATGGGAATATCTTCGGGATTACTATCTTCAAGGACGCATATAATATCGTCAATGTCGCGAAGAGATTTACCATCCCTTCTACGTAATTTCTTGCGTTTTGTCGTACTGATTGAGTCAAACAGTAGATTCTTCGCAGCTGCTACATCGGCTTTGGAGAACGCACTAACACAGATGCGACTTATGCTTTCCTCGTCCATCACATCAATTTTATTACATATGAAAGAAAGAACTTCGTTTATCACAATATTACAGTTTTTGAACTTTAACACGTTTGACGACATTTTTGCGGTTACGCGCTCACGAACCCGACCGAGTGCATGCGCGCGCGGTGCGAGACTGATGCCTGATGATGATATTATATGCCCAAACATGAAACCTCCGCTCTGGGTTCATACGGAGCTCGGCTCCTATAGAATCCAGATGATGCAGTAGCAGCAGCATGCAAATATTATTTACTGTTTATCTACGTCTTGGGCATTGTCCAAAAAAAATCAAATGTACTTTTTATATTTTTTTTCGTTGAAATAGGGTATTTTAAGAAAAATTTAATATTTTTAAAATTCATTGACTAGTTATTATAAAATAATTTTTTAAAGTTTTCGGATCTATGACGTCATCATCGGCGGCCGGCAGCATTAAATACATAAAAAAAAGAGCTTTGTCAAATATCAACAAGGTGTTAAATGAATGCAAGTTCTCTTATTTATGTGAAAACTGATTCGAGAAGCTTACCAAAAATTCAAAACGTAATGTTGGTCGAGTTTGTTGCAAATTTAACGTATGGTTTCTAGTGATGACGTCATTGAAGATCAAACTAAGGTTAAACATATTTGTTTAAAAATATAAGTAACTAATGGGTATTTTTTAAATTTATATACAGAATAACGATCACTGACCTTATTCCTCGAAATGTTTTTGTAATGGTCACAATTAAAAAAAATGGACAATCAAAAAATGAGCCCAAACACGAAACCTCCGCTCTAAGTTGGTGAGGACTTGGGTATCCTAAAACCGCAAACAAAAAAAACTAGATCAAAATCAGTCCACCTGTTTGGATGCTACGATGCCACGGACAGATACACATACAGACAGACAAACAGACAGACAGACAGCGAGACAGACACGTCAAACTTATAACACCCCTCTTTTTTTCAGGGCTTAAAAATAGGTTACAGTGAGTCTGGCATAAGTTTAGTCCGTCAGTCTGGAGTCTGGACTGACGGGAGAATGTAACCGTTTGAATGGCGGACTGATCATTTTTTTTACTGTGTACTTTTCGGCCATCATTCTGGAGTCAGACTGATGGACTGAACTGATACCGGACTGCCCGTGTAACCTTACTCCTAGTTAGGCTTGCGCGTCCAACAGTGGACAGCGATAGTCTGATGAAGATGCAAAGTTCAATTTCTGTTAAAAAGCATATCCGAGAAGTTCAGTGAATCGCTTTCTCTGTAAGTCAAAAACACAAAGTGTTCGCTTAGCACCAGTTAGCCCTTTATCACGACGCAATTCAGCCGCACAAAACCCTTATTTGACTGCAAAACCCTTTACGTTCGCTAAAGAAAAGTTACAAACGAGTTCAACTGAGACTAAAGCTCGCAGAAAAATTGTACATCACAGACGTTTTCCTTTTGTTGGGTTTGAGTGAGCGTATTCCTAATTGTTACTCGCATGTAGGGTTGCCAGAACCGAATAGCCGGCTCTCCACTTAAAATAAAGTAATTGAGTAAAGATTATAATCTTCACGTGGCACATAATTTAAAAGTTTCTTCGTTTTAAAATATGTTCTATTTATGTGCTAAAAATGGTTCTTTTAAACATTCTTAGACGTCCTTTTAATCTAAATTTCTTAGACCTACGTACATTTCGTATAATCTTGGTTGACACATGGCAGCCCTTACTTTTTTGGGAAAAAGAATACTGACAAAGACAAGTCAGTCACTGTTTGTTGTAGCCGGACATGCAATCAAAAAGGCTTTTTGATCGACCACAGATTATACATGTGGCAGATCTATCCGGTTGAACTGTATACACGCCGGAATCGGAAATGCACTAATCGAGTCCGGTCCGACCGAATTAATCCCTAACTTACCGATTTAACCCTAGCCACAAGTCGCATTACCTTGTTAACTCTTAGCTTTGTTTACATTGCTTTAGGCAAAATACTGAAACCTTCCTTATGTCGGCACTACATATAGGCGAACGCGTTGGCCGACGCGTTGGCCAACGCGTTGGCCCAATGTGTAGAACGGGCGACTCGCGCGTTGGCGGTAGGTATTTAGACGTTGGCCGACGTGTTTTGTCGGCACTACATATGGACGAACGCGTTGGGCGTTCGCCCATATGTAGTGCCGACTTTAGATTAAGAGCATCTCAAGGTATTTTTCGTTATTCTACCTTCACAGATTGGGTTGGCATTTGAATCACGCATTATAGGGAGAGGGAGGGGAATAATAGTAATTGTATGGGTTTAGACTTTGGTTAATAACCAGCCACCCGCACTTTTATTAGTGCGGGTGGCTGGTTATTAACTATATGGCTTCTTCTTCTCCTTCTTTTTCCAGGGAATTTACGGCCGCAGCGAGTCCTACATACCCGGGGGAGTGTCCCCAAACCCTCCGGCATGCGCAAAAGCATTCCCCGTCTCAAAAAAAAAAGGTTAGGTTGGAACTTAGACCACAACATCCAGAAATAGGAGCCCCGCGTAGCGGGGCTCCGTCGACTTATCATGATTGACGCTCCGGCTTTTTGGTCGCCTTCGCTGAGCCAGAGCTGTATATTTTCAATATTAGTTATAGTCTATAGAACTCAGTTTGCCCACACCCAAAAAAGACTAATTTGGTCGTAAGTCCACTAATTTTGTAGTTTTATTGAACAACCTCAAAAAATAAATAATTTTTTTTTCGTGGTAACTACTGATTTCCTAACTTTAGGGAGGGGTCAGAGGTGGTCTACCCCCCTCCCCCTCCCCTCCCGCGCCCTGCCCATAATGCGTAATTCAAATGCAACCCCCACAGATTTTTATCAAATTAACGGTTTCTAATATAGTTTTTTTTTCATTTCCAATATGTCGACGATGCATCATGATTCATGATTCATGCAGGTATAAAATTAAAATAAAAATAACCACAGAGTGTGCTTTCCTTTGAGGCTAGTTATATTTAAGCAAGAATACTTAACAATAACGTTCAAGAGTTCTGGATTCTATTGAAAGTTCAAAATAGACCTTTATGGTCTATTCAGTATATAACATACTCCTGCGCAAATATTTAACTGTTTTAGCTCTTCTACTGGAATAAGAATATCATAGAAACTCCTCTTTGGTTTGGATTGGTATTTAGTTCTTCGCTCGCTCTTTTCTGAATCACCCTACGTTATCGAGCACCGCACGAAAATCCAAACCAGTTTTTGAAGGCCGCTTGTTTTTTGTAAAATAACGAACTTTTACAATATTGTACATTGTACATATTTGTCGTGATAATTTTTTGGACGCTGTTTGTTTTGCCTCTAGCCGTACTCCATGGAAATGAAAAAAGCGTAGTCCATTTTTATATTGGTCTACTCAGACTTTATATTTTTTCAATTGGATTCGATTCCTGCTATAGTACAAACAAATAAAATGTTTTGGAGTTTAGCTAGGAGTTTCAACTAGCTTTTACTCGCAGCCTGCGTATTTTTTACTCTCGATTTATTTTCTGTTTCTATTTGCCGGGGATACAAATAAGAAGGTATTTTAACAGTTTTTTTTAAACCTCCTTTACAATACTGGTATGCATTACTATTACATCAATTACCACACCTTTATTTTGCATAGTGATATCACGTTTTTTTGCTGTCGAGCTAATTTTGACCCAAAACGAGTTCCTAGTTTTGTAAAACCCGTTTTACGTTTGCTATCATAAATATCATTAAACGTTTACTTGCGTGGGAACTAAAGAGCTGCTAGTAATTAGTATATTTAGTTATTGAAATCGCTGAGCACGCACACAGGGACACGGTAATAATACTAGCACCCACAGTTTTAAAACCATATTTTGTGTGCATTTATAGTTAATCAGGGTACCTAAGTCCGGATAATTCAAGTTAAGGCCAAATTAAACTACAGATACGGTACGTACGGTACGGCGTACATGCGCGCCATATTGCGCCAAGCAAAAAAAACCAGTGACTAATTTAGTGATAAGTTGAATTACCCGCACTTCCCCTGATACTTACCCTGATTAACCTTATACACACAAAGTGGTAGATCAGGAACTTTGGCGATTATAATGCAGTCGAAATTCATACTGTTCTTGCAAAGTTACAAACATAAAAATCTTTTCCTTTATTTAATAAAGTATTATATTATTACTATATTATTTTTCAGTTTTTAGTTCCCTGCCCAAAGGATAAAAACGAGACACTATTATTAATAAGTTTTCGCTGTCTGTCCGTCGTCCATCCGTATGTCACCAGGCTGGATCTCGAGAACCGCAATAGCTAGATAGTTGCAATTTTAACAAATTGTGTATTTCTGGTGTTGTTATAAAAGCTAATAGTCGAATCAAAATAAAATAAATTATTGATGGGGGGTCTCATACAACAAACACGATTTTTCCCCTTTTTTGCTTTATATCTATATTGGTAACAGTATGGTTTTTGTAAATAAATTTCAGAAAATATTCGATTGTATTTTAAATTTAATAATTAATATTAAAAATTAACTTACTTTACCTTACTTTACGGCACGGAACCCTATGTACGCTAGTCCGACTCGCACTTGGTTGGTTTCATAATTTTTCCTTTCATTGTGAATAAAAACCTATCCGGGTACCAAATTTCAAGGTTCTAAGTCTGTTATAAGTACCTTAGAATTTTGATGATCTGTCAGTCAGTAAGTGACAAAATGTAGTAACTTTCGCCATCCGTAACTATTTAATTCCATGTAATTTGGAGGTTAAGCTAGTTTTAATCTTGCTCCTGGTGACCGTAATTCTAAATCCCTAGCTTTGTTAACATCGAAGATAAAGGGGGTGTGAAATAGCCGCGAACCGCCTCGAGAAAAGTAATGGTATACGGCCGTGCCTTTGCTTAAAAGCTTGGCTTTGCCGTGCCCCCAGATTACGAAAAAAAAATACGGTACAACCAAAATAACCATGCGGCGAACATATTTTGACGCTATGATTTACGAATTTACTATGTAAGTACATAATATAAATTATATTATTTCTCTCTTTGAGAGGACGCATTGCTTGAAATTATTGTCTTTATTTTATAATGTAAAATGCAGAAATACGTTATTAAAAATTTATTTACCAATCAAATAAATATTATTCAACAACATTTTATGCCGTAACGAGTCCAACTTCAAGTAAGTATTTGCTTACGTTACGAGAGAGTCTGGGTACTTTAATACTGTGTCTGATAATTATATTATGTCCGAGATATATTTATTTTCTTTAATTTTATCTTCATCTATAATATTAACGGAGAATTTGTGAATTGTGATATATGAAATAAACTAGTTTTCGAAATTCGAAATTATACGCAGGACGGAAGTGTAGTCATTTCCGTTATGAAAGTTCTGTTTATCAAGAATCATAGAGAGATTTAATATGTCCAAGTTTTATATATTTATATAAAAGGTATGGCAGAATCAATTGAGAAACCTTTGCACATAATATGATGTACCATCGAGGAAATTGATTCCTAGGCAGTTGACAGACCTAGGTCATGTCGTCGGCTTATTTCAGTTCAAAGTTAGCTGTGATCGGTCGGTGTGACTTAACGGGTTACAGGACCCAATTACTTAGGTCCGCAATCTGCCTAGGAACTTCTCTGATAATACTCTCACAGCAACTGCAATCAACATTAATTTGTTTTGCTGCACCCCGTATATTAGTAATTGCCAAAGATTTATTTAAAAATATACAGGAATGTAACAAAAGTAAGTGATATTACAAACGTATACGTGTCCCATAATAATAATAATAGATCTTTAAACGAGCAATTCTTGTAAATATATAATTGGAATCTCGGAATCGGCTCCAACGATTTTCATTAAATTTAGTATATAGGGGGTTTCGGGGGCGATAAATCGATCTAGCTAGGAATCATTTTTAGAAAATGTTATTTTATTCGTGTTTTATCGAATACCGAGCAAAGCTCGGTCTAATAGCTAGTATTATGTAAAAGAGCAGCGCTGAAGTGATTCGTAATGGGCAAGCGCTCCAGCGCGGCGTCAAGAATTTACCCGTTATTTAAAAAAAAAGTAGAGATAAACTACGATAACATGGCGCGCCCCTCCAAATTACTGTTTCAATGTTTGTAGTCACATCCTTATGAAAGAGTTTGTATGTAGTAAGTATTCAACCAATTAACGTACTCGTAATATTTCACTTAATGTCACTTATTACCTAGATTTCTTGGTCATCTAACTACGAATAATAAGAACTAAGGAAACGTAACTCCCTTACTTCAACCGTTTTAAATTTGGCTCCTTTTCGAACACTAAAAATATGACAATTTTTAGTGTTCGAAACATACAGATTTTCGCCAAGGTCGTTTCCCAGGTAACGTATAATATTGCGCGCCGGACGACAGCCTGCGCGGTTATTGTCATTGTCATAGTTATGAAACAAAGCCGTTGACAATAATTATTGTCAAAAGCGGATAGTATTATGCAGTATACACCAAGCACATCACTATCACGAAGAAAGGAGTACATAATTATTATTTTAAAATCAAACATTTTCCTCTGATCCTTATGTCATCGATAATAATACTTAATATATGATAATTTTTAACAAACCTTGTACGACTCGGACGAATTTAAAACTGTCCAGAGCACCTAGACAAGACGTTTTCAGATTACAAAAATCTATGTGCTAAATTATTACAGAATTGAAATAATAAACTTACGGCGCAAATAGGCAATGCAGATTTTCGTAATCTCTTTAATTTTTGATCATTACTTATACAAATATCATGACTTTAAAGTGTATGCTACATAAACGAGTAATGGGCGATTCCATTATCGCCGGTGCAACAGTTTTACACACTTAAAGCTTCGTACAGGCAAAATGAAGCATATTTATTAATAAAATATCCCTTGAAGAGATACATTTTAACTAGTTTAACAATGATTTATAAATGAAAACCTTCATCAAATGTATGAAGGGCCACAAAACAGATCTGAAGTGCCATCGCCGGTGCAACCAATTTGACCCTCCATTAAGAACTGTGATGAATTCATATGTGAATACTGGTTATTGCGAAACTTTTACAAAATAACTTGCCTATATTTCAAAATAGCATAAAACAAAGAAACTATGTAACTAGATAAAAGTAATTATAGTAATAAGTACTAGAAATTATTAACCATTCCTACGATCGCGGGTGCAACATCATAATTTTCAAATCTCTTAAAGGTGAATTAAATCGTAATTCTCTAACAAATTTTAAAATTTTTGGTATGGAATATATAATTATACTAGTAAGTTTGTAATAAAACTGCACCAAATTGTAGTTTTTTTTTAATTTTCAATTGTTTATTGGCCTGACAAAATTAATCGTCTAAATCACTAAAACGATTGAATAGTGTAATTTTTACAAAAGATTTCGACGTATTGCTGTATAACTATACTTTAAATAAAGATTAATTTGAAATATATGCAATTTTAATTTAAAAATATGGGAAAAAATATCGCGTCCCTTAGATGATATTGCTTAAAAACGCTCAAAATTATTCGAATTCCATTTTTTACCGATAAAACTTGTTTTGTTAGTAAATACACATCTTCTTACGTATATTCTAATTGCAAAATGTAACTAATGCCACATTTTAAAAATTCTCGTTGAGATCCGTCTGTAGCGGAATGGTCCTAATCTGGCTCGGCATCCGATTCGGTTCATTTCTTTCTAAACGAACGGCAGTATAAAATCTGTCAAAACAAAATACTCCACACCTACTAAAGTCAGCCAGACCCTAAAATTTCGTTTATGATTAAATTGTTACATCTTCCATAACACTGTCCATGGCGACTTTGTAAAAAATTTGTAATAACTAAAAACTTAATAAGACAAACACAAAGAGACCAGCTTAATTTTACGCAAATACCCTGGCATCCAACTTAAATAAACCATATTTTTGGGAATGTTTATGGGTCGGAAAAAATACAAGAACTTTAAGCATTATAATTTAAAAAAATTCACTTACAGATGAAACTTGAAAGGTTATTCCTGTATTAAAAGTCGTATCTGTATGACTTCCACACCATTTCACAGAGCATTTAGGCATTTTAACAACGAAAATGTTGTAAAAAGTTACGTAAAAAGTAAGTAAACAAACTGTAAAGTGAGTTTGACACTAATTATCATGTCAACCAGGTTGAATGTTACTCGAGTATATATACACGAAAAATGTGTACCGAACACATGCATAAACATGCATGTATTCGGGTCACATTTTGTAGCCTTTTGGTGAACTTTTTTTGACGGAGTTTCTCTTCCTTAGTTTTTATTATTCGTAGTCATCTAATCATAACTAGCCGACCGCGCAAGACAATGCACTTCATACGTTTTGACAACGCACTTCAAACGTTTTGAATTTTGGAGGGGCGCGCCATGTTATCGTAGTTTATCTCTATTCTTTCAGCGCTTAGTAGCTGAGTTTACTGTCAAAATAGTTTTTGACAGTAAACTCAGTAAAAGGGTCTTACATATCATAAAGTATTATATTATCACTTAGTTTGGTTACATCTTGTCAGGCAATTTATGAACGCTTCCTCATGGACAAAGTCTCAAGGACTCATAAGAACGGGGATTATTTTGATGCAATGCTAAAAGCCATTACTTACTCGCAAGACGTTTTCTTGTAAACTGAACTTTCAAAAGTTCAAACTGAAAGTTAAGTTGAAACTTGGAGCTTAAATGGAAAGCTTGTAATTGACATCCAGCCTCCGGCGTTGGATCTATTGATCAATGAAGCTTTCGTTCCTAATTAATCTAGACCAGTGTTTCCCAAACTTGTCGGGACCGCGACCCATCTACAGGAAAGTTTAAAGTTCGCGGCCCACCTTATGTCATGAAGGCAAAAAAACATCGGTATGTTGCTGCCGCAACATTTACCCGTTAATTCTTATCGTAGTTCACCACCATAATATCATCATCGTCACCCTTACTTACTTACAAAAATTCGAGTGCCCCGCCCCGTCCCGCACGCACCCACGACGAAGAACGAACGAGTAAAATGACAATCGAACGAGTACGACAATCGTCCTATAGTTTCAGGGCCCACCCAAAATCTACCCGCGACCCACCAGTGGGTCGCGACCCACACTTTGGGAAATACTGATCTAGACTAATAATATGAAATTACACCCGACCGATCGGTTCAATTGTACGAGTATTTCTGAAATAGGAGTTCTATCAATGTTTTAATTGAACAAACTCCCAAATACTTTTCGGGTAATTCTAATTTTTGTCTCCTGCTAATATTATTATGTCAAATCAACGCAGAAGCGTAGCGTACCTCCGCGGGGCCCCGTATAAAAATTTGTTTGTGGGCCTTTTATTTAGGAATGGTAAAGATTTTTCTAAGGGCCCCAAAATTCACGTGATCCGGGGCCCCAACGTGAGAGATGGGTCGGATATTAAACGCAGCTGCATTAATGTGGCTATTACCAGAATCGAGGTACTTGCCTGCCTATAGGACGTGTACAAAAATGCTGCCGCGACTATCGGGTAGGAAAACCTTTTAAGTGTCGACTATCGCCGCACACGGGCCACACCGCACACGCGACAGCCACAAACGCCGTTTTTAAGCTAGTCTATTGGTCGAAAAGTGAATCGTTGTAGCGTGTGGCGGCCACCGGCGTCAAAAAATGTATGAAAACTACAGGAAATATGCCGGTAGCGACGTTTTGTGGTTGTGGCCGGTAGGCGGTAGCCCGTGTGCGGGAGCCCTAAGCTTCGGCCAAACCTGCGCGACCAAAGCGACTGCGAAGCGGGAGCGTCTACCGGGCGGCGGACGCCGTCCATCATCCCATGTATAATCTTATGGTGCTGTGCACACCTTTCGTTTGACGTTCGCGTTGCATCGGCATGTAAAAGCGGGAATTAATCTACGGTTCGCACCGTAGCGTAGTCGCGCAGTTGTGCACGCCAGTTTCGCGTTGCACTACGCTCCCGCATCGCGTCCCGCGTTACTGACGCGCAGGTTTCGCCGAAGCTTTATGTTGCCACTACACGCTTCATGACTCCGACTTATTTCGCCCGTTAGCGCCAATAATTTGTTTCGGCAGTCGGCACAAAGAAAACCGCAGGCAGTGTAATCACGGTTTTAGTTCCCCTACGAATAGTCGAGTTTAGAATTATTGCAATTCGAATTAAAATTACTATCGCTGATGAAAATAGTCACGAACTAAAGTCGTATTATGTAATAGCAGGTTTATTATTCCAATCTTAGAGTGGTGTAAAAACTACCTTGATGATAGAAGCTATCAAGTACTAATTGACAATATATTTAGTGATATTATTCCAGTTGAGGATGGAACCGCTCAGGGATCAGTAATAGGACCTAAACACTACCTAGCTTATGTAAATGACCTGAGAAATGTCGTGAAACACTGCAAGCTATTTCAGTTTGCTGACGATACATGTCTTGTTGCGTCGGACGATGACATAACATTAGCGAAAAATAAAATTCAAAAAGATTTCTCAGCAATCTGTAAATGGTCTCACGATTCAGGCCTAGTACTGAATCCTAATAAAACAAAACTAATTCACGTAAGGTCTAAACATAAAAAGAAGAAAATATTGAGGTTACAGCACACTGTCAGAGTAGACAGAATTATAGAGTATGCCGACTTGGAACTGATGTTAAAATTTTTAAATTTGACGTATTATGACGAAAATCGTCGCTAGGGTTGTTGACTTGTTACCTACGAATTTAAAACTGACATATTCGCTGGACGTGTTCCTCTTTGGTCGTATTGTTGTTTGTGTTTTGGCACATTCGATTAAAATTGTTAGAATCCAATTTTGAAATCTTTATTTTAAATATTTAAAAATAAATTATATCAGTCAGCGCGAGGTACATTCCGTTCATAATCCTAGTGAAACCCGACGAATTTGACAGATATTGAAACCTGTCCGTTTCTTTGCAGTCGAAATACTGGTAGTTATGTCTATTGTGACACTGTCATAAATGTCTCCATACACCCAACTCACTCTGTACTAAAGACTGCATTAAAATAAATCAAGTCACGGAACACACCTTTAGGCCTTGTTATTGACCACAAATTTAATTGGGAGAACCACATAAACAAAGTTTGTGATAAATTAAGAATTATACTGTCTAAATTTTATATTATACAACATTCTGTACCGCGTAATATATTATTAGTTACTTATAAAACATTGGTAGAAAGTGTAATATTACGGACGCACCTATAAAACATACCTAGACCATATATATCACATTCAGTACAGGCTTTTAAAATTGATTGTATCCCCTAAAATTAAAAATCTATACTCGGACAACCCTCTAGGTCTGTTTAAATATTGTGGTGTCCTGCCCATACATACTAAAGTTGATTATGCATTGCTTACTGAACAATATTTTCGTAGTGATATTCAATCATTTAAAAATCACCATAAGTTTACACGAAGTATAGAAAATAAAAAACTATGTACACCTAAATTTAACAATAAATATGGCAAAAGAACCTCTAATTATATAATTCCTAACCTAATTAATAATTTACCAGAAGAAACTAAAAATAAAATTACTAACAAAAATATTAAAAATGTATTAAAAACACATTATTTTAGTGAACTTGAAAGTTAACCCTTTCGGTTCGGTAGGCCGAACCGAAAGGGTTAACTACAGTTCTTAGACTGAAACTTAAAATATGAATCTTCACGCGTTACAACATTGTAAAATACTTATATTGAAATAAGATTACTATAAAAACTATCTAGGCTTTTTCTAATGGCTGAAATCTAGACTTTTAACCATGGGACAATATGTACCATCAGTCTTGGAACCCATTGTATTTGAGTAGGTTTTCCATATATTTTTTGGAAGTATTATAAATTTAATTTTATAAAATATGAAACAATTATGTTATATTTACCATTTATTGAATGTAATTAAAAAACATTATTTCTGCTTAGTGTTTTAAGGCTATAAAAAATTATATGAATTAAAAAAAAACGGGAGCAGAGGGCAAAATACTGAGAGAAGATATGGGCATCAGGAAAGGTGAAATGATGCAAAACAGTTTTTACATAAAAAACTATTACACGCAGATGCGTGTAATAGTTTTTTATGTAAAAAGAGAAGATTCTCTCAGCGATTTTTTTATAATTTTGCGTTTTGAAGACATTCTGAAACAAGTACACAATCATGCAGAAGCAGCAAAAGCAGTATTTCCATAGAAATTGTAAATCCGCATATAGCAATGAAATCTCCTTCAATCTCGAAAAAGACTGATGGGATCCAGTGTCCCAAAATCAAAATTGTGTATCAAAATCCCAATGTTTTGCAAAGAAAATATCGTTGACATAAATTAATTGGCTTACAGAACGTAATAGATATAAAAACTTACCTGAAAACAGCCTTAAAACAATTTAAATCTTTTATCAAAAGTGTAACATCATTTCCGTGTCCTTTATAAATTACCACAGACTAAAAAATAATGTTGCCAGACAAAAACTACCATTGCCAATGTATAAAGTGAAGATCCATTTACGATATGGGATGTATAATCCCATTTATAAAGTAAATTTAGAGCCTCAGTCCTCAGTTACATATCTATGGGATGATATGTCCCAACAGTCATCTGAAGTATGGGACATATACATACCAACAGGTCCGAAAGGGTTAGTATTATAATTAAGTGTAAAAACAAAACAAGCTGTATAATAACTATTGTAACTTGTTTACCCGTAAGATGTGATAGGTAATTAGGTGTACGCACCAAGCGGCGCAGCGAATATGAATGGCTTTTTCTTATCAGTTATGAAGTCCCATCTGGCCGCTCGATGCAATTTAACTTGAATATTTACAAATTACAACTAACGAGTATATTTGATAAAAAAAAACTATGTACACCTATGATTGTTATTACTTATTAGATTAACTATAGATAATAAGCTTTGTAGTTGAGAACGTTATGCCTGGACAAACTCGACAAGATTTTTTAGGCATATCTAACCTTAAATTGTATTTAGATGTAAGTTTTTGTAATAAATAAATAAATAAATAAATTAATCCGGAGATCCAATCCAGCGCTGGATTTCTAGGCATTTCAAACATAAAAATACTTTTAAATTATTGTCGTTTGGTCTGTTTGCAAAAGCGGGACAATTTCGGCCTCGCGGGGGACAGCGGGACAGACTGCCTGAAAGCGGGACTGTCCGATGGTGGATCAAACTGTTGATGAAGATGATTACGATCGATGAAGTGTATCTGAACTTGGCATTGGATTGGATTTCTCTTTTTTTAGACCAAAAATTTGCAGATAACTGAACTTGTCCCCATTTTAATTTTAGGTAGGTATGTTTTTGTAGGGATTTCCTATAAACCAAAGATTACAGACATTACAAGAACTTTCTAAAAGTTATGAAATTAAATGATCGCGAGTCATTTTAAAATGAAAAAAATGGTAACTTCTCTAAGAACCTACCAACTAATATTTTTAACCAATATTGCGACTAGAAAATAATTTCAAAGTAAAGTATATTATTTTCACCTTATTTTTCTAAGAAGATTAAAGGATCACTTTTCTTCTACAAGTTTCTATCCTGGAAAATATCTTTAAATAAGTCGGATCTGCTGTCTGCAAAAATTTCAGTAAAATCCAAGATCTTAAAGTTGTTTATCTTCTATTAATTTCTCAGTAAGAGATTAGAAATCGTTTTTTTTTTATTATTACGTGTCTAGCTGCTCTATAATGCTCAAATTTTTTCTTCCAAAAACTTTTAGCTATCAACAATTTCTGTGGGCAATAATAAGTCCAGAGGTTAAATAACCAAAATTTGCTAGACTCTTTGATGTGATTATTGTGGGACAACTTCAAATTTTGACCCTCTAGCTGCTAGCACAAGAACACCCAAGGACCAAGAAATTAGGCCGTGTTCAAACCAAACTGACTATAAGCCGTCGAATGTGAGCAGGCTCACAGTGAGCCCCAGTGTGAACGTGGAAATAAACGGTATCGAATGTCCGCGCCTACGGTCGGTTAGGTGTGAATGAAAAAGTGAATATGTAAATTGTCTGTCTGTCTGTATGTATGTCCGGGATAAACTCAGAAAGTGCTGGATGGATTTACTTAAAATTTTGCACGAATATTACTTGGAGGTCGGGTCAACACATATGCTATAAATTTTAACGACATCACCTAGGGAGGAGGGGCTGAAGTTTCAATATTTTTAGTTTTTTGCTCATATCGCTAAAACGGTGCGTCGTAGAGAAAAAAAATTCGGTACATAATGAAAGCTCATAAAATTTCCTATAAAATTTTAATTTACACTTTGTATCTATCTCCACTCCTTGCCTTGCTGCGAGCTTTTATCTATCTTATCTATACCGATTTCGAGTGTCGTTTGATTAATATGCGACGAGCTTCGGCACCAGTCGTTACCCCCCCCCCCCCCCCTTGGATCTGTTGCTTATAACGAAATAGTGTCGTGACGTTTGTATTGCGTCTTATTTCTCCTTTTTAAGAAAAAAACTAACTCATCTATACATATTATAATAAAATCGTAGGAAACTTAATTCCTTACATTGATTATTTTTGAAAAATAATACTTGGGGCGTGATCTAGTATGCTAACGCGGATGAAGTTCGGGGCACCAGCTAGTAAATAAATAAATATGTATGATTTTTTGAAAAAAAGTATTGAAATCCCACCAAAAACTTAACTTTAAAGAAAAAATAAGAATGATTTCTTGACAAAAAGTAATGAAATCCCACAAAAAACATACCTGTTAAAATGGGGCCAAGTTCCTATCAGCAAATTTTTGGTCTAAAAAAAAGAGTTGAAATCCAATCCAATGCCAAGTTTAGATGCACTACATCGATCGTAATCATCTTCATCAAAAGCCTGATCCATAATACTTTTAAATTTGAACTTGGCAAGTTAATTGAATTGTATAAATATTATCTTATTATACAATAATTAATCAAGTGTAACGTATAGCACGAAAACCTGCCAAGTTCAAATTTAGAAGTATTATGGATCAGGCTGTTGATGAAGATGATTACGATCGATGAGTGCATCTAAACTTGGCATTGGATTGGATTTCAACTCTTTTTTTAGGCCAAAAATTAGCTGATAGAAACTTGGCCCCATTTTAACAGGTATGTTTTTGGTGGGATTGAATTTACAAAGCCTGACCAAATAAATGACTTAGGCCCGCCATCTGGCTATGAATAGATTTCTTCGACGGTACATGGAAGGTGACAAGTCGGTCGGCAAATGGCAGACAGACCAACTGCCGGTCCAGACCCATTCCATGATCCATCCATACATGAGCTTGGTTAGGTTATGGTTATAATATTATGATTAAACGGGATTTGTAAAATGAATCTATTGAGAATAACACTTAGAAAACTTTTTAACTGATTTAAAATCAGTATCGAATGTCCGCGCCTACGGTCGGTTAGGTGTGAATGAAAAAGTGAATATTATGTAAATTGTCTGTCTGTCTGTATGTATGTCCGGGATAAACTCAGAAAGTACTGGATGGATTTACTTAAAACTTGCACGAATATTACTTAGAGGTCGGGTCAACACATATGCTATAAATTTTAACGACATCACCTACGGTAGGAAGGAGGGGCTGAAGTTTCAATATTTTTAGTTTTTTGCTCATATCGCTAAAACGGTGCGTCGTAGAGAAGAAAAATTCGGTACATAGTGAAAGCTCATAAAATTTCCTATAAAATTTTAATTTACACTTTGTATCTATCTCCACTCCTTGCCTTGCTGCGAGCTTTTATCTATCTTATCTTTACCGATTTCGAGTGTCGTTTGATTAATATGCGACGAGCTTCGGCACCGGTCGTTAACCCCCCCCCCCCGCCTTGGATCTGTTGCTTATAACGAAATAGTGTCGTGACGTTTGTATTGCGTCTTATTTCTCCTTTTTAAGAAAAAAACTAACTCATCTATACATATTATAATAAAATCGTAGGAAACTTAATTCCTTACATTGATTATTTTTGAAAAATAATACTTGGAGCGTGATCTAGTATGCTAACGCGGACGAAGTTCGGGGCACCAGCTAGTAAATAAATAAATATGTATGATTTTTTGAAAAAAAGTATTGAAATCCCACCAAAAACTTAACTTTAAAGAAAAAATAAGAATGATTTCTTGAAAAAAAGTAATGAAATCCCACAAAAAACATATCTGTTAAAATGGGGCCAAGTTCCTATCAGCAAATTTTTGGTCTAAAATAAGAGTTGAAATCCAATCCAATGCCAAGTTTAGATGCACTACATCGATCGTAATCATCTTCATCAAAAGCCTGATCCATAATACTTTTAAATTTGAACTTGGCAAGTTAATTGAATTGTATAAATATTATCTTATTATACAATAATTAATCAAGTGTAACGTATAGCACGAAAACCTGCCAAGTTCAAATTTAGAAGTATTATGGATCAGGCTGTTGATGAAGATGATTACGATCGATGAAGTGCATCTAAACTTGGCATTGGATTGGATTTCAACTCTTTTTTTAGGCCAAAAATTAGCTGATAGGAACTTGGCCCCATTTTAACAGGTATGTTTTTGGTGGGATTGAATTTACAAAGCCCGACCAAATAAATGACTTAGGCCCGCCATCTGGCTATGAATCGATTTCTTCGACGGTACATGGAAGGTGACAAGTCGGTCGGCAAATGGCAGACAGACCAACTGCCGGTCCAGACCCATTCCATGATCCATCCATACATGAGCTTGGTTAGGTTATGGTTATAATATTATGATTAAACGGGATTTGTAAAATGAATCTATTGAGAATAACGCTTAGAAAACTTTTTAACTGATTTTAAAAAAGGAGGTTATCAATTCGACCCGTATGTTTAATTAATATTTTCAGAACTGTCCAGTTTTTGTATAATATTATGTTAGTCTATATTATCAGCGTCTAAACAAACGTGCCTTTCAAAATTTTATGATATATTTGTATAATATAGGTACGTATGTTTTTATGTTTGTATTCGCATATCTCCGGAAGAACAATTCCGATTTGAGTGATTTTTTTGTTGTGGTACTAGGTAGGTACTGTTCAACTGAGGGAATACTCAATTTATTTCCATCAATGCTGTTAGTCAGAAAATCCTTGACAATGACCTTTTAAAAGTCGGATGCTAAATGAACTGTACGAGATTAGATAAAAAAATATATATTTAGGTATAATAAAAATAATATATACAGCGATAACGTGGATTATGATTTGTAACTTTAACTAATTTTGTTGAATATTTTGTCGGTTGGAACGATACGAGTGTCAATCTAGATTCTTACTACAGTCGGGTTACCTAGATTTTTTCGGAAATTAATATTAATATACTTGTCAGATTTTCTTTGCTCCAGTGTTCTTTTTATTGCAATAATTAGGGTCGTCTATGTTCCAGTCGCCCATATCCTTTGTTTGTTTCATTTACATAATTTTGTCTCGTTTTTTCCAGTGTTTAAAAGGGGGTGCAATAAAAATCTGACTATAATTAATTTCAGGTTACCATACATGGTTGAACTAACTCTACTGGACTATCTAGAGTCTAGACTTTACAGTACCTAGATAATTTTAGTTCTAGACTATAATATTACTTCATGCTAAATGTAAAAGTTTACGAGGTTGGCGGATGCGCATTTGTTGCTCTTTCACGCAAATACCATTGAACAGATCTTTATATTACTAGATCATACATAATATATATACTTTTTAACCAATTTCCAAAAAGGAAGAGGTTAAATTACAGAAAAAAATAGAGGGGACATAATAATGATAATATTATGTGTCCTCTGAAAGTTTTTACCAAGGTAGAAAAATCTTTTTAATTTTTATACTTACTGCCAGAGAAATAGATTCACAGACAGAAGTATTCTGGTCGGCTTATGTCAATTCCAGTCGGTATACTACGACTACAACTGCCTTATCAAGCTTTATTAAAAAACGGCCAAGTGCGAGTCGGACTCGCACTCGAAGGTTTCCGTACCGTTATGGAGCAAAAATAGGTCCAAAATAGTGTTTTTGTGTGGGAGATCACTTTAAGTATTTAGGTATTTTATTAAAATTGTAATAATAAATTAAATATGAAATTTATTTCGTTTATAGGGTTCTTATTAACAAAATAAAATTAGTATTTAATCCCATACAACAAACGTGTTTTTTGGCCTTTTTAGCTTGTAATCCATAATGAAACCATGTAGACACTTGAAATTTTCAGTCTTTAATTATAATTAGACATCGGATTATATGCACGATCAAAGTGCCGAAATATGCATGCAAGTAAGCACAATAAATGGCCGAAATATGCACGAAATATGCACAGTAAAAAGTCACTTATTTTTAAAATTTATAATTTTTTTGAAGAGTTTTCCAGTGTGCCGGCTGTTAATAAAAGCGTCAATTTTATAATTTCATCAAATCCAGGATTTTTAATTTTTTATACAGCATCAATAATAATTTTCTACCAACATTTTCCAATTGCAATCATAATGCCCATGGAAGTTGAAATCGGTAACTACTTTATTCCAATTTTTTACTAATGTTGCCAACTACAAAAAAAATGTTGTTTCTAGAAAGAAATTGTACCTATCGGGTGTATTGCATTCTTTTAATGGGGATGGAGCCACATATTTGAAGACGTGTTTTTAATTCATCCTACATCTGTTTTGTGGCCTCAGTGTGGGTCATGATAGCTAGTTTGGAGACTGTGAGGGCATAAAACTACCGAAATATGCACTATCAACGAAAAATTGCCAAAATATGCACTAACGCCTAAAAAGTGCCATTATATGCATTTGCATATATGCAAGTATGCAAATGCATATAATCCGATGTCTAATTATAATATTATGTGTACCTACTTTAATGTACTTTGGTAATAAAATTAAAATAAAATAAATAATTAAGGGAACCTCCCCATACAAAAACATTTTTTTCCTACTTTCGTGCTGCTTATCAGTTATGACGGTACGGAACCCTTCGTCCGCGAGTCCGACTCGCACTTGGCCGATTATTTTTATTTGTTGTTATAGCGACAATAGAAATACACAATTTGTGAAAATTTTACAAGTCTAGCTTTAGAATATAGAGCCTGGCGATAGACAAACAGACGGACAGGCAACTAAGTCTTTATCACTATCGTTGTACGACACCCTAAAAACCTAATTAACGCAAGTCCCCCGTCTTTCTCAATTTCTTTGATGGTACAAACAACGGAGCGCCAATCTTCTTACCACACCCACAGCGTTTTGTTATTTTGCCTTTGGCCTTTTGTTTCTTTTCAGCAACAGGGAAGCCCTAAAACTGTAGCGATAATTCCAATTTCCCGCGTTCTTGAAACCGTTGAATGTGGTAAACATAAAAGTATTAAGAGCGGGCATAAAAATTATTTTTAATGGCAGCGTAGAGGCGGACGTGACGTCACATCGCTTTGTTTATGGAACAGGAATATTTTTTCACTCTAGTGAGTTTGGTAGTACATTGTTTTTGTACGGCGTTTGTATGAATGGAGTTGCATGGGTGGGTGCACGCAACGGTTGGTGCGCGATCACCACCACCACAGGTTAGTTGTGCTGTAGAGACTGGAGTGCTTAATAATTGCCCGGTACCATCGATTTTGCATACCCTTTTTCACTACTTTCAATTTCATAAAATCGCGCATCTACAATGGTTTTGTCATCGTTTAAATTAGAAACATTAGGTTTCACTAACTTAGTACCTATAAAATAATAATTATTTTTACTAGATAGGTAAGTAAAAAATCATAAGGTGCATCATACCAAAACCTGTAGCAAACAATTTCGAATAAACTTTTTCACGGTTTCAACTTCACACACATAAATTCATGTTGGATGTAAAATATCTTAGCCAAGCAATTTCGAATAATCTCCACTTTTTCACATTTCCAACTATATGGATGTAAAATTTCCAAGCCCCAACATTTTGTAATGCGAACCTCATATGTAAATATTGATTTCGGTCCATAGGTTGTGAATTGTGATGATCTGAATTCTAAAGATGACTAATGAACAGCATCTAGATTCCAGATGAATAATGATCGCGGTGTGGGATAGATTAGTTTACGTTACAGAATGCGTACACACACACAGTACTGCAGTTCTGTACAGTTTAATTTCTTCATAAGAGAAATCGCTGAATGAATCTCATACAGTCTTTTCATACTTTAAAACTTTATGGTGTAAAACTGTACATTTTTGTAGGATGTTCTTTTATTATTAAGTTTTCATGGTCTCAAAATCAAACTACATGCACACAAAATCTTAATCATTTCTGCGGTATAAGCGACGGTGAAGTGGGCAGAGGGGCAGACAGAGAGAAAGGGTTACTTTCATATATTTATAATATTAGTTGATACTAATATTTGTGAATTCTTTTACATGGTGATTGGAGACTGAGAAAATAATATTAAAAACACTCGAAAACACAGCCGAGTGGAAACAAAACAATGTAGCTAAAGTGATGAATGGAGTAGTCCGAATGTTTCAAATCCTTTCCTATCATTCCTAAAGGTCGCCTCGGATTCCGAAGATGGCGATTGGCATACTATGCCAACATGACATTTAACTGTAAGGAGTATTAATAGTAGAAATAGTTGCTGATGAACAAATATCCAGGATACGTGTATGGTTCTGGAAAACGCATTAAGCATATTCTGCTGGGCATATTATGATATTATGTTTAGGTATGTAGATAATATTATATAGAAAATATAGTTGTATGATTACTGCTTATCTTAGTGATGCTTATGAAGAAGAGTAAATAAACTAAGTAACGTATGTAATAATTTTTATAGTTTTAAAAATATGCTAAAATATTGCGGCAACACAACTTCCAAGTAGTATTTATTTAAACAGCATTATTCAGGTTTTACTTATCAGTTATTCGTCCACTTAAACTAATAATAAAGAGTTTTACTTTGCTTTATCAACGTTTTTAGTGAATTGAAGTCCAGTCAAATACGAACTATCAGGCACAATCAGGCATAATATTTATTAATTATTATTTTATTATTTTTATTAATTTTAGACCCCTAGTAGGTATTTTAGAATACTTTAGAATACAAAGTCCTGGATTCTTGCATCCCTTTTATTAGAATAAAAAAAAAGTATACTTACGTGACGTTCCTTAACTAGGGTAAATTACTAATAGATGGACAGTACTAGTCATTGGAAAAAGCACAAAAACCATATTTATTAATGTTGCTTTAAAAACTGACTGTTTTCCTTTCAAAACAGGCGTTCTTTTATTTTAAAACAGGAAATTTTTAAAGCAACATTAATAAATATTGTGTTTTTGTGCTTTTTCTAATGACTGGTACTGTCCAATCTACTAGTCATTTACCTTATACTAAATTATTATCTTTCTACTGCATACTCACATTCGTAATGTTATTATTTGAGCGATAAATACAGATAACACCTTTCGTTTAAATAACAACGAAAAATACAACCGCGTAAATTCTTTACAAACGTTAGTTTTTCGATCCATCCAAATCTATTAATCTCGTGGTTCCGGCGATCCTTATGGACGAAAAAGAGACGGTGCTACATTTTGTCTTGGTGCTCTCTGTTCATTACTACTCTACGTGCCAGGATATACGCGGGGTGGAGGGGCGGTTCGCGGACACCGGACCGCGGACGATCAGTCGTGCGCGCTCTCTCTCGGTGGGTTCACGCGTGTCGCTTTTAAAAAACTCGCTCGGCATCACATGTAAGGACGATGGATGTTCTTCCTAGCGGTAACCTATTCCGCGAGCTGCAGGACGTCACCGACACCGGATACTTCGAGTGGAAGCTGTCCCTGGAGGACAAGTGGCAGCAGGTAAGTCGTGCTGCGCGTACACCACCACCACCGCATGCTGTGCAATCGGAGGAGCTGGCGCATTATTGTTTAACAATTTTTAGTCTTCGAAGTAGGGTAGCGTCGCGCTTGCGTGAGTCCTCGCGGTCGATTTTCGGCGAATCTTAAACCTAACCGAACTCATTCTTCAGCTGAAAATCGTGTGCCGAAATTGCACTTTTTAATTTCTAATTCGATTGTATCTGAAGGTTGTCCGCTGTGCGATGTACGCGCGTTTCACTAGACCGTGCTTACGCCATTACTAAAAATACCCTAGCAATGTTTTAAGAGGCTCGAACTTCAGGGTTTACAGTTTATCGTGGTAACCGAATTTTCATGGACTGTATATATATAATTTTAATCTATTTGATTTTTATTAAAATCTATATGATTTTGACGAAGCGTTCTTTTGTATTTATTAATGACATAAACAAGTAACCGTCTTCCTGTACGATTACTGGACGTTTTTCCTTACAAATTAACTGAAAATGATTCATTTTCTGAAAATGTTTGAGGATAATATTCTCATTTTATTTATGCATTGTGCTTATTTTATATTATTATAGAATATATATTATTTACAAGCCTTATGTCCTTCCTTGAAAGTCTTTGATTACGCTATGCAAATTACCAATGTTTTAGTTTTAATTTGGCGATTTTTTATTTCTTTTTATATATTTAGCATGCTATTATCATATCAAAGTAAATAGTAATTCTAAAATATATTTTAATATATAAAAATATGTACACAATTAAAATATTTCATATTTTCCATTCAGGGAACGTACCTATACTATAAGTATATTGTGACCACATTTTTTATCATTTCACCATAGACTATAGAGGTTCACCCTCGGTGACCATATTTTATGGTACAGTGTGAATTATTCGATAATACCTCACACTGACCTTACTAGTAATTGTTACGTTTTGTTGGAACCTAACTCTCTCTGAGACTCTTCTTCATTGTGGACACAATGTTAATTCACTGAAAGGATGAAGTTGTTTTTTTTTCATAGGAGTCTTGATATCCCAGAGCGTTTTGACTTTTGGCATACGCCAATTGATCAAATCAAAATATATGGTATACTGTATGCATCATACCATACCACCGAGAGGGGTCAGCCGTCAGAGGGTCAAGATAGCAAAAAAGAAGGTCACGGAGTTTGGGTACGTCCCTCTCACGCTCTCGTATGTTTAACACTAACTACATAGAATAGCCATTTACCGTCACCAAGGTCGACTGGCGATGAGTCAAATTTTTAGTCTTTATCAATCTTAGTTCATCCTTAGCAAATATATTCTATTACAAAATAATTACACATTAACTATTCTAATTTTATAGGTACCTGCGAAATGTGTGTCTGTCTGTCTGTGCATCTACTATGAACAATGAATTATACCTTGGAGTAAAGACAAAGGAGGGTCATAACTTTGGGCACACTTAAAAAATTTTCTGACTTACGAATTTTACGCAATTGAAATTCCGGGTAATATCTGTTTCTCTTGTATATTTCCAAAAACTTCGTATATTTTGGAACCCACTTTTATTTTGTTCTATCAATTTACTAAAACAACAACCTGAAACCGCAAACCTATTTGTTTCGGCACAGAATGTTGTGATATGTTATCCCAATCAAAAATCGACAATACCAACACAATATTATAATAATAGTAATTAATCACAATTCACAACATATTTACATCATATTTATCTGTTTTTACATTTCACTACCCACTTGCCTTTAGACAGTTTTATTCCCGATTTATTTAACCTAAAATTATTGTAATCCATAAGTATCTACTATTATTTCATTACAATTGTATTCATAATCATAGATATAAATAATCTAAACGGTCGCTTATGTGTCCGCGTGTGTAATTGGGGTCCTGGTGATCTGTAACACAGGCTTTGCCTAATTCAGACACCAGCTCCTCACTTTCTAATGTAAGGCAGCATAATAACTTGTAAATTAGCCATTAAGTTAGATTGTTTGAGAGAAAATAAAGATTTATTATTATTATTATTATTATTATTATTATTATTATTATTATTATTATTATTATTATTATTATTATTATTATTATTATTATTATTATTATTATTATTATTATTATTATTATTATTATTATTATTATTATTATTATTATTATTATTATTATTATTATTATTATTATTATTATTATTATTATTATTATTATTATTATTATTATTATCATTATTATTATCATTATCATTATTATTATTATTATTATTATTATTATTATTATTATTATTATTATTATTATTATTATTATTATTATTATTATTATTATTATTATTATTATTATTATTATTATTATTATTATTATTATTATTATTATTATTATTATTATTATTATTATTATTATTATTATTATTATTATTATTATTATTATTATTATTATTATTATTATTATTATTATTATTATTATTATTATTATTATTATTATTATTATTATTATTATTATTATTATTATTATTATTATTATTATTATTATTATTATTATTATTATTATTATTATTATTATTATTATTATTATTATTATTATTATTATTATTATTATTATTATTATTATTATTATTATTATTATTATTATTATTATTATTATTATTATTATTATTATTATTATTATTATTATTATTATTATTATTATTATTATTATTATTATTATTATTATTATTATTATTATTATTATTATTATTATTATTATTATTATTATTATTATTATTATTATTATTATTATTATTATTATTATTATTATTATTATTATTATTATTATTATTATTATTATTATTATTATTATTATTATTATTATTATTATTATTATTATATTAAATAACGGTTAAGACACAGCTAAAAAAATATTTACCCCATTAACAAGCTATTCTATGATGCTTGTCAGTTGTCTGTAAATATTATTATTTGGGGGTAAAAAACTTATGAATACCCCTAACTCTCGTACCTTTAAAATGTTTTGTTGTAAAATTATAACAAATAGGTTGTTAGCTACACTAAATAGTCATTAACCTATCAAGCCCCATAAGGACCTGGTGATCGCGACAGCAATAAAAATAACTATAGATTTCCAAGAATCCGCGATCGAAGGATTAATACCACAAAATTCTAAAATAGTACTCAAACCTTTTACGTGTAGTACTTTTCGATACAACTAGATAAGTACATCCATATCAATTAATGATACATCGATAAGATCAATATTTCACGATAAAACATTTCTAGTAAGTTGCAATTTTATCACATGTTTCAAAGGTTTCATTCACCTGAACACTTAATTATGTAACTAGCTGACCCTACAAACCTTTTTTTTTTTTGCTATAAACATTATTTCGGATATGAAAATTAGACATTGGGTGATTCTAAGACCTACCCGATGTGCACATAAAATTTTATTAAAATCGAGTAAGTGTAAAAAACTGTTTCTAAAAATAAATGACATTTTACTTTATACCTAAACATCCTTGTAGGTTTGTAGTTAATGAATAATATCGTCCAGTCATCTTACGCCATTTACCTCTAAAGGGAAATAATAACCTTATAAAGACCGTGACCTTAAAAGAGCATTGACCTGTTAATTTTCATAATAAAACAATCATATTGATATTTTCCCGCAAATACTGAGATGAGATTTAAACACAGACATTAATACGTAAAGTTATTGTTCAAATTAAACTCCATTCGGAAGAAGCGTTGGTTATGTTGTAAAATAAATTCATAATATGAATTTATTTTTAAGATATTATCTTGAATATTCGAGTTATTCATAATTTTAATTGCAGTTTCAAAGTCCAAGTTGTATTTGCTACTGATTACGAATGTAATAAATGATATATTTTAATAATAAAAACTATGATTTTGAAAAGTTTTATACTTGGTTTGGACTTAAGAGGAACACCCATTAAAGACCTTGTCCTACCCTTCGACGAATAGGGTATTTGACAGATTTTTAATTTCTATCTTAAATAACTTGTTTGCAATTAAGAAGTTAATCGAAAATATTTTTTTTTTATTTTAAAATACGTATTTCGTAAGAAACATGTAAATAAAAATTCAAAATTCGAATATGCCGCCGAAACGCTTTATTCAGCAATATGGCGTCGCGCTTTGTAAGTGATGTCACTAGCGTGTGGACCATTGTATATTTCAATCTGTTGTGTAAAGGACATTACTCGCATATGACGTCATCATGACATTAGCCAATCCGGATCGTTTTCGAATAAGTGGCGCGAGAAACAAAAAGCCAAAAATATTTTTGTGTTTTTGGATATATTATTAGTTGTAAATATTTTTATCAAAACTTATGTAAATCACATTAAAAACTATAATTTTATGCATTTAAAGCAAATAATCACAAAAAATTCTTACTGTTTAATAGCGTATTATGAAAAGAGATATTTTTTTTATAATTTTTGAATGAAAACATTTATTTCAGACAAAACAATGTGCCCATAGTAGTGTTAATGTGTTAGTTACAAAATGATCATAATAAATAATAACAAATACTTATAAATTTTTGATCATAGATGTTAACAGAAATCAATATTCGTAATATTTTTTCGTTTTGAATAAAATTTACCTCAATGCATAACTGTCATGGCAACCCATTACAAAGCAAAGGGTAGCAAACCTTTGAGGCATAATTATAACATGACACGATAGAATCAGGTACACTTTCTAACAAGGGCTTGACAATACGTATATTTCAGTACTTATTGTTTTTATTTTTACTATCATGTATCGTTTGTTTTCTCTGATATTCTAAATACATATTAGTATGATTCACATTCGTTAAGATTTGTAAGATTATGATTTTTTCAGAAAGTGTACATGCCATAATATGATGTTCCGGACATTCTGAGTTCATAATATAAAATTCAAATTATTGTGAATCCAGAGAGCCTTCCCGGATGAATGTTGCCACTTGCCACCCAAAACTTATCCAAAATCTTTTAACCCATCAGTCGTGGCAAAACGAGACACAATAGCTTTTTCATTGTTATCGCGGCCGGATGTGGCCGCTTGGGGCTTCATGAATTAAACGAGTTGTTAACCAAAACTAGTCCTTTGCAGTGGAGGAACACCCTAGAATGTTCTGTTTTATCCTTAAGTCATACTCATTTAAATATCAATATGTATTATATTATTAAAATTAAACGATCATTCACCCTTGCCTGATTGCAATGAAATGTAGCTTGAGTTATGACTTATGACGGTTTTATAATTAAAAAATTACTTAAAATCATTAAAAATTCTTCATTATATTACCGTGCCTGCCTGGCTTAATTTACTTTGATCTTTCATACGGATGAAAATAATTCATATTATAAGGGAGAATCTCCTTTATACATCAAGAATTTAGTTTATTTAATACCATACTGTTTCATGACGAATATTCGGATTACTGGTATGTATGTCTTTCAACGACTTTCACAGGAAGTAAAAATTATTTTGTTTTAAGTTTTAAGTATAGTAACCAACTTTTATTTGCCTCCCTTAAATTCTTGTTAAATCGTGGTTAATTTGCTCTAATTCTTTTAGAACCCCATATGACATGACCACATTTTTACCTATTTTACATCGTTGTACTATTAACGAACATACTAAAATTCAATATTGTAGTGAAATATTTACCCAGTCTCTTGTCAACACAACAAAAAAAAACGTCTCTTTTGACATCCTCATAAACAGGGTACGTAATACGGGTACGTTCCCTTATGAATGTGCAACGCTTAACAATAATGTCACGTTGTCACTATCAGACACCCTTGTGTGGTGTCTGATGTCCATCCCAGTTACTTAGTGGCATTAATAATTATTGTCCTCAGTGTCACTTGAAATGTGACACCGGGGTGGTGCTAATGCATGTCTTTGTTTTAGCTTAGTGCTTAATATCTACTCGTACTTTCATACAAGAATTGTGTGGGCAAGAAATGGTTTTAATGCATTTACGTAACTCCTAAGAATACCTTGTGTTGTTACTACACTCATAATAGGTCAGTCAGCCTCTGAAACAATGAAGAAAATTCATGCATTTGCATTTGGTGGACCTACATTTTTTGGTCGCATATGCCAACGCGACGTTAGTCTTGATCTGTCAACTGAGTTTGTTAATTTTGTATCCCACCAAAAACATATGTACCTGTTAAAATGGTGCCAAGTTCCTATCAGCAAATTTCTGGCCTAAAAAAGAGTTGAAATCAAATCCAATGCCATGTGGCCAAGTTTAGATGCACTTCATCGATCGTAATCATCTTCATCAACAGCCTGATCCATAATACTTCTTGAACCGGCAGGTTTTCGTGTTATACGTTACACTTGATTATATAATTCAATTAACCTGCCAAGTTCTTTTATGTAGTCGTCTTATCAAAATGAAGCTACACACAAAAAATTTGCGTGATAGTAATAAAAAAAATTGTTCTAGGGCTAGGGAGCCCTAGAACAATTTTTTTTATTACTATTGGTCTCTGGTCTGGACTGGTCAGGGGACCATAAGGAAAAGGTGAAGAAACAAGGGTGAACTGATTTTCCTTATACTGAACATTCATAATGCTCACATGGCGTTTTGGACATTGGACACTCCATTGTTAATTGTAACTATAGTTACTGAACAGGAAAACTTGTTACCTACACGTGAAAACAGTCCCCAGTACTGATTTAATATTGTGTACTTTATAAGGACTATATTTTAGGACATTTATCTTGTAGGCACATAACTCATAAGTCACAACATTATTTTAGCTACAGGAAAATAATGTTTTATTTACTTAAAATAATATAAAAATAGATCTATAATATTATTAAAAGTAAGCTGTATCTAAAGGAAGACGACAATTATTATTAGGTACTTAAAATGTATTTAATGATAAAAGTGCAGTCTTATGTATGATATACGATTAAACCATTTGGTTTAATCGTATATCATAGATAAGACTGTTATTATTCTGAATATCTAAAATTTTCTGATCGATTATATCAAACACTTCGAAGTTGGGGGTTACTAGCTACCGCAGTATAAATACATATTATATACATAATAAAACTCGCTCCGTTTTACTTATCTGAAATCGCGTCTTCGTCTAGCATGGTGTAAGATGTAGTATAAAGCCATCAATAAAATATTATACACATTCTGTAGCTCAACTACTATCTTAGCCCGAGAAAATAAAACTTAAGACCGGGCTGCCAAAAATATCAAAACACGCCTCGCCTACACACCCCGCTATCCTCCAATCGTGACATAATGATTCCATGATTCGTGCCCGCATGAATTGTACTTGGCGCCGCAGCTAATAGTGAACAATATCTCGTAACAAGGGTTCCCGCATTATAGCATGAAAGTAAAGGTCGTAAGTCCCAAAACTGTTTTTTGATGATTACAAACTAAATACAATACTAATATTTCCTTTAGCTATTATTTTACAAAGTGTATGATTGTAGTAGTGCAAGTTATTTAATGATAGTAACTGAATAAGTGTAACAGATATTTGTTGAAAAGCCCAGAAATATTCATAATTTCGAAAAATATAACTAATGAGTCAAAATAAGTGAATCGTGTTTTCCGTTAGGCTAATATCAGATAAATATACAATGATTAAATAAATCTCAATTTCATTTAAGTCAATCGTCTTCCAAGATCGTAATACTTATTAGAAAACACAGCAAAATTTGACAGCTCGCTCTCAAGGATCTCTTAACGTAAGCAGCGCTTAAGTATTGTTGGTTTTTAGGTCATGAGTAAGACAAATGAACGGGAAACATTCCTCCGAGATAACCCATACGGGGCAGCGATTAAAGTTAATTCCAAGCAATTAGTGCTAGCGTTGAAAAAACTTCGCTGCAACAAAAGTTAATGAGTCACTACTCACTACAAACAATATACCGTAGTCTCGTAGACCATCTTCACTAAGCTAGGCATTCGGATGACGAAGCTATTTTTAACCGACTTCTAAAAAGGAGGAGGATATAATATTTAATTTTATAGTGAACTGTTGACAACTCCAAATGATTCTAATACTGCATATTAATTAGATAAGATTTAAATGATCTAACTTTTCTTTTACTATTCTGTTTTTTTCTTCTGTTGAGTTTTTAATATAAGTACTTAAGTTTCTTACATGTATTATTTAATTGTTCTTCCATACTAAAATAATTATAATAGCGAAAATGTATTACAGCTTTTCATTCATAAGTCATAACATAATAATTAAACCTTACTTTCATTAAAGCTTTTATTACTTTCAAAAAACCCAGAAACGTAGAGACTCAATACGACCGCGATACAAATTAATTATAACTAGTTGACGAGCCCACAGCGTGTTGGATTTGCAGCAAACTTCATTATTACCTTTGCTTTGACTCCCGAACTGCGGTTACAGTTGGCTTTTGATCTATGAAACACTACTAGGCTATAACACGTGCGAATTAACTGTG
The DNA here is from genome assembly GCA_963422495.1 of Polyommatus iphigenia. Classification (NCBI taxonomy): domain Eukaryota; kingdom Metazoa; phylum Arthropoda; class Insecta; order Lepidoptera; family Lycaenidae; genus Polyommatus; species Polyommatus iphigenia. The sequence goes on along the minus strand of OY730178.1, from coordinate 27,518,876 downwards.
CACCTCGTTCTGTGTCCTTTCAGCGGTGCCATTTGCAAAAATTCCTAATTTTTAGGGTTCCGTACCCAAAGGGTAAAAACGGGACCCTATTACTGAGACTTCGTTGTCTGTCCGTCTGTCTGTCTGTCGCCAGGCTGTATCTCAAGAACCGCTATAGCTAGACTTCTGAAATTTTTACAGATTGTGTATATCTGGTGCCGCTATAACAACAAAATATGTTACATACTAAAAATAAAGTTAATAGAGGGGCTCCCATACAACAAACGTAATTTTTTTGGCCTTTTTTGCTGGTAGTCAATAAAGGCACCAGGTAGGCACCTTGTTTTCACTAAATTCTTAATTTTTATTCGTACTTACTTTAATAATATATTTAAGGCGGGGGGGGGGGGGGGGGCTCTATTACAAAAAACACAATTTTTGCTTACTCGAGCGGTACGGAACCCTTCGTATGCGAGTCTGACTCGCACTTGGCCGATTATTATTTTTTGTTACATTAAGGACATGCGGGAGCTGCAGCTCTCTCATAACTCATAAGTCATAACCTAAATCTAGCTTCGACCTTGCTGTACGGAGAGGGTGCTAAAATATGGTTCTGCGAAAGGGTGCAAATAGGCTATCAATTTCGTGTTCCATTTTAAGATCGAGGACCATCTTATTAGAAGATACAATGATATCTGTATCATAGAAAATTCAGATTATAATATATTTTTATCTCAAGCAAGATGAATATTTTGGCACATGAACAACTTTTATTGATTTTTCAGCTCACTGTTTGCACCGGTTTTATAAGTGCTTGCAAATACTGCATGTCGCAAAAATCCAATACTTTTAATCAAATTTAAAGACTAAATAAACCGCGTCCAAATAAATTCATTAGCTCCTCAGTGAGTTTAAAAATTCTGTGTGTTTCGAAGTAAATTAATATTTACGATAGTTTTTACAGTAATTTTATTTTCGTAATTTTTGTTACTAAATACAGTTTTTGTGATAGAATAATAATATTTTTATTATAATTTAATAACCTTAAAAAGCGTTACAAATCCTTTAATAGGTATACCGTGTACCCTGTATAATTTGTTCTTATCTGTCAAGCCATTTACAACGTATCGAACAAAGGCTAAACTTAAAAAATAACTGATACACAATATGAATATTGTTGGAAAGGGGTTAAAAAGATAAAAAAAGTAAATTTCGTTTTGCTGCTACACAGTACACTACATTGTAATTTATATTTTGTTTCTATTTATTATTATTATAAAATATAATATTATATATTATTATGTAGTAATTATTATATGATATTCCGCAATTATTAAAATATTTAACTGAGAGGGCTTTGAGTGTACGTTATCTGTGGAATTTGAGGCTTTGTCAGGCAATGCTATAATGCTGAGACGGGCATAGTTTGCATACTTCAAGGTGATGAGTAGGTACTGAAACATTTAGCAGCATCTTGCAAACTCCAACCAAACTGATTTAAAGCCGAGTCGGAATCGAATCGTATGGAAAGGTTATCATTGCTTTGATGGGATCATCCGCGCGAGCGAAAGGTTTGGTTGCTGGCAGGTGCGGCTTGCTGCCGCAGCAGCAGCACCAGCATTTGCAGTAAACAAAAAGTTTTTTTCGACGTTCGACAACGTTTCTGTCAATATTCTCTCTAATATACAAATCTGATCTATTTACTTAGATCAGATTTGTATATTAACTGTATATTATTGTGCTAGTAGTGTCCTCTGCTCCGACCTTCGCGTAATATTTACTATTATTGTAAAAGATAACACTAATTATGTAATTTACAATTGATATAGGTACCAAATCAGCTGTTTTTCGTTTTGCTTACACGTTTATCAATATTGTATGTATGATAAGAGATAGCAGTGTATATTCATTGTTTTCGGCGTACCTATAGCACAATAGAACGAACCAGTAGGCCGACTTTGAAGTGTTCTCTTTGTACGTTTGACGTAGTATGTGATATCGGCACGCGCGCGTTGCTGGGCCGTTCATAGCATGCTTGCATTTGCATTGGTACCACGGTCCACGCGGAACAACGATTTGTCAGCTTGTTTGAAGTCGGCCTACTGATTCGTTATGTCTATTGTGTCTATAGTGATAAAAGTATTTACTTTGAAAATGCAATTCTGGCAATACTCTGATAACATAGCGATACTTTTTGATTTTTTGGAATTAATTTTTTCTCTAATATTCTGCAATGAAATATTATTGTATTTGTACATAATATGGCTATGTAATATTATGTTCAAACCGAGTAGTGTAGGTAGTTGTTCCGATTCGAATCTTACATAAAGCAAAAAATCTACCTACTTACTGTTTCGCACAATCGCACACCACTCTTAAACAAGACGTGATTTTGTGGTCAACCGTTTGAAAAGAAAATAAGGAGGACTCTCTGGACGTCCATGCTCAGGAACCCCTGGAACTGAACGTGGACGTCCAGGCTGTCCCTCGTATTCTGGGGAGGGCAAAACTGCGCTCCAATCTGCTCGGGGCATGAGCAAACACACAAAGGCACCGCCCTCGATATTAAACGTGGACTTTTGCAATATCAGGGGATTACACTCCAACCTTTATACCGTCCATTACCACCTTGAGACGGCAAAGCCGGCTTTGCTCTTTTTGACCGAGACGCAGATATCATCTCCGAGTGACACATCATCATACCGTTCCCACCGAGGGTATTACCTCGAGCACTCCTTTCTACCCAAAGCTGGAGTGTGTGTGTATATCAGAGATGATATCAGCTTTCGCCGCCTCAGCAATCTTGAGGTCATGGACCTGTCAACCTTATGGCTCCGCATAGATTGCGACGACCACCCTCGCGTCTATGCGTGCCTATATAGGTCCCATAGTGGTGACCCCGAGACGGACCGACTCTTGGAGCACCTGCAAGCTGCTTCAGATTTGTGCAGCAGCAGATCCCATCCGCAGGGATCGCAATACTTGTCGACTTTAATGCCCACCACGCCGACTGGCCCAATTCCAGTAAAACTGATCATGCGGGGAGATCTGTCTGCAACTTTGCCCTTGCGAACGACTTGACACAACTGGTTACTACGCCTACGCGAATGTCATGTGGATGGTCAGAATCCTTCCTTGTTGGACCTTCTGCTGACTTCAAATCCTGACGGCTACCAAATATCCGTAACCGCACCACTTGGTTCATCGGATCATTGCCTTGTTAGGAGTTCTGGGCCACTTACGACGGTGTTAAGACAGCGTGCTGTTAAATACCGTCGTGTGTGGCACTACAAGTCAGCAGACTGGGATGGGATGCGGTCGTTTTTTGCATTCTATCCTTGGGGGCACGTGTGCTTCTCGCCGGATGATCCCGACAACACTGCCAACTCTGTTGCCGATGTGGTGATGCAGGGGATGGAACTTTTCATTCCGTCCTCTGTAGTGCCAACTGGTGGCAGATTTGGCCCTGGTTTGGTTCATCCCCCAAAAAAGCTTCTCGCCGGAAGCAGGAGGCTTACCAATCCTGGGCCAACACAGTGTCTGCTCGGGATTTAAATACCAGCTCGTATAAAAAGGAGTACAACCTTGCCTCTAGGTCCCTCAAGAAAGAGATTACTCGGGCAAAGCAACAGCACGTCAATAGAATTGGCAAGAGACTTGAGCGCCTCCCCTCGGGAACCCGTGCATTCTGGTCTCTGGCCAAAGCTATTGAAGGAAATTTCTGCAGGCCAATCCTACCATCCCTACACGTAGGAAATGGATCATTGGCCCAGGACGCAAAAGACAAAGCCGATCTTCTGGGCAAGCTCTTTGCGTCAAACTCGACCCTGGATGACGGGAGGCAGAAACCGCCGACCATACCGCGATGCACGAGCATCATGTCGGATATTAAGTTTCATCAGCGCTCAGTGCGAAAAGCCCTCCGTTCCCTTGATATCCAAAAGTCGAGTGGGCCTGACGGAATCCCGCCTATTGTGTTAAAAAAGTGTGCTCCAGAGTTGGTTCCGGTCTTGACGCGTCTTTTTCGGCTCTCCTATTCCACTGGCATCGTCCCGGCTTCCTGGAAGACAGCCTTGGTGCACCCGATCCCCAAAAAAGGTGATCGCTCAAATCCTTCCAACTACAGACCAATCGTTATAACCTCTCTCTTCTCGAAGATAATGGAAGCCATTATCAATAGCCAGCTTCTTCGATACTTGGACGGCCAGGGATTACTAAGCGACAAACAATACGGGTTCCGTAAGGGTCGCTCGGCTGGTGATCTCTTGGCGTACCTGACTCATCGTTGGGCTCAGGCAATTAAGTCGAAGGGAGAGGCATTGGCTGTTAGTTTGGACATTGCGAAGGCCTTTGATCGGGTTTGGCATAAAGCGTTGCTATCAAAGCTTCCATCATACGGGCTGCCAGAGAAATTATGTAAGTGGGTCACTAGTTTCTTAGCAGACAGAAGCATTTAGGTCGTAGTTGACGGCGGATGCTCGGAAACTCAGTCTGTTGATGCTGGTGTCCCTCAGGGCTGTGTGCTATCGCCTACTCTATTCATACTGCATATCAATGACATATTACAGACCAACGGCATTCATTGGTATGCGGATGATAGTACAGGTGATGCTGTATATACCGGCTCCCCCAATATTTCGACGGGTGCAAAGTAAAAAGAGTCATCTACAAAACAGCTACTTTTCAGGAGAGCGCATAATAGGAAAAAATGCTCCCATTTTGTCAATTTCCAACCAAATTTATTGAAATTTTCATCATTGCTTCATTATTCATTAATAAATCGACATGTATATTTAATTTATTCTAATTATGTTTAATTTACGAGATATTGTAGTTGTCTGCATCTACATTGTGCTTAAAAATATGACAACTGAGTTAACTACCACTTGGTCGTTTCTACGTGGGAATTAAAAATTAGATTAGTTAAAGTATTTTTACCGACTACGGGTACGATTATCAGTAAATACATAAAGTGTAACACTTTATATTATTAAAATATGTAGTTAATGACCGTTTTACATCTTAAACACACGAAGTTCAGAACATAATTGTGTAGATATCTTTTTCTACGTTGTCGATTCGGTGCAAGGTGCACGATTTAGAAGGAAGTTAAAATATGAAATACAAGCTTTTTCCCGCGGCTTAGCTCGCGTGGAATTTGAAAATCGTGTAAAATGCAAATATTGCTGTAAGCTCCTTTAGAAACATGATGTTTTTCCAAGACCAAAAATAGCCTTTGTTACTCTTCATCCTTTCAACTAAGTCTATGCCAAAAACAATACGATTAGTTACTTCGTTAGAGCGTGAAGGAAGGACAAACAAATAAATAAACAAACACTTTCCCAATTTTAATATTAGTATGGATTTACTTAGGAATCATTCATTTACTTTCCTAAAAATCGTAATTTCTCACAAGGAAAATGAAATTCTGTGTCAATACTTTAATTTCTTTAAAACTTATTCAAAAAGTATTCAGTATCATTATCAGTACATGAACTATGTTGTAATTATTATAATTTAGGCAGAGGCTTATTAAGTCTTTGTACTTGGCACTTTTATAGTTCATTATAACATCATAAGCATCGCCGGACGTTTTACACCATCGGAGGAGTGTATACGATTCTTCAGAACAAAAAATGAATTTTAATTTCAACGATTTCTCAATTGCTTTTCGTGATCACAGAGATCCCAAAACCGGTCAAAGATAAGTTAATAGGAAAACTACAAATGCCGGAATATGATGTTTCGCAGGTTGCAATTTCCCATTTCTGGACTGATAATATAATTGTTTACCTAAATTATGTCGTAATTTACGTCTCGTATAATACGTGTAATATACGTAACACGTGTAATAGATGGAGCAGACAAGTGTAGGAGTGGAGACCACGCTTAGGCAAACGTAGTGTAGGACGTCCCGCAACACGGTGGACCGACGATTTAAAGAAAGTGGCTGGCAGCGGATGGATGAGGGCTGCCCAAGATCGGGATGGTTGGCGCTCATTGGGGGAGGCCTACGTTCAGCAGTGGACGGCAATAGGCTGATGATGATGATGATGATGATGATGATAATACGTGTCACACGTGTCTTTATTTCTCAATCGCCTTTTCTTTAGATCAATACTGAACTGACGACTTTTTCTACCGTTTAAAGAGGAAGGCGTAGAACATTCACTTGATGCCTCCACTGCCAAAGAAGTATCAATGGCAGTGGAGCTTTGTTTTGAACTGTAAATCTATAGAAGATTTACAGTTCAAAAGGGACAATAATATACTCGATGACTTGTATGAGTTAATAAACTCAAGCAGGTCATAGATTATATTATGAGATCAAAATATATGTTCAATAAAAAAGATATTATAATATTTTTATCTAATACTGATAATAGTCTTGAAGTGATGAATTGTATTCTGAGGGTGTTAGCGTATTTAATTTGCTAAGAATCCCTAATATCGACATCCAAATTTTCAGAATCATTTTGTATTTCAGACTGAGAGTGAACTGGTGTGACTGACCTAGAGTATTCAAATCATGGGGACTTATCTTACGAAGTTAACTTATACTCATTTGTCTTCATCGCTGACACATCAAGGTCTTCTATAAGTTAATGTTCAATAACTTCATCGGGCAACACAGTATTTTGCTCGATAAATCTATCGCTTATGTTCTGGAAACTTTCAACTTCTTTAAAAAGTCGTTTTGGACTTTCTGAACATGACACAACAGTAAAAAATAACAGTAAGAAATAAGAAGTCGATTAAAATAGCTAAAAATAAGAATTAACATAGATAGTCATAAACATAACAAACAATACTAATTTACAAAAGTAAATTGAGACATCTAAATCACAATCGCAACGTAGAAAAAGCTATATGGCAAATAACCGCTTATGTCGTATAACATGACCCCCGCGCGTCCCGCGTATAGACGACCAGCGGTAGTTATCCGCATCTACATCGTGCAATTTCACAAAATAGGAGTAGATGTCTTCTTTTACGTGACAAAAGTACCAAAAATAAGGTGATATTTGAATTTTTGTTTTTGATATGTTGTAGAACATGATATTTTAAGCTAGTTTCTGCAAAAAAACAAAAAACTCAAAATTGCAGATGACTTTTTTTACTTTGCACCCGTCGATTTCTCGGCAAAATGTCACTGAGAGTCGAAACGAACTTGTGTCTAAGGTGGAGAATTCATTGGAGAAGGTCTCTGAATGGGGTAGACGTAACTTGGTCCAATTCAACCCCGCCAAGACACAAGTCTGCGCGTTCACCACTAAAAAGTCGCCAATGGTCGTATATCCTCGTTTCGAGGGCACATCTTTAACCATCTCCCCTGGCATTGAGATACTTGGCGTCAACATATCGAGCGAAGTCCAGTTCCGATATCATCTAGAGGGTAAGGCCAAATTAGCCTCGAAGAAGCTTCGTGTTCTTAACAGAGCGAGACAGTACTTCAGTCCGGACCAACGCCTACAACTCTACAAGGCGCAGGTTCGGCCTCATATGGAATATTGTTCTCATCTCTGGGCAGGGGCGCCAAAATACCAACTGCTCCCTCTGGATCGTATCCAACGAAGGGCCGCTCGAATTGTTGACTGCCATAGTGTTTCAAACAGCTTGGACCCCTTGGAATTACGCCGAGATGTAGCTTCACTCTGCATCTTCTATCGGTTGTATCACGGGGAGTGCTCTGAGGAATTGTTCGGAATCATACCACCTGCAATTTTTCGCCATCGTCCCACGCGAAAAACATACCATCCTCATCACCTTGATGAGTGGCAGTCTTCCACAGTGCGTTTTTCGCGTAACTTTCTGCCGCGCACTGTAAAACTCTGGAACGAACTGTCACCAGCAGTTTTTCCGGACTTATACGACCTGCAAACCTTCAAGAAAAGAGCGTATTCCCTCTTAAAAGGCCGGCAACGCACCTGCAGCTCTTCTGATGTTGCGAGTGTCCATGGGCGACGGTAGTTGCTTACCATCAGGTAACCCGTTTGCTCGTTTGCCCCCTTATTTAATAAAAAAAAATACTAAAAACAAAATAAATTAAATATTTAAGGGCTTTTGCGTAACCCATACAACAAACGTAATTTTTCAAACATTTTTTGCTCGGTATCAATGATGACAACAAGTAGGCACTTGAAATTTTCACAAAAGCCTTAATTATATGTGTACTTTATTAATTTAAAATAATATTTAAATACAATAATAATTTAAGGGGGGCTCCCATACAAAAAACGCAATTTTTGGCTTATTTTTGCTCTATAACGGTACGGAACGGTACATAGGGAGTCTAACATACCCGTTCTGCCCTCCCCCGGAGGTGGTGGGGGATACCTAATGCATTTTCCCCTCATAATAACAAAGGATGGTATATCGATGGCCGCTGCCGAGTTTTTGTCAGCCCTACTGCAGTCGTAACAGATGGCCAGAGGTCGTGAGGTTCAAAAGTGAGCGACTTGACGGGATGGATAATGACCTCGGCGCTTCAATATTATGGCAAAAACTTTAATGGCAATTGATGTCAGCATTAATTACCATTAAAGTTTCAATTTTAAGCTTTTAGCTTTTAGAGTTCCGTACAATCCTAAAAGGTAAAAACGTGACTTCTCTGTCTGTCCATCTGTCTGTCTGTCTGTCTGTCTGACTCTAGGCTGCTGGCATCTCTAGTAAAAAAAAACTCGAAGACCGGGCTTAAAGTTTTTTTTTTAACTGGCGGAAGAAGCTGTAAGCGATTGATACAAAAGTGACTGCAAAAGCTAAGTTAAAAAACAACAATAAATCAAACTCTCAATATAAGTTTCAAGCAACTGAAAACTCATAGAATCTGAAATTGCAGTTTGAACGCAAAAGAAAAAATGGGCCAAGTACGAATTGCACTCGCGCACGAAGGTTCCGTACCACTACACAGCAAAAATAGACTAAAAATTGTATTTCTTGTATGGGAGCCCCACTTAATTATTTAATTTATCTAAATTTTATTATTAATTATTAAAGTACAAATATAATTAAGTATTTTGTGAACATTTCAATTGCCTATGTGTTGCCGTTATTGATTAAGAGCAAAAAATAGCAAAAAAATTACGTTTGTTGTATAGGAGCCCCCCTTAAATATTTAATTTATTTTGTTTTTAGTATTTGTTGTTATAGCGGCAACAGATATACACAATCTGTGAAGATTTCAGAAGTCTAGCTATAGCGGTTCTTGAGTTATAGCCTGGTGACAGACAGACAGACAGACGTACAGACAGACAGACATCGAAGTCTTAATAATAGGGTCCCGTTTTTACCCTTTGGGTACGGAACCCTAAAAAGGCAGCAAGATATTTCCCCTAGCAAAAAACTAATGAGAAGAGAGATAAAATGGAAACTTTGTACCGAGATGACAGTATTTATATTGATCGCAGAGCTCTTTTAATATTCATTACTCAAGTGTTCTTTATACCCAGACTTTGGTCTTTGGGCTAAATTTAATATGCGTCTACGCGAACGAGCGGTTTGGCGGCTACACCGCGAGATCACCGCGATTTTTAGGGTTCCGTACCCAAGGGTAAAAACGGACCCCTATTACTAAGACTTCCATGTCTGTCCGTATCTCTGTCTCCAGGCTGTATCTCAAGAACCGCTGTAGCTAGTTTTCTGAAATTTTCACAGATTGTGTGTTATAAATTATAATATATCTGTTGCTGCTACAACAACAAATACTTAAAACAACATACATAAATTAAATATTTAAGGAGAGCTCCCACACAACAAACGCGATTTTTTTTGCTATTTTTTGTTTGATATCAATAATGGCCAAAGATAGGCACAGAATAATATGAGTATTCTGTGAACATTTTAAGTGCCTATCGGTCCCAAATTTTTATTATTAGACTTAATAATTAAGGGGGGCTCCCATACAAAAATCACATTTTTGGGCTATTTTTGCTCTATAACGGTATCGTGCGCGAGTCCGATTCGCACTTGGCCGGTTTTTATTACATTGTTTGTGAATTGTGATCTCTGTGTAGCGGCCTAGCCGCTCGTTCGCGCGGACGCATACAAATCGAGCTACACACCGCACTCTTTTGGGCTATAATTTTGTCTGGCGGACGGATGGACGTCATTTGGTCGAATTATATCAAATCAATATGAGTTGTGATTTGGGCGTAACATAATCTGAGCGATTTACCTGCTTAAAAAGCCCTTATCGCGCGGGTACCGCACATTTTTCCGTGCTAAAAAACTATCCTTTGCCCTTTCCTATATTATGCCCATGATCGCTTCATCCTTAAAGCGTGAGTGAGTCAGACAGACAGATTTTAGCATTTAAAATGTAAGTATGGATCTCGCTTCTTATTACACGGTATTGCAAAGATAAAATAAACATCTCGAGTCGCTTTCTTGTCGCGAAAGAAAACATCGTGAGAAATTCGCAGAGGTGGCCAATCCCTTGTGATGACTTTCATAAGACAATAACTTTCCTACTAATGTATAATGTATATTAAACAAAAATAAAATGCTAGTGTTTGTGAGGATAAATGTTTGTTACAATAGGACTACTAGAATCTGATGGCAAAAAGTGAGAAAAGAAATTGACTCTAGCAATACCGGGGTAATTGGAATAAAACATTTTGATCCTTTTTTCCTTATAGCGGCTGATTCTGTGTGTGAAACATGTAAATATAAAAATTTATCTAATAATCAAGGATATTTTTTGAAAATCTGCCATCAAAATTTGCCATCAGATCCTGGTAGACCTATATAATACTTGACGCAAATTTTGACGAACTTAAGGATGGTAATGCTACTTTAACTTTTGTTGTGGAATAACCAATCCGCTTTTGGTCACCAGTAAGCACAAGGATCCTATCCATACTAATATTATAAATGTGAAAGTGTGTCTGTCTGTCTGTTACCCCTGCAAGCCCAAACCGCTGAAATTTAGCTGAAATTCGGTAATTTTTTTAATCATTTCTTTTTTTCTAACTCCGAGAAATCTTGTTTTCCCGAGTAAATATAAATCGAAGCTATTTTAAAATATTTCAAATTTTCTGCTACATTTTACGTTTGCCTTGAAGTTAAAAATTCTAGCGAATTCCAATTATCCTGTCAGGGAAAATAGCATTTGACAGCTTATTTTTATTTAGACATTAAATCGATGAATTTTCTATGCGTTGTTTTGGCGTGTATGATAGGATAATGTATAATGTAATATAAAAAGATACATATTATATTCTATTCGCATATTCCATAGACAAAAATCAGCAAACATTGTTTATGTTTATTTACTGCAGATATTTATAAATTCTGGCAACTAACATTTAAAATACGATCGAAAATAAAACTTTATCGTGTTTTTTGTAAGCAGCTGATATGAACATATTATTATAATATACGTCATTATATATATACTTAATATTATGTATTATCATTTATCACAATATCCGTGACCGTGACGGTTCGCGAAAATACAAAATATGACTCAGTTGTGTTTATAAAATACGTGATAAACGCTGATGCACGATCTTTTGCTAATCTCAATATTAAAATTTAATATTAATGTAAAGACACTTTGTATTGACATAATATTTTGAGCGGTGCAGTTTTGAATTCAGAAATTAAAAATTCATCACTTTGCATCGACGCATTACATTGCTATCTGACCCTACCCTTATACTTACACGGTCAATCTGGCATCAATTCAGTCCATCAGTCTGAGACTGACGCCAGAATGATGGCCGGAAAGTACCAAATAAACAATTATAAGTTCGTCAATCAAGAGGAACTTACACCCGTCAGCCTAGATCAGACTGATGGACTCTGATGCCAGACTGATCGTGTAATGTAACCCTAGTCTTACAACATAGTGACTAGAGTTTTCTAAGCTCGAGGTTCAAAAGAAGTATTGTAAAATACCGAATATAATTTAAAATTTCAATATCCATTTCGAGTAGCAACAAAAGGAGACTAGGTATTATGTTACTCGCATAATTCGAGATTACGTAATTTCTACTAGTCGTCTTTTATCGTTTACAATGAGCAAATATTTATGAAACTCAGTTTGTCTGTTGACAACGAGAAGCGCAAGCGGCTATCTTATTGTGTTTGTGACGTCACATATCACAATATTATAAATCAAAGTGACGCCCGCAGCTCCGTCTCGCCAAAATTATCGGGAAACGTACCCTTTTCCAATCTACGTCCTTTCTCGAGACTCAGAGTATCTCCATACCCTAGAGTGTTTAGACACTCAATCTTGATTCAGTTTTAGCGTAGGTAAAGACTTCATTCACAGCGAACAGACGCTAAAGCAATTTAAACGTTGATAAACAAAGTGTTTGATACAAAAATAATCGACAGTTAAACATCCTTTTTTGAAGTCGGTTAAAAATGACGCGCTAATTGACTGCTCCATTCGCTAGTCGCTACGCTGCCTGTAGGCGTTAACATACACCAAAATGTATGAAATATTAACGCAGACCGCTACGCTATATTTAAAAAGACATTCTAGAATTTCATACATCTCGGGCCATCAGCGCCGACAGTCAGCGGTCAGTGATACTGTTTTAATTAAAAATTATTGAATTTTTAACAAAAAACCCGACTTCAAGAGTATTTTCTTATCATAGAATTTAAAATATCTGCTTTCTAACACAAAAAATCATAAAAATCGGTTCACAAACGTCCTAAATTATCTGCGAACAATCATAAAAGCATGCAGGTCGAATTGAGGCATCGTCTTTTGCGCGTAAAAAAACCCGCAGAAAACCCGCGTAAAAATTGCACACCTGCTATCACCCTACTATCGGGCCCTACTGGCCCGATTATACCTACCGAGTAGAGTGGCGATATAGTGCTCTCAGCCGAGAACGTCCATATAAAACACCAGACGTTCCGCGCGGCTTTCAAATAATTTCCCCCGTTTCTTTCCACATTTTCCTCTATTTATTCGCTCCTATTAGTCTTAGCGTAATAAAATATAGCCTATAGCCTGCCTCGATAAATGGGCTATCTATTACTGAAAGAATTTTTCAAATCGGACTAGTAGTTCCTGAGATTAGCGCGTTCAAACAAACAAACAATTAAACTCTTCCGCTTTATAATAGGCGGGCGAATATTTGAGAGAGTTGGGTCCAAAACGCCTTCGTAAATTTGATGTAACATTACACATTTCAATGTTTAATTAACTTACGAAAATTCTCCTAAAACTATTTTAAAGTAGAGTTAATATTTCAAAAGTTATTATAAAAAAAAAATACCAAATTGTGAAATTTTTGCATGTCGTTTCGATACTGCCTGCTTAAAATTAATTATTTATAAAAAAAAAGAGCTTAGAAAGGATTAAAAACTTAACGTTAATTTGAAGTTATAGAACTAATAAACTATTCGATACCAACAAATAACACATCAACTAACATTAAATAACTAAAAATTATATTTTTAAAATGTTCATAAAATTCGCGTCATTGTCCTGCGCATTGTTTGTTTTGAATGCCTTGCCGATATACTCTACGTGACGGGTTGAAACCTATTTTGCGATAAAATCTGCTGGCTCGCTTTATTTGATCGCAGTGCTTTGGTGTGAATAGAGGTCTTCGTTTTATGCAAGTGATTCTCTGAAATACGTTCTACAAATATTTCCAAATAAGACGTCATTTACCTTTCTCGATGTGTGCCAACATTTGTCTGTTTTTCACTACTTTTTTTTATACCAAGTTATAAAGGCCCGCAACATTTCTAAGTTCTTAATAATTTTCTTAGTTTTCTTTATATCAATACTCAATTATAAACGAATTTTAGTGAATCCGTCATTTTCCTGAACGTCATTTCCCTGAATAGCCCTAAAAGCATAATGATGATCATTCAGAACAATGACCAAATCTGTAACTGTATTTCTGGAAAACAGGGACAAATATATCGAATCGATGCAATGTCGATATTACAATTAGGTAGTTATTTGACACATTTTCAAAAGGAAGTAGTAAAATAGTAAGAAAGGTAGTAAAAATGTTATCTACACTTCAATATTATAAAGCAGGAGAGAGTGTTTGTTTGTTTGAACGCGCTAATCTCAGGAACTACTGGTCCGATTTGAAAAATTCTCTAAGTGTTAGATAGCCCATTTATCGAGGAAGGCTATAGGCAATATTTTATCATGCTAAGAATAATATGAGCTAAGAAATAGAGGAAATGTGGACAAAACGGAGGGAAATTATTTGAAAGGGCTTATTTGAACGCGCTAATCTCAGGAACTACTGGTTCGATTTGAAAAACTCTTTCAGTGTTAGATAGCCCATTTATCGAGAAAGGCTATAGGCAATATTTTATTACGCTAAAAATAATAGGAGCAAAGAAATAGCGGAAAATGTGGAAAAAACGGAGGGAAATTATTTGAGAGGGCTTATTTGAACGCGCTTATCTCAGGAACTACTGGTCCGATTTGAAAAATTCTTTCAGTGTTAGATAGCCCATTTATCAAGGAAGGCTATAAGGAATATTTTATTACGCCAAGAATTATAGAAACAAAGAAATAGAGGAAAATGTGGAAAAAACGGGGGGAAATTATTTGAAAGAGGGGTTATTTGAACACACTAATCTCAGGAACTACTGGTCCGATTTGAAAAATTATTCCAGTGTTAGATAGCCCATTTATTGAGGAAGGATATAAAGAATATTTTATCACGCCAAGAATAATAGAAACGAAGAAATAGAGGAAAATGTGGAAAAAACGGGGGGAATTTATTTGAAAGAGGGCTTATTTGAACACACTAATCTCAGGAACTACAGGTCCGATTTGAAAAATTATTTCAGTGGTAGATAGCCCATTTATCGAGGAAGGCTATAGGTTATATTTTTTTACGCTAAGACTAACAGGAGCTGAGAAATAGAGGAAAATATGGAAAAAACGGGGAAATTATTTAAAGGGCTTATCTCAGGAGCTACTGGAGCAATTTCTCTGTTATTTGGTACAGATAACTGATAAGAATTAAGAAATTGACCACGTGAAGGATCATAGGCTATTTTTTGTGGACTCATTTGTCTGTGAAATATCTAATTTACGCGAGCGAAGCCGCGCGGAACGTTTGGTAATAAAATATTATTTGAGAAATAATAAATATCAGAATAATTATTATTTGAAAGGTGTACATTTTTTGTTGCAGGTGACTCGAAAAGGTAGAATATATATTTTTTAATGTAGATTTTGGTATTAGCTATATTTTAGGGAATACATTTTTATAATAAATCAATACTTTTACTAACATACAAGTTTTATTGAAAATCCTATTTTTTACTTATAATAATAACCGGTTTCGGTGACGGTGGCTGGTTTCATTGAAATCAGGCCAGTTACGCAGGAGTAATTTTATAGCGTTTACTCTCATAACCCAGTCGGACGGACGACCGACAGGACCGACTTTTACATGCCCATCCGTGATCCGACGCATGGATCATCTTACTTGTCAGACCTTATTTTCCTGTTCTGAGTGTCAGACAATCAGGTAATCAGCTTGCAATGTCCTAACCAAACTTGGAAATAACAATTAACAATATGTTTCCAACGCGGGAATCGAACCCACGACCGCTGAGTCAAGAGCTACGCTCTTAACCACTGGACCACGGAGGCGTTTATAATAATAATAATATAATCAGCACGAATATGGATAAGATTTTAAAAATAATCATTATTCTCAACAAATTGTCATTATTCTAAGTAATGATCTAAGTAATGAACAACAGTTTTTACATCATATTAAATATAGATCTCTTAAATTATTTAATTTTTTTTCGTGACTCTTACAGAAAGGGTATTCTTATTTCGGTGCCTTTTAACACCAGAAACATTCAGAGCAATATTTAAGGGTTTTTAAAAAACAAATTTTTTGGCCTACAGTAACATTTTGTGTGTAACAGATACCGAGTGATGAGCCGAGGGCACGACCACTCGTGCACGGTAGGTGTAATCGCGGCTACTGGGTACGGGATAACGAGATATCGGCAGAGGCTGTTAATTAAACTCAATGTCCGATGACTCACAGCCAGGTTACCAACAGACTGACTCACTGATATTAAATTTAAATTCCTTGTTTAATATAAGCATTGTTGTTGCATAAACGTAGGTCGTACGCGTTCAGTTGTGACCGCCGACTTTAATTATGCAATTTTTTGTATGCATTCTGATTTCTGGTGTATAACACGGTCAAATTAACTTGACGCACCGCTGGAATGCAATAACATGCGAGCTCCGTAATGACGTCATCAAACCGTGCGCCTAGTTAATTTGACCGTGTTATACAGTATGCTGCTATATAGGTATTTGAGTTTGGCATTTTAAAATCTTATAATACTAGATTTGGACTGTTTTTCGATGTTGACCTTGGTGGTGACGGTTGGTTCTTCAGCCCATACCCTATACCTCTATAATTGGTAGAAATTTGTTTTAATGATATGTATTCAAAATGTAAACGCACAAATATATTTTGACAATTATAACGTGTTTTCATTGTACCATCGAGGAAATTGATTCCTAGGCAGTTGACAGACCAACACGTCATTTGGTCGGATCATGTCAGTTTAATGTTAATTGTGATCCCACCAAAAACATACCTGTTAAAATCCCTATTTCCTAAAGGCTAATTGTTGGTCTAAAAAAAGAGTTGAAATCCAATCCTATGCCAAGTTCAGATGCACTTCATCGATCATAATCATCTTCATCAACAGCCTGATCCATAATACTTCTAATTTGAACTTGGCAGGCTAATTAAATTCTTTATTATCTAATTATATAATTAATCAAGTGTAACGTATAGCACAAAAACCTGCCAAGTTCAAATTAGAAGTATTATGGATCAGACTGTTGATGAAGATGATTATAATCGATGAAGTGCATCTGAACTTGGCATAGGATTGGATTTCAACTCTTTTTTTAGACCAACAATTAGCCTTTAGGAACTAGGCCCTATTTTACCAGGTATGTGTTTGGTGGGATTTCAATACTTTTTTTCAAGAAATTATACCTATTTTTTCTTTTTATGCCACGCCCAATATAAACAATACTTTCAATAGATGCCTCATTGTATCACTGGTACTTACATAAGAAATTTTATCTAAAGTTCGTAGATGAGCCGACTCACGCTTGACAGATTTCTTAAATTTCTTAATTTTTCGTTAATCGACATATAACACACGACTTGTGTGCTAAATTTCATAACGCTAGGACACATTTTGGAAAAAGCCTCTAAAGTTCATAGATGGGCCAACACACGCTTGACCGATTTCTAAAATTTCCTAATTTTTGTTAATCTACATATAATAAGAATAACACACGATCTGTGTGCCGAATTTCATAACGCTAGGACATTTGGAAGTAGCCTCTAAACTTCGTAGATGGGCCGACTCACGCTTGACTGATTTCTAAAATTTCTTAATTTTTTGTTAATCTACATATATAACACGACCTGTGTGCCAAATTTCATAACGCTAGGACAATTGGAAGTAGCCTCTGATGTTCGTAGATGAACCGACTCACGCTTGACCATTTTCTACAATTTCTTAATTTTTCGTTAATCTACTATAACACACGACATGTGTGCCAATAATTTCATAAAGCTAGGACAATTGGAAGTGGCCTAGAGGTTTTGATGACCGGTCAGTGAGTGAGTGAGTGCCAAAATTAGCTATTTTTACAGGGACATATTTCAGGATCTACCGAACCTATATCTATGAAATTGAGTATACCACTTAAGTAATTAGTATCTAATTACGTAGGTTTAATTTTATCCTTGCTCTCGCAATATGCACTGAGCTACAGGGGGGTCGAAAGTGCGTCAAAACGGTTCGTGTAAATAGTGCACGGCATGTGCGCGGCCTGCTGGAACTAGGCCTGCGCACTTCCGTGCGCTTTGATCTGTCGGCTGGGTTTGAAGTAACGCGACCAAACTACGTAGGTACCCTATCTGCCTAGGAATAAACTTCTCTGATAGTACATTGTGAAAGTAGGGATCAGAGTTAAAATAGAGTTTGGAAGGTTATGTTTAAATATTTTAACAGCCTAAATTAAAAACAAAAGTATCAACTCAGACTGTATTCCCGTACTTGTGTCAATACTTTTAAACATAACATAGCAATCCAACCTTGCTTAGATATTTTAAGTGGTACTTATTTGATAACTGGAAAAAAAATGCCAGTATGCAAATTGTCACCTTAGACATCCTACCAATGGCGGTTCACCAGTGCCTTACGTGTAAGCTCGCGACTGTCCCCACAGAATACTAATCGAATATCACAATAGTATAAACTATGTGGTCGATGCCTTCTTAAACGATGACGGTTTTATTTTTGAGCTGGCCATACACGCCAATCCAAATAGCGTGTGCGTTCCCTGAATGGTTAAATCGTTGCACAGTGTTAAAAAAAAGATTTAGGGTGAAGCAGGGGTGAAGCCAAACGAGCGTAATTTGTGAGTAGTGACTTGTGAGTCGCAGAATTGCTGCCGCGTAAATATCTTTTCATACAAATCATGACTCACAAAATTACGCTCGTGTGAATCAAACAGGACTTTTGTATGAAACTGAATGCAGCAGAATTCTGCCGAACCGAAATTCTGCGACTCACAACTCACAAATTATTAAGCTCGTTTGGCTTCACCCTAATACAAACAAGTCTAGCGGACCTGGCTTACGTATTTGGGATAAGCAAAAGATGTTGAACGATTCCCCTAACCATTCCTGATAAGTACACAAAATTGCATCAAAATCGGCCATCTCTTTCAAAGAAGTTTGGCAATAAACACCTCGAGAATTTTGTAGATTGTAGGTTGGTCGCGAATCGCGATGTAATCAACAATCATACTTTCCGCCATTAAAAATATTACGTCCTATCTCGGATTTTTCTTCAGACTCATTAATATCATTAATATTATGTGTATTACTTTACAAATAGAGTCTTACATTTATAATACCACTAGATGATGCCCGCAGCTCCGTTGCACCTAAATTCTTATATCGCGTGGGAACCGTACATTTTTCTGGTATTAAAAGTATTCTATGTCCTTTCCTGGGACTCAAAGTATCTCCACGCGAAATTTCAGCAAAATAGGTTCAGCGGTTTGGGCGTGAAGAGGTAACAGACGGACAGACACACTTTCGCATTTATAACGTTTTGAATTTTGATTAATCATGGATCGCTTAGTTCTGAATTTCGGAACCACTACCAAATTATTAGGAACCCATCGATAGCGAAATGGTGACACCGCACCCAAAATTATTGGGGTAGCAAATAAGAGGCAATTAGGTCAGGCTACTCAATCGGGGGTTTAAAAATTTACTTCCGGTCGGTGGTTAGTTGCGTTAACCCGTTTCCCGGCTAACCCGGTTAGCTAATACATTAACGGCTATTTTAAGGTTATACAATCGATAAACTCTTGAAAAATATTTACAGCCGAAAGTAAAACCTTATTTTTCTGAAGTCGGTTCAAAATACATTACCGGCTATTTTTAGATTATACCATGATTAAAAAACTCTTTAAAAATATTTACAACCGAAAGTAGAACCTCCTTTTTTGAAGTCGGTTAAAAATACAACTGCTGTGTCACTCCATGTACCTGAATCCCAGTAACCAACAAAATAACCATTTCTCAAAAGAAAACCAGACTGCGATGTACTCAATGTCACTTCAAGGACCATGAAGAATTATTTATTACTAAGTGGATCACTTCTCATTGCCAATACACTAACTAGAATGCACCGAAACAGTGTCCTCTCTCAAACTTCTTCTGGTTGGGAAAAGCAAAACCCTATAAATAATTGCGCCTCTGAATCTCAGGCCGACGTTTTTCTCTATTTTAGAGCACGTTTTTTTTTTTCAAAAACATAACCCTTATTCTGGCGTCGGGAAAAGAAGAAAAAAATCGACATGCATCGATACAAATATCTGGATATTGCAATCAAGGTCGTGGATGGATTACAGTTACAATCGAAACGCACGGGGGATTTTTCAATCCGTTGGTATTATGTTTCAATTGCATCCTACGTGCTCTTGTAAAAAGAATATTTCCGACCGGGCGCATATCATTTCAATGGAATATATCATACTCTAGATCAGGGGTTAGGGGGGCGCTAAAACAAATTATGTTTGAGCGCCCCCACTGTTACAATTTAAAATGCATCCAGATAAAATAAATCAACCCCCAAGCGCTTACACAACGATCCATTATGGGTCCCACACCACCCCCCTCTAGACCTTCAGCGCCCACAAAGAGGCGTTATCGCCCACTTTGGGAAAGGCTGCACTAGATGATGCCCGCAACTCCGTTGCGCCAAAATTCATTTATCGCGCGGGAACCGTACATTTTCCGGGATAAAAGGTATCTTATGTCCTTTCCGGGGACTCAATGTATCTCCAAATTTGAGCAAAATGGGTTCAGCGGTGTGGACGTGAAGAGATAACAGACAGACCCACTTTCGCATTTATAATACTAGTATGGATAGCTCGAAACTTTTGCACACGCACGCACGTTGCAGCTTGAGTCTTATAGTATTGCAGTATAAAGCTGCAACAACTGTAGATTTTGAAATACGTTTTCTGAGTGGCCGCAACGACTGCAGGTTAAAAAAACTCCAATTCCCGTTTACATTACTCTAATTATTAGAGTAATCACTAATCAGTAATGTAAACGGGCAATCCAATCCAGCACTGGGTTGCTATTAGAATCGAATAGCAACCCAGTGCTGGATTGGAATGGTGTAAGCCGGCCATCGACTTAGTTGAAAAGCTTTTCTCACCTAAAACTCTAAATTCATCGCAGTTTTCCTCTTAGCAAGAAACATAATATTAAATTATACGTCTTTAGCAAATTCAACGTAAAACGGTAACAAACAAGCAGAAATAAACACTTAAGCATTTATAACAGTAGTGGATACTATATTCTAACTGAGCTACTGCACTTCCCTCGTATTGTCCGAAGAAATTGCTCATAATCGAGTTAGGACCCTGATAGTTGACCCCACTTATTAAGTTAGCCACCCCTCTAGCCATTGAAAACCGACTGCAACTAAAAGCGTATAACCCGCAGTCGCAGACAAACAAAGATATGCCATAGTATAAATAATATACAGTAGGCCAATGATATTCGATATATTTTTACATGGGAAGTGGAAGTTCAGGACAATCTTTAAAAAAACGTGGAGCCATGTCTTTGTCTTTCACTGTTATACGTTTCAATTTTTTGTTTGCACTGCTGGAGTTGGAGTTGTCGTAGCAGGATTTAGTAGTACGAGAGTACGGTTACTCTACTGTATATATTTATATAGTGGATATAGTTCCGCCGATTCCAATAAGTTTAATTACTGAATTGTGGAGTAATAATGCAGAAATTCTATTGAACAAACGACTCATAAGAGCATATTGGTTTTGAATCTTCCACTTGGACTTATTTGTTTTCTTCAAAAGAATAGCCAAGTTTCTACTTTTTAATTATTATTTTGCGATTAGATTAATAGAAAATGGCTCATTATGCAACAACAAAACTAATTTGGAATAGATGCTACAAATCCAAATTATTTTAAAGTGTTTTCTTGATTAAGTATAAAAAATGTCATCTAGTAAAGCCTCTGTTGTCTAAACTACTAAGGCTTTAACTTGGATTAATACGGAATTTGAAAGAGTTGAAAAATGTTATTTCCAAGTGTTCGGACAATGCAGGCTAATCATCAGCTGATTCGTCAAGAAAGATGCATTGGATAAGCATGCAAAAAACGTCCTACGTCTTGCCAGACGTGTTGACCATTCCACTGGGTTATAAGAGAACAGGAATTGCTCTTGTATACGCACTTGGCCACACTCGTCTCAGTGTGAGAGATGTAATAAACAAAGGATACCTTTAGATGTAATAAACAAAGGATGTCAACAGGTGGTTCCTGCAGGCATTACCGGATATCACTAATCCGTCCACTGTGTATAATTAATTGTCGCTTTGCACTGCAATGCATCCAGAATTACTGTTCAGGTAATATAGAGATACTAATAGAGTGTTCAATAATCGCCTTATCAAGCTATAGCCTACTATAGTACGATATAATGGTAATATTATGGTAGCTGCTAAGCGTTTGTGTTAGGACACAAACGCTTAGCAGGTACCCATACCCACGTTTTTTTTGTTTAATTTTGAATGCGGTCTTGTTCTAAATCACCTAAAGATACGTTTTTTTGTGGGTTAGTACTTAGTACACGAATGCTTAACGGCGCCCAATATCCATATACAAAAGCCATGCGTTAAACAAGGTACAGTCAATAGATACAACAGGTTTGCATTTCGTGAGTATCGGCAGAAAATACGAAACAACTGAGAAGAGATTAATTTTCCCCGCACGGTAGAAACAAAGTGGGATAATAATATATTGCTAACTATTTATTAAAACCTTTCCACCAACTTTTTCTCTACTGAATTTCACATTCCTCTGTAAATCACTTAATGCTGTTGCTTACTTCATTTTGCACATCTTCATAATTTTTGGCATTAAATACACATCACTGAAGATGCTTCTGTCTTCCAATCACAACTTGCATCTGCGAATTTTAACTTGCAAGCGAATATACTTACATACCTACGTCATGTAACATAACATCCGAAAGTTCCAAAGTTCTTTAAGAGCCTGCTGTCAAAACGCTAGCCCTGCCTACACACACGGCTATCGTCCAATCATGATACAATGATTCCATGATTCGTGCCCGCATGAAATGTATTTTGCGCTGTAGCTAATAGTGAACAATATCGCGTAGCAACGGTCCGGCGCATTATAGCACGAAAGTAAATTTCGCTAGTCCCAAAAATGTTTTTGATGATTACTTAAAAATTAAATACAATACCAATATTTCCTTTAGTTAATCTTTTATAAAGTGTGTGATTGTAGTAGTGCAAGTTATTGAATGATAGTAACCCAACTAGCAAAATTTGGTCATATAATTTTCGAGACAACGTTTTAGTTATAACTTGAGGTCAGTCCTTTTTGGTTATAAAGCATTCGTATTAACCTATATATGACACGAAATAGGCGCAAAATATATAACTTTTATTTGTATAGCAATCGTGTCATGGTCGTTTTAGTGGCTAAATATTCGTATAGCAGTCGTAAAGTGATTATTTTTTTAACTGTTTTGTCGTATTGTGATCCAGTAGATGTTGTATAAACATTGGGAAGTAGTCATCAGCATTACCCTTTTACGGATACTAATTACTTTACAGTTCTGTTGAAATAAGATAAAAGAAAAAGTAGCCATCATGTTGGTAAAAGTTTATCTGCCATATTTATTATTGAATGAATGCTATTGACTATACTGTATTTGGTGTTAGTCGGTAACAATATCTACTTTTCTAAGGGAAATTAAATTTCTCGACGATTGTATATACGTTTTTTAACAAATTTTTAACGCCCCCTTCGATTAATTGCAAAATAATATTTCTAAATTTAATTTAATTTAAGATTTTACAATTACACGATTTTAGGTAATGATGGTGACTTTTATATGATGTCTCATGACTATAAGTCGCATATGTTACCATTTATTTATTTTATCATCCGCCATTTTTAGGGTACAGTAACAAAGTGGAAACCCATGCATTTTATCGAATTCTCAATAAGGTGATAATTTCTGATGTCGAAAAATTTTTAACTAATTAAAGATTTGAAGTTATTGGAAAGTTCTATATTTTGGGGTTCCGTACCAAAAAGGTAAAAGCGGGACCCTATTACTAAGACTTTGATATCTGTTTATCTTTCCGTCTGTCCATCTGCCTGTCTTCAGGAGCTGTGTCTCAAGAACCGCAATGTTAACACTTCTATAATAATTCTTTAATAATAAAATTAAAATGAAATAAAAATATATTAAGTGTGCTCCCATAAGAAAAAAAATTTGGCCAACGTTTGCTCTATAACGGTATAACCATTTGTGCGCGAGTCCGAATCGCACTTGGCCGATTATTTCTTTACTGAAGTCGTAAAAGAGAAACATGAAACTCATGAAAGTATAATTAAATAACTAAAATGTTTTATAACAGTAAGCTTTAAAAGTATTTAAAAATCATAACAAGTTAGTTATTTAAGTTCTCAAAATATGAATATTAGGCTCATAAATATTTTATAATAGTCGTATAATGAGAGTCGAAAATCATGTAAGAAACATATATATAACGATGTATTTTATAACAGTTAAATATATGGACTTTACATGATAGCCATGTAGAAATCTTATTACTGATAAAGAGTAGTGTTATGGTCGCGATTACAACCAGATTATGATTGTTATATAAATTAATTTTTAAAGGTCACAACTGCGATATTTATAGGATAGTCATATAATTTGGTCGTGTTAACGATTACAGGACTAAATTAAATGACAAAGCTCTTATACGACCTATTGTTCGTTTAATATATTGTTAACACGATGTTGGAAACTTTAATTACAACTACACGATTTCTATACGACTAAATGTCATTTAGGCTTTTTGTTAAAGGACTAATTTGCTAGTTGGGAACTCAATAATTGTAACAGATATTTGTTGAAAAGCCCAGAAAAACTCATAATTTCGAAAAATAAAACTATCGAGTCAAAATAAGTGAATCGTATTTTCCGTTAGGCAAGTATCAGATAAATATACAATGATTAAATAAATCTCAATTTCATTTGTGTCAATCGTCTTCCGGGATCGTAATACTTATTAGAAAACACAGCAAAAAAAGGGAGCTCGGTCTTAAGTCCACGTGGTCCAACACTGGTGCACGACGCAATGGGCTAGCCGCCAGAGTCACATTAAGAGAAATTTAATAGTTACTGAAATTTACTTTGTGAGGGCTCGCATCGTCACACTTTGACTGACTGATGATGACACATCTACATAATATAAATAAAAATTACTATGTTGTTGTTAAATACTATGTAAATGTTAAAGCACAAATCAATAATTATAGGTGTGATAGTTTTTCCGTAGTGTACCACAAAATGTACAGGTTGTGGATGTGGATTACTACAGGGTTCGCTTCGCTCGCCCTGATAAATATTTTGATATAAAATTTATGGAGTTACGTCAACATTTTTATTAAATTATAGTAATCAATTAAGTTTCCGATTGCGCCGTCATTGTTATTATTGAATCTCTGCTTTGCGAGAGTTTATGAAGTTTTTCACGGAAATGTATATGAATATTCGTTTCAATAATCGCTTGTATATTTTGCGGATGTGAACATTACAAATTGTTATCAAATAACGTACTTGTTAATGTACTTATATGATCAAAGAATCTTAATATACATAAGTAGGTTGACACATCATCATAATGCATACTATTATGATAATAAACTGACGTATCAATGCATCATTATAATGCTAAGTACTCACATACGGTTTTGCTCGATCGAGCAATCACGTAGAGTAAAAACCACGGCTTGGGCTTTCGTCCACATTACTGCATTACTCGATGGTTTTAATCCAAATCGAGTAAAAATTATCGTGTAGACCGCAAAACTCACACGCTTCAGCAAAGCTCGACGGCTCGCGTCGAGTAAGTTCGAAGGAAATTAGTTAATTCCATCGAGCCGGCTCGTTGCGAGCCTTTTGTTTACTTAGAGAATTTTTACTTAATTTGGAGTAAAACTATTGAGTAATACCTACCGATAGTGAGTACTGACCATAATACGTTGAAATTACGAGTAGACTATTTATGAAATTGTGAGTACTAAACTTTAAATAAATTATATTTTCTGATAGTACAAGTTTATACAGTATTGCAATTTGTACGGTTATTTAAGTGATCTACACAATCGTATATCGTATATGATTCATGAATGATTCACTTACAAACTCTTGGAATGGCAATTCTTAACACGTAGTCACAATTTCATGGAATAAGCGCCTTTTAATATTAATAAATAAATACCTTTCCTCTGGAAGGTCCTTGAGATACTTTTACGTCGTTTTCTGGCTATAAGACGAGACAAGTTGTACTTGAGGTTTAAAATATTAAACCTCTAACAACTGTGACGCAGAGGTCATCGAACCCACAAAATTATACTGCATTGTCTCTTTGTTTTCAAATCATCGATAAGTAAGCAAAAAGTTAACAAAAATCCGAATGGAATAAAATAAAGAAACAAAATAGAATATGAAGCATTTGTTAAAGAATGCCTCTACTCATAGTTGAGAAGGAGGGAGGGGAAGAGGGGATTTCGGGAGTAGCTAGAGCATGTCAGATTAAGCTTGCATAGGCTTCCGACATGCGTCTAGTTATCATATCAATCAGATTTCTCACGTGGTGGGTAAAACAAAATAAAAATTTTTTTGAATATTGAAATGTCGTCGGATCTGTCAGATTAAGATAGGGGATGTTTAGTATACCCCAAAGAAGCTTTCATATAAAGCACTGACGATTCAAAGGTTAGGTAAGCCTGTAGGGACATTTAAAAAAAATCTTCATATTTTCTTAACTAAGCTTATATAATAATAAGAGCAAAATAAAATAAGCTTCGCAGATATTTAATTTTGCTCTAAACTAAATGATTTAGTACTTGTTGTCTAAAATATATTTATAATTTACCTAAATAAGCAATTTTCTGAATATATTTTCTTTTTCAAAACTTTAAAATGGCTGCAGTTTCTGAACCCACCGCTAAAATAAAAAAAAACGCTCTTATTATTTTTTTATCAGCTTTACCTAATGTACGAAACCTACTAGGTCATCATGACGCTCGAGTGACTACAAAAATAGCACCCTCCCCTCCTCTACTATCAAGAACCATTTTGTTTTCCGTTCGAAATCCATCTCTGTAGGGATTTTTTAACTTTATTGAGTTGAAATCTATCTATATTAAATTAACTACCGCTCTCCATTTTATGAGGGTTGAAGTGCGGGGTGGGAAGGTTTTTTCAATAGTATTGCCGCAGTGTAAGTAATATACAGTAGTGAGTAGACCATCTTTAAACTATACCACTCAAAACGAGCGTTCGCACCACGAGATTTTAGAAAACTTGTATCAAAACAATGCATTCTCACTTGGCCTAAAACGTACATGCGTTATAAGAGTTTGATTTTAAGGCGAAGTTACTCTACTTTGTGATAGAATATAAGGTGTTATTGGAGAGTTAGGACTAGTTAGACTTCGTTAGGAGTTACTGAGGAAGCCCCTAACCACAAACTTAGTTACTTTAGGTTATTCCATATTCTGTTTTGATCTTGCGATCGCAGTTGAAATCAACTGTATGAAGTCAGAATTGGTTTAAAACTAAGACTAAGGGTCAGTTCACATTACAGCGAGGCGTGACTTGACTATTTAATAATGACAATATATGGAAATCACGACGGGTAATTTGTTGCTGTAATTATTATTTTGTTTTGTATTCTGCAGAATATTTCTCTGAATGTCGATAAAATAAGAACCAAAGTAGGTATACAAAATCCTTCAAGAATAATTATTTTATTAACAAGTTGTCTAGACTAAACTCGTTACAAATTAATATTTATTCCGATATATACGAAAAGCAATTAATTTTAAGTACAGTTCTCATTTTGATAACAAAATATTACCTACTAGCTGTCCCGGCAAACGTTGTTTTGCCATTTAAAGTATTTCTACTTCATCAGTTGATACAAAATCTTACCCCCTCTTTTGTCCCCTAAGAGGGGTGGAGGGATTTTTTTTTTACACCAGATGCTAAGTTGGAAAAACAGTTAATAATATGAAGTAAGTCCATTAAAGAAAAAAGTTTGATACAAAATCTGACCCCCTCGTTGGTCCCCTTAGAGGGGTGGGGGGGGGGTAATTTTTATACCCCAGATGTTGAGTTGGAATAAGGCAAATATATCTGCGAAAACCATATGCAAATCGGATCAGTAGTTTTCGTGTTAAAGCAAGTCTTTAAATACAAAATCTGACCCCCTCTTTCGTCCCTTTAGAGGGGTGGGGGGAAATTTTTTTATACACCACATATTAAGTTGGAAGAAGACAAATATATCTGCGAAAACCGCATTCAAATCGGGTACTGATCCGATTTTCGTGTTAAAGCAAAAGTCTTATACAAAATCTGACCCCCCTCCCCCCCTTTCGTCCCTTTAGAGGGGTGGGAGGATTTTTTTTATACACCACATGTTAAGTTGGAAGAAGATAAATATATCTGCGAAAACCGCATTCAAATCGGATCAGTAGTTTTCGTGTTAAAGCAAAAGTCTTGTACAAAATCTGACCCCCTCTTTCGTCCCTTTAGAGGAGTGGAGAGAATTTTTTTTATATACCAGATGTTAAGTTGGAAGAAGACAAATATATCTACGAAAACCGCATTCAAATCGGATCAGTAGTTTTCGTGTGATAGTAGAACAAACATACAGACAGACAGACAGACAAGAAAACTGACCAAATTTTTGGCTTCTATAGCGATGTAGTGACACCCTCCGCTTATTATTTTTTGAATATCTTTAATGTACAGAATCTTCATTTCTACAGTTTTATTATATACGTATAGATGAAATTATTACTGACTGCATAATTTAATGAGAATCGACAAAAATAAAATATTATTTGTTTGCTTCGACCGTGCAAGGATTAAATATTTCATTGTTATTGCGTTCATTATGATATTAAATATTATTTTATTTTAGTGACAGGTATTCCTTTTAATTTTTGAATAATGGTTATTTAAATAACACGGTCACATTAACTAGACGCACGGTTTGATGACGTCATTAGGGAGCTCGCATGTTATTGCATTCCAGCGGTACGTCAAGCTAATGTGACCGTGTTGTACATAATTTAATAATAATTATGAAAATCAATACGGTAATAATATTTAAAATGCAGTTTTTGGTAACTTTTGTATCATCAGGCTATTTCATCACTATCATGTATGGTCAATGAATGTAGGTACACATTTATAACGTGTTTTACACTACTATCAACATCATCTCAGTTACGTTCAAAGGAATTTGAACGAAAAGTTCCTTTATACTTCGCCGGATACATAATATTTTTTGTTGATCGACTATTACTCAATAACTTATGAAGTATTCTTAGCCGTGATAGTTTTCCTTTTAAATTCAGCATAATATTTCCTACTCCCGTGAATTTTTTCACATTTTCAGAAGCAACCGTTTAGCTGGTTGGACTCAAGCGTTTCTTTCTACTTTAAAACTTCATATTTTACAAATGGATCCCTAAATCGTAAAATGATCTTTGAATACCTACTCGTAATATTTTTAAAAATCTACCCAACGATACCCCTCACGGTAGGGCGTGAAAAAAAAACATTGTGTAGGGGAGGTACCTAAAAACATTTTTAAAGGTTTTTTATACCACTTTATCGGCATCATTCATTAATATGTGCATTCATGCCAGATTACAGCTTTGTAGTCCCTGTAGTCTCTGAGCAAAACCGCGGACAGACAGACGGACGGACGGACGGACGGACAGACAGACAGACAGACAGACAGACAGACAGACAGACAGACAGACAGACAGACAGACAGACGGACGGACGGACGGACGGACGGACGGACGGACGGACGGACGGACGGACGGACGGACGGACGGACGGACGGACGGACGGACGGACGGACGGACGGACGGACGGACGGACGGACGGACGGACGGACGGACGGACGGACGGACGGACGGACGGACGGACGGACGGACGGACGGACGGACGGACGGACGGACGGACGGACGGACGGACGGACGGACGGACGGACGGACGGACGGACGGACGGACGGACGGACGGACGGACGGACGGACGGACAGACAGACAGACAGACAGACAGACAGACAGACAGACAGACAGACAGACAGACAGACAGACAGACAGACAGACAGACAGACAGACAGACAGACAGACGGACAGACAGACGGACGGACAGACGGAAACTATAAGGGTTCCTTGTTAACTACGGAACCCTAAAAACCAGCTATATTGCTAAAGGCTGATAGTTGAAATGGCCATTGCGTGAACAGAGCAGAATTTCTGTGGAAAAGCACTTCCAATGATATTTGACGAATGAAATGTAACATCACAGTGTAGGTGAGAATGTCCGTCATAATATGACCGCTTAACACTGTGACATTTCATCATGGAATTATTCCATCATTCGTGAAATTTGTTACCAAAATGTCTAGTGAAATGGAATTTTTGTAATGCTCGGAATTGGATTCCGAATGGTGAATTTTGGAATTCACTTACCCGTTTTACTCTACATGGGATTTAACGTTAGATTTTGTTAGAGTTAGAGTTAGTTACGTTTTGACGTTAGATTTTGTTAGAGTTAGAGTTAGTTACGTTTTGACGTTAGATTTTGTTAGAGTTAGAGTTAGTTACGTTTTGACGTTAGATTTTGTTAGAGTTAGAGTTAGTTACGTTTTGACGTTAGATTTTGTTAGAGTTAGAGTTAGTTACGTTTTGACGTTAGATTTTGTTAGAGTTAGAGTTAGTTACGTTTTGACGTTAGATTTTGTTAGAGTTAGAGTTAGTTACGTTTTGACGTTAGATTTTGTTAGAGTTAGAGTTAGTTACGTTTTGACGTTAGAGGCACCACCAGCGTAGCGAGTAAACAAAAAGTTTCGTTCGACGTGTGACAAGATTTCTGACAATATTCTAAAATGACGTGTACTTGACGTGACGTGGCTTTGGATTTTGGTCGGATTATTGTATCTGCTAGTAGTGGCTTCTGCTCCGACTACTTTGTACCATTCAAATAACAAAATTACCTTATTGGAAGTGTAAAATAAACCAAGTAGATTTAAAAAAGGTTTCCATTTAAACCATCGGAATATTGCACATTGTTATGTTGGATTTTGGTCAAGTAATGCGGTCTGCACTATTGTATGCAGTAGTACTATGGTAGTACTAGTACTTACTTTACTAAGAAATTAAATGATTCAAGAAAAGCCAATCTTGTGCAAAGATTTTAACAAAAGTTGCATTCGAGTGTGAAAGCAAGTATAATACGATTATACTCTGGAAATATTGAGTTGAAATATTCTTGAAGTGTTTGTTACATACACAAGTATGCGATCCACATTCTCGCGTTGAATTACTTTTCACAATTTTATGCCTGCTCAAAGAATTTATACTTCATTCAAACAAAACTGAACTTTTTCGTTCGCTGTTTGCACTAGATTCTCAGCAATGTTTAAAATGTAACTCACATCTAATATAATAGAGGAAAAGGTACGGTTTTAAGTCAATTTTCGATCTTATTTCTATCATCAAAGGTACGAGTACATCTATCACCTATATGACTACATAGCTTCCCATACCATCACAAGAAAGATAATCTTTAATTTCCCGAATTATCTAATCTAAAAACTAATCCTTCTACATATTGCTTTGCTTTAAACCTTTCTTCGTAATATCTAGCTCGAGAATCTACTTATAGTTTTTTTTTATCCCTGAAGATCTATTGTGACTCCTTCGCATTAGAGTACCGTCTCCAACCCAATGCTGCTCATAAATTGAGCCATGTGGTGGGGGTTGGTGCCACGAATTTCCTCTGTGGATAAGATGAGTATACCAAGGTGCCTGTTTCTGGAGCTCTGTAGTAGAGCAGGACGGTCAAGGAGAAGATGTAAAGGTGTCTTGTCCTCCTCGCAGTATCTGCAAGTCTAGCTTAGCGACTTGCAGATACTGCACCTGATTGCACCTTTACTAACACATATTCTGTAAAGGTGCTTATTGTCTACTAATAGTCTGGCTTTGCCAGATTCCATCCCAAAATTTTAATACAGGTCCAAAGTGAAATCCATGTTCATTCCACGTGTAAACCCGTAAATAATTGCATCAAACGTCCACACTAAACCCGTATTAGGTGCATTACGGCATAATCCATTCGATAGGAACTGGGTATTAAACGCTCGTTTGATGCAATCTGCGGGGCATCAACGCGGCTCTTGATGCCTCTAACCCGATAATTACCTTTAGAATTTAGGCCAGTGGTTCCGAAAGTGGGCTCCACGGGCCCGGGAGCCAATCTTTGGAGCCCTCCGTTGCTGATGAATCACAAAAATAGAGTAGCAAATTATTGCACCGCGGATTATAGAGTATTGTCCAATATTATAATGCGGCTAGGTTGCTTTTGCTGATGCGATCATTATTGTTTTTTCTATATAATCTGTTCTCATTTCATAAAAATTCGTGCTGTATTTTTATTTTTCAATTTTGGCAATGATAGTAAAAAAATATGACTACTTACATGCCAGTGCCACGCGAACAAGTTTGGGAATCACTAGTTTTGACTAGCCTGTTGGTGCGATAAATCAATTGTTCCGAATTTCATCCGATCATGGTTACCCAGAGCATCACAATTCACACCTTACGCGGTTGCGCCTGTAATGTCCGCTCGCTATCTGAATGGCTAAGGCTATAATTGTCTGAAATGTAGAGTCTTAGGGCCTGTTTCACCACTTCCTGATATTGTGCCGGATAGGCTATCCACAACTTATTTGACAGATTCTCCATACTTTCTCTGTCAAGCTAAGTTGTAGATAGACTACCCGGCATTTATCAGGAAGTGGTGAAACAGGCCCTTAGGCTACAAATATTTTAGATGAGTAGGTTTTTACTCATCTGCACACAGAGTGATCTATGAGAGTATCTTTATAAGAATTAAGACCTAATAACTTAAAGACAGTCTACACTGATTTTTTCGCCTTGGCATCATCTTGCATGAAATATTTATGGTGGGATTCACACACAAATCCCGATCTTTTGTTTTTAAAACTTTTTGCTTTTGAAACATAATCATCTCTTGGGTTATGTCATTGTACTGGTAATGCAAGTCTGCCCACATTAAAGATCCTCACCGTCTCTAAGGTCACATTCTTACGCCTACACTGTGTTTAAATTTTATTGAACCTTAAATTTAAGATTGAGGCGTCTCTAGCTCTAACACTAAAAAAATAAACAAGATTATTTTGTAAATATTCAATTTTTATTTCAAAACAATTTTTGTAACTATATTTTCGTTAATACTTTTTTGCAATCAATCTTTTTTATGAATTTTTAGGTATCCTGCGGAGCTTTAAAAGAGAAACATCATCCATTATTCACTCGTACCGACGACCATTTTCTAAAAATTTCAGTGATCCATCATTGATCCATTACGGTTTTTACGTCGTTTTTGCATAGATATGATTTATGCAGAGTTTTTGCAACTATCAAAAACAAAACAGTTTGTAACATTTATTAAATCTACAGATTTTTTCTAATACATATAATTATTATATTAAGTAGCAAAACCTATAACCTAACTACTCGAAGAGAAATTGGTTAAAAACAACAGCTATTTATGTTAAACTAACACTTAACAGTAGTAAACTTTGAACAAACAGTCATAAGTAATTGTCACCTTAAGGACGAGGGTCTTTATGTCCTAGATCAAGTAAATTGGGAATGACAGCCATGACAGATCTGCACCTTAGCGGCGTAAATATCAATGGGTATAAAAAAGGGTACGCGTATAAAACGTACTAGTTCAAAGGGGAGTACTACGTTGGATCACTGAACTGAGACGTATAAACTTATAAATATACGACTGACCGTGCCTTCCCCTTCTAACGTATAGGCGAGAGAGAGACAAGAACATTCACGGATATTATCAAAGGGTTGGACCAAGGGATTTAGGACGCGATATTTATAAAAACGTGTTCGTAGTCAACGCAAAAAAAAAACACAAATTCTTATCTCCTTTTTGTTGATATGCTTTTAGAATGACCAATGTTTAAAAAACAAAGAATTACAGAGGGTGTCATGAATTGTGTGTTTAGTTAATAGTTAAATTAGATTCATCATTTTAATCCCTGCTGAGCAAGAACATGGTTTTTATATACTAAATAAACACGGAAGAAGAAGAAAAACATTAAAGTACCTACTTAATACAAAAATCCATTCCACATCGGTTTTTCTAAGTCACTAGTTTTGATTTCCAAAAATTACTAAGTATTACCAATTTAAAAGGTATTCAAAAAATAATAAAGTCGTAATTCCAACGGACGTCAGTCCGACACGATAGTTTTAGCACTTCCTATATTATGCAATAATCCTTGCACTGTCCTGCTGCCCTGCATCAATAACGTTAATATTCAAAAAAAATTCGTTACGTTAGGCTTCGTCCACATTTGTATCATTTGTCATTTATCAATCTTGGATCAGATCTCCGTCGCGTATCAACGAAGCGTATCAAAATAATACGCCCCGATCGCTATTAACCGCGTATCTGATACGTGTCGTATCAAATACGCACATGATCGGCAGAATGATCTAATAGGCGTCCACACTATGATACGCATACTTGATACGGCGCGGCGCGATGATCGCGACGGAGATCTGACCGCGCAAATGATACAAATGTGGACGAGCCTTTAGCCGCTTTATAAAAATTTACATAATACGCACATAACTCAAGTAAAAGGAGTTTGATAGGACCTCCGGTATTCGTAATGTTAGTTTTGAAGGCTTTGCTTGCTGGGGAGATTACGATGTGGAATAACGTTTTTGGCATTTCGGTTTATCGTCCTTTTGATAAAGGTTGTGGCAAATGAGCATTCCTGCCGAGTTATCGCTGGCGCTATTGTGTGGGGGTGTTTAGATTTTAGATAAAGAGATTTGACCTTAAAAATATCTATGAATTTTATTGTGGAGGGGTTTTTTAGGTTGGCCGTTGGACTAAGTTCATTTTTTAAGTGAGGATAATACTTCGAGAGGACAGACTTTTTTATTATTATTATTTTATATTATTATTTATTATTTGACTTGATAAAACCATTTGAGAATAACATACTCCTAGATCATATGTTAATATAACTAGTGTATATAACTAATTATAATTTATAAGACGCTCATATTTTACAGCCTGCACGTAGCTAAATATATTTTTTATGAACCACCTAACCTAATTTCGTTAATTCGAGATGGCTTTTTACCGCGATATTATAAGCATAGCGATGTAAAAACAGGTGAAAAAAGATAATTTATACGTTATAATTCGTGACCGAGTCAATAATTAAGCCACACCCCTAATGACATCATCGTTCTGCTTTTAGCCGACTTTTAAAGTGCTCGGTCGATACTTAGGCCTGCTACACACTACCCGATTCTGATATTTAGTCCTATGTACATTAGTGCAAAATCGTAGCTCTGTGCAAGTATTCTTAAAAATACGTCAAATTAACGTTAAAAACGACAGATTTTTCAAGTTTAGACATCTAGCGAATTATTACATCTTTTCAATTATTGAGTAGGTACAGCTACACACCCGCCAGCCAGCGGGCCAGCTAGCTGTACAGCTATAATAATATTATATGCTTTATGATTAAAATAGCAGAATAAGGGTACTTTCTAACCGATTGTACTAGACCAGTGTTTCTCAAACTTGTCGGGACCGCGACCCATCTAAGTACAAGGAAGTTTAAAGTTCGCGGCCCACCTTGTGTCATGAAGACAAAAAAGCAGCCGCAATTTACCCGTTAATTCTTATCGATGTTCACCACCACATCATCATCGTCAGCCTTACTTACAATTACGTTTGCGTTCGAATGCCCCGCCCCCGTCCCGCGCACGCACCCACGACGACGAACGAATGAGTAAAATGACAATCGATTATCGAACGAGTACGGCAATCGTCCTTTTCAGGGCCCACCCAAAAGCTACCCGCGACCCACCAGTGGGTCGCGACCCACACTTTGGGAAATACTGTACTAGACCATTTTTGAATTTATGTTTATTGAGTCTTTTTTGTCATATTTAAAGTATTATTATATTTTAATAGTATAATTATATTTTATATTAACATTAAATTTAATAGTAGGTACTAGGTAAGTATGTAGGTTGCCTTTAAGGTCAGACATATTATGTCATGAAAAAAATATAACATACGGATTCTGTTTTACGAGCCAGGAGCCTAATTCACGAGTTCATACGAGAATTAGGCGCCCACTTTTACTGACATCAAATTCAGCTATAAACATGCGAGTATTTTTATCCCTACGCGCTACGCTACAGATGACCTTGTAACGTTTCGTACTAAGTACGATGCGTTCATAATCATTCTACCTTTGACAACAATAACCTATCAAGCCCCATAAGAGCACCGGTGATCGCGACAACAATAAAATAACAATAGATTTCCAAGAATCCGCGATCGAAGGATAAAACCCCTAATTCATAAGGATACGTTAACATAATATCGTCATACGAACCATTAACAAGGTACGAGAGTAAAATAAGTGTGGCACTCGAGGACTGCTGCGGTAAAGCCGGTCGGAGTGGGGTGTGTTAGGTTTTTTTCGTTACGGAATTTCTAGACTTGGGGCCGCGCTCAAAGCCCGCGAAAAAGCTATGCAATTGAAATCTTAACTGTTATTTAAAATGTCTCAGGACTTCAATTATTATTATTATTAGACAATATACGATAATATGACCGATTGATCAGATTGGACTGATCGCAGGCAGACCTGACTGGAGTCGTGTTCACAAACGAGAATGCACAAAACAAGCCTCATAATATTTACTGCTATATTCTTTTTTACGCCCGAATTCTTCGAAAGTCATCCTTATATCGTTGGACTAAAGCTCACGGTATTAGCAACATATATTCATTGGACTACTTGCATCATTGCAACTGGATGTCCTTAATACACTGATAAATAATAAATTTACTGACCTACTATTGTAAATCTCTCGCCGATTCTAACGGGATATTTCAATAAAACCAGTACTATAATAATATACTAGTGAACAGAAGATACAATTTATAGTAGACTAACTTTTTCTCGACTTTGCCTGCGTTTAATAATATACTGGCATACTGATTTAACAACCTTAGTGGTGGTATTTTAAAAAAAAATGTGGTTCTTAATATTCTTGCTTGAACACGTGTGCACAATTTCAAGTTTTTGAGTCAAGATTTGAATTTGCGTTGTATCACTCAAAGCCTTTAAGGAAATTTAGACTGCACTGGGTTCCCTGTTCTAAGTCAACTCGATGTAATTTAAGATTCGGTGAAATGAATTGATATTTTTGGGTATTAATCTACAAACGTTATTACTTCTTACGTTTTTTGAGTAAAAACAATATTTTGTATGCGCGAGTTTGGAACTGCGGACGTTATATTAAAATTATTGCGAAAGTAATATTTAGTTCGTTTACAACTTTACACCGTACGCGTAGCACTTCTCGATCTTGTTACCATGGCATAAAGCTCAAAGTACAAAATCTAACAACAATATAAACAAGGGCTAACCTACCACAGATATTAACATCAAAGCGTATAAAATGTTGAAATTAAACTAGTTGTACGTTTGAGTTCAGCGAATGTGAAGCATAAGTTGCCTCTCCCCTTTCGAGTTCGAGCGACATTAATATTGGATTAAGCTTGTATTTACAATACAGCTTGGTTATGAAATTCAAAAGTTTGTGTTCAATTTAAGCTGTTAAACGGTTCCGAGTGAATTTTGCGTTCATTCGGAATTCTGGTTCAAATTAAACCGCAGCTTGATTTGAGTGTTAAATTATTATACACATCAATTCGATTACTTGTCTAAATAAAATGGGGTATTTGTTAAATGAATTTAAATTTAACGAGCAAAAACGATTCAGTTTTATAGATTGCGCGTATGAATAATACACGCTTTATATGATTACTAAACGGCTGTTAGCAAAAAAATAAGTAATTTATCACACTTGAAAAAATATATCTGTACTTTTTTTGAAAAATCTACCTCCAAGGGGGTGAAATAGGAGTTGAAAATTTAAATGAAAGTCCGTCATTTCTTAAGTTAGAAACATGAAAGTTTATTTTTGGACTGCTGATTAAAAATGAATGGATAGGTATTTAGGCGTTTTTGGAAATTCTACCCCCAAAGGGGTGAAATTGGGTTTGAAAGTTTGAATGAAAGTCCGTCATTTCTTGAGTTATAAACATGAAACTTTATTTTTGTGCTACTGATTAAAAATGAATGGATACGTATTTAAGCGTTTCTGGTAATTCTACCCCCAAGGGGGTGAAATTGGGATAAAAAGTTTTAATGAAAGTCCGTCACTTCTTGAGTTAGAAACATGAAAGTTTATTGACGTTTGCGTTTGACGTTTGCTTAAATAGGGTCACGTTTTTACCCTTTTTATAAGGAACCACAAAAAGGGGAAAACTATCCATCTTTGTTATTATACTATGTTAACGCGGACGAAGTCGCGGGCAACAGCTAGTTACTACATAAATTTACATGCACAACATCTCAATGTATTCACATCTATTTATGTTGCAATACCATTCCCGCGAAAAGTGACATTTGTGGCTTATGTCACTTTTTATAAAAAAAAGCAAAATAAATAGATGTGCATATAAATTTATGTAGTAATAGTATGAAATTAGCTAATTAATGTCGATTGTTTTTTTGTATGGGAAACGAACCACCTTAAAATATTTTTTTAGAGTTTGACAAATATTTTTCTACTAGCCCCGTACGAATTTTTTTGACGCGTACTCTGCGCTAAACGCAACCTCGCCCATAACACCCCTTCAGTACGAGTTTTTGATCAAAGACACGAATACTTTTGTGAAATAAAGTTCAGTTCCATCACATTGTAATACTGTATCATTTAAAAATAATGTACGAGTATCATTTAAAAATAACTTCGATTTACGAACAATAAAATAATATTATACTAAAGGTACCCCTATCTTTGTAACAAAAAACTACAAGGCAAAGTATTTGTAACCCACTTATTAGATACCGTTTCCCCAGTATTGGAATTTTGGGAAAAATTGCATGGGAGGGAGAGACAAATAAGTCGGCCGAATGGGAAAATCGATTCCTCACCCCTTCACAACTTGTTCCCGAGTCCCGACGCTTTTACACTGCTTTAGCTCTACCTTATGCGGTACTACTTGTGATCTTACTACAATCACTACTAATGAACGAATGAATTTAATTTATTGCATTTGTACAATTAAAGAAATAAATCAAAAATGAACTAAAATATTCGCGTAGCGTACCGCAGTCATGGATGATGATGATTAGCTTAGTTCTATCGATTAGCGCCACAAACTTTAGCCGAAATCTACCCATTTATTTCTCTATTGCTAAAGCCGGCTGTACACTCTCGCCGAGACACAGCGAGGCGGCCCGAGTGCGAGAGTGTAAATGGGTGCGCTCGCCTCGTCTCGCCTGTCTCGGACCCTCTCGGTCCGTTGTCGGTATTTTGCGCCCGAGACAAAGGGTCTCGCGAGGAAAACGAGCGCACTACTGTACACTCTCGCGTCTTTCAGTACTAGTCCCGCCGTTAGACAGTGTAGAACAGAAAAATAACAATAATAAACGTCATTATTAGTCATTATCTGTGAGAAATAAAATTAAATATGATTATAAATCTTTGGATTACAATTACATCTTTCGATGCATGGTGAATGGTGAATGGTCGTTTTCGTCCATCTTCTCTGAGTTCTTAACTGCGATTGAACTAAGCGAGAATGTACATGATCGCACTCGGGCAAGGGGCTCTCGCACGCGGCACGAGACTCTCGCACGCGGCACGAGACTCTCGCCCGAGAGCTCTCGGCGAGAGTGTACAGCGGGCATAAGAGACGATTAAAAAACCATAGGTAAAATATACCTATCTATTGCCATATCCATTGCTCTATCAATCTCTAAGAGATAAAATCTATCAAAGAGATGAATGATTCCAGAATGACTTAGAGTTAAAATTTATAATAATTAAGAGAATTAAAAAAATAATTAATGTTTAATGTTTTATTTGCTTTTTTGTGAAATTAATTATTATGTTGCAGTACCAAATTTTTTTTTTTTTGCTTCTGCTTGAAATGGAAGTTTATAATAAACTCCTAAAATATTATAGACACCTTGGCAGATAGCCAGGTCCCGAACCTAACCTCAAAGAATAGGCTAGACTAGACATTATTATTACGCTGAACAAGTAGGCTCTGAATCCAGTTATTTGCTAGAAAATTGAAAAGCAAATTGGATGCTAAAATAAGTTTTTTCTCAATTTATCCATGATTTAAAATCGCACGGACCGTGCTAAAAGTATTTAAATAGAGCATTGATTCCCAAAGTGGTCCAGGTGGACCCCATGGGGTCCACGGGAGCCCGACAGGGGTCTACGTTTGCGTGGAAAAAAAAATGGGGGTCCACGAGTCGTTAACGGGGGTCTATAAAAATTAGGTGACCCGATTTGACTTCTGAATATAGGCGGAGAATATTATTATATTAATAGCAGATTAAATATTACAGAGCGAGGAGATTTAGAAATAAGTAAAAGTGTGGCAATTTTTGTGTTAAATAGCTACAAAACAAGAAAATATTTGCGTTTACTTTTTACCAAGTACTTTTTTTACTTTTACTCTGAAGTGAAGGTTATTGGTTCCTTGTGCTGTGACTTGTGAGTAAAGGCGTAACTGTTGGATGAATACGCTTTTTAGACCGGCCTTGAACTGGGGGGGGGGGGGTTAGCTGTGGGGTCCACCGGATCCAGCAAAATGTTGAAAGTGGTCTATGAGAAAAAAAAGTTTGGGAACCTCTGGAATAGAGCGAAAAATCTAAAATATATAAATGCAGCATTTCTATTATAGGTTTTTAGTTTTTACTCTTAATTTATCAAAAAGATTTATTTTAAAAGAATCAAGATTAAAATTCGGAGGCAGAGAGCATCAGACGCTGTACTTTTCGTTTATTTTACATAAATAATGATAATTATTGTAATTAGGCATAATTGGTAAGTATTTATGATGCAATTACTTTGGTCGTTGCCCTAGATTTGGGTCAGGATGCCCTAAATGCCTCTACTTTTATCTTGCTCTGTTTTATACGTTTTAACTTTTAACGTTAAATACCATTTAAATAATGCTAGTTTCTTTTAGGACTAGCAAATTTCAAAGCAAAGCTCAAATACCTGCAAACCTTCAAGAAAAGAGCGTATTCCCTCTTAAAAGGCCGGCAACGCACCTGCAGCTCTTCTGATGTTGCGAGTGTCCATGGGCGACGGTAGTTGCTTACCATCAGGTGACCCGTTTGCTCGTATGTCCCCTTATTCAATTTAAAAAAAAAGTACCGCGGGTAAAAATCATCTAAATAATCTTTTTAGAGCAGACGCAAACATTAAATTTGTTAGTCTAGAAATCTACTTTACTGTGCGTTACTTCAACTACGAAATAAACCTTGTAAAAAGCTGTTGGGAATAAAAAATATTGTTTCAATTAAAAACCCGTTTCATGTACTCCAAAATTAATTAAAAATATTTGCTTTATCCATACAGTATATTTATATACATTTTTGTCTCTATTATATGTATTGTTGAAATTGAAAACAGAAGTCAATTACTAGGTACACAAAAAATATCCAAACAGATTTTATTTCAATCAGATTTATTAATAGGGCTGCGCTTAATCCATTTTTCAATTTCAAATATTATTAAGGACCTGTCCACATCTCCACGTCATGACGTCGTCAACGTGGAACGGTGCGGTAACGTGGCACGGTACGTTGACGTGCCGTGCAAATTTACGTCAACGTAACGTAAAAATGCACGTCTTTTCTCCGTTTTTAACAATAGCAAAAGCAGAATACGTATTGTGCGGTATATTATGTTGTATCTAGATGTAGATGAGTAGATAGTGAAAAATGTAGTAGTTTTGTATTGAATGTAGTAGTTAGACGTAAAATGATGCTATATCGTGACGTGAATTCACCGCCGTCGTCGCCGGACCGACACCGAGAACGAGATTATTTTGGGTCAATAAAACGCCACTTTATCTAGTTTCATTTTGCTACAAGACAAAATCTATGCCGCCACTACAAAGCAGTGGCGGCAGTCGCTAGACCAATTTAGGTGGAAAATGAAACCTTTAACCGAGATCATAAAGTGATATTATATTTGATTTCTTGTCGGTGATGTCTTGGTGATATATTTCACCGGAATACCATGACGGCGCAAACGCCGCTACCAGACGCTACTGGCAAAATGTATATAGCTCTTAAGAGGGCGACTAACCCAACAAATCAAACATCGTCCTTCTCTCTTCACACTCGCGCCCGTCTTTCATATGCCAGGTGAAAAAGGACGACGCGGATTCATCGCCAAATTAGTCTCAAGAACTCGATAAACATGCAACAATTTTAAAAATCCGCTAGATCGGTTACTCAATGATAGAATTTTATACAATGTGTTAAAATATTAACTTAGTTTAATGCACGGTTATGGCAATAAATGAAAAATTCGTGAAAATACCCTACATGTTTCATGGGTATAAGAAGTTTGCTCCGCCATGGTAGGTATTCTGGTTTAGTAATTTAACCACTAAAACAGCAGCAGCAGATTCATTGTTAATCCTCTTTAACACCAAAATGGTATTCTCTTAAACATTTAAGACTAGATTAAATTTTATATTTTTTCACCTATCAGAACGCATGATTCTCTATTTTGTCATTTTATTATGACAAATGTATTTTATTACCATACTCTGACATTGCCGATTTGATAAAGAGTCATTTTTAAAAAAGAAGAAGAAATAGGTGTTATTTGTGCAGTCAGCACTTTTCAGTAATTTGGACTTTTTGTTCTTATTATGATCTTATAATAAAGTGTTAAGTGGCTAATGAGAATATCTTGCAACACCTATCTGGTATAATTAAGTACACCACTGGAGGTATCATTTTACACGGCAACACGATATCTACATGAAAATTTCACACCTTGCTAAGCACTAGCGACGTGTTACGAAGCTAGCACTCTTGTCTCGATACCAATAGGAATAGTATACATATTATTTCTGCAATGTTTTAAACGCTAGATGACTTTTGCATTAATTATAATTAATGCATAATATAATTATACTTAATCCTTCAAGCCCCATAAGAGCACCGGTGATCGCGACAACAATAGAATACAATAGCATTTCGAAGAATATGCGATCGAAGGATTAAATTTATAATAGAATGGACTAAAATAGTAACTACGTAAATAAAGGTGAATAATTTGTGATTGTTGACGATGCTGAATGTCTTTTATTGGCCGTGTTTGCTCAACTTGATTTTCACCCATCATTACATAAGTGCAGGTCAAACTGTATCACCAATTATGGCGAGCGTCCACTCGACCTGACGCCTCGCCTGTCCTTATGTGTCGTCGTGAGCCATTGATATACTACACTGGGTTCTAGATAAAAGGTTTAATAATAGGATATATTACTGCAAGGGTAGTATTTAATCGAGTGACTGTAAATTACCGTTTTAAGTGTCAAAATTAATTAATTTGGGTTATAGAATTACTATTTGAGAGACTGGCTGTGAGTGACGAGAAATCAACAAAACAGCAACTTACAAATTATTTATTTGAGTTACTTAAAATACAAAATGAACAGCTTCATAATATTTGAGCGACCTAATATCTGTTTGAGTGTTAACGTTACGTCCTGCA
This sequence comes from Polyommatus iphigenia, assembly GCA_963422495.1. Lineage (NCBI taxonomy): Eukaryota > Metazoa > Arthropoda > Insecta > Lepidoptera > Lycaenidae > Polyommatus > Polyommatus iphigenia. The sequence continues at coordinate 27,475,458 of OY730178.1, read as the reverse complement.
TTTTTTTTCAATATTTGGGAAATGTATTTTTTATAATGAGCGGCATTTTATCTTAAATGAAGTGTTTCGAATACTAAAACCACTTTGAAAAATACACTAATGAGCAGAGTATAAAGAGCTCATATTAAAACAAAAAAATGAATATGAAATAACTATTTGATGAAACACTATTAATCAGGGATCCCTAAAACATTTTTTTTTTTATTACTATCAAACAAATTTTTTGTGAGTAGCTTAATTTGGATAAGAGGAACAACGGTAAATGTTGAAAAACCTACCCCAAAATTGATGGGAAGTGGGGGTAAGGGGGGAGGAGGGGTAAACACCCCCCCACGCACCAAATCCACACTGAGAAACCCCCCAGTTTTGGAGCTTCTCACCTTTGAAATTTTCGGAATTCTGAGGCTACATCTAAGTAAATATTTTGGTCGCCTTTTTTAACGCCTTTAACCTGACCTACACCGTGTTTTGTGACGGTCGCCGGCTGCTGCCACAGCACAGTCACAGTTCTAACCTACTTTTGGACTTTCCGGATTGTGTTTGTTTTTATTTTGGCGGGGGGCTGCGCCCCCCGAGCCCCCCTTTTATTTTGTGACGGTCGCCGGCTGCTGCCGCAGCACGCTCGCTGCGCTCGCTCGGCTCCCTCTGTGTTGTGGTCTAAGATCTAACCTAACCTAACCTACTTTTAGACTTTCTGGATTGTGTTTGTTTTTGTTTTGGCGGGGGGCTGCGCCCCCCGAGCCCCCCATTGGGGAAGCTGCGCCCCCCCCCCCTTCCCCCCGCTCCGCTAACCTTGGTTAGGTTAGGTAAGGCACCCGGCCTCTTAACAGAAGGCCTACTTAGCCTTCTGTTAAGAGGCCGGGTGCCATCGAAATTCTCATACATACGTTATACCAAAATCATTTTCTTATACGAAAATATTTAACATGTTTGAGTTGTTTTTCAGCTTAAAATAATAATTACCTAGGTTCCTGCACAAAAATTTATCGCCCCGCCCCCATTCGAATTCGCGCGCATTTAACAATCTGTAGTTTACATTAAAACACGTATCAAAATATAAAATATTAACCCTCAAATAGAATATCAGTAACCAATAATCATTAATAAAGCAGCTCACAAAAGTTTGCTCAAAGTGAACTTTTAAGTAGTTCGTAATGTATAACCTCACTTAGAATCTATCTTTAATATTGAAGTTGCCCGCTATGTATTTCCAGTCGCTCACTTAGTAATACAGTCGCTCGGATAGAATTTTAATATATAAAAATAGATTAATCACAATCCACTTTTTGTAAGCTCGTTCTGGATTTTATTATAAATCAATATTAGTCGTTAGTTTAGTTTATTTTTCGCTTACTCAAATTCATACCGCTCAAGTTATTAAAACAGTATGTTCATCATCAGTCGCCAAGTAATTTTTTATTCGCCCGTTTTATTATTTCCGTTACTGCAATTTCTTTACACTAGAGGTAGCACCAGCGCAGACACTAAACAAAAAGTTTTGTTTGACGTTTGACAACACGTGCTGCGTGCAACATGCCGGATTTCGGTCGGATTATTTACTGTATATGCTTGTAGCGACCTCTGTTCAGATCTTTGCGTAATATTCAATATTTAACGAAGATTCAGACGGAATCAATTATTAATTCATGTTACTGTCTTTGTTTTAATATGTATAATCATGATTTTGCTATTCGTCGAGGTCGATCATGAGCAATCATGGATGAATATGAGGCACACATACGTAATCGCTTGACCATCATGGGCCAAAGTGAAGAGAACAAACCAATTATACGCTGGTATATATTTTGGTTTATTCTTTTAAAACCCTTTATATGTTGGAAAAAAACACGTAGATAAATGATAAAATATTCAAATTTATTCTAAATTTGTCATTCATAATATTATCATACTTTAAATATGAGGGAAACTCATGCAAGCATATTAATGTAAGAAAATCACAGTGAGCGTAAGAAAACTTTTCATTACGAGTTTTTGCTAACTCTTTAATGTTATTTGAGCCATGTTTGTAACAATGTTAATATTAAACAAAATCTCATAATGTGTGTGTAAAATTTAATTAACACCTATATTAATAAGTGTGAGTAATTAAAATTTAACGTTCCAACTTTTTACACCACTCTGTATCAATGTCGGACACCCGTGAAGTGGCGCCAACGAAATACTTGACATAGTAAACTTACATGACATAATAATATAATTACTATGAATGACATTATTGTATGGCAGATTATAAACATTCGAAAAGGAAACGATCTTATAATGCACGTATATTCGAGAATCGAGAGTGGTGTGTTCGTTTTGAGTTTGTGCAAAACAGGCAATTTTTAACTAATAAACTATAAAGTTTTGCAATAATATAAGTGTTTTTTATCCTGTGCTTGCTCCAGTTTCACCTCCGCCGGTACTTCGGAGTGCAACGGGGTTCCGTACCCAAAGGGTTAACGGGGCCTTATTAAGAAAAGTTTTTCTCATTTGATAACCGGATCAATATTTATAGTAAAAATTTACTTCTTACTTATATTATAAATGTGAAAGTGTGTCTGTTAACTTTTCACACTCGAACCGCTAAAGTGATTTTGCTATTTGTTAAGGACACACTTTGATTCCCTGGAAAGGACATAGGTTACTTCCCGAAAAAATGTACGGTTCCGCGATAACCAAATTGTGGTAAATTCTTGTACACAATGTATCGACCGTTTTCGTAACAGTGTGTTGTATTGTATTACGCCTGACAGATAATTACTTGTGTATCGTATCACATTCCAGCTGGCTCGGAACACGAAGACTGAAGCTCAGAAGACTGTGAGATAATGGGTCATTCTGAACAATGAACATACATTACATACTAATATTATAAATGCGACAGTGTGTCTGTCAGTTACCTCATCAGTCATCACGCTTAGAACGACGTGATGTACCGATTTAGATGAAATTTGGTATGCAGATACTTTGAGTCCCTTTGTTTCATATGTTTGTAATTGGAATACGAGACGGGCCAAAATTTGACAAACTGAGATGGGACAAAAATGGGACAAGGTGGCGTGCATGGATAAAATGGCCGAAAGTGGCACAGAGGACACGTCCGAATGGGAATCGTGAGCTGTATGAGGTTAGCGCTGAGTTTTTTAAAAGTTAAAACACTCTTGTAAACAATACACATTTTGGTAATTGGCTTATACGGCAGATAATAGAACATAACCCATTGTAAGCGCCAGATCACTTAGCTACGTTCCTTTTTCTAACTTCGCTTCCGTATTTATGGACTAGATTAGAAATGGCGAACCTCAGTGTGACATTTTTGTGAATTATAATTCTTTAGTGATGTCATAGTCATAGGCATGCCATCAAATAATATTTTTCTTTGCAATCCTGACGAGTGTATTTTAAAAACATAATGCCCCAAGCCTAACTTGGCGCTTTTGTAGAATACTCATTATAACAATTTTGTGATTAAAAATGTTTGTAGCGCGTTCTACTTCTGGCACGATTGCCATTGGTTTGCTACCTTTGCCCTAGATAAAAGAAGACTAGATCACTAGACTATAATACATTATGAACTTTTAGCAGGTGCACATTATGGCGTGCTCGAAAACGGGTCCACCTTTCCCAATTACAAATAATTAAATGTCAAAAGCCACGACCTTAGCATTAGTGTTAACGTTCTGAGTCATTCATCTCAGCTGATTAAAATACCAGATGTCATTGCCGTAGGATAGCGTGCCCTCTTTCTGAATTCAAAACTCCTTTACGCATTTGACATGGGCCAAAGAAGAATAGGTATTAGCAATATTACGCAAAAGTATCTTACTAATTCCATTAAAAACTGTGAAAATGCGAGCCCAGTTCAGTCAGGGACATACATCAAAAGGTTTCGGCGTCTATCTATCTAGTGCTAGGACTTATCAGTTTTGACTAGGTTAGTTCTAGAATTTATCTGTTCTGACTAAGCTAGTTCTACAATTTATCGGTTCTGAGTTCTGACTAGGCTAGTTATAATAAAATTATGAGTTAGATAACGAAACAGGCATTTCGTTAAAAACAGCATACACGGAATGCATTCAGTTTTTATTTTAGCTGTCAACTTTAGCAAACCTACCTATCGAACAAAAGTTTCTCTACTAAATAGAGTAAAACATTTTCAGTATAAAGTATGCAACATGAGGTGGGAACTATTCTTAACTGCATACAATAGAGAACATCTGAAGTCTGAAAGCTTTTATTTCTATACAATATGTGGCGTCGACTGATCTTGTTAGTCACTTGTCACTACACACTGCACAGGTACTTTTATATAAAAAGAACAATTTAATATAATATAACTTGTTATATCAATTGTAAAGAAGTCGTAAATATTTGTTTCTGAATGTTGCATTTTTTCAGAAACATTCTACATAACATGCTTGCACATTAAATCTTATATATAAAATTCTCGTGACACAATGTTAGTCCCCGTACTCCTCCGAAACGGCTTTACTGATTTTTACCAAAAATATGCATATTCGGTAGGTCAGAGAATCGGCTACTGGATACTTTTTATATTGATAGTTGCATTTGTTAAATAAATAATAGTAAATTATTACAACCTGAGACTGACGGCGACCATTGTTTGTGCGACGGGATAGCGATCGACGTTGCCATGGCGACATATTTATTTAGTCACTTCAATAAAATAATATGGGCGAAATACTAGCAACGGCAAAGCAACGTTTGCCGGGACAGCTAGTAATTTTATAAAGCTCTAAAATATATTTAACACTGTCGGTACGAGTTTAAACTATAAGCTTACGTCCGCAGCTTAAGTTAACTTTGTTTTCCACGCATTAAGCCTTTCATACCTCACGACTTATAATAACGTATCGTGCTCAAAAATCGTATGAATTGAGTTATTAGTTATGAAGACTTTCGACAACCAATAAACTTGGGGTTGGGGGTTGTTATATCGCACCACAATAAAATGATTAATATTATTAGCAGCAGCTTTTTATACTTCATTTTTATTAAGTTAAGCACTTATCGCTATTAGCACGTCTAGTATCAAAGCTCTCAATATTGCCAGCATATTCAGGGGGAGGCCTATACATTAGTTCGGACTGATCGCAGGCCGACAGGACCGTGCATCTTTAATTTGATAGGTCATAATGATTAAGACATAAACGATACGTCTATCGATCGTTTGGTCGAGACGATATCGTTGGGCTGTTAGTGGGACCCATTAGAGTTCTGGGAAACGCATAATCCTTCGTCCTAAATACTAATAGGATACGTCAGTACGACTGTCACGAGCGAGATTAATTTTTACTACACGAGGAATGAGGAATACTCTTATTATATATTTTGTACGGTACGTATCGTCGGTAGTATAATATAAAAATTACACAATGGCAAACTTAAAAGTTACTCATTTTCATAATAATCAGATATTTCACACAAAACTGTTAAGAAGCCTTATTCGTAAACGTTAAATCAAGTTTTTAGTTTTATATTAATTAAACATGTTATTCCAAAATTTCTGTAACTTCAAACACGACGTAAAGCCGAAAAAACTTAACTATGCATTAGAAATATTTCAATTTTGCGATATTCACAATTTGACGGTAACAAATTATTATACATTTCCAAACTTATATGAAGTGGATAACATTTTATAATATAAGGACAATCTCTCATTTTTATTTCCGTACCCAAAGGGTTCCGTACCCAAAGGGTAAAAACGGGACTCTATTACTAAGACTTCGATGTCTGTCCGTCTGTCCGTCTGTCCGTCTGTCTGTCACCAGACTGTAACTCAAGAACGGTAATAGCCAGAGAGTTGAAATTTTCACAGATTATGTATTTCTGTTGCCGCTATAATAACAAATACTAAAAACAAAATAAATTTAATATTTAAGGGGGCCCCCATACAACAAACGTCATTTTTTCAACAATTTTCGCTCGATATCAATAATGAAAACAGGTAGCCACCTGAAATATCCACAAAATACTCAGTTTTATTTATACTTTAATAATTTATAATAAAATTTAAATAAAATTAATAATTAAAGGGGACTCCCATACAAAAAACACAATTTTTGGCCCATTTTTGCTCTATAACGGTACGGAACCCTTCGTGCGCGAGTCCGACTCGCACTTGGCCGATTATTACCCTTATAATTTGAACAAACCTCGTGTTAGCGACTGGCTGGACAGACCAGAGCTAATAGTTCTGTTTTTGAATTTTAGTATCTTTTCTATGTAATATTTTTCGTATTGACACTTATATATTTTTGATGTATTTTTTAACCAGTCTTTCTCTGAACCATTTAGTAGTTATAGTTATCCTCCACCTCTCCCATCGCTATCATCTCTACATCTCTTCTACAAATCATTTTCCCGGTCCTAAAGCCTCCAAAAAAAAAGAAATACAGTTTTCAAATTGTTACTTACCCGCTTCATCCATTCGTGTCTTCATTTCTTAACAGTAAAACAGCTACTGTACGCATCCACGTTCGTACGCAGGGAATTTGGCAACCCTCTACGCGGCGCTCGATCGATAGCCTGATTTATTATACGGAAGAAACCGACACCGATGGGTCTCAAATATTATTTTGTTAAGCATTTCTCCATTTTGTATAATATGCGCGTTATTTTGGCCGTCTGCCAGACGAATGTTTATTGTAATCGTTAGTGAATACGTCAACACTAATCTGACGCTGTTTTTTATTTGCTGAAATCTTGTACGTATTTTATGCTCTACCTAAATTATCTACCTAGTTGTTTGCTAACTTTTACTAACGGTAACCTTTTTAACCGACGTAAAAGGAGGCTTGACGTTAGTCTGACTTGAGAATACTATTTTTCAGTTATATTTCATCTATAATTATGCATAGAAATTGAGAAATTATTTATCAGAATCAACCCTACAGATGCATTAAATTAAATTAAAAATTCCCTTTGACAACTTACGGCTTTAAATTCGAGAATGATCTGCCAAGTGCTATTCGTTTTGTGGATTGTGTTCGATGTACAATATTCCGTTTCAAAAGGCCAATTGATATTTTATAAGAAAATAAAATATCAACAGAAACAAATAATAAAAAATGAAGCATGTATATTGTTCCTTTTTTACACACTTCTTCTGCTTAAACTGTCATGCATTATTCAGAGAAGTTTACGAAAGCCTAAGTCTAAGCCAAGACTTTCCTTGGCTAAGGTACATATTAAAATACCTTGATTCTTCGAGACAAAAAGTAGTATACAGTATTAAAGAGTCTTAGCGCAACTTTTACAATAAACATAACCACAAACTTTTACCCCATGATTTTTGTCTAATTAGATATATAACTAAGGGCTCATTTCAAAAACAATAACATTGTAGATGTAGTCGTGGAAGTGAAAAGGTTGGAAAGCTATTTGTTTGAATCTGACCTACTTTATAGAAAGAGCAAGAAACAGGAAATGGAAGGAAAAATACTATTTCCCTCTGATAATAGATACTATAAACGTAGAAACCTTTTTGATAGAGGGGCTCTGTTTATACTAATATTATAAAGCGGAAGAGTTTGTTTGTTTGAATACGCTAATCTTAGGAACTACTGGTTCTTTAAAAAAAATCTTTCAGTGTTAGATAGCCCGTTTATCGAGGAAGGCAGCTATAGGCTATATTTTATCACGCTGAGACTAATAGGAGCGAAGAAATAGAGGAAAATGTGGAAAAAGCGGGGGGGAAATTATTTGAAAGGGCTTATTTGAATGCGCTAATCTCAATGTTTGTGTTAGATAGCCCATTTATCGAGGAAGGCTATAGGCTATATTTAATCACGCTAAGACTAATAGGAGCGAAGAAATAGAGGAAAATGTAGAAAAAAACGGGGGAAATTATTTGAAAGAGCTTATCTCACGAACTACTGGAGCAATTTTTCTGTTATTTGGCACAGACATAGGCACAGATAAGAAGTAGGTTCATCATAGGCTATTTTTTGTGGACTAATTTGTCTGTGAAATATCTAATTTACGCGGGCGAAGCAGCGCGGAACGTCTAGTGTAAGTATAAAAAAAACTTCTTGTTTCTTTGAGATTTCTTACCTCCGAATAAATTAATAGCTATTAAGTTCGTAACTATTAAGTATACTAACCCAAAATTATCGACACAGATGTCTAAGAATTGTGCATACACTATCAATTTTGTGTACCGACTTCCAAAAAGGAGAAATAGTTGAGATTTAGACGAATTCTGAAAAAGGCACTATTAAAGAGTAAGAGTTATTTAATACTTTTTAGTTCATATTACTATTGTTTTTACCTTGGAAGTCGGTTTTCATTTTTTTGTTAAAAATAATAATTATTGAGAGACTTCATTAGTCTTTAACAAAATTATTATTAACCATAGAAGATTCCGGAAAATCATATATAAGAAAAACAGTGATGAAGGAACACTTCATCATTAAGTTTTTCTTAGAACAGGACAAAGATACAATATTGTGGAAAACATCGAGGGAGAATAATGCCAGAGAAAAAACTTATCCTCCTCTCTTCAGACTTACACCCGTCATTCATATGCTAGGTGAAAAAGAACGACGCAGAATCGGCGCGAAAACAAACAGAATAAATCAAGATTTATTTTTGTGTTTTTATTAAGTAATAACTTGATAAACATAATATGCAACATTCAAAAAATAGTACCTCGGTAACAAAGTTTTACAATTTCGTAAATGTAAAATTTTGTTACCGAGTAACTTGTAAAACATCGACTCAGTTGAATGAAAAAAATGTGAAAATTAGATTCATATTTGTAAATTTTTTCCACCGAGAAAATTTTAAGAACGTGTTATCATCGCTAGTACAGACTCTTGTAAATATATTGTTGTATATATCCCTAATATCAAGCGTAATAAAAATAATACTTTAAAAAACTAAAAAACACGCTTTCAGCACGCACTAAAAATTTCAAAAAATTCGGACATTTAGTTTGATGACTCAAGAGTTTTTTCTTTGCCAAATCTGCATTAGATCGCAGGTAAACATATTAAATAATTTCAGTTCGTGACGAACGTGAACAACGAACGTTACCAATGCGAATTGGTTATAAGTAGCCAGTAGGTAATCATCTTTATTAAATATATTTACTCTGATTTATTTTTAAAGAAAGCGTGGAGCGTTTACGTACCTAATCTTCTCTTTTTGGACAAAACGCTCCACGTTTTCAAAAATAAATCATAGTAAATATTTAATAATTTCACATATTGTGTAATTACATTTATCGTTTACGGACTGAAATTGTTTGTTTACCTGCGAATTGCGATCTAATGAAGATTTGGCAAAAGGAAAACTCTTAAGTCATCAACTCATCACTCGTCAAACTAAATGTCCGAATTATTTTGTAATTTTTAGTGTGTGCTAAAAGCGTGTTTTTGACGTGAGAACGTCTTATAATTCGATGGGGCCTGCGCGCACGAAAAAACATGACGCAATATGCGGCGTTACCTCGCTCTGAGGCGTTCCATTTAAGTTGACGTTGTCACGTTCAACTATCGTCAGTACACCGCACAGAGCACCGTACAGTCGGGGAAAATTGTGCTAAGCAGAAATGTACAGTCGGGGAAATGAGTTTTGACGTGACAACGTCTTATAATTCGATGGAGCCGGCTGCACGCACGAAAAAACATGACTCATGCGGCGTTACCTCGCTCTGAGGCGTTCCATTTAAGGCTTGAAGTGCAAGCGAGAGCGCGGAACGAGCGACAAAGAGGCACGTTGTCACGTTCAACTATCGTCAGTAAACCGACTTTACAGACAACCGTTTTTTTTTAGTTTTTTAAACTATTATTTTTATTTTATACCTTTTAGTCTTAGATATTATTATTCAAACTTTTGATACCCATGTAATAGGGGTGCATTTCAAATATCCAATCCTCCATCTTGGATGTCCGCCGTGTTGGATTTAAGTCACGTGACTATTTTTTTCTTCGTATTCCTGTCAGCAACCCCTTTCATTTGATACCCATATCATGAAGGTGCATTTCAAAAAGCATGTCCACCATCTCAGGGAGGCCCCCATATTGGATTTGTAGTGACGTTTCTTAAATAGTCATCTATTGTCATCAGAACTCAGAGCGAGTGCAAAATTTCATCCTAATTAGAGAGGTCATTAATAAAAGTAATGTACTTTAAAGCATACAGGTTTAGTACAAACGACCTTTACTCTATAAGTAACCTTCTCACAGTAAGGAAATTGTATGTTACGAATATAATTTTATCACTACATAAAAACTTACCTTTCGACCCGATTTTTACTAGTAGACGAAAAGTAGCTAATATTGTTGATTGTTCCCGTATGTTCAGTGCGTACGGAATTTGCCAGACGCCAATATCCGGCTCAATCGTCAAACATTTAAAACTTAAGGGCGTTCCTTACGGAGGTACCGTAATTTACCGTATTTCAAGCCTTATAAACTCATAATTTGAAAGCTACAAAGTTATAAATTATAATAAAAATACAGCAATAATCTTCAGTCTATCAACATTCCTTTCCCCGTTTAAAATTTTCTATTTTTGTTTATTATACTTACTCATGATATCAGCTTCCAAAGTAAAACCAATTTATTAAAATTCAAGCATACATTTCAGTATCTCCTTAGGATTTACAAATTACTTTTATTTGAAACACACGCCAATAGATCGACAACATAGTCTAAATAATACTAAGATAAGTAAAAAATAGGGTTTTGGTGCGATCTCGGCAACGCGGCAAATGTATGGCCAAGGTCGTTTGCTCGGGGGACGGCCTTAATTAATCGCAAACTAAATATCTGCCCCAAAACTTTACATGAATGTAAAGAAAAGTCAGTAACGGAATGGATTAAAACATTTACTTATAATTAATTCGAACGTATACTGAAGAGAGTAATGTAAGATACACACACATACACATACACAAACAAACACATACACACACAAACAAACACATACACACACACACACACACACCTACATTTTGGTCTATTGTTGAATACGTCAGCTTTATCACTTAAAATACTGTCTTTTTATATGATATTTTGTAGTTTGTAGTGTCTTATATTTATAATTATTGTTTTTCTTTTCTTTTTATTTTGCAACTGCATTTTTTTGGTACCATTAAGTTTCTCAAATATGTATTCATTGGAGGGATGAGCGAGACAACCCCAACACAAGTTATAACTTAATGGGGAGGTCTCATGTTATGATGTAATGGCTATTTTGAGAAAATAAAAATATTTTATTTTATTTCATTGAATACTAGGAAGTGGGTCAAATTAAGATTCTAAGATTTTCTTACATAGTGAAGTACTTATAGTGAAGAATACTTATAGTGAAGCTAATAAAAGCGTGTTAAAAATTAATTATAAAACGTTAATTTAGCTTTCTACGCCCACTTAAGATCATGGTTATACTGCACGGTCAACAAAATTATTATTTGAAAGCTGAAATAAAAATTGGCAGTGCCGAGTTAATCTCAACTTTGCCGAAATCTTTTGTCTAACTTATTTTAAAAAAACTATTCTAACTACTCGTAGAACGAGTCACAAAGCCAGCTTTTGCATTTATATAAATTTTCTCTCTCTTTGTCCACCCAGAAACCTTTGACAACGGGAAATATTAATTTAAAAGCACTTTTAAGGAACTTTTATAAACGGACGACCATTTTTAAATATAAAAAATTAAAAATGAAGTACATAGACTGCCGACTGGTATATTCAGAGTTGAGTTATAAGCTATAACTATGTCAATCTTTTCGTTCCAGGACTAAAAAACTTAATGGGCGTTTCTCAAAATTATTTTTAACTAGAAATTGTAATTTATCATGATGAAACTGGAGCAAGTGCATCTTAAATACTTATCTACTTTCAGGCTTACAAGTAGGTTTGGCAGCAACTATAAATGGGAATTTTACAAGACTCTACCTTATTAGGTAGAGTCTTGTAAAATTCCCATTTACTTGAAAGTATGAAAATCCATAAATATTATGACTTAGAATTTGAAGTATATGCTGTGTGAATATTATGCCCACTCTTTCATAAAATATAAGTGACTCAAAATCTACGAGACAGATTAAGTCTTTAGCTTATCGTTACATATTTAATACTAAAATACCGCAAAATGATTGTTTACAACCAATATTACGAAATTCCGCTCTCAGCTGGTACGGATTTGTATCAACGGAATTATAATTGCAAATATTAATTAAGACTATCCGAGATCGGTTCGCTCGCTTGTTAATAATATTATCTGGAATAGGGCTGGCAGCGACGAATCAATTCTAAACCTATAATAGTTTAATCCTTGCAATTAATACCACTATTTGATCGTGGTCTGTTATCGTCTAGGTTTTGTCAATATACTTTATGTTTTAGTGCAAGAAATTTATCCAGTATCCACTGGTCAGTTGGTACTCTAATAGAGTCTATAGAGTGTCTAGAACTCTACTAGACGATGCCACACGGTTGTTTTTTTTTTCAAAATATGTAGGTATATGCCGATGCATTTACGTTTAAGTGTATGACTTCGCTGGGATGTCATCTGTGACTTGTCACCAGTGCAGTGGCACACCAGTAGCCAGTACAATATTATGCTATCGAATTGAAAACGTCATGACCACTGACCATAGTAAACTGGATTCAATTTTTTAACAAACGCAAAAGGGAATATATAATATTGCTGTCATCGATAGGCCGAAAGTTTTGTGCATCCCCACAAACACACATATATTATAATATCACGATTATTGAATATTGCGGTTAAATAATGGTGTTATTTAATAAAACTAAATTAAATCAGTGTATGTAAAATTTATTCATTTAAGTGTTAATTTTGGCGTAATGAATTTATTGTTAAGCGTCGTAAAGCTTGTTTAATTATGTATTTAATTAAATTGTGTTATCCTTAGTTTGTGGTGGCATAATGAAAATTCCTGAACCTTATAGAATTGTAAAACTATTATTACTTATAAGACCAGAGAACTTAATCATATAACATATTATAATATTATTGTATTTCAAACCGGCAAACATTGTTTTGCGATATGTACGCTATTGCGATATATGTTTTTCTAAGAGATATTCTTGTAATTAAACTGCAGTATTTCTTCAATTAACTCACTTTTATTATATTTAAAGATTTTACAAAACTTATACGCACCGATCGCCATGTTTTTTATATAGGAAGAGGAAGTGGTATTGCAGTAAACCACAGATAATAAATCTAGTTGATCTACAGACTAAAAAGAAATATTTGTGTTGCTAACTCAACACTCTTCCTCAACACAAACATTTCTTATACATATACCTATACAACAACTTACATTTAAACTTATTAAACTTAAATTCCTCAACATTCACAAAAGTAAATAACTACTTTAAACTTTAATATACTCATACTCTAATACAATATGTTTTAGCTTTAAACATTTATGGAACACAAACTTAATTTAGAAACTAAAATTTTAAAAACATTCTTAGATAAAGGTTTAGTTAAAATATCAGCGATTTGTTCTTTAGTATTAATATACTTTACAGTAACAATATTTTCTTCAACCTTCTGTTTTATAAAATTATATTTAACATCCATGTGTTTAAGCCGCCTTTTCTGATCAGGATTTTTAATAGCTTTAATAGTACTTTGATTATCTTCATAAATGGTTACATTTTTAACATTGATATTTAAATCTGCAAGTAATTTTAACATCCAACAAGCTTCCATAATACATTCACATAATGATACAAACTCCGCTTCAGTTGTGCTTAAGGCAACAGTACTTTGTTTCCTAGACTTCCATACAACAGTATTATTAAAAACTTTAAACATATATCCTGATGTCGATTTTCTGTCTAAATCTCTAGCCCAATCAGCGTCTGCATACCCTAATAAAGGCATGTTACAATCATCTTTAGTATACAACAATGCAAAATTAATTGTATGTTTTACATATCTTAGTAAACGTTTGAGAGATCTCCACAATTCAATATTTGGCCTTGATTGAAATCTACCTAAATAATAAACAGATGCGGCTAAATCTGGCCTTGATCCGACAGTAACATACATAAGTGACCCTATCAGTGATCGGCATTGTCTCTCATATGACATATCAATATCTCCGTTCTCATTGAATTTATAATTTGCATCCATTGGTGTTTCACATCCCTTACATTCATTCATATTAAAACGTTCAAGAACACTTGTTAAATATTTAGTCTGATCAATAGTTATTCCCATAGAGGTCTTTTTAATTGATATACCTAGGTAAATTATATGATTGCTACCCAAATCTTTCATTTTAAATTTAGTTTTCAAAAATTGTTTTAAATTTTCTATTTTATTTAAGTTTGAGCCTAGTATAAGCAAATCATCGACATACAACAGTAAATATAGATCTTTTATGTAATATAAACAATGGTCATTGTTTGATCGTTTGAAACCATATGACAGAATTGTATTATTAAACTTTTCATACCAATATTTCGGTGATTTTTTTAATCCATATAGTGACTTCTTTAGTTTTAGTACACATCCTTGTTCCACTTTCATGCCATCTGGTGGTTTTATATATACTTCCTCTTCTATATTTCCATATAAAAATGCTCCTTTTACATCCATCTGACTTAAATGATAATCTCGTTGAGCAGCCACAGATAACAATATCCTTAACGTCTGTAGCTTTAATACGGGTGAATAGACATCATCAAATTTCTCTTCTTGTTGAAAACCTCGTACTACTAATCTAGCCTTACATATTGTTTCTCTTTCTGTATCCTTCCTCGTAAATACCCACTTTGCATCTAATGATTTCTTGTGTTCTGGCTTCGGAACTATTTCAAAAGTCTCATTTTCATCTAGTACTTTCAATTCTTCACTTACAGCTTTCATCCAATCCTTTTTATCTTCTCTTGTTTTTATATCTTCATATGTAAAAATAACATCATCATTCATACACAAAAACGCATACATGGCATCATCTTCATCACTAAAGCTTGTTACATATTCATTCTGCCATTTTGGCTTCATTCGATTCCTCTTTCCTCTTCCCGTTTCTTCATTTTCCACTATTATCTTTTCTCTTCCTATTTCTTGACTTTCTTCTCTATTCTCCATAATTTTCTCTTCTTTACAAATTTCCACTATTTCATCTCTTGCTTTCTCATTACTTTCTTCTTGTCTTTCAACTTCTTCATTTATTTCCTCCTCTGTGCTATCTTTCACGCTTTCTATTTTTTCATTTTCTTCATATTCAGGTATGTTAACTAATCCTTTTATTTTCTTCCAGTTTTCATCAAAGACAACATGTTTCGCAGTTATAACTTTTCCTGTTTGTTCATCATATAGCTTATAGCCTGCCATACTATATCCAATCATTATCATTTTTTTACCTCTATGATCTAGTTTAGTTCTTAATTCCTTTGGTATATAATTATAAGCGATACATCCAAATATTTTCAAATTCGATACGTCTGGTTTTCTGCCTTCCCACATTTCACTTGGTGTTTTATCTCTTCCAGTGACTGGACTTCGGTTTGTCACATACGCTGCATACAAAACCGCTTCTCCCCAGAACTCCTTTTTCATTCCCGAGTCAATCAATATAGTTCTAGCTTTATCCATCAATGTTCGATTCATTCGTTCAGCTGTTCCGTTCATCTCCGGATTGTATGGCACCGTATACTGCATCACTATTCCGTTTCTACTACAAAAACTCTTAAATTCATTTGAAATATATTCTCTACCGTTATCCATCCTCAATTTTAAAAGATCTCTATTGAAATGTTTTGTTGCAAAATTATAATAATGCTGAAAATGTTCAAGAGTTTCTGACTTATTTTTCATTAAATAAACTATTGTAAAGTGTGTGAAATCATCAATGAATGTTACAAAGTAATTTTTACCATCATAAGTTTGTGGAGAGATAGGTCCACATACATCAGTATGCACAAGCTCTAAAGGTTGCCTCGCTCTAATTCCTGGTTTATTGAAAGGCTGTCTACTAATTTTTCCTAATACACAGGGCTCACATAACAAGTTAGTTTCTATAGTTTTATTTTTTAATCCTGCTAAACCATGTACCATGTTTTTGTTTACCAATAAATTTAAATTATTAATTCCTAGATGAGCAAACCTCCTATGCCACAAGTCATACTCATCATTATTAATTTTACTTGAAAAATTACATGAAGTTACAATACTTTGCAAGTTTAGTGTGTACAATGTGTCTATTTTATTACCTATCATCATCAAGTTCTCTAGTTTATAAACTCTTACTTTACCTCCGCTAAAAACTACTCTAAAACCAGCACTTTCCATTTTTGATACCGATAACAAATTTTTTCTTAAATCAGGTATATAATAAACATTTGTTATAAGAAACTTGTTTAAAATCTTACCAACTTGACATGATACTTCCATATTTCCAATCCCAACTGCTTCTAAACTAACCCCATTTTTGGCTGCTGCAATTTTCTTAGGTACCTTTAACTCAATATAGTCTATAAAGTGTTCCTTGCTATTAACTAAATGGTTTGTACACCCAGAGTCCACACAAAACTGAATCAATGAGTTATTTTCACTATTATATTGTTCCTCGTAGCACATAAATACGTTTGGATTATTACCCGCAAAATTCACATGGCCACCATGTGTTCGTCCTCGGTTATTGAAAGTATGTCCACGTCCTCCATAGAATCCTTGACCTCTTTGTCCACGTCCTCTCTGAAACCCATGTCTAGTGTTGTATCCTGGCCCGTAACTTTGTCCTTGTCCGGAGTTGAAATTCTTATATCCATTTCCTTGTAATTTATGGCATTGAAATTTTTTATGTCCTGGTTTCCCACATACAAAGCATGAGAATGCACTTGGAGTGACAATATCCTTGTTATGAAACTGCTTTCTTTTTTCTTCTTCTGCCAATAATCTGTCTTTTACAGTATTAAGTTTTAAATCTCCGATGGTTTCCAACGCAGTCACTATGTTTTCATAACTTTTTGGCATGGACAGTAAGAAAATGTTGACCTTCTCTTCCTCTGACATGACAGATCCTGCCTCCTCTAATTGTGTTATAATTTCCTGCATTCTAGTGAGATGTTCTTTTAAAGATTTTGATTCCACATATTTGATTTCACTCAATTGCCTTCGCAGGAACAATTTACTACGCGTGCCTCGATTCTTAAAACTCTCTTCCAAGTTTTTGAACATTTCAAATGCTGAGTCGCTCCTCAAATACTCTAGATGGCTATCCGCCACTGCAGAAATTAAGATAGCTTGGGCTCTCGCTTCGAGTTTTTCATCTGCAAAATCCTTCTGTACAATTGCCTCATAGCAGCCGCTCTCTTTTAAAATGCTTTTTAGTCTGAATGCCCAAGTATTAAAACTTTCACCATCGAATTGTGGTATATTATACTTCATAGCGTCTCTCGCCGACATATTGCAATTTGCTTTCACCTGGTGCTTCGTAATTTTCGTATTTTCAGATTTCTTCGGAAAAGGGACCTGGGCCCATAACTATTGCGATATATGTTTTTCTAAGAGATATTCTTGTAATTAAACTGCAGTATTTCTTCAATTAACTCACTTTTATTATATTTAAAGATTTTACAAAACTTATACGCACCGATCGCCATGTTTTTTATATAGGAAGAGGAAGTGGTATTGCAGTAAACCACAGATAATAAATCTAGTTGATCTACAGACTAAAAAGAAATATTTGTGTTGCTAACTCAACATACGCTATTTCGGATATGAAAAAGGAATTTGCCAATTCTCAGATCTATCTGAATTCCTAGAGGAGTTTGGCAACAAACACCTTAACCCGAGATTTTATTTATTAGAGAAACCTCCAAACTAATTTCTAGATCAAAGTTTGCAGAAGTTCAAGGTAGATCATGTATATCATATTATGCACTCCCCTAGGTACACTGTCTAGCCAACTTCTTAACTGTTTACGTATAAATAGACATGCTAGACAACTTACGTACTCATAAGTTTGAATAACTTTCGTGGCCAAATTCTAGCATATCACATGCTCTTTAAAATTTTAAAGATAACAGTAAAACGTGTCAAGACTTACATATTTAGGTATTCATTACATCAAGGACTTTAGTCAATGTGCATTCGATCCTATAAGCTCGAAACCAAAAACGTATGGAAAATTCGGACTTGATTTAACGCAACGCTAAGTGAGATATTATGGTGATGCTCTCAAATCTCATAAATATTAATAATATTATAATAATTATTGTTAGTGCCTACTAACCATAGGGTTAGTAGGTTCAGACTTCAGAGTATTCTATTCAAGTTAGACGTTAGTCGTTACGCGAGGATAACTCAAGGATAGCCGTGAGTTATCCTCGCGTAACGACTAACGTCTAACTTGAATAGAATACTCTGAAGTCTGAACTTAAGAATATTCACAAGCGTAAAATATACATTAATTAATAATATTATTATTAATTCATACGACTTCTGAAATTTTCACAGGTTGTGTATTTCTGGTGCCGCTATAACAATAAAGTATACTAAAAACAACATAAAGTTAATATTTTAAGGGGGCTCCCATACAACAAACATGATTTTTTTGGCTTTTTTGGCTCGTAATGCATAATGACAACATGTACACACAAAATTTTCACAAAATCCTCAATAATTATATGTGTACTTTTATATTTAAAAAAAATCGGTTGTCTGTAAAGTCGGTTTACTGACGATAGTTGAACGTGACAACGTCATAGCCTTAACCCCTCAGTTCCGGGAAAAATCTATGCAAAAAAGTTGGCAGGTCAATGTGCAAAAAAAAATGGCGCCCGGCCTACCCTCTTTGTAAAATTAATGTAATATTCTTACATACAATCCATATTTTATGTTTGTGTGAAGTACATTATAATATATGTTAAATTTTCTATCTATCTAGCCATCATAATATAGTATTTAGTCCGATGTGATATTAGTTTCTCAATTATAAACTTTCGAAACTATAATTAGTGACTTGTTCAGAAGAAATAAACGAATACTTTATTGCACGCACGAATTATAAGACGTTATCACGTCAATAAAATAAACAATAATTAAGGGGGCTCCTATACAAAAAACACATTTTTTTCCCTACTTTCGCTCTATAAGGGTACGGAACCTTCGTGCGCGAGTCTGACTCGCACTTGGCCGATTTTTTATTTACTTATAAGTTATAGAGTAGGTAGGCTATTATATTTGCAGGCTGACCGCATTACAAACGTTTTGTATTCGATTTCCTAATGTGTAATTACGATTTGGAATTCGGCGAGCACAAGTTTTTCACGCACAAGCACAAGATTTAGGGCCTGTTTCACCACTTTCTGATAAAGTGCCGAATAGGCTATTCACAACTTTTTTGACAGATTCTCCATACTACATCTGTCAAGTGGTGGTGGATAGCCTATTCGGCACTTATCAGGAAGTGGTAAAACAGGCCCATAGACAACGTGTGTATGCGGCCGGCCTCAATCTAGTCGCTTGTGAGGCAATGTGAGGGAAATCCATATTAATATTCAAAACTTAATCAATTTATTTCTTTACAGGTAATAATCGCAGACGGCTGGGAAAAAATATCACCAAATATGCGTGTGTTAGTGTAAGTCTACGAAGAAGGTACTGTTTATAATGTATTTTTCATATTATATCTATTCCGTTACTCTCTCGTTATAACGAAGTTTTGGAAATGAAATTTGCTTTAATATAAAACCACAAAAATCTACCAAGTAATCCCATGACCAAACTAAAATTCGATGTAGAAAATACTTGGAAAAGAAAACATAACGTTTTATTAGTATTAGGGCCTGTTTCACCACTTCCTGACAAAGTGCCAGATAGGCTATCCACAACTTATCTGACAGATTCTGAATCTGTCAAGTTAAGTTGTGGATAGCCTATCCGGCACTTATCAAGAAGTGGTGAAACAGGCCCAACGACAGTATCGATAATGTAAGGTATAACAGTACGTTTATTCTCATTATGAGTTTAGAAGTTATTGTAACTAAAGCACTATCGTGGTTATAACTTACAACACAAAGAGCATATTACATAATATTTACTTAATATACTGTTATAATTTTAAGGCGGGTTTACATTAATCCAATCCAGCGCTGAGTGGAATAATGAAAACTGGCCATTATGGATTCGTAGCCGAAAGTTGACATGGCATGTGAGGCGAAAACGTTGTCAAATTAATGGCATTAATGGAATTTAATTGCAAGATTGCAAAGGGCTTTATAATGTTTGAGGTTATCAAGTTGATAAAATTGACGTAAGTGTAACAAATTAATAAATCATAATACAATTTTTATGTTAAATGATATTATATATATAATTATAATATATAATACTTCTTCCCATTTCCTAAGTTTAGAAATCTAAGTTTCAACCTGCAACCCATAAATTGTACGACAAAAATTAGTGATAACCAGACTTTCAGCTTTCAGTGCTTCTAAATCATCGCGTACCTGTATTTTAATATGCATTATAATTTCAATAATTTTTAACGCAAATTATGAGGCGAAAATTTCTATTTCGTTTTTATGCTCCTTAACCTAAATCTATCGCTTGCAGACTTGCAGTATAAAACGGTTCAAGGTAAAAACTTTAGTTAAAATTTTAATAAAATAATTGTATTTAGTGTGTATATCTTTAAATTAAATTATTTTTAATCAAAGATTGTAGCATATTCTAGTAATTAATATAAATCTACCTTTTTTGGTACTTAGATATTATTAATTAAATGTCGATAATTAAACGCCAGCAACATAATATCTGCAATTCTTTTGATGTTGCGAGTGTCCATGGGTGACGGTAGTTGTTTTGTGACCTGTTTGTTCATTTGCCCCCTAATTTTATAAAAAAAAGCTATGAAACACAAACAGATATTTTTTTTCAAAATGATGTGCTTATCAGTCTTTTGAAATCACAACTTTTGATAAAAATTAATATAAAATGCCTTATAATTTTTAAATCTAAGCTTTCAATATATTGAACGTTAAGCTTACAATGGACTCCCAACATGAAAGGAACATTTTATGAAAATCTTCTGACCTTTCAAAAGATTATCTCGTTCCGTTATTAATCTGTTTATTTATAAGCTTCGATGCTTTCATAACGGATTAATTGTCTCGTATCTTAACGCATTTTTACTGGATTTTATACAAAGTAATAAAAAAATCCGAAAGTTTTCCTAATTAAATATTAACAGGCCTTTGCCTGATTTTGTTGGATGATATAATATTTAAGTACTAGCTGACCCGACAGACGTTGTCCCGTCTTAACGATTAAAATTAGTATCTCCATGCCAAATTTCATCAAAATAGATGAAATAGTAAGTATAAGCGAAAATCATAGAAGTTTAGTGTACGGGAACCGTACATTTTCCGGGACAAAAAGCATCCATTGTCCTCTCTCGAGACTCAAAGTATATCTCCATACCAAAATTCATCAAAATCGATTGAATATTTTACGCACAGATCATAAAAGTATATTGTGCAGTAACCGTACATTTTTCCGGGACAACTTTGGTCTTCGGGACTCAAAGTGTCTCTATGCCAAATTTCAGCAAAATCGGTCCAGCCGTTCAGGCGTGATGTCGTGACCACGCGAATATGTATTCATTTTTATATATAGAGATATTTTGACAACTTTTTCTTCACCGAGCCTAAAGTAAAAAACTGACAGATCTAGGGACAAACTGATATTTCGTTTATCAGTAATTTTATCAACAATATTCTGAATCCGACTTAAAAGTTGAAAGTGAATAAAAAGTACCCCCGAAATTCGACCTCGTTCGAAACGTTTGTCTTCTTATAGAGACGACGCCCACAACTCCGTTGCGCCGAAAGTCTTTTATTGCACGGGAACCGTACATTTTCCGGAATAGTATCCTATGTCCTTTCTCGGGACTCAAAAATCTCCATACCCAGCAAAATCGGTGCAGCGGTTTGGGCATGAAGAGGTAACAGACAGACAGACACACTTTCGCATATTTTATAATATTAGTATTGAACGCCTCCGTGGTCTAGTGGTATAGAGCGCGGCTCTCGACTCGGAGGTCGTGGGTTCCATTCCCGCGTTGGAAACATGCTATATCCAAGTTTGGTTAGGACAATGCAGGCTGATCACCTGATTGTCTAACAAGTTAAAGATGATCCATGCGTCGGATGGGCATGTAAAAAGTCGGACCTGCGCCTGATCTCTCGCCGGTCGTGTCGGTCTGCCGTCCCACTGAGTTATGAGAGTAAAGGAATAGAGAGTGCTCCTGTGTACTGCGCACACACTTGGACACTATAAAATTACTCCTGCGCAGCTGGCCTGGTTTCAATGAAACCGGCCACCGTCACCGAAACCGGTGTGGGAGCTATTATTATTAATATTAGTATTGCTATCAATACCTAGTTAAAGTGTCGCGGGTCGCCGCACACGGGCCACACGCGACAGCCACAAACGCCGCCACAACTCACAAGAAGCAAGACGATTGGACGATTGTAGCGTGTGGGGCGTCAACCGTGTGCGGCGAGTCCATATAAAATGTTTGAAAACTACAGGAAATATGCCGGTGGCGGCGTTTTGTGGTTGCGGCCGGTGGCCCGTGTGCGGGAGCTCTAATAATAATTATCTCGGTTGACTCATTGTACTCAACAATGAGTATAGCAACGTGAAGCCAAAACATTCCATCAAAGTATCCACAATCAGTGGTATTGTATGTTTACGTGACTTGACTTCGCTGCGCATCCACAGACGGCATTTTGAACCTTATGATAAGGAATTAAAGCCTCATTTTACATCATAACTCAGTTATGCGATTGCGTTTGCCATTATTTTAAAAAATCAATGAGCTCGTAATGCCTTACGTATACGTATGTCGTACATTGATGAGATACTGTATAAATTGTTATTAATAGGGACCAATTAAAAGAAATAAAATATCTATGTTGAATGGTAGAGATTGCTTAATAGTAATAAGTTGCCTTTGGTGCATTATACGTGTTAAATTGTTTATTTTATATTTTTGGTGTGTAATAAAAGTTTTTTTTTATTGTATTGTACATATCTGAGTTTTTCTGCTAGCATCTCTTGACGATAACCATGATTGCCAAACAAATAGCATGTCGTTATGCACATAAACACTCGATGGCAATTAAATATTTGTGATTGTCTAATGTCTGTGTTGGTCCCTCATGGTCTATCTTGGCCTAACTTTGAGATGTATCTAGCGCAGGGGTTCCTAATGGCCCCTCTACAAGAGTGGCCAGCGCTGGGCGATCGAATGGCGCATGCGATGGCCATGCAATGGTCGCAACGCCTCTACATGATGGCCGTGTTCAGTTGTGATCTAAACGTCGTTCAAGATGGACGTGTAAGCATTAGCCATTGCGGCAATGCAAAACGTGCATTTTTAATAATTTATGACTTCACCGGATAACCCGGTGAACTTCGTATCACCTCCCTCCTAATATGAACCTTCTCTTGAATTCTAGGAATAATTATTTCGAGACTAAAATTAAAATAATGGTTTATGGTAGTGATGATGATGACAATGATGAATGTAATTAATAGCATAATATGCTTTCCGTTCTTAAAACAACGCCGAAACTCACAAACTTGTATCTTTAAAAAGTCAGGAGTTTTGTATATTATGTAAAAGCTATAATAATTATTGTAAAGTTTCATTAAAATCCGTTCAGTAGTTTTTGAGTAAAAGAGTAACAAACATCCATACAAACTTTCGCCTTTATCATAATATTATTATATTTTCATT
Source organism: Polyommatus iphigenia (assembly GCA_963422495.1). Taxonomy (NCBI): domain Eukaryota; kingdom Metazoa; phylum Arthropoda; class Insecta; order Lepidoptera; family Lycaenidae; genus Polyommatus; species Polyommatus iphigenia. The sequence goes on along the minus strand of OY730178.1, from coordinate 27,451,673 downwards.
CATAATGAGATCACGTACTCGTCATTTTGAATGAAATTCGTAAATTGTAATACGAATTACGACGTCCTCACTCGACCGCGGTCAGGCACCGACTGTCATATCGCCAACGTTACCGCCATCGCTGGGCCATCATCCTTTGATGGCCCCTCTACATGAGTGGCCAGCGCTGGGCGATCGAATGGCGCATGCGATGGCCGTGCAATGGTCGCAACGCCTCTACATGATGGCCGTGTTCAGTTGTGATCTAAACGTCGTTCAAGATGGACGTGTAAGCATTAGCTATTGCGGCAATGCAAAACGTGCATTTTTAATAATTTATGACTTCACCAGATGACCCGGTGAAATTCGTATCACCTCCCTCCTAATATGAACCTTCTCTTGAATTCTAGGAATAATTATTTCGAGACTAAAATCAAAATAATGGTTTATGGTAGTGATGATGATGTCAATGATGAATGTAATTAATAGCATAATATGCTTTCCGTTCTTAAAACAACGCCGAAACTCACAAACTTGTATCTTTAAAAAGTCGGGAGTTATGTATATAATGTAAAAGCATTAATAATTACTGTAAAGTTTCATTAAAATCCGTTCAGTAGTTTTGGGTAAAAGAGTAACAAAAGTAACAAACATACAAACATACATACATGCCATACAAACTTTCGGCCCATCATGTAGAGCCGCAATGATGTGCGGCCGAAAATCCGACACCGCCGCCATTCCACGGCCATCGCTGGCGCCATCGGCCATCCTACGCCACTACGTCCTCCCCACGCTGGCCCATCGTGATGGCCCACTACGCTGGCCCATCGTGTAGAGCCGCAATCAAGAGTGCGCCGCGGCGCCCTGGTGCGCCATGGAAAGGCGCCGCGAAAAAAGTTAGATTCGGGTGTCGGCTCGATTTATACATATTATTATATGTATTAATGTATATATGCATCCGCCCCAACGCGCGCTTTGGCACTCCGCGAAATCACAAGACAATGACAGCGCGACCGCGCTGCGATTTAAATAAATCGTTAGATAATAGATACTACTAGTATGTATTGCTTGTAATCTCGCGGTGTAACTGCACATATTACATATTATTAGTAAATCACTCATTCGCGCTGACCTCCAGGAATCCAGCCTTAGTGTGATAACAGTTTACTGTTTGCATTTATATTGTGACGCGGGAAATTGTATCTACGAAAGTATAGAGGAAGTCGGCCGGGCAGACCTGCCGTCAGTCTCAGTGAGCAGCAAATCTGACCTACAATACTATTTTAATATTCGGTTATCTATATCCCGGCCTCGAAACGTCGGGTTAGTTAACTGAGGGTTAAATTTGTGATGATCCAATTAGATTTGGAAAACTTGGTTAAGTTTTTAACAACTAAGAAAATTTTTAGTTTGTTTTCATCGTACAACACATCTTTTTTGCGAATACGAATGCGGATGCGAATATCGAAAATGTATTCGCGAAATAGGCTCCGAAGCTACTTGACCAACTTTTATGAATGTTCGCATAGGCATTAAACATGGAGTCCACGCAGGACATAAGATAATTTTAATCATTATTGCTGAAAACTATATGATTTCCACGGGATATTGTTTTGTGTTTGGGCAGAAGTAATAAAGGGTAAATACTTAACAGCAAACATAATCATTGTGTTATTCATTAAAATGATTATAATTTTATTTAAATTTTAATGCTTCGAACATTATTATCTTTAACTTTGTTATCCGTTTCGCTTTCGATTCGAGCAAACTTTTGCTTGTTTTCAGGATCTAAAGATAACTAATATTTCGCCAGTGTTTATTGATCTTTTGACTTTTGAGGTCGACGGTAAAATGTTATTGTGATTGATGGCACATCTCTTTTTTCGATATTACAAATCTCACATTACAATAGGAAAGGGGATTAAGCCATAAATAAATCTTTTGTTTTACACACCATCCGCGAAACGAATATTTCAATCCTTCGGCACTGTTTGCCTGCATCAATTATTTTCAATACAAACAAGGATATATTATATGCTATTCTACTAATTCCAAAAAAAAGACGGGTTGCACTCCGGGAGTGCCGGCAGAAGTGAAAACTTGATTATTAACGTTGTGCATTTTTTCTAACCCATTTTTTATGAAAATCGATTATTAAAAATCGATTTTTTTATTACTTAATCGAAACCCTTACAATCGATTAAAAAAAAAACAAAAAAAACGACAATCGAAAAAAAAAATCGACAATCGAAAAAAAAAAATATCGACAATAAAAAAAACAATCGATTGTTCGATTAATCAATTTCGATGTTACAACACTACTCTCCAACCGTCTTACGGTTTTTCCAAGGTTTTTCGATCAGCACGAGAATCTGACGCGAGTTTCACAGTTTTTACCCATCCCACAAAAGTGCTCAACGCCGCTAAAGAAGTTTTCACTTCAAAAATAAATAGACCATAAGACATAATTATAGATAACCGTGCTCTTCTGTTACGCAAACGCTTGGACACTACACTCCTTCACTGCCCGGACAAGCTCAATGAAACCGGCAACCGTGACCGTAACAGAAACCGGCGAAATAAAGTGAGGGTTAAAGTGAGTAATTTAGCGAAACATTTCGGCTACATTAACATTCGCCGTTTGTGCGAACCTGCCCCGTGGCATTCCAGCGTTACGTAACTGTGTACACGGGTTTTCAAGGTTTTAAACCATTTAAAATTTAACCGTCGCTTTAAACTTTAGGCACGCGCAGGACTTAACAACAAGCTCGCTCGTCAATATTTAAATCCAAAATTACGTAACTTATAATCCTTTTTTTTTCTTTTTTTTTAATTAACGCGTTTTCATTAGCTTCACTTGTGACTATATGAATGTAAGAAAATATTGGAAACTTAATTTGACCCACTTCCCGGTCTTCGATTAGGATGTGCACACGCTCTGAGATGATCTTCACGTTTTATACATAATATTACAATTTAGTACATTATATAAAACATTTCACAAAGCAGACTGTGAAATATCCACTGAAAACATTAAAAAAACTAACTAAAGCATATCGCAAACTTAATGGAAAGCGTACCTATACATTTTAGGCTTACGTCCTTTGCTTTGTAAATTTAGGAACCGGCGGCGCTGAAAACTGTAATTAAAAAGGAGATAGGATTTTTGGGCAAAATTCAGATGTTAATTAGTCCGAATAATTAAAAATATAGCAGAGGATGGTGAAAATTAACATACAGTAATACAAAGCAGGTTTTTTGGCGTGAAGCCACAGAATACATAATAGTACCTTACGGTAGTGAAGCCCACAATCCAAGTCCGCTTGGACGCGCGATTTATTTTATAAGCAAATATGATCTAACGATTTATTTAAATAGCGGCGGGTCGTGTTGTAATTTCCATATAATTGCTTGAGATCTCGCGATGTAGCCGCCAAACCGCGCGTTCGGGCGGACTCAATTAATCCAGACTAATAAACTTAAAATGGAAAATAAAAGCTAACTAAATACATTTTTTAAAACCAACCCTAAAATAAGTAAATGACATTTGCATAATTAAAATCAGTAGGTGATAAAATGTGTCTGTGTAATTATTAATTTCGTCCTTAATAATTAACGTTGTTCTGTAAATCATTGAAAATAACAGTTTTTTGTAGTGGACATTTTTGTTATATTTAGAGATTAGTCCAATGAAGCGACATCGTCATGTTTGACAAAGCTTCTAAATAAAGAAAATAATAATAATAATAATTGTGTTCAACATAGTATATTATAGAGTTATAGAATATAGACTATAGTATAATATCACACAGTAGAGTAACTCAGCCGTATCGACGCGCACGTTTTCGACAGCCAAGTGAGATTTAAAAAATTTATAAGACGCCGAAATCGCAAGTGCCAAGTCACAGTTTGATAATGTTTTATCTCAAACTAGCGACCCGCCCCGGCGTCGCACGGGTATAAAATATATAGCCACTGAAAAAATTATTAAAATCGATAGCCTATGATCCTTCACGTGGTATACTTCTTATCTGTGCCAAATAACATAAAAACTGCTCTAGTAGTTCGCGAGATAAGCCCTTTCAAATAATTTCCCCCGTTTTTCCACATTCTCCTATTAGTCTTAGCGTGATAAAATATAGTCTATAGCCTTCCTCAATAAATAGGCTATCTAACACTGAAAGAATTTTTCAAATCGGACCAGTAGTTTCTGAGATTAGCGCGTTCAAGTTAGCCCTTTCAAATAATTTTCCCCGTTTTTTCCACATTTTCCTCTATTTCTTCGCTCCTTTTAGTCTTTTCGTGATAAAATATAGCCTATAGCCTCCCTCGATAAATGGGCTATCTAACACTGAAAGAATCATCAAAATCCGTTGCGTATGTAGTTTTAAAGATTAAAGGGAACAAAGGGACATGAGGGAAAAAAACGACTTTGTTTTATAATATGTATAGATGATGTAGATCTCACACATTTTGAAATTTGAATACTTAACATTGCGCTCTAGAGACCTAAGTTAGAAAACAATTTATTAGATTTTATACATATGTTAATATATTTTAATATTATTTCACTTAAAGATACGTTATGTGATATATCAAATCGACCTTTTTGATATTACGAACTATCCAAAGCGATCTAAGTATATCCCATTCTCGAAAGCTGTCTGAAATCACTCTCATGTGTGCGTGCCACTATTCGGTCTTTCAAAAACTAGTATGAAAGTACCCTACTGTATTTACACTGTGTACATCTGTCACGGCAATAATACAGGTTAATTCGATTTTGGGTCCAATTAGGTACATAGAGCTAGAGCGGAGTCACGATTTGCGACCTATTTCACGTATGAAGTGTTAAACGCATTAACGCTGGATGTAATTTCATACAAACCGCACGGTGTCCGTAAAGTTTTACCTTAAAGGACTTAAGATACTATGTTGTGTCATTCATAATATAATATCTAAGTGTAATATGCATCTTTATTAGGTCTTAGTGAGGGAGCCCTAGAACAATTTTTTTTTTGATTACTAACAAGCAAATTTTTTGTGAGTAGCTTCATTTTGATAAGACAAACAACTTTTTTATTTGCGAAAAATCTTGAAAGTGTTAGCTAACAGAGATAGAAAGGATTTCATACTTTGATTTGATGGTCCTAAAATATGGATTGTTCTATTTGTAGGACAATATGTTACTCTTAAATTATATAACTATTCACATACCAATATACAAAAAATCTGCTGGTTAGGGTTCCGTTCCGTTCTGTAATCAACAAAACTTGGTTGACTACGGTACCCTAAAACGGTACAATAGACATCTTTACAGGTATAATATTATGTGAAAATGTACACAATATTATTAATCGCGGGCTATTCGGGGGTGTATTACATTTGGAATTAAATATACGCACGGGCAAACCTTGATGATTGCATACAATTGACTAATTATAATTATCGTGCTATTGAAATACATACGTGTCGGGAATCGCGACGCTGGGTGACCCAGGGCGCCGGGTAAAAAGGGGCGCCATATTTTTTCAGCAGTATCAGCACTCTGGGCGCCGAAGAAATCTCTCGCTGGTAGTGCTAAAACCGACACTGCGGCTTTGTTAACTTTTCGATCTAGTTTGTATCCTATCAAACACCAGAATTCTCATAATATACAGACCTACGGTAAACAAGCCTTTATGAGGCATTTTTTTAATTTGACAGTATGCAGCAATTGATTATTATTATTGTACCATCAGAGAAGTTGATTCGTAGGCAGATGGCGGACCTAAGTAATTTGGTCGGGTTAAATCAATCTCAAACTTCCGATCACAGTTATCATCGAATTGACATAATCCGACCAAACGACGTAGGTCCGTGAACCGTCTAGGAATCAATTTCTTCGGGTATACATCGATTATGCTGCTTTGTTCCGTTTCAGATCTAGCCCGTATCTTATCAAACTCAAGTGCAAATCAGTATTCTCATATATTGTGTACGACAAACAATGATGAAATTACCATTTTGACTTTGACATTAAACAGATTGAATCGAAAGAGAAACGAAGCTCCATTGCTTTAGTAGAATTCGGGTACCAGTACATTAACAAAGAAAGAAATATTTGCCGATCGGAAAATGTAGTAAAAGTATTATCAATCATTTTCACTCAAAATGGATCGGGAAAATTGTGGATGGAGCGTGGCCTTGCCCGCATACTTTCATTTTTAACGCAAAATCAATGCCAGGCATTGACAGTAATTAAATTTGCCTGTGCAATACTATACTGTTCATTTACTCGCTTTCGACACCGATACAAGAATATTTTTAGCGAGGATATTTTTATTAAATAACGATTTTAACCTACTTCATAAAAAGAGGTTTCTCAATTCGACCGTATATGGTTTTTTTATGTTTGTTCGCGGATAACTTTATCATTTATTTTATAAACCGATTATTATGATTCTTTTTTGTTGGAAAATAATCATATTTTACAAGATTAGAAACTCTGTAAGTACAAGCTTTTCAAAGGCACCTCTTGTGCATAACTAACGCTAAAATTTTTAAATAGAATAACTGCTTCTTTCACTAATAAAAAGCAACTGAAGTTTCTAAGATTTGAAAAAATATTTTCCAAAATTCTATTTCACAATTCAATAGGGGATCAAAGTTTGTATGTCAGGTAATTTTACGCGGTCGAAGCCGCAGGCAAAAGCTATTTGATAATAAATCCCTAGGCGTTTTTCACAGCAATAAGTCTAAAAGCCTCGTCTTTAATAAAAACTGAACAAAAGTTAGCCTGCTCACTGCTCAGTCAAACCCCTCATCATTCTGCTATTTCAATTAATACTTCGATCGTGTATTCTTGAAAATCTATTGTTATTCTATTGTTGTCGCGATCACCGGGGTGCTCTTATGGGGCTTGATAGGTTAAACAATAAGACATCTTCGATTCTTGTTCGATTATTCCAGATTCTTAAGAGAGCCTATGTTCTTACAATAAGTACTACTACAGTTCTCATACGTCAAAATATGTCGAATGGCCGGTTTAATAAAGGCCAGTCTGGAATGCAATTTAGTTCATTCCAGTACTCATAAGTCATAACTGATATTATTCCAGTAGCACTTTTCCATTATTTCAGTAGCATTCCAGCGCTGGATTGGATTACTGGATTGGAATAATGTAAACCGGCTATTACTTGTTGGAGTTTGGATTTAGTTTTGATCCATCACGTCTTTAACCTTAGATAGCCTATTTGTAGGATAATATAAAAACAGTATCATAAACGAACCGAAACTGCATTGTAAGATTGTTACCCAGAATTGTTACCCAAACTTGAAAAGATTGTTACCTCGCACAAAATAATGCTCATTTACAGTAGTAGCACAAAATATTAAAGCGCTCTAATTAGCGTCTGCCTTTCCCTGTACCGTCGATGCCCTTTCATGTTAGACTCTCGTGGTACACTAGAGATATAAAGGTGTGGTTAATTAGTGAAGTCACTGACTGTACATGACGGAGTATTGGCCAACAACGCTCCTCTTTGTAACGCCAATTCCTGAACATCCGGAGCCGTATATTTGAACTGTTCGGAGATTCCGGAAATGTTCATGTTTAAGCCTTTACCTCACTTTCCGGTTCACCGCTACGTAAATATCGCAAGGGCTTTCTAAGCACTTACAATAACCATACCACCAACCAACCACGTTGAAAATAACCTATCCGTTTGATATGGAAAAGCTCCATCATACGGGCTGCCCGAGAAATTATGCAAGTGGGTCACAACTCACAAGTTTCTTATCAGACAGAAGCATAAATGTCGTAGTTGACGGTGAGATACTCAGTCTGTTGATGCTGGTGTCCCTCAGGGCTGTGTGCTTTCGCCTATCCTATTCATACTGCATATCAATGGCATGTTACAGACCAATGGCATTCATGCTATGCGGATGATAGTCAATCAGGTGCCCGTTTGCTCATTTATCCCATAATTTAAAAAAAGCCCAAAAAAATTATAGAGCGAAAGCTCAAAACAACTCTATAGAGCGAAATAAAGCCCCTCTTAACGTTGGGCTACAATTACTATAATGGGGATTGTCAATTTTTTTTCAATTTTGCTCATTACAAAAACATTTCGAGAAATAAGGTCAGTGATCGTTTTTCTGTATATAAACGAAAAAAATACCCATTAGTTACTTATATTTTTGAACAAATATGTTTAACCTTAGTTTGACCTTCAATGGCGTTAAATTAGCAATAAATTCGACCAACATTACGTTTCGAACTTTTGGTAAGCTTCTTGTATCAGCTTTCACATTAAATGAGAACTTGCATTTGACGAACCAGCCATTATAAATAAGATTGAAAGGAAAAAAACATATTGCAGAGGTCAATTGGCCGCCGACGATGACGTCAGAGCGAAACTTTAAAAATTTATTGAGAAAAAACTAGCCAATGAAATTCAAAATTATTTAATTTATATTCTTAAAATACCCTATTTTAACGAAAAAAAATATAAAAAGTACATGTGATTTTTTTTGGACAATGCCCATTACCGCATTTTCGATGTTTCTATTTTAATTATTGTCTATAACTGTAACTGTTGTATACTGGGTATTTTTCCGTAGCAAATTAGCTACTTCGTACAAAAGTGATAAAGTTCCTTAGCCCAAAAAAAGTCAGTCATATAGGTCTGTACCTAATTTTTTTCAACCTACACGCTACGTTAAATATAAAATTCTACTCAATTAATTAAAGAACAAAAAAACAGGAATTGAATAGTTATTCGTGAACTTTGAAAATAGGTAGCTGCTTACCTAACGAGAAAATATTTTACTAACAAAACAAGAACCTACGAAACAAACTCGGTCAGTATACTGGCAAATTTTAAAAAAATATCTTCAGCATAAAGCAATACAGGTAATAAATAGCAAACATGGTCTTAACTCATGTCAGCGCTTAGTAGAACAAGGACATAGGTTATTGTTCAACATAGTCATACACTGAATCTGTTGTGTCCATGTGCCTCGTTACATATAGTGCTGTTAAAATGGTGCCATCAGAAAAGTGTGTTCAAAGGCTGAATTTATATATTGTGTTCGATTCCCGCGTTGGAAACATATTATTTCCAAGTTTGGTTAGGACAATGCAGCCTGATTACCTGATTGTCTGACAATTAAGATGATCCATGCGTCGGACGGGCATGTTAAAAGTCGCTCCTACGCCTGATCTCTCGCCAGTCGTGTCGGTCTTCCGTCCCACTGGGTTATGAGAGTAAAGTGCTCTTGTGTACAGTGTACTGCGCACACACTTGAGCACTATAAAACCACTCCTGCGTAACTGGCCTAGTTACAATAAAACCGGCCACCGTCACCGAATCCGGTGTGGGAGTTATTATTAGGCCACGTTTCCACTGACGCGGGGCGGAGCTTAGCGGTGCCGAATTGACCAATCACCAAGCTCGAAATCTTCGCACCGCTTTGCTGTCATTCCGCTGGAATAGCACGATTGGTCAATTCGGGCACCGCTAAGCTCCGCTCTGCTTCAGTGGAAACGCACCCTTATGATTCCGACCAAGCACGTGGTCTGGCGGCTACACCGCGAGATTACAAGTAAGTAACAGTTTCATATATTTGCTTGTGATCTCGCGGCTAAGCGGCAAAACCGCGCGTTCGCTCCGCCGCATATAAATCCAGATATAGGCGGGCCTACGTTGTCTGGTCGGGTTATGTCAAGTCAAGATTAGAATATGTCAACTGTCGGCGATCAAAATCCGTTAAATCCCTGTCCTGCCAATGATCTATTTCTCTGATAGTACCTATACATTTTTTGATTGGGAATTGCTTTACCCGTTTTTGGCGGAATAGACATATCCCGTCGCGTCGGCCGGGGTGTGAGACTGTGACTCACAAATAGCTAGTGAAGAGATTAACTTTTGTCAAAAATCATCAAAATCCGAGCATCAAAATCCGAGCATCAAAATATTCTCAATTCAAAGGTCAACACCGCGGCACCGGAGAAAATACAGAGCATTGAAAATAGACATCTCCGCTAACACAATAAGGTTGAAAATCGAAAAGGTAAACGTAAATGAAAGTAAAACCCTGCCCGTGAAAAAAGCCTCCTGTACTAAAGGATCGATAGTTGATTGAAAAAAGTAGAAAAAGTAGAAAAATATTCCCTACGAAAGGATACCACGGGAGCTTCGCAGAAAAAAGCTTTCAAGTCAAGGTTGCATTTTGCGGAAAAAAAATAAAATAGCTTACATTATTCTAGGAAAATTGCTGTGTCGATATTAATTTTAATGTTATGTTTTTCAATATTAAGCTAGTTGTATTCGTCTTCTATTTAACCAGACTAGCTGCTTATCTAGTTAGCATGCTGAGCTGAGATCAATTTTTGGCGTCACGCAATATAATATTGTAAATTGTAATATTATGTTATTTGTATATATGTCTGTTTGTTACCAAATTTTTTCTTAATATTGTGATGTAGAAAATAAACGTATAATCTTATTTTGCTTCCATTTTGAACAATAGGCTTATCAAAAGCTCTATTGAATAAATAAACTCTTGTCAAAAAATCGCCGAAACCGGGCATTCATATTCCTGAAAACGATATACAAAGAAAGTAAGTATAGTTATGGGGGCGGAAGAATTTAATTTTGCTATATTTTCCTTCGTGCATTGATGTCGCTTTTAACAAATGAAAAATGGTGTCAGTTCAACTTCTTTCTTAAGAACGCAGATAATAATTTGACGACCTCCGTGGCTCAGTTGGTGGGCTGTTAGTAGCTCAAGCCGGGGGTCGCGGGTTTGAATCCCGCCGACGGAACAAAAAGTTTTCAAAGTTCCTGGGTCATGGATGTGTATTAAATATGTGTAATGTGTATTATATAATAAAAATCGTAAATATATGTATAGTATAAAAGTATTAAATATATTTCCGTTGTCTGGTACCCGTAACACAAGTCCTTCAGGTACTTAGCACGGGGCCAGACTGACGTGGTGTGAAGCGTCCATAGATATAAAAAAAAATAGATAAACATTTTAATGATTGCATTGGACTGAGACTCACAAATCACAACATTAAAAGTAGTGACAAAAACTATCCACAGCCAAACCTATCACATAATTATATTACTGGGCTGGAAATTGGTTTTAAATCTCTGATTTCTGTTGAAAAACGAGCAATCAATGTTTTCATAATAATCGTTGTTATTTTTCACAGCACTTAAAGAACACCAAAATGTGCTTGCGCAAAATCTCCTCAACACTCCAGGAAATACTGTTCGCCTTAAAAAGAAACAAATAAACGAATGATGTTCGAGGGAACAACATCCACTTACTAATATTAAAAGCGACGTCATCAGATTATAATATATAGCTTCCATAAAGCTGATTGCTGACAGCAAAAAGGGAAAAAAATGTTTCACTGCATCGAAAAACTAATTCAACATCAAACAATATCAGTTTATTGAAATAAAAAATTGCGCGCATTCCCTACGGCGTTTGACTCTCATACGAGTAAGTAAACCTAGCAAGTTACTAACCAAAGGTTGAAAGGACTATTTTGCCACAAAGGTTTCGCCTACTGTATTCTGTAACACAATAGGGTTACCACTTACCTTTCAATATTTTCCTTGCGAAAGCTCAGATTTCCTCGGAGATTTCAAATTTAATAGGATTTTGTTAGCTCTATTTTCAATCAAGTTGTAGTCGGTTGATATTGCATTCATGTGTTTACTTCTATAAGATCCTGGAAGTATTGCGACTTGGACCGCGTCTTACAGATAACTGGAAACTTGAGAAAAATGCAATATTGTTTGAATAAAAATCGAAGAGAATAGGTTATTTCACTGATTCTACACTTCAATAAATATGGAAATAACAACGCATAGTTACAAGTTACTTCGTCTTACTAAAAATCCTCAATCCCCAAGCGGCAGCCGGCTGCCGCATAACAATTAAAAATCTATCGTGTCTGCGATACCCACGATGCGCGATGGAGGTGCTACGGGGTTTATCTCAAATCAGCCCAAAAAGACCGGCCATTCCGATAGAAATTAAAAAATTAATCGTTCCAATTTCAAATTTTCGCAAATTGACTGTACGAGAATCAAACTAGAGGAGATTATAAAAAAATTAAAAAATTATGCATTTCAAGCAAAAATATACTCAGATGTAGAGTGGAAACCATACCTAACTATTATGCCAGAGGCAGAGTGCAGTCCTGGTCGAATAGATTGAGTGGTACATGCGATATGTCTTGCACGATATCCGTTTCATATCCTGACAGGTGGTGTCGCCGGATTTACATATAGATATTAGATAGCCTGCAGGTATAGACCACAACTCACAAGGGTTATTGGCTAGCCACTACGATTCTTACGCAATTACACCATGTACCTACTACCTAGGCAACAAACTTGATGGATTAACTGACACCTTTTTAGTAGTTTTGGTATATTGCTATTGATTTAAAATAAGCTGACTATACTGTACTCGGCGAAACATCGCGGCAGCGGTCATTGACTCCCTGTCAAAAACTTGTCATTTTCGATCGATGCCGAATCGGACATTTTTCCGCAACATAAACTATCCTAGGTCCTTTCGCGGGACTTACAGTATCTACATACTACCCATAAAATCAGTTCATCGGTTTAGGCGTGAAGACGTGTGTGAAGCGAAGTGTCTGTCTGTTAGACACTTTCGCTTTTATAATATTCGTATGGATAAGTTGATTTGAAGTTAGTACTTTTATTAATATACGCTTGATTGAAACGCGAATGATAAAAAAACAATATCAAGGGCCTGTTTCACCACTTCCTGATAAGTGCCGAATAGGCTATCCACCACTTAACTTGACAGATCAAGTATGGAGAATCTGTCAAAAAAGTTGTGGATCGCCTATTCGGCACTTTATCAGAATGTGGTGAAACAGGCTCTAACTATAACAAAATTTCGTACTAATAAATTGCTTTGGTGCGAAATATTATTCTTTGTATTATATTTCGCACTATATATATGTATTCTTTTATTCAGAGAGTTCAAACAGTTTTTGTGTACGCGTTCAAGTTATGTTCGAACGTATTACAAAGATGTTATCATCATGTAAATAGCTATGAGTAACTCATGAGTCAGTAGATTATAATAGTAACAGTGTGCTTGTTATTTCAACGTTGTCCTTTATCCTTATCACTATAGAACAGTTATTCTCAAAGTGTGCTCCGCGGAGCCCTGAGGCTATAAATAAATTGTTTTTAGAAATATCATCAGACACCAGCATGGAGACAATGTATTCAAAGACAAAACATTTTTTGCGGGTGGTCCGTCAGAAAAGTCACTTCTCCTAAAGGGTTCCGCCACCAAAAAAGTTTGAGAACCACTGCTGTAGAGTGGATGCCTTCGATTCCACTAAAATCTTACGATACAGTTTCGATGCTGTATCGTATCGTATCGTAATAATAATTATAATGCAGCCATCACAAAGCTCGGCTTTTACCTAGCCTACCTTTATTACGAGATTTTGTGTTTGTTGACTCGATTGGATTTTGATATTTTAGAGCCAGTTCTAAATTGTAAGCAATATTTTGCCAGAAACATGGCGTTTATTTTTCAAAGTAAATAGAGTGAAACTTTTATAAAACACGTCTAGATAAAACTACAAAAAAACCGGCCAAGTGCGAGTTGGACTCGCCCATGAAGGGTTCCGCAGCAGCAATAAAAATTAATTCTATGAAATTATAAGATTTTTGATTTATTTTAATATTTTATTTTTGATATAATGAAAGTTAAATTAAGGTTAATCATTTATGACGTATAAAAAAAACTACTGGCTAGATCTCGTTCAAACCAATTTTCGTTGGTAGTTTTTATAGTAATGTAGATCATATATTTTTTTAGAATTATCATGCCCCTACTTTAGAAGTTAGAGGGGGGGACACACATTTTGCCACTTTGGAAGAGTCTCTCTCGCAAACTATTCAGGTTAGAAAAAAATGATATTAGAAACCTCAATATGATTTTTGAAGACCTATCCATAGATACCCCACACGCATAGGCCAGATGAAAAAAGTTTTTTTTGTTTCATTTGTACCTATGGGGACCCCTAAAATTTTTAATAATTTTTCCATTTTTGTATCAAAATCTTAATGCGGTTCACAGACTACATCTACTTACCAAGTTTCAAAAGTATAGCTCTTATAGTTTCGGAGAAAAGTGGCTGTGACATACGGACGGACAGACAGACAGACATGACGAATCTATAAGGGTTCCGTTTTTTGCCATTTTGGCTACGGAACCCTAAAAACAAGCAGTTTTTGTAACAACAAATATAGGATCCATGTTTTCGCGTCCATTTTGAATATGAATAAAAATCTGCCCGCACCAATTCCCGTTTAAATACATCGGTAACGAACTGAATGGGAACCGGGATTATCAGGGAGGGTACAAAAGACCAGCAAATGCATCGGACATAAAGTGCTGATTGCATTGGGATTTGAGACACGCCGCTCACAATTAAATACAACTTAATAGATTCTGATAAATGGTGAGACTGTTGCCTATTGTACAGTTTTGGAATACGTTTAGTAATGAGAAATGTTTTGAACTTATACTTTGTAGACAATCTTGTAATCATGTAAAACGGTTTCTAGGTAACGGTTACATTAAGTAACTCCAAGAAAGTAACTTGTTTTTGTAGAGAAAAACGATCTAGTGTTATTCCTTAGAAACGCGCATTTGTAATGATTTTGAAAATATTCATCCGAGAAATAGTTGGTGTCCCAGATACTATTTTATTTCAGACTGCTGAACTGTATTTATAGTGGAGTTCCCAGAGCGTAAAAATCGTGCAAACCTCCGATTTTTGCAATAGAGGATGAAAATTGAAAAGAAAAAAAGGAATGTGTAGCTGATAACATAAATAGTAGAGTTTACCTGTTGAAAAGTTGTGCTTTTGATTTTTAAATTATTCTCTTCCACTTCAAGTAAACTCATAAACTGTAAAATTTTGAAGAAAATTTGCATATTTCTTTCTTTTAAATATATAGCAAAATAATAAAATATATCATTATTTTTTTGATTTGTATCATTGCTTTTATTCCAAAGAAAGAAAATAAGTTGAAAAAATATATAATTTATATTTCAAATTAATATTTTTGTATGTAGATGAGCATACCTCCAAATGTGCTTGTTGTGTGCCTCGCCAGGTAAATGGCGTTCTTTGGTTTTAAATAGGAAATTTAAAAATATTTTTTAGGCTTAACAAAGCCTTCTATTTCTTAATATGTATAACTTTTTAGCTCTTACTTTATTAAATTTTCTGAAAATGTAGCACAAACTTTTCACGGATATTTCGAAGAAAATCTGTATTTTATTTCTTTTGGTTTGGTTTTTACAGAAAATTTTTTTTTCATTAATTATATTTGCTAAAACATACTCAAAGGAAAAAAATACAAATTAGGTTAAGAACTGATATTTTTTGCATTCAGGTAAGCCTTTTCCAAACATATGTCGCAGCATGCGTCTTTAGTATGTACGTGAGATTTGTAGCACCCAATTTTTTTTCTGGCTTTAAGTAGGAACCTTAAATATATTTCAAAGACTGGCAAAAGTCTTTAATTTGTCGATGCATTTAATGTTTTAGCTCTCACTTAAATAAATTCTCAACAAATATAGAAAAATATTTTCGGTCTATTTTACAAATTTTTGGAGATATTTAAACCTTTTTAAGTACTTAAAAGTTATCATTTCTCTAAAAATTAAATACGCACAACAAGTAAGTTTAACACACTTTTCGTTACAACCCTTAAATCTACCCAAACCCTTTTATCTTGGTTACGACGAGCGTTAATATCTAAAAACTTTGCAAAAATCTTTTAGTTATATTTAGCTTAGCAAAGCAAACTTTCTTATTTAAAAATGGTGTATTTGGTTAATCTTCAACGTAAGCAATCGGTTAAGAGTCATTAAGTAACAGGAACAAGAAAAAAAAATTTTTTCGGGACCGGTTTTATATGGTGAAATATTAATTTTTAATTAAGTAACTAAAAAATTAAAAGCACAAAAAAAATTTTGGTAAACTTTGCAAGTTATAGTGTAAAAAAGAAAATGACACCTCAAAAACAAAAATCCATTCACTATTACAATTTTCGGAGGTTAAAACCTCTGGCGACTGCAGTATTAGGAATTAAGTAATTTGTATTCTTAATTCCCATATTTGGACTAATTTGTGATTGGAAGTTTTGTGAAATAAAAAATACGAATAAATTAAAAAAATCACAGAATAGCTGTACCTACTTGATTTGTGAAATTACGATTTTTTTAAATCGGAATTGTATCTAAATCTACCTGGGCCAGACGTCTAGACTTATATTAGAAGTTATTCAGAACATTTGAGGGCCTAACACAGACACTAAAGGCTAAATTTAGCTTCCATATTCGATGACACCGAGTTGAACTCAGATATCTTCGGAACTGGAACACCAAATGTATTCACAAGTTTGCGATTCTAACACTTCCTTTGCTACGGTTTCTAGGTTGAGTATGGTTGTGGCAACCCAATTGAATACTTGATAGGTGTCAGGCAGATAATTCTAGAATCTAGATTTAAGATGGTTTCAGACTACGCTATAATATAATAGCATATAGTATATAGCTCATAGCACAAGAACTAAGTTATGGACACGTTCACACTGTGCTGTACTATACATAATATTATATAATATTATTATTAGTTTGCTATACGCTATGTATGGTGCGCGATATTATTGTGCTATGAGCTATATACTATATGCTATTATATTATTATAGCGTAGTCTGAAACCAGCATCAGAGCTAGCATAATGTCACTTTATAACGTACTAGCGACCCGCCCCGGCTTCGCACGGGTATAAAATATATAGCTACAGAAAAAATGATTAAAATCGATTCGGCAGTTTTGACTTGTATTCATTATTACTACCCGTGGCCCGCATTGGTCGGTACCGCCGCAAAAGCTACGTCTCATAGAGAATTAGAGCCTTTTGCAGGGTATAGGCAAATCAGCTGTAGGGATCATTGGTATTCTTGGTATATGCAACGGGTATATGAGCTAATTCACCAGCTGCAGGGCCGGTCATAATCTTCGCTACTACGCACCCCCGCCTTGGTAGCGCCCACTTCGAAACGGGCGTAACGCAATTTTTAATTTCGCCATAACTTCTAAACTAAACGTCCAATTTTAATCATTCAAATACCAAATATTATCTACACAAACTGTACTTAGTGATGAAATAATTTATTTTGATAAGGATTATCAGCATGAGTAAAATAAATGCGTTTAAATGTAGTCCAAAAAAAAATCAAGATTTTTAAATAAAAAAATTTAAATCATGTGCCGAACGATTTTCCTTCTATGGAAATAATATAAAATAGAAAAATCGGCCAAGTGCGAGTCGGACTCGCGCACGAAGGGTTCCGTACCGATACAGAGCAAAAATAGGCTAAAAATGTGTTTTTTGTATGGGAGCCTCCCTTAAATTTTTATTTCATTTTAATATTATTGTTAAATATTAAAGTATACATATAACAAAAGAATGTGTGAAAAATTAAAGTACGTACCTCTTGCCATTATTGATAAAGAGCGAAAAAGGCCGAAAAAATCACGTTTGTTGTAGGGTAGATATTAATTTTATTTTGTTTTCAGTATTTGTTGTTATAGCGGCAACAGGTATATACAATCTGTGAAAATTTCAGAAGTCTAGCTGTAGCGGTTCTTGAGATACAGCCTAGAGACAGACAGACGGACAGACAGACGGACAGAATGACAAAATCAATCTGCGTAACCCAAAAACTTCTATTTAAATAGAAGTCTTTGGCGTAACCGTATTCCTATTCTATTGCATTTCAACTATGGTCATACTTTTGGGTATTCGATCTAAGTGTCTAAACATACTAGGCCGAAGTTACGCGGCGTAAATTCCGCCGCAATGTCAAACGCATACAAAATACAGACGGAACGCGACGGAATATATTATGTGTCATCGGTAATTTAAAATACATTGCGGGCGTAATCATGCGGAATTTACGCCGCGTAACTTCGGCCTAGTGTGTTTAGACACTAAAACCAAAAAGTTGAATGAGCATCGATTGCACGTCCTGGAAATGTTTTGCAATTTACAAATGCACTTTGTCAACGTCGCCTGTCCTGAAGAGAATAGGAAAACATAAAAAATACTCGTTTAATATACGTCAGAAAATACCAGAAAAAACAAGGTTAAAAATGTTAAAGTTCATTTCTTTGGTATCTTATTTGAAGACCTGAGTGAATGAAGTGTACAACTAACATTTTATAACCATGGAAAATTCCTTTTTCCTTATTCTTTGAACAAACCTTTTAACTCACATAGTAGGTACAGCAATACATAAAATCCATATTTTTTAAATATAAACTCATATTCCCAGTCCTAAAGCCTCCATTTATGCAAAAACAGTTTTCAAATTGTTACTTCCCGCTTCATCCAGTCATGTCTTTATGAATAAGAAACGGCCATTTGTATGAGCGAACTGCGAATATGTACATTATACTGTAGAGACAGACAGCGTCCGTCTGGAATGACTCAGGACTGATATCACATCTCGTCTTATGAGCCCACGACTTTATCAATTATTTTTAGACTAGCGCGCCGAGTTACCGGAAAATCAGCCCCCCTAGACAAGCGGCAAGCGATCATAGTAAACGCTAACGCTAACGCTACAGAATGTATGGGACTTGACATTAGTATACGCTAGCGAAGCGATGATATATTATGTCAAATCGCATACATTTTGTGGCGTTAGCGTTTACGATAATCGCTTGCCACTTGTCTAGGGGGGCTGGTCTAGCATTGCGATGCTACTAGGGCAGTGGTTCCGAACCTGGGGGTAATTACCCCCGCGGGGGGAAAATAGCAATTGTATAGGGCAAAAAATATATAGTATAGTATAATAGAGAAAAACAGCTTCAGAATACCCTATCATTGCAGACAGAGCCCTGAAAATATTGGTACCGTTAGCTGCCACTTATAGATGCGAGAGCGCGCCTGTATTTATAATATTTTTAAAATAAATATAAATATAGGCGCATTCGCAGTCATTCCCTAGTAGCACGGTTAATGGCTATGCCACATCTGCGTTGCGGCAACGCACGATAATCGCCTTTTTAGAATGGAAACTGCAGATGGCCGACGCGTCACTGCATCTTCCAGTTGGTCTCGAATGCAAGATGCGGTCCGTCTATACTCTATGGCCATCCGGGGTCAGTTCAGACCACAACGCGACGCGTAGATGCATTTGACATACTTCGTGAGCGGTGAGACGTCATGCAAGTCTGTCAATTCAATACAAATGACAAGCATCTACGCGTTGCGCTCTGAATTGACCCTGTGTCGCTAAATCGCTATTGTTCTCAAACTTCAAAACCAGATGGAAATGTCGGACTGGTGCTGATTTACTTTACAAATCATTTACAGAATATATAATGACGACAATGTGACCTTGGTAATTTGTATTATTACTTACACTGCATTTACTGATCAAACTTAATTCTTTATTTTTTTTTTGATAATTCTTAACAGTTTGACTAATATTGTTTTAACTAGGTTTGTCTAAAATAAATATCAATTTATGTCAGAGAAGATTTTACAGTCGATTCACTGTACATCTTTATATATAAAATTCTCGTGTCACAATGTTAGTCCACGAACTCCTCCGAAACGGCTTTACTGATTTTTACCAAATTTTATATGCATATTCAGTAGGTCTGAGAATCGGCTACTGGGTACTTTATATATATTGAAAAGTGCATTTGTTGAATAAATAATAGTAAATTATTACAAGCTGAGACTGACGGCGACCATCAAGTTTGTGCGACGGGATAGCGATCGACGTTGCCATGGTGACATACTTATTTAGTCACTTCAATAAAATAATACGGGCGAATGGCGATATACTTTATAATATGGCAAAGAAACGTTTGCCGGGACAGCTAGTATTATTATATCAATATAAATTTTTTCATAGATTATAATATACTAGCGACCCGCCCCGGCGTCGCACGGGTATAAAATAAATATATAGCCACTGAAAAAAATGATTAAAATCGATAGCCTATGATCCTTCACGTCTTCAATCCTACTTCTTATCTGTGCCAAATAACATAAAAATATGAATTTGCTCCAGTAGTTCGCGAGATAAGCCCTTTCAAATAATTTCCCCCGTTTTTTCCACATTCACCTATTAGTCTTAGCGTGATAAAATATAGCCTATGGCCTTTCTTGATAAATAGGCTATCTAACACTGAAATAATTTTTCGGATCGGAATCGGATCAGAAGTTCCTGAGATTAGCGCGTTCAAGTTAGCCCTTTCAAATAATTTTCCCCGTTTTTTCCACATTTTCCTCTATAGCTTCGCTCCTATTAGTCTTAGCGTGATAAAATATAGCCTATAGCAGTATTTCCCAAAGTGTGGGTCGCGGGTAGATTTTGGGTGGGCCCTGAAACTATAGGACGATTGTCGTACTCGTTCGATTGTCATTTACACCGTCATTTTACTCGTTCGTTCGTCGTCTTGGGTGCGTGCGGGACGGGGGCGGGGCATTCAAACGCAAACGTTGTCTTCATGACACAAGGTGGGCCGCGAACTTTAAACTTTCTTGTAGATGGGTCGCGGTCCCGACAAGTTTGGGAAACACTGGCCTATAGCCATCCTCGATAAGTGGGCTATCTAACTAACACTGAAAGAATCATCAAAATCCGTTGCGTAGTTTTAAAGATTAAAGGGAACAAAGGGACATGAGGGAACAAAAAGTGACTGTGTTTTATAATATGTATAGATAACTAGCTGTCCTGGCAAACGTTGTTTTGCCATATAAATGGCGCTATATGTGAAAAATGACTTTTCTCTTGAAGTTTTTTCTGTTTTTTTTTCTATAGACCTCACGCAGCCCGAGACCTTTCCAACGAATGCAAAACCGTGGAAATCGGTTCGTGCGTTCTGGAGTTATAGCGTCAGGAAGGAAAACCCGACTTATTTTTATTTATTAGATTTCCCCCCACACCCCATATAGTAAGATTATCCCAGGAATAGTACAAAGTGATCTTAATTAAGAAATTCCTCGAGCATATTGTATTAATGTCTGGTAAACAATAGTTCACGGAGGAAGTTACCGTCCTATCTGTATCGTGTCCTTGATATGTTACGAACATGTGAAGGAACTTTCGAAACTCGATATTGTACTCAAGGACAGTGAGTTCTGTTATCAACACGTGTTGTTCTCGTCTAATCAGGTTTTCGGGGTTGACCTTGACTTTGAAATTTAACGAACTTTTTTCGAACGCGTGCCCACGCGAGCGATGACGCTATGAGCAGACTATGAGCCTACATAATTCGTTCTTTCACCTGACTCGCTGGGAAAATTATGCCATAATAATATATTAATATGTATGATAAAGTATACATAATATTTCCTTAGCACGCTTTAGTGGCTCTTCGCCATTTTACTTAAGGAATGTTTTTAGACGCAAGGGCGGTGGAAGTTTCATCTCAGGCCGGTTTTTTTCTATGACATATACTTATTTTATGAAATGGCCCGGGCTAGATTTTATACTATGCTTGTTAACTTATGGCCAAGAGAGAGAAAATGAGCTGAGTTACTGCCTGACTACTAAAAAAGTGTTTAGTTTTTCTGATAGTTATTACTAAGATACCTTTTAGAAGAAGCTATTGTAATAAAATAGAGCGTTTTGTGACAACTTTACACTAACTGTTTTGCAACGACGAGCTAAGAGTTGTGGGAAGATTTTGCAAAGTTTAAAGACCACTACAAAGTTAGCGAACTCTTCAACAGTACTTAGATGGGATAATTTTAACGCCACTTTATACATTGTTTTTTTATTATTACCTAGAAAAACTATCGTGGCTTTTAAAAAGTAATGAGCGAAGTTCACATGCCGAAGAAGTGAAATCTTCAAATATAATATGCAGTGGCGGATTTGCGCTAAGGCCTAGTAGGCCCGGGCCTAGGGCGGCCAGATATAAAGGGCGGCAAATCGTGCAAAAAAATTTGTAATGGGTGCGGTGCAGTGTGAAGCTAGTGGCAATGGGCGCGAATCTGGAGTCTGGACAGACGCCATATTTTGATAATGAATAAGGTCTCAATATCTGAATCTCCATATTTATAAATAAAACGTATTGGAATCATTTCATTATAATATGTTTTTTTGTTTTTAACAAACGAATTAAAAAGCATAAACTACAAGGTCTCAACTCTCAGCTGTTGTGTGCAGTAAAGGTGCGTGGTGGCTTCTCGGTTTTTAAAATTTTGCGCGGGTTTTTGTATAGCCAGATGGCTGTTTTTGATGAGATATTTAAAGGCTATATGATTATAATTTTCCTATTTTTGCGTTTCAAAATTATAAATAATTTCGTACATCGTTTAAAATAGTTCGTACGTTTGGCCCAGGACACCACTCGAGGTACACCTCTCTTCAGTTGCTCATAAGTCATAACTAATGCTATTCGCGTCTAAGAACAATTTTACAGGACGTCATAATCTTTTAGTATAATACAAGTAATCTAGGAAGAATGGGTGGGTTATAGGTGGGTAATTAACACGTTCGCTGTGAAGCAAGGCATTATATGCCTGGTTGATTGCTTTAAGTCTGTGCATGCTCTAAAATCGTGTCTTTTTGCAAGGTACGGGCGCTGTAATTCGAGAAGTACTACGTGTACGAGAGAGATAGTTTTATATCTAACACCCATTTTCAAAGCTTATGACGTTTAACGATTAAAAAATGCACCAGGTTTTTTAAACATAGTTCGCACAGCGCACTGAATTAAAATTGAATAAGCTCAGTGCGAATTCAAGGCCTTGATTTGTAGGCCTGGTAGCCGCACTAAACGGGCGAGGGGCTTGCGCGCCGCGGCTAGTGCTGTCGAATGCTTTGTTTGTTGTCGATAGTGCGCAAGAGTTTGCAGTTGTAATATTTACGTTTTAATCGCGTGGTAAATATTAAAGTATTGTGAAATGGTGTCAAATAATATTGTTTCGAGTAGTGACAAAGTCTTTGATATACTATTTCCCGTTAGACCTGTTATTAAGCCAAAAAAATCGAAAAGAAGAATTCAGCTCGAGAAAAGCATCAGCACAGCATTGAATCAGTTTTTTCTTAACATTATCCATCTTTAACACCTTCACTGCGGCAAGTAAAATCTTAAACGTTCGTCTGGTGCGGCGGCGGGCCAAAGTGTGCCCCCAATGATTTTTCCGCCAGTGCGGGGTAGGCCTTTCTCGACCCACCAGCACAAGGTTAGATTAAATTACTATAACTTTGCGAAAACATAATGTAGGTGTACAGTTTTTAATAACATAACATAACATAACATAACATAACATAACATAACATAACATAATATAATATAATATAATATAATATAATATAATATAATATAATATAATATAATATAATATAATATAATATAATATAATATAATATAATATAATATAATATAATATAATATAATATAATATAATATAATATAATATAATATAATATAATATAATATAATATAATATAATATAATATAATATAATATAATATAATATAATATAATATAATATAATATAATATAATATAATATAATATAATATAATATAATATAATATAATATAATATAATATAATATAATATAATATAATATAATATAATATAATATAATATAATATAATATAATATAATATAATATAATATAATATAATATAATATAATATAATATAATATAATATAATATAATATAATATAATATAATATAATATAATATAATATAATATAATATAATATAATATAATATAATATAATATAATATAATATAATATAATATAATAGATATAATATAATATAATAGATATAATATAATAGATATAATATAATAGATACTTTCAGCACATTACTAACTAGCGAGGCGGACGCTCGGTGCGGTATCGGGTCGCCAACCGCCTGCTTGTACGGAGTTGATTTTTGACATCTCCAGTGCGTGGTAGGCCGATAACGACCTGCCATATTTTTTTATAGGAAAGACCTATAATTTTGAACACAATCTCAAATATACACATATTTGCCTCTGTCGTACCTTTACAAACACCTGAGATAATCATTCCGCACCGAGTGACATAGTTTTCTTCGTCCGCGCCAGCTGAAATTCCGCGGCAGGCCGATTCCGGCCAGCCCCGCAGTGAACGTGTTAATATTATAAATGTGAATCTGTGTCTGTCTGTCTGTTACCCCTTTACACCCAAACTGCTGAACCGATTTTGCTGAAAGTTATGGAGATACTCTGACTCCCAGGAAAGGACATAGGATACTTTTCATCCTGGAAAAATGTACGGTTCCCGTGCGATAAACTAATTTTAGCACAACGGAGATGTGTGCGTCATCTAGTTTAAAAAAAAATTGTCGATATGATGCATTTGTTTTACTGTCCCATCCCTATTATTAGGTATATCTTTGTAGCGCTTGAACAGGTCTGGTAAACCTGGCATCTCTTTTTTTCATCAGGCATCAAGTTTCTGTCCAATTCCCGGGCGAAGATAGTTTTAAATAGGTCCACTTAATATGACATAGTATAAGGAGGGGAAGTTAGTTATCATTCATACAAAGGCACCGCGCGCGGCTTGTTTGTGTGCGCCATAGTATCAATGCGTCGCCGCACGCACACTTAACAAAATCTCGGACTGTTTTCGAAGTGTACCAGTCGGGGCTAACACTTTACGCTATTTGCTATCTGCTAGTTTTGATTTTTTTTTTGAAAAAATAAAACATAAGTTTTATTTTTTCCAAAAAAATTCTAAACTAGCTTTATAAGCTAATACTTTTAGTTATACAATTTTCGGAATCAATTAAAAATGGGAATAGAGTAATTCATGAATTATTTTACATCTAGTAATTATGGGTGCTGAGAAAGGGGCGGCACATGGCCTGGGGTCAACAGCGGCCAGGACTGAAAATCCGCCACTGATAATATGGCTTCCTCCACTCTCGCACTTTAAATGCGTTAACATAATATTATTACATATTATGTCGATTTATATACTTTTAACTTTTGGCATTAATTTTCTTCTGCTAATGATATATTATATAATATGAACTTATGCTGTCGAATTTTCGTTTTACCGCGTTTTATGCGGTGCTAATAATAATTTTCCACTTTAAAGACACTCTGTTGATATTTCAATTCATGAATTAGTATAAAAAAATTATAAAGTATTAAAAAACTAGAAATAAAAATATATTTCTAGTCTAAAAATGAGAAAAAAATGTTAAGGCTCATTCACACTTTACCGTCTAACTGCACTTGGCCTTGTCTGTTGTGTTGAAAGACGAAGAGTGACGCGCGTGTGAACAGTATCCGTCGTCGGGCCTCATACTTCACTTCAGGTATACATATTTTACAGTCTCTAAAGTACCCCGCAAACGATCAACTTGTTTGTCAAATTTTACGTGTTTGTCAAACAGTTTGATAGTGTGCAGCTTTGTTTGAAGCGTTTGTCAAACAAACTACGTGTTTGACGTGTTTGAAGAAAATTTGCATTGGCGTAGCGTTTAACAAACGTGTTTGAACGTGCTCCGCTGTATTTGTCAAACAAGATCTCATGATCTCAAACCGATTCTAGCAAATTGTTTGACAAACTTGTTTGATGCACGTTTGTTCGTCTGCGCTGCTGTTTGATGAAACGTAAATTACAACAAACATGTTTGTCAAACAAATTTGATTGTTTGCGGGGTACTTAAGTGAATATACTGTGTACTTTTTTGAAAAAAAAAACTATCCCAGAAGCTACAATAAAAAACAATTTTTACAAAAGTCTGCTTTAATAGTGACAAATTATCATACCCATATAAAACGTTTTATGCATTATTTTATCTAGTATCCTATGTCCTTTTAAAGTAGACAATGTTTATTTGGTTACATCCACAATTACGATTAAATAAAATAAATAATTTCGTGACGTAAACTGTCATTATATTTCTGCCAATCAGATAAATATCAGATGGGATGTCAGAATATTGTCATAAATATGTGCGTCAAAATATTGTCACGTGAGCGTTTTGCAAAAAATTGCTTTGGGATATCAAACATCCCAAAATTATTTTTTGCAATACGCACACGTGTAATACCGGCTTAATACCTCATAAGTCATAACTGCACTCGCATCAAAGCCATACAATTAAAATCTCGATGTTGGTAGAACTCGTAGAGCAAACATAGGGTGTACTCCCCCAACTAAACAATAATTTTGAAACAATACACCTGGCGGGTGGCAGCAATATAGAGATTGGATTGATATAAAACTTTGATTTGGGTAAACCTAGGGCTTGCCTGGGGTTGAACCCTAGGTAACCCCACGCAATATTAGGGTAGGATATACACTACGGTATACAATTAATATAGGTTCGGAGCGGAAGTACGTTCCATATATTATTTGAGTTAAGATAGTGTTTGAAGAATTAAATTGAAAAAATAAATCACTGCTTTTCTTAAAATTGCTAACTAACTTTACCAATTTAGAAATTAAAGGTTTTTTTTTTAATGTTGGTGTAGACTACATATAATACATATTTTGGAAGACAGAAAATAAATCTGTATACTAATAATAACTATTTAAATTATTAAATTTCAATGTCTGCATTTTGAATCCACGTTAGTCGGGCTACTAAATGTATGATTCCTAATATCTAAATTCTAAAGTGTTCTGCATTGCGAAACATAACACATTCATGACATTAGACCAAATAACCAGCAGTATGAATACGTGTACTTTAATTATGCAGCATACAATTAATATGATACAATATGAATGACGCGAGCAGAGTTGAATGGGACAACTAGTACATTTATGTTATGAATAGTCGTGAATTTGAATGTGTGTGTGAATGGTATGCATTATCCACTACCGCTGTCTACGTACCGGTTAATAGGGCTGTGCTAAATATGTCAGATTACCACTATAATATAATATATAATTTTATATTTTTACCACCATTTTACCATAATCTCGACTACAGTACAAAGCTGATGCTATTGAAGAACGAATTTAAAACAAGTGTTCTCAGAATTAGCTCACCTGTCTTTGTCACCAAAAGAAGGGGATCTGAAGGACTTTGATGGTTGTATGTTGTTCAACCATAGCCTGCTGATTGAAATTATTGAAGTCAATTATTAAAAATACACTGTGGACTGAGTAACATAATATAGTGTAGTCTTATATTAAAAATAACTCACTTAAAAATATATATTTAGTTGGAACTTGTAAAAAACGAAAAAAAAAATAGTCATAAATAAAAGCTGCATAGTATAATTTGTAAAAATTACTACTTTAAATAGTTTTTTAGATGCGTTGCACTTAAAATGGTGTAGTTATTTGTACCACATTAATTTACTTGGATTATATAAAAATCCGGAGCCCTCTTTCTGCCAGCGACAACCCTATTTTTACGAGCTAACATCAATGATGACTCACCGTCAAAAATAATCGTATTTTGAAGTAGGTATAACAAAAATGTTACTAATCCCATATATAAGCCGGTTTTAGTGTTTTTTATGTGAAATGTTGATCGACCTTTAGCTTAAAATTCTCCGGGTGAACTTTAAGATTTTAATATGGCGCTCTTTCCAGATAAAATAAATTTAATGGTTTCAGTTTATTTAAGGATCTAGATTGAAAAGCTTTCGGCGTACCGCGAAAGAAAGATTTTGAGTTAACTTTGTATAAACGTAATAAACAATTTATGAAGATTGAAGATGACTCAAAGATCGCTCTTATATCTCTCAAAATCATGTGATCCAAATAATTTCCAATGCCATTTACGTAGCATAATAATTATAGACACTACATTTTGCGAGATAAACAGAAAGTATAAACTAGCACTTACCCAATGATACAAACTGTTTAGTAGAAACCATGAAACTGAGGAGCTTACATGAAATACACTTACGTTTTCGCCCTAACAATATTAGTATCATGTATACAATGTGATATACCAATTCAGAGCACAACGGTGGCTGGTTTCAGCAGCAATATCTGTGTAGATTGGCGTTAATTCGCCTGTTACTCCCGATTATTCGCAGGTCAACTGCCAATCTCTACGCTTTGTCTCTTAATTGCGTTCACTATACTGGATAATCTTATCACACGGAGTCTAGCACAACAATACATAACTGATTCAGTCCAAAGGGTGTATGGTGATCGATAACAAAGGGTTCTAGGAATTGCAACTAGGAAGTTTTTATGAATACTAGATAACCGCTCATGGTTTACATTTATTTATAACCAACTTCCAAAAAAGTTGGAATCGTAATAAATGTTTTGGCTCATAGGTACACTAAAAAAAGTTAATGCATGTCAATACATATTGTGTGAGTGTGTGTGAGTGCAAATTTTGTGAGATACCTTTTTTTTTTTTTTTACGCAGTGAAATGCTGTGACGTATTCAACGCACGGGATGGGGACTCCCACTGCGGATATGTGGGGCTCGCCGCGGCAAAGATGGTGAGTGCCGCGGCCCTACCCACTAAAACACTGCGATGTTCCTGACTCCTGCAGCTGGCGGATACACGGGTCCCGACGAGCATTACTCCGTTGGCCGTCAGCGCAGCGCCTGCTTGGTCTTGCGCAGGCCCCTCTTCTTGGTGGGGTGTTGGCCCCTTAGGCCGAACAGAGGCCCCAAACCGGGGGCTTGTTTAGGCCATCCTCCTCCGGTGGTGTCGCATTGCGACATCGCGCAGAAACATGGGCGCATCACGACCGTCTCGGGACTCGGTGCAATGGGCAGCGGCGTCCCCACACCGCCACCCCGAGTACCCCTGCTTATGCGGGACGTTTCGGCCAACTTGGACGTTCCGTCTACGCCTCGGCCGTCGTCTCCGACGAGGGTCGAGCGCCTCCCTCTCTCTAACTCGCTCGGCTTCCTCTTTGGAGGAGATCACCTCCTCGGCGAATCTCTCTACGTCTCTCCAATGGTGCTCGCTGCTCAGCATGGCTTGCACCAGTGCCAAGATGGTGTGATCGGCCGTGTCCCTGTCCGCGGTGCAGTGGTGGCACCGCGCTGACTCCTCTCTCCGGGCTATCTCACACAGGTACCGACCGAAGCAGCCGTGCCCGGTCAGCACCTGCGTAAGGCGGAATGAGAGAGCGCCGTGCTTGCGGTTCACCCAGTCCTTCAGAACCGGGCGAATGGCCTCCACTAGGCCTACACTGACTCGCAGCAGACCAGCAGGCGCTCCTCCCACAACTCCAAAGTCCTCTCCTTGGCTTGAGCCCTCCACCGACGCACGGCGTCCGGAAGGGGGTTGCTGCCCCCCGCGCGGACCTCTGCGCAACGCCAGTAGACGTCGGCGAGGGCTCTCGCGTCTATGTCACACGGGACGCTGCCGGCGAGCAGGCACGCCGCACCCTTCGATATGGTGCGGTATCCCCGCACTGCTCGCGTCGCCATTACCCTCTGCAGTCGCCCCAGGACAAGTCCGTTGACGCGCGACAGGTTTTCTGCCCAGATCGGCGCCCCGTACATACACATGGAGCGTATTACGCCCATGTACAGGCGCCGACATTCCAGGCTCGGGCCCCCGAGGTTCGGGAGCAGAGAGGCCAGAGCCCCAGCAGACCTGGTCGCCTTCTCGGACAGCCGGCGGAAATGCTCCTTGAAGGACCACCGACTGTCAAGGACTAAACCGAGGTACGTCATGAAGGACGCCACGTCGATTCGGGTTCCGCCAACCATAATTGCCAGACCTGGCGGAGGCGCATTCCTCGGCCGATGGAAGAGCAGGGCCTCGGATTTATTGAGGGCCACCATCAGGCCCAGCGACTCGATGCGCCGGACAGTTTGCGCGACCATCGCCGTCGCGAGTATCACCGCGTTACGTATCGTCTTGCCACGGCAGGCGACAGCGGTGTCGTCCGCATATGCGATCTTCTCTGCGCCGGGGAGGTCGGCGCCTCGAAGGACATAATCGAAACCGATGTCCCACAGGCACGGCCCAAGAGAAGAGCCCTGTGGGACGCCGCAGTCAACCTCGTGTTCCTCCCAGGCGCCGCCCTCGGTGGGGTATTTGACGGAGCGCTCCGACAAGTAGCTCCGAATCGTCCTACGCATGTACCTTGGCACGCCGTGGTACCTGAGCGCCTCGTTAATTGTTGCCCAGGGCAGAGTGTTGAAGGCATTGCTGATGTCTAACGAGACAACCAGCACTACCCCACCCCGGGAAACCTCCTCCTCCGTGATTTGCCGGAGTCGGGCCACCGCATCAATGGTCGATCGACGAGATCTAAAGCCGTACTGAGAGTTACTCAGATTCGGGCCAACGTCCTCAAGGTGGCGGTTAAGACGCGCCACTATGACCCTCTCGAAAGTCTTACATATCTCATCAGTGAGCATCTAGCGAGTGTTTTATTTACATATGAGAAAATTCTCAAATAACAAAAATATTAGTTTTAATGAAATCAAGAACACATTTTAGTCTTTGCTTGGCAAAATTTGCTTTTCAAGTAAGTAGCGCATTATTTTCAAAAATCCATAAGAATTTTTTTAACATAATAATATATATTAATGTACAGAATTTATACACTAAAAATTTGTTCTATACAGTTAAAATGTAGAGAATCTATAAAAATATGTTAAAAATATGAAAATATGTAGTAAACATTAGTTGAAAAAAGTCTAGTTGACGATACCGTCAACAAATCGACATATTGTAGTAAAACATTTCATCATTCCAGTCCGCTATGTTTACGTTACACGAAATTTACGAACGAAACAGTGAAATTATCGAACTATTTAGCGCCGCTCGGCTCTAACGATCTAACAATAGATGTACGGTTTTCATACGACCCCAATATCGTGAACTCTTTCATAATAAAATAGTCCAGGAAGCGAGCAGGGCTACCACAAAGGTTGCGCAAATTCTACCTTCTTATTCTTTTTATTTATGGCTCCTTTGAATCACAAATATTGTCAATGTGTTGGCGTAGACTCTGCCTGAAAAGTTGGTTTGATGAGCAAACAAGGATAGCGAATTCTATTTTTTATTCTAATAATCTACAATTTTTGCATAGTTCTATCTTATGAAAATATTACACAACTAGCGACCCGCCCCGGCTTCGCACGGGTATAAAATATATAGCTACAGAAAAAATGATTAAAATCGATTCGGCAGTTTTGACTTGTATTCATTATTACTACCCGTGGCCCGCATTGGTCGGTACCGCCCCAAAAGCTACGTCTCATAGGGAATTGGAGCCTTTTGCAGGGTATAGGCAAATCAGCTGTAGGGATCATTGGTATTCTTGGTATATGCAACGGGTATATGAGCTAATTCACCAGCTGCAGGGCCGGTCATAATCTTCGCTACTACGCACCCCCGCCTTGGTAGCGCCCACTTCGAAACGGGCGTAACGCAATTTTTAATTTCGCCATAACTTCTAAACTAAACGTCCAATTTTAATCATTCAAACACCAAATATTATCTACACAAACTGTACTTAGTGATGAAAATTAGATATCAAAATAATTTATTTTGATAAGGATTAGTCCAAAAAAAAATCAAGATTTTTAAATAAAAAAATGGTTGTTGTGCCTCACTTGCCATAGATAGGTATAGTGTGTCGCGAACATTTTTGTAGATATTTATAAGAGCTATATTTACTTAGAACATTGTATGGTTCTATCTTTTATAGTTTAGGCAGCGTACGCAAAATAAGTAACTTTTCTGGTTGATTTTTTTCACCTTGTGTCAGAAAAACCCAAATATCTTACGGAACCCTATATTTTCCAAAATAAAAAGTAGCCTATGTTACTCGCAAATAATGTAGCTTTCGAACGGTGAAAGAATTTTTAAAAGCGGTCCAGTAGTTTTTGAGCCTATTCATTACAATTAAACAAACAAATAAACAAAGTTTACCTCTTTATAATATTATAGTATAGATTGGCTCGCTATATGTTATATCTTTTTCTATGGTTCGTCTTCTTAGAAAAAGGACATAACATTGTACAGCTAATTAAATGTCTTATTGTTTTAGAAATGCTAGATTAAAATTTAAAGACTTCTTTCACTTTTATATCCAGTTTGTAAAGTTTTAAACAAACTAGCGACCCGCCCCGGCGTCGCACGGGTATAAAATATATAGCTCCTGAAAAAATGATTAAAATCGATAGACTATGATCCTTCACGTTGTCTACTTATCTGTACCAAATAAAATAAAAATTGCTCCAGCAGTTCGCGAGATAAGCCCTTTCAAATAATTTCCCCCGTTTTTTCCACATTCTCCTATTAGTCTTAGCGTGATAAAATATAGAATCCTCAATAAATGGGTTATCTAAGACTGCAAGAATTTTTCAAATCGGACCAGTAGTTCCTGAGATTAGCGCGTTCAAGTTAGCCCTTTCAAATCATTTTCCCCGTTTTTTCTACATTTTCCTCTATTTCTTCGCTCCTATTAGTCTTAGCGTGATAAAATATAGCCTATAGCCTTCCGCGATAAATGGGCTATCTAACACTGAAAGAATCATCAAAATCCATTGCGTAGTTTTATAGATTAAAGGGAGCAAAGGGACATGAGGGAAAAAAAGCGACTTTGTTTTATAATAAGTATAGATATGTATAGAAGTTAATCTATTCAATAGCGTACATAATTAATTCAAAAATTAATTATAAGGTTTTCTTAGTAGTCGTTGATCTTTTCTCTGACTTTTCAAAACCTTAATTCTTCAGAAAAGATAAATATTTTCTTAATTGAACTGTTGTTTGTATTTTTGTACCCAATAGGTACTTATGGTAAACTGGTCACATTATACTCATAAGAGTTATAAGCAAAAGTTTGTAAAACCAATGTCTAAAAAGCCTTACAAAGTCGTGAAAAGACATTTCACAAAGCCATTGTGTTAATTAAGTAAAACGGTAAGAATGCCAAAAAACAATAGAATTATAGAACTTTGAAAAAACAATAGAATTATAGAAAGTGCGATTACGAGTATTAGTCTATAATCAATAATAAAATATACATATTATAAATGCGAAAGTGTGTCGGAGTGTCGGTCTGTTTAAGTCTGTCTGTTACCTCTTCACGCCAAAACCGCTGAATCGATTTTGCTGAGTTAAGGAGATACTTTGGGTCCCGGGAAAGGACATAGGGTCTTCTTTCATTCAACTTTCGTAACTATTGGCGCATTCATTAATTATTATTATTGAATGCGTCAACCAACGCAACGCCAACATGAACAAAGCGAAAGTTTTGTATACGGTCAGAGGGCATGCGTCGCTGGCATGCCTCACATGCGCTGTTGACAGCGCTATGATGCCTGCCCTTAATGAACAAAAAAAGGCACAGTGTGGACATAGCTAATGTTGTCAAAAAATAACACTGTTGTCAAAAAACCTAACAAAAGGGTAATTTACGAGTGATAAGAAAAATATTAAAAGATCCACATAGAATAATATTGTTTATTTATAGTTTTTACGGCAGCATTTGTAACAAAATTTGTACATATTTGTGATTTCCGCCTAAAGTAGCGGGTAAATCTAGTGTGCAATATTTTTCGAGTGTTACCAGCAACAAATAACTTTGCCATAATTGTTAAACTTTTTGGTTCTCCATGAACTTGCGACTTCTTATAGTAAAAGTTCGCCGAGTCGAATTTAAACGTTACGAACTTATTCATGGAAATGAATGAAATAATATTTTGCTCGAATATATTCAGAGTTTTATTGTAGAGTATGATGCAGAAAAGTTGCGTCTCTCATTTACAAGAGTTTTGTAACTTTTCATATTTCATTCAAATGCCGCTATAACTTATATTATTATTGAACTAGAAATTGGTTATTGTGCTGAAAACCATACATTTCTCCTTGATAAAAGTCAATGTCCAAAAGGTAACAGAGAGACAGACAGAAGACAATTCGCGTATATAATATTAGTATGGATTGATATACTGTAAGCCCGCTATCCGAAACCTAGCTAGCTTGTAGGTATCGTCTTAGGTAGTACAACAATCTCCGTGAATATCAAGATGTCAGTTTTAATCAGTTTCGAACAAAATAGATTCGAATAGTTTCTTTCATAAAAATAAATATATATTTATGTACTCACTTCCAAACGAGCAAGTATGGGTACAAGTGTTATTTATAGCTTGTAGGAATCGTCTCAAATAGAACAACAATCCCTGTGAATACCAAGGCGTCAATTTTAATCAGTTTCGAACAAAATGGATTTGAATAGTTTCTTGGATGAAAAATAAATATATATTTATGTACTCACGTCCAAACGGGCAAGTATGGGTACAAGTGTTATAGCTTGTAGGAATTGTCTCAGGTAGGACAATAATCCCTGTGAATCTCAAGGTGTCAGTTGTAATCAGATTTGAAATAAGTGAGTTTGAACGATTTGGGCCACAGAAAAAATCACATTTATTAAAATTTTGTCCAAACGGGCGAATACGGGCAGAAGTGTTATAGATTGTAGAAATTGTATCAGGTAGGACTACAATCCCTGTTAATCCCAAGTTGTCAGTTGTTGTCAGTCCGGAAAAAAATGAATTTAAATAGTTTCGGCCATAGAAAAATTTACATTTCTGTAAATTATATCCAAACGGGCGAGAACGGGCAGAAGTGTTTGTTATATATTGTAGGATGCGTCTCATGGACAACAACTCCTGTTAATCTCCCGTTGTCAGTTGTTGTCAGTCCGAAATAAAATGGATTTGAGCGTTTTCTCCCTTACAAAAAAAATTACATCGCTTATATTACGCAAACAAATTAACTGAGGAGTTTTAAATCATAACATTTATAATAAAACAATGCCCTAGAATATTCCTGGCCAAAAAAAACAACTATTTTCAACAATCGAGTTCTATGAGTATGGAGCGTTGAAATTGAGACCACAGTGCGTCGTGAATTTTTTTCCACTTTTAAATCGTCAATTTTAAAGAATGTAGTTATTTTTAACCCAAAAAAACTTTTGTTGCGGCCCGTGACAGCAAGACCAAAACATGTTTTTTTTATATATATTACTGCAGTCGCCAGAGGTTTTAACCTCCGAAAATTGTAATGGTGAATGGATTTTTGTTTTTGAGGTGTCATTTTCTTTTTTACACTATAACTTGCAAAGTTTACCAAAAATTTTTTTGTGCTTTTAATTTTTTAGTTACTTAATTAAAAATTTATATTTCACCATATAAAACCGGTCCAGAAAAAAAATTTTTTCTTGTTCCTGTTATTTAATGACTCTTATCCGATTGTTTACGTTGAAAATTAACCAAATACACAATTTTTAAAAAATAAAGTTTGCTTTGCTAAGCTAAATACAACTATAAGGTTTTTGTAAAGTTTTTAGAGATTAACGCTCGTCGTAACCAAGATAAAAGGGTTTGGGTGGATTTAAGGGTTGTAACGAAAAGTGTGTTAAACTTACTTGTTGTGCGTGTTTAATTTTTAGAGAAATGATAACTTTTAAGTACCTAAAAACGTTTGAATATCTCCAAAAATGTGTAAAATAGACCGAAAATATTTTTCTATATTTGTTGAAAATTTATTTAAGTGAGAGCTAAAACATTAAATGCATCGACAAATGAAAGACTTTTTCTAGTCTTTGAAATATATTTAAACTTCCTACTTAAAGCCAGAAAAAAAATTGGGTGCTACAAATCTCACGTACATACTAAAGACGCATGCTGCGACCTATGTTTGGAAAATGCTTACCTGAATACAAAAAATATCAGTTCTTAACCTAATTTGTACTTTTTCATTTTAAGTATGTTTTAGCAAATATAATTAATGAAAAAAAATTAGAAAAAATCAATTTTATTCTGTAAAAACCTAACCAAAAGAAATAAAATACAGATTTTCTTCGAAATATCCGTGAAAAGTTTGTGCTACATTTTCAGAAAATTTAATAAAGTAAGAGCTAAAAAGTTATACACATTAAGAAACAGAAGGCTTTGTTAAGCCTAAAAAATAATTTTAAACTTCCTATTCAAAACCAAAGAAAACTAGGAACGCCATTTACCTGGCGAGGCACACAACAAGCACATTTGGAGGTATGCTCATCTACATACAAAAATAATAATTTTAAATCTAAATTATGTATTTTTTCAACTTATTTTCTTTCTTTGGAATATAAGCAACGATACAAATCAAAAAAATAATAATATATTTTATTATTTTGCTATATATTTAAAAGAAAGGAATATGCAAATTTTCTTCAAAATTTTGCAGTTTATGAGTTTACTTGAAGAGAATAATTTAAAAATCAAAAGCACAACTTTTCAATAGGTAAACTTTATTATTTATGTTATCAGCTACACATTCCTTTTTTTCTTTTCAATTTTCATCCACTTTTGCAAAAATCGGAGGTTAGCACGATTTTTACGCTCTGGGAACTCCACTATATATAAAATTGGGGCCGTCTATGGGCTGTTCGCCATAACATGTTTGTGGCCCGCATGAAAAAAAGGTAGGGGACCACTGCTGTAAGCTGTTATTCTACAGGGTGATCTTAATTCAAACTCGTAATAATGTCAAACATTTTCCGAAGTACAAGTTAAACACGCTCCCCTTTTGTTTTAAAACCTGATACGAAATTCATTGCGATACGTTAAAATAAATATTTAAACTCGTTACTATCGGATTTCGTTGTGGGCTTGCGAATTTTTAATACAATAACGAGAAATTGTTTGAATTTAAGAGAAGAATTAAATTGGAATTAACGGTGAAATTGTATTTCAACTGTTCGTATTAAATGTTCCCATGCCCATTGTTCTACTTTAGAAAGGTTAGAATTAACTGTCTTAAAAGCATTGTAGGCTCTACAATTTAAGGTTTTAATAAAATCATATTATCTATAGACTTCACAACACATAATAAAGTACTTACAGTTTTTGTATCATCCTATATATATTTGTTATTTCCGTATAGTAAAATTTATAGTGTCAAAAATCTGATATCGTACAATATTTTTATGATCGTAGTTTTTAAAGCTGCGTAAAATTTGGTGGACAACAGTACTTTCTTTACCAAATTTTGACGTGTGTTGTTCTAGACTCAAATTCATTCTCGACACAGCTCAAAGGTCGTTTGGATCGCAAATCTGGGTTCTTAACTTCTTAGTCAAATTGTATTCGATCGTTTCGAAAAAACGTATGGGTTACTTCCCATACATTTTTTAACATTGTATATTAAGGTCCATAATCCATATAATATTATATTATTATTTGATTGGAACTATCGATTCTCTTCTCTTTAAATGTTTGTTCTCGTTCCTTTTCCGGAAATGGGAAGTTCTATGGGTCACTTCTATACAGATTTACATCTTTTGGCGCTGGTGCTTATCAAATCCCGTGTTATTCCTTCACTGTCGAAACTATAGATTTTATCTAGTTATTCAAAGTCCATATTATATTACTAGACGTTCCGTGCGGCTCCGCCCGCATAAATTAGATACTTCACAAACAAATTAGTCCACAAACTCTTATTTGACCCAAATAACAGAAAAATTGCTTTAGTAGTTCGTGAAATAAGCCCTTTTAAAATAATTTCCCCCGTTTTTTCCACATTTTCCTCTTTTTATTCGCTCTTATTAAGTTTAGCGTTATAAAATATAGCTTATAGCCTTCCTCGATAAATGCGCTACCTAACACTGAAAGAATTTTTCAAATCGGACCAGTAGTTCCTGAGACTAGCGCGTTCAAATAAGCCCTTTCAAATAATATCCCCCGTTTTTTCCACATTTTCCTCTTTTTATTCGCTCTTATTAAGTTTAGCGTGATAAAATATAGCTTATAGCCTTCCTCGATAAATGCGCTACCTAACACTGAAAGATTTTTTTAAATCGGACCAGTAGTTCCTGAGACTAGCGCGTTCAAATAAGCCCTTTCAAATAATTCCCCCCCGTTTTTTCCACATTTTCCTCTATTTCTTCGCTCCTATTAGTCTTAGCGTGATAAAATATAGCCTATAGCCTTCCTCGATAAATGGACTATCTAACACTGAAATAATTTTTCAGATCGGATCAGTAGTTCCTGAGATTAGCGCGTTCAAACAAACAAACAAACTAACAAACTCTTCCGCTTTATATGTTTATATGTAAAGATTTCAGATTCTGTTCTGCAATTTGACTCGGTATTGTATGGACGGCGAGATGATGGATTTTTCGTGGGAACGTTTATAAAATCTAATTTATTTCTTCAAAACATACCTTCAAAACTCTACTCTCTCTTGACTCTTCTTATTCAAAGACCATGTTATACGAGTATTATTTGACTAGATGGGTAGACCGTATTATATTATAGTCAAATAATATAATACGGTCTTAGAATGAATCGAATTAAAAACTCACGTTTAAAAAGGTTTATCGCGGGGAACCGTATCTTTTTCCGGGATTAAAAGTATCCTATGTCCTTTTACGGGGCCTAAAGTATCTCCATACAAAATTTCAACAAAATCGGTTTAGTGGTTTGGGCTTGAAGAGGTAACAGACAGACAAACACACTTTCGCATGTATAGTGTATAACAGACAGACTGATAAACGGACAGACACGTTTTCGCATTTTTAATATTAGTAATGATGATTAAACTTCAAATACATGAAGAGTATGACAGATAATGTATGGGGCTTATGTCAAAATCTTCATTTAATTACAATTAAGTAATTAATGTTCCACTCTGAGTGCGTTAGACACCTAGTATTGTATGGACGGCGTGATAATGGATTTTTCTCGTGGAAACGCGCTAGAAACTTGGAAAGCCTCGTGAAAGTCAGTCGCGCGCAACGGGAAACGCCGTATGTAGGGTGACCATGTGTGACCCGCACTGGGAATTGCGGTCGGACTCGATAACTCGAACTCATGGGAATAATACTTCCCGATTACGCGACCGCGACGCGTTTGTGAATATATTATAGTGGATCGATTGTTAGAGATTACAATGTAGCTGAGATACAGCTCTCAAAATATATCAGACAAGTTGATTCACAGGCAGATGGTGGACCTACGTAATTTGGTCACGTTTTGTCAAACCCAGCTATCAGACATTGAATTGTCATAACCCGCAGAGCTATCACGTAAAAATAGCAATCAACAATCCAAGAGCTAGCAATAATCGCGCGAGCGGTTGCGGGGTATAAAAACAATGGTGTCATGTATAGCGATCGATTGCAATCGTATTGTTTTGGCTGATGCGTGATACGAAATTGCGATTTTGGAGCAATTATACGTGATACGGCTGCCGACCAAATGATGTAGGTTCGCCATTTGCCTATGAATCAATTTCTTCCATGGTGCAATGCAATACGAACACTTTTACATGCACAAAAGACAAACTTATTCGCCAATTACCTTCGCAATATTTTGTTACTCGTATCTACCATGATGGATAAACATTGCCATCTTAAGTTGATCATCGCCAATCATAGAAGAATATGCTCTACGACCAACGTGTATACTGGATGCCTTGCATAAAAGAACAGAAACATTGTCTTACCACCGCATTCTGAGTTATTAACAAAAATATTCATTCGTGCATTTAGGCCATACTTACACATTAAAACTTCAAAAAATTATAAAGTCTATAAAATAAACAAAGATTTAACAATTACTCAACTTTAAAGAAAAGTTTGATAGAAAATTTATTTTAGTCAAAATTTTCATTCAATAATTTAGTTAAGTTAATGTGTCTGTTCACGGCCCGTAAGTCCAGCCTAGGGGCCGTTTCACCAGTTCCTGATAAGTGTCGGATATGCTATCCACAACCTGTCTGACAGATACTCTATCTGTCAGATAAGTTGTGGATAGCCTATCCAGCACTAATCAGGAAGTGGTGAAACAGGCCCTTAATCCTATAAGAGCAGATGGCTAAAGACGTGAAATCTAATTCAATAAACCATTAGCAAAGGAAACTTTCCATTGGTAAATTAACGGAGTTCGATAGAATCAGGATATGAAAGTGTGCGTTTGCCCTTATATCCTCGACAGGCCCCCGCGAAATTGGGGGCCTATTCAGACCAATAAAACAAATTATTTCGCACGACTACGCAGACGATAGTAGCGACAAACGAGCAGGGAACACCTGATGGATGTTGCCAAGATAGGCTTCATCCATACTTTACTAATAATAAATTATATAAATCTGAAAGTGTGTCTGTCTGTTACCTCTTCACGCCCAAACCGCTGAACCGATTTTGCTGAAATTTGGTTGGGAGATACATTGAGTCCCGGGATAGGATACTTTTTATGCCGGAACAATGCACGGTTCCCGCGCGATAAACGAATTTCGGCGCAACGGAGTTGCAGGCGTAAGGCGTTATATCTAGTATAATTTTCATAAAAACTATACTATAGATATAGGCTAAGCAGAGTTACTTAGCAGT
Organism: Polyommatus iphigenia; assembly: GCA_963422495.1. NCBI lineage: Eukaryota > Metazoa > Arthropoda > Insecta > Lepidoptera > Lycaenidae > Polyommatus > Polyommatus iphigenia. The sequence continues at coordinate 27,411,282 of OY730178.1, read as the reverse complement.
GTTTTCGAAACTGCTAACCTAACACAGCTATGCTCAACCTGCGGCCCGCGGGGACTTTATCAGTGGCCCGCATGAAGTTAAACCATTTTGAAATTCACGCCCACCAGCAAAATAGTGCAGTCGCCAATTTTGAAGAACGTTATCTTTTTACCCTAAAATAATTTGGTTACGGCCCGCGACACCATCCAAAGCGTGTTTGTGGCCCGTATAAAAAGAGGTTAAGTAGCAATGGCCTAACACATAGAATAAGTTTTTCAACAGCAGATGGGTCATGGGTGTTACGACAGAGAGCAGAAGTTAGTTCATCCTATACCGAACGTATGAACTGATTTTGAACTTCTTTGAAGCTAAAACTTCTTTGCCGGCGTGGTGCACTTTTTCTGCGGTTTCGTTATCACTTCCGCCGGCACTCCTGGAGTGCACCCCGTATTTTTTTTCATTAAAAGCTAACATGATCAAGAGTAGTTATTCAAGAATCAAGAGTGTTCTTAGTTCCTACTTCTGAGTCATGATTCATCATCTTAAACTTGCAGCTTGAATATCGGAGGTTTCCTACCATTCTTTCTAATTTTATAACAATATAAAATGTAGTTTATGAGAATAAAACAAAATCTTTTACAACGAAAACATCTCCCGTACGATGATAGTAAAAGGAAATGGGGTGGTGCAGATGATTTTAAATCTTACCGACCTTTAACAAGGCCTATTATACCTTGCATTGCGTGGCAGTTACCGTTAACTGGACGCTATGCCCTATACTTTTGTAAACCTTGGTTAAGAGCATTGACCTTCATGGGGAAGTAAAGTCAGTGGGTGCTAAACACGGTTAACCTAAACTAGAGTTAAAACAGAACGCTTATGACGTTTATCTGGTTATCTTTACAGGCACCTGTTTTTTCTGTGTTTACAAGAAAACAAGAATCGGTGTTTTTTAAAACCAAACTGATTCATGCTTACGTTATTTGGCAGGGTTCTCTGAGTTTGACTTAACCCGACTAGATTACGTAGGTTCCTAAACTTTCTATGAATCGATTTATTTGATAATAATTCATATTTATATTAGTATTGGGTCGTAACTCGTATGTATTTTTATCGACTATTCTAGAAATTGCGACGATTGTGTTCAATGAGAGAGTAATGGATTTTTTTTAACGTTAACCACGTTTTAATACCAATTGATTAGAATCTTATATTTACGTAGAATCCTATATTTATGTAAAATCTGATTTTAACTCACAATGTGTAATTATATTTTTTATTTGCAAAGTGTTTTTTTTTTTTGTAAAGTTTTCAGAAAATAATGTAAAAATGTGTAGATATAAATGTTACAATACAAATTAACTCGTTACAAAAGTAACAATTTGAAATTTGGCTGGTGATAGGAATGGGCTGTGCAGAGTGCTCGAAAATTTGTAATTGAAAAAGTTTAATGCTGCAGCGAAAATAAGCTTTGCGTTTGCGATTGAACGTGTGATTAAAATACTTCTTCTTTAAAAAAATAGTGTTATAACTTATAAGTTAACGTGTCTGTCTGTCCAATGTGTGTGTCTGTGTATGAACTGTGATAACATCTAAACGGACCAATTTTGATCTAGTTTTTTTATCTTTGAAATCTGACATGATCGAGAGTGTTCTTAAAAATAGTTCACCATCAACAGCCTGCTTGGTGCTCTATTTTTGGGTTTATCTATTTCATGAAAGTTTGTAAGCAAGCTCCAGTGATTTGATCTGATTCGACTAAGTTTTTTTTTTCTTAATTTTTCCCCAACTGTTCATTTTAAGTTCTTTGAAAGCCGGCAGTGCAGCTGACCTACATTGATGAAGGCGAATTATTATGCATGACGACTTAATTTGAATATAAAAGTGCATTCAAGGGCCGTCTAATGATATGCTTGCGAATGGAACCGTTTTGTAACATGCCCTATAAGGATATTGCTTTCGATTTTATTTCTGTTGTTTCTAATTACGTATTGTATTTGCGAAGTAAATTATTACATTAACACTTAGCGACTGCGATGTTTTGTTTTATTTTATGCGAATTTCCAGTTGCTGATATGCGAAATTGTTATAATTTTTGGTCTCATCTGTGACAGGTTTCTAACCATTATAATAATTTAAGATGTGATACTTACTGCCGCACTCAGAGACGAGTACTTATTACTTAACTGTAATTAATAAAGTTAAAGATTTTGATATAAACCCCATTCATTATCTGTCAAACTCTTCATTTGAAGTTTAATCATCATTGAATGTCTCTGAGAGTGAGTGCGACCGTTTGGTAATATAACTTAGTTTAATATACCTATGGAGTCATTTCAGTGACTCTCTCAATTTCACGCAAAATTATATGACCCAAAAGTGCAAATGCAAACTTCTTTGGGCGGATCAATCCAAAGATCAATCGTGATTTTGTCGATGTGCACTGCCCAGTGACGTTCACTCATAGTCAGATGACCAATAGCTTTGTCCACACTTGGCCTTTTTTGTTCATCAAGGGCATGCGTTATACCGCAGTCAACAGCGAACGTGAGGCATGCCCATGCAACGCGGGTGGATTTTGACGCATTCAATTATTGAATATGCCAAACGAAAGTTAGTCCATTGAAATGTTACATTTGCTTTGCATTTATTAGAGGACGCAATTTTATTTTTGGAATATATTGGGGGGGTCAATAGAAGCTTAACCTCAAGTTTGTGGGGCCGCCACTCTTGTCCCCCGGCCGCCATCTTGAAAAAGGTGGTGACAACACTATTCTCGTGATATCTTATAAAAATTTTGTAAGAACATAATTTGTTGCAAATAATTTTGCCTAGAAATATGTTTCTATAACTTTTTACCCTAAATTAAAAATGTTAAAAGTTATAAGCAAAAAAAGTGAGAAATTTTTTGAAAAGGTTTATTATCACTTTTTCACTTTGTTTAATACACTTTACAAAAAAAATACCTTAGACCAACCTTGTAGATGATCTTTTGAGAAAAAGATACCCCGATCCAATGAAATTAATTTTCTGCAGATACAAAGGAAACTGTGGAGCCGTGTGTGGCTGCAGAAAAGCAGGCCTGAAATGCTTTATAGTATAGTTGGCATGTGCAGACTAGTATAGTAGGCATACTATAATATAGTTTGCATATATTTATATAGTGTAGTAGGCATACTGTAGACTGTGGCTGCAGAAAAACAGGCCTGAAGTGCTTTACAGAGTAGTAGGCATACTGTAGAGCATTTTATGCCTGCTTTTCTGCAGCTACACATGCTTTCACAGTTTCCTTTGGATCTGCAGAAAATTAATTTCATGAGATCGGGGGGATTGGGGGATCTTTTTCTCAAAAGATCATATACAAGGTTGGTCTAGGGTAATTTAATTGTAAAAAAGATAAAGAGCGATAATAAACGTTTTAAAAAATATATCACTTTTTTGCTCATAACTTTTAAAATTTTTAATTTAGGGTAAAAAGTTATAGGAACATATTTGTAAGCAAAATAATTTGCAACAAATTAGGTTCTTAATTTTTTTTTGTAAGACTTATTGTTTCAGAGATATCAAGAAAATAATGTTGTCACCCCTTTTTTCAAGATGGCGGCCGGGGAACAACAGTGGCGACACCACAAACTTGAGGTTAAGCTTCTATTGACCCCCCCAACAAATTCCAAAAATAAAATTGCGTCCTCTAATAAATGCAATATTCAACTATACTATAAAGCATTTCAGGCCTGCTTTTCTGCAGCCACACACGGCTCCACAGTTTCCTTTGTATCTGCAGAAAATTAATTTCATTGGATCGGGGTATCTTTTTCTCAAAAGATTATCTACAAGGTTGGTCTAAGGTATTTTTTTTTTGTAAAGTGTATTAAACAAAGTGAAAAAGTGATAATAAACCTTTTCAAAAAATTTCTCACTTTTTTTTGCTTCTAACTTTTAAAATTTTTAATTTAGGGTAAAAAGTTATAGGAACATATTTGTAAGCAAAATAATTTGCAACAAATTAGGTTCTTAATTTTTTTTTTGTAAGACTTATAGTTTCAGAGATATCAAGAAAATAATGTTGTCACCCCTTTTTTCAAGATGGCGGCCGGGGGACAACAGTGGCGACCCCACAAACATTTTTGGGAATTTGTTGGGGGGGTCAAGAGAAGCTTAACCTCAAAGCTTCTATTGACCCCCCCAACAAATTCCAAAAATAAAATTGCGTCCTCTAATAAATGCAATATTCGATCCTAAAATTGTAACATTTCAATGGACTAAGTTGAATAAAAAGATGATGAAAATTGAAGATGAGATTGCATAATGTACGCTTAATATGTCCTTTATTCGAATGATGTCAAGCCCAGCTTATAAACGAGTATCATGTTCATGACTTATTCTAATTTGACACAACCTGACCAAATTACGTAGGTCTGCCATCTGCGTATGAATCAATTTCTCTGACAGTTCGAGAATATAACTTGCGTACAGCGTAGTGTATGACTTCATAAAACTAGACTTACTAGTTAGGTACTTTTTGTGACCTTATTTGACCTAAATGCTTAATATAAAACCTAACTGTTATGAGTCATGACTAATGTTAAGTGTTACAAGGCTGAAATCGTCCAAATTTTTGCTCAGTTAAACAAATTGCCACATTGACATTCGAAAGACCAAACCATAAAGCTGATATTTTAGACAAATGCCGGTTTCTGTGTTTTTTTAGTATAGTTTTCTAAAACTTTGTTGATTGGTTACTGTCTTAGGCTACAAACGCTAGTAAATAGATAAACAGTAGTTTGTTGGGTAATATGAAATCAAGCAGTAGCTTTAACAGTACAGAAAATGGGGATTCATTATAATACTACGTATGTACTCCCGTTATGAAACTGGCTATGTAAAAAGCTGGTGTTTCGCTTGAATTTTATTTGGCGATCATTTTGACCGGTTACATCCAAAATCTAATTGAAAGTTTTGTATGAGAATGAGAGCTTTAAAATGCAGATTGCATCGTACCAACGACGTTATGTTTCCAGCATAAGCTTGGAGAACCGCTCGGTAAAAGCTCCAACAAGCTTCCTCTAGGGACCACAAGCTTCTTTTCATAAATTCGTTAGACAAGAAGCGTTTACTGGCTGATTCATAACCCCTATGGGCAAGTTCTTTATTTAATAAAATCCAAACGAGCGGAAACATCGCCTGATGAAAGCGAATACCATCGCCCACAAAAACGAAGTCGTGCGGTATTTTGAACAGAAACTGTACTCTTTTCTTAAAGGTCGTCGTAATAGTCTGGAAATACTGATGACAGGTATGACAGACATCTACAATAGGTATTAGAAGGTCGACCTTTCGTCGTGTGTCCGGTGTGTCAAAGACTTTGTTAAATCTGTATCATAATTCATAAGCAATTCACATTACATAAGTTTCTCAAAACACAATCATGTAGTAATAATTCGGTATCCGGTTGCTTTTCCTAAATTTCCGACGGATCCCCAATCTTCGCATACGTATCGTTCCAAACGAATACGTACTTTTAAAGTTTTAACACCTAATTCCTAAAAGTAATCCTTCCAACTTATAATTCGCAGACATGTTACGAAATGGAAAGATACCTGCGGGAGGAGCCGAGGGGGAAACGCAAGGAGGAGGACTGGGCGCGGTCCATGACTCCCCCCATCGACTCACCACCATCACCGAGACTGTTCACTATCACCACCGTCAAAAGCGAAGTCCTCAGCGATTGTGATGAACCAAAAGGTACGTTGATAGTATCTTATGCTCCGGTTCTTTGTTCCCATAATTATTGTTAGGGCCTGTTTCACCACCTCCTGATAAAGTGCCGGATAGGCGATCCACAGCTTTTTTGACAGATTCTCCATACTCTATCTGTCAAGTTAAGTGGTGGATAGCCTATTCCAGCACTTAGGAAATGGTGAAACAGGCCCCTAGTCAAAATTTTTCAAAAATCCAAAATAAAATCTAAAATTCACTAAAATCAATAGCAATTTAGTCTTTTAACTCCTTGCGGTAGAATTACCATCATCTTGAGGATGCTTTAGCTTATTCGTAGAGATTTTTAAAATATTAAAATTCCTAGAATAGTGTAGATAAAAGGTTTGATTCAATTTTAACTCGTATTTCTAGTTTTTATCAGCTAAATTTAGACCGTAGATGCTTTTAGATTTCAAACTTAACTTCATAAAATCATAGTCATCAAACGAATTTTGAATTAGGATTTATTCTTTAAAACATAAAGAGTCAGGGGTTACTTAAAAAGTTAAAATATAAAGAGGCTCTTATTCAAGAATCAAGATTATGTGCAATTTCGTTTTAGTGTCTACTAAAATATGTAGAGCTAGTAGTAAAAAACCGGTGGAAAGACTCCTAGGTAAAATAGTGTTAGAGGGATCGTTGAAATATTAAATTTTCCCATAGGATTCGGGGTGTATACCAAAGAAGTCAGATCCTTTGTTCAGCCCTGGACTGGTACCCTTACCCAAAAAGCGGGTTAGTCTCTGCTTTAAATTTCGGGCACAGATTACTTAATTGTTACTACGTAATTTCGGGTATTACATGGAACGTTAAATTCTTGTTAATACCAAATCTAAAATAACATAGTATTATTTAGATTTATTTGAAAATAAAATAATGTAAAAATAAATGATAGAACAGAAATGTAACGAAGTATTTGAAATACCTCAGTGTTTCTACTACTGCGTAAATAATTTATCTAGAGTTTGAATATAATATGAACATTATTTAAATAGTTATGCACCTATTATCGACTGAATAGACTCATAATTAACAAGAATTAGCGATTCCTGATGTGTGTAAATTTATTCACGTCAAATATTCATGATCAATGAAGATATTTTGTGGACTTTTATTTACGATATTCCAAAGGTGCATAACATCTTTGCTAATTAAATGTGCAAATTTTGAATACTCGTGTTCATGTTATGAAATTGTTTAATGGAAATTTCTTAATGCAGGCTACACAAGGAAGCCAGTTCGAATTCGTGATCCTTTAATTGGGTTTGGTGTATCTCCTGAAAAACCATGTCAGTTAAATATTAAATTTTTAACAATGTTAAATTCTTGTTTAAAAGTTATGACACAAAATGACGTTCCAAATTCAAAATTTTCTGAATACAAAAACTATTATTATCAGACAATTCGGCTTTAATTCGGCTCGCGAAAATAAAACAAAAATTTAACAATAAGTGGATGTAAATGGATTATTTTCGCTGTTCTACACTGTCGATCTACTAATGCCGCGTTAAACTAAACTAGAATATGTGCAAATAATTATAGTACTCGTAAAGCACATCTATTTTTCTTTTTTAGATCTAAAACAAAGCGAAGTATATTCCTTCACTAGCCGTTATATCAAAAATTAAATTAGTAGATCTATCAGGCAGCGACGCTTCTTATTATTTGCTAAATTATACATTTCGTCTTTCTTTGTTTTACAAATTTTTAACGCTTTCTGGTTGATTTTAATATTAAAATTCGGTGTGAACATAGAGCATCATAGATTTATTTTTCATCATAGTTTCAAAAATTCTAGGCATAGTATGTTTTTTACGCAACACAATCCAACTCCTTACAATAATACTAAGTTTTAAAGGCTGACTATAGCGGATGCAGCAATCTGCAATACTAAGTATTTTCAAAATTACAAAACAAATTTAAATTTTTACGTTCGTGCAGTTTTATCCGAAAAAAAAAGTTATTTAGCTATCCCAAGGCGTACCATCAGAGAAATCGATTTACATGCAGATAAGATTTCGCGACATGGAATAGGTCTAGGCTAAAGAGGCAGATCACAATATAACGTAGGTTCGCCTACTGCCAGACAATTAATTTGTCTGGTTTTACCAAAAAATACCTTTTTTTTTAAATAAACTAAACACATCCAGCTATTCGATTTATACTCTAACATTTATTTTGTGCCATACTTTGCACCCTTAAAAGGTCAATTCACCTCGATCTTTCACCCTTTTCAAAAACAATGAAAGGTGTCATAACCATCTGCTAAGATTTCAATGCCCGCGTAAAAATAATTTCATATTTCTGCTTTCATTATTTCATGTATTTAGGGTAAAAAGTAGTAAATTCAGATGGCGTACCTACTACCTACGTTATGTATGTAGTTGGGTAATATGAAATCAAGTCATCCATCCATCCGTCTGTTTGACTTGGCGTAAACCGACCAAATTACATAGGTCCGCTATCTCCCTTTCTCTGACAGTACAAATACAGGAACCGTTTTATTTTCGTTGCTATTTTTGCGTTTTACTGGTTGGTCGGTGTTGTTCCCTTAATTGGTGTCAATTACAATTTATTTTGTGAATGTGGTGGCTAGTTTACACGCATTTAGCTAACGACTTAATACGTGTGGACAGCTGAATGGCGTTGCGTAATTTGTTCACAAGTCACAACTATATTGGTATCGATTCAATCTCTGTAACTTTGAGTACACCATCAGATCTCTAAATAGCAAGCACTGAGAGAAGTAAATAAGTTTCGTTTGGTTTCGGTGTTACGTGACTAGTCTTGCTATTTTGAAAATTACACATTTTAATAAACTGATGAGTGTGCCTGTGAAGAAAAATACTTAAATCAAGAAAATATTTATTTATCCTTTCCTTAAACTTGGATGTTAAAGAGTTAATTTTAGGGTAATTTGAAAACGTCACACTGGAATTACCAAAAGGTTAGCTAACGGTCAATAGGCATCCTGGGTTTCTTTATTTATAGGTTTTTTAATGTTTTAGGCTACGAGGACCGGCCAGACTCACCGGAACCCATGGTTGACATCGCTCTCTTATCTTCCAGTAAACGATCGGGTTAGTTACTTTCGTCTTTCTTTTATTTGCACACTAAGGGCTCCCACACAAAATTACGAATTCGCATCGCATCGTCCGGTCACAATGTCATTTTTAGCATGAGTTTTGTTGCAGATTTTGCAATGCAATGCGAATTCGCAGTTTTGTGCCCTTATAATCAGGGTTATTTTTTGTGAGTAGCTTCATTTTGATAAGACGAACAACATTTTTATCTGCGAAAAATCTTGAACTAAAACTATCGTTATAACTAATAACCTAGCATTATAATAATTAATTTGAAGAGAAAATGTTTCGTAATGTGTTTGTTTGCACTGAATAAACTCCAAAACTAAAAACCGTGCTATTGTTGGAATAGTAGAGTAGGGGCACCAAGTCGGACATTGGGCTAATTTTATCGCGACAAAACGTACGGTTCCCACGAGCTTCGACATAGCTTTCTGTCAGCTTAAGCTAGTAGCCATGAAAAAATATAAGGCACTCAGTACTCACGAAATTGAGTGATCGCTTCGATTCAGATACTTATAGTTTTTTTTTTTTTATAATAATAGTACTTAATCAGAATTGCCCTAATAATTGTGGTTCACGAACCGGTGGCAGCCACCCGGTTCGGGAACTAAATCGGCAAGAAGTTCTTTTTGCCGGTTTAGTTCCAGAACCGGCATAAAAGAACTCGCGCAGGACATAATTACCATATAGGAGAAAACTAGAAATAAGTACGACTAGTACTAAGAAATAATAACTTTAAGATTAGACCATTGAATCATGGTTTGTTTGTACAGGATTCGACGAGCTGTCTCGACTGGAGGTCATACCTGGGCTTGTCTCAACATCCAGAATTAAAAAGGAGGATGGTCAGTTACATTTTTTGTGTTAAAAAATAATTCGCTAGTGATAGAATACTAAGGGGCAGTGATAAGTGCCGGATAGGCTATCCACAGCTTATTTCACAGATTCTTCATACTCTATCTGTCAAGATAAGTTGTGGATAGCCTATCACGCTCCTATCCGGCACTTATCAGGAAGTGGTGAAACAGGTCCTAAATGTTTTGTGAAAACTACTAAACCCCTTATTAATAAAAATATTTACAAAGCTAATAACTATAAAAGGTCCGAAAACTCTATGTCTGGTCATTGAAAAAGACACATGACAAAGTCAGTAGGCAGCTCTTGTATATTAGGAGATCTGCTTTTAAAATATTTTTACTAGTAAGGTTTTTCAGCTTTCTTACCTTAGATACAATATTTTAAACTAACATCAACTAATTGTTTCTGCAATTGTATTTTGTATGTAAAATACCTGCTAAGTACACTAAAACCTTCAATTTAATCTAGGTTTTAGAGAAAAGGTTTCGTCGAGACCACCCGCCCCCTTGTTTAGCCTAGGTTTGACGCCAATCAAGCCAACCAAAACCTCGAAACCGGTGAAACCTGTCAAAAAATCCACTGGTTAGTCCCATGTTTAGTACTCGATGTTATATCGGAATGTTAAATTCTTGTTTCTGAATTCAAAGTCAAATATTTTTTTTCAATAACAAATATTTTATATCCGGGTTTGTTACCGGTGAACTAACCCGGATAAAAAATACATAACGTGTATAATATATTTTAGAGCTGGATAATTTGTATAGTTTAAAATTTTAATTCGATATTAAATTCTTTTTTTAATGGTTAAGTATAATATTATGTTACAGTACCAAGATTATTACTATTTTTAGACACAATCGTTTATTTTTCCGGGATAAAAACTATCCTGTATCATTCCGAAAACTCGATGTATTTCGAAACCAAGAAGAAGCAACAGACAGACAATCTCCCTCATTTATAACATAATAATGTTTAAAAATTACTGTAAATATTATAAAACTTGAATTTAACAATTCCAGTTGCTAATTACTCTTAATTATCGCTTTTGATGTACTTCATGTAACAAAATATAATTATGTACCATCAGAGAAATTAATTTATCTCGGACGGATCTACATTATTTGATCGGTTTATATCAAGTCAATGTCAATCGTGATTAATTGTCGCCTAAGTACATGGCCCGACCAAAATACGTAGGATTGCCATCTGCCTATTATAGAACAATTTCTCTGATAGTACATAATATTTTAAATACTTAGGGTGGGTTGCACCAGAGGCGTGGTTAAAGTTAAAGTTATGGTTATAGTTAAGGCTAACTTAACTTTAACCTTAACTTTGGCCACAGAAATTGACAGATGTCTGTTGCGTTTATTTTTTTATTAAAGCTACAGTCAATGGGATTGAAAGTATAAAAAATTGAATTATCCGTAAAAATCAACAGGAAAAATATATGTTATAACAACACCGTGAAACATAGTAAATTTTCACGAATTTTTTTCGATATAAGATGTAATTGAGCAGTGAAATATGGCGTCCATAACCAAAGATTTGACATTTTGCACTTTAGTTAATGTTATAGTCAAAGTTACAGTTAAGTATAGCTAAAGTAAGTTGGTGCAACCCACCCTTAATTGTAAAGACAAACTTTTAACGACTTACAAAAATGAGGGGGTGCTATGTGTATTTATTTTTATTTTTTAATCATGAAATAATAACTATTTTTTGGCATTAATCCGACAAGCCCGTAGCATGTTGGTGTGCCGCTTTGCCTAATATAAAACTCTATTAATAAAAATACTTTTATTGTATTATATTGAAATATTAACAGACATTGAGGGAATATTTTTATTAATAAGATTATTTTGTAAAGTTAAATTAATGTAGGATTATAAATTTAGGTCCATATTTTACAACTTCAAAGTTAAGGCCCTAGAGACCCAATTTATATGACTTTGAATCAATAATAAACAAACAAATAGTGACTTTTAAAAGCCAAAAAAAATACACGTTGTTGTTTACTTAATGTACTTTGACAATTTGTGGTTCGAAACATAATATTGAAAACTTCACTCGATCAAAAATAACTCCGAAGAGGAGGCTAAATTCGAATATTTTGTGATATTTTTCTTATTTTTCATGAAGCTTATGATAGTTTTACTTTCAAAAATCATATCCACGAAAAGCTCATAACTTAAAGAAGAATAATTTGTGGTTACATTTTGCATTTTGGTTTAATTATCAAAGAAAAAAGGTTTTTTTCTCCTATTTCGCCCTATCAAGTACGTGGCGAGCGTCGTAACCGCCACTGTACAAGGCGCGCTGATATGAATGTTATTTTAATGTCCTTTACGTCGATATTCGTACTGACAGACATCGACCTGCTAATTTTCGGGTCTATAGGGCCTTAAAATAAACGTCCACTGTCTAAAACGAAGTCCCTAGAGCGCCATCTAGCGCTGAGTAGATGAAACTTTTCAAACAAGACATTTTTTTTTCATTAAGATTATTCAATAAATGAAATAATCGTTCATAAAACATAGCCAATATATTTATCTTTCTAATTTTTAATGCTATCAATAATATAATATTATTGGTTTTGTGAAAAACATTTTAAGTTCTATGGCGGTTCTTGAGTTACAGCCTGGAGACAGACGGACAGACATCGAAGTCTCAGTAATAGGGTCCCGTTTTTACCCTTTGGGTACGGAACCCAAAAAAGGAGTGTATTAGACGTAAAAAAACCTTAAAAATCGGGCACTAGTTGTGCGGACGATCGGTTCAAAAAATAATATGATTAGGCTGCGCGTAATTTTTTTGTCTTAATTAAGTTAATACCCTTTTTATACGTCCGCCTCAAACACTTTATGGGATTCTTACGGTTACTTTGCGGCTTAATAAAAACTAGTCTTTTACCTGCGACTGGTGTCTGGTTGCAATTGTATCCAACGGGAATGGTCTACTTTTTCGGGATAAAAAGTAAGAACCGCGGACAGACAGACATACAGATAGACGGACAGACGGACAGACAGACGGACGGACAGACCGAAACTATAAGGGTTCCTTGTACGGAACCCTAAAAAAAAGTAACCTTTTTAGGGTTCCGTACAAGGAGCCCTTATAGTTTCGGTCTGTCCGTCCGTCTGTCTGTCCGTCTGTCCGTCTATCTGTATGTCTGTCTGTCCGCGGTTTTGCTCAGAGACTATAGGACCTACAGAGATGTAATTTGGCATGAATGCACATATTAATAATGCCGACAAAATGGTATAATATGAAATCATAAAAAAAAATTATGGTACCCTCCCTACACATCAAGCAGGGATGATGTTTTAAAGAAACTAGCGGTACTACGGAACCCTATATTGCGCGTGGCTCGACACGCACTTGGCCGGTTTTATTTATTCATATTCCTAAATTACCTACTACCACGCCAAATAAGATGAAAATCTGTTCAGTAGCTAATGAAACAAAACGACACTCGCGAACTTTTTATTGTATAATAAAATATAATTATTAATTATTAACCTATCAATATACAAGAAATAAGCTGGTTAGGGTTCCGTTTTAGAGTTCCGTAGTCAATGAGGACTTGTTGATTACAAAACGCTAAAACAGACGTCGGTAGCTCTGGCCAGGGTGCTGGGTTGTAACTTGGTCGGACTCGGAACTTACCCTAGACGATCAATTTTATTGTGCAATATCATTGAATAATTTATTTGACAATAAGATTGAATGGCGGGCGCGTTCAACATTAACCCTAGACGGTCAATAATATTGCACAATACGTGATATTACACAATAAAATTGATCGTCTAGGGCTAGCTAATATGTCGCATGTTTATGTTGTGTAGAATGTAGATGTACCTCTAGCTCTAACTTTTAAATATCTATCTCGCTTACACAATATGTTCTCACTTCTCTTCTAGACGAGGCGCCCTGTCCCCCGCCGGTGCGTCGTCACGCGTCACGTCACCACTCACTCAGCCACGGGTCGGATCCGCGACGCAGGGTGCATAGGTGCGAGTTCCCAGCGTGCGATAAAGTCTACACGAAAAGTTCCCACCTAAAAGCCCATAAACGCACCCACACAGGTAATGTTTACACATGCGTAAGGACTAAGGTCTAACTGCCTCACTCAGAGATATTTAATTATGTTAGTCTTCAATTTAATGAAGAGTTTGACAGATAATGCATGGGGCTTATGTCAAATTTTTGAATTAATTACATAATAAGTAATTACTTATTAATGTTCCACTCTGAGTGCGGCAGTTAGGGCTCTTTTCTGTTGTGCGTGTAATCGCCCGTGCGCGGATTTAGTCCGCATGCAGGTTGCCCGCATTTACTGTCGCCCGTACGGGCAACGCACACAGCCAGGGGCGTCACCCGCATCTGCGCGCGGGCGATATAATAATATAATATGCATGACAAGCAGGGCCGGACTTATATTTTTATGAGCATAGGCCACTTTAATTTTGCCGCCCCTTTGTACAAACTCTGACGCCATCCTAGGACGCTGCCGCCCTTAGGCCATGGCCTATACATAAATCCAGAGCTAAAGCCTAGAAAAGGGCCATTATATTATCCTAGAACGATAACTCTCATAGTGCTGTAAAATATGGCTCCCGTAACTGTATCACGTAGCCTAAGGGCAACGAAAAATGTATGACTATTGACTGACTTGAGTATGACAGCTAACAAGTAGGTACGTATTGGAGTTCCGGTAGAACCATTTTTTTACTCATCTCTCACCCACATGCTAAGCAGTTTGGCACGGGATCCACTTAAGAGCAAAATGTAAGTAGGCAGTCATGGAAGAACATGCCTCTACACTTTTGAAATTATTAGGGCCTGTTTCACCACTTCCTGTTAAGTGCCAAGCTATCTACAACTTATCTGACAGATACTCCATACTCTATATGTCAAATAAGTTGTGGATAGCCTATTCCAGCACTTATCAGGAAGTGGTGAAACAGGCCCTTAGACTCGTATTGGCCCATGATGGTGGAAAGATTTGCAATGAATCAAAATAACCACTTTAAGTCAAGTTAACCATTTAAAGTCACTGGTCAAATGACTCTCTGCAACACTATACTAGTGACTAACAGCCAACAAGCATATTGACCCATATAACGCTCGTGCGGTAACACCGGACTCTGGCCACGATTTCACATTAATCAACAAGATTAAAATACAAATGCATCGCAATATACCGCAAATCTGATTATATTGAAGGCTTCCACCACAGTGTAAGTAACATACAGTAGAGCAGTGTTTCGCAAACTTTTTGTGTTCAAGGTACAACTAGGAAAATAAGTATTTGGAGGTACACCACAAATTAATCAGTGTGTATAGGGCTTACTCTGAGCTCCCACCCCTTCATGGATCGTCCTGAGATGCCCCTTTTTTGGCACTTAGCAGTGTTAGCACTAGAACTAAGTACGATGACCTTTTCCGAGGCACAACAAACCCCCAGCTCGGTACAGCAGTGTGCCGCGGCACACACAGATCACAGCAGTAGACCGTCATACTAGACCGCCTGAATTGGAGTATGCACAATTTTCGTGATGTCAGATACATAATATTTTGAAGATTTTTTTCTCTTCTTCGAACACCTAGCGATATTATGTGTAACACAATAAGCCTTTTCATGGAGGGGTGATAAAATTGATTCGGCTATAAGAGCAGAAGGACCTTAATAAAAATGGTGACCATCTGAAGTAGCAGGGTGAAGCCAAACGAGCGTAATATGTGAGTTGTGAGTCGCAGAATTTCTGTCGCGTTATCTTTTCATACAAATCATGACTCACAAAATTACGCTCGTGTGAATCAAACAGGACTTTTGTATGAAACTGAATGCAGCAGAATTTCTGCCAGCCGAAATTCTGTGACTCACAACTCACAAATTACGCTCGTTTGGCTTCACCCTTAATTAATGTCGAAACAGGTTCGTAGAATCTGTCGCTATGTTGAGTGTGTTTAATTTTAGGGCACCACTGCGTTACTCTACCGTCTACTGTATGATATTTACAGTGTGATTTCACTAAGAGTGCGGCTAGCGGCAGGGCAATATGATATAATGAAAATAGAATGTAAAAATTTTCAATATATTTTTTTATTTGAATAGCGTGATGACTTTTTAAATTATTATTTCCGTCGAGTTTCAAACACAATGATATTCTAATCTACCTTTGGCCCGGTCACACTGCACACATTGACCTATTGTTACTTGTCTCCTTTATTCACATGTAAAAATATCATATAACTATTACCTATACAGGGTGTAACAAAACAAAGACGTGATAATATTTACTTTAGAGTTTAGGGTATGTATGAATCCCCTGTATAGAGTTCACTGTGAAAGTAGCAGCGCTAAGAGAGTAACTTTTTAAAAAAATTGTAAAGAAAAATTGCTGAAATACAAATCACAAAAAAATGTTGTTTTAGCGCTGCTAATTTCGTGGGGAACTCTACATAATGCAACAAAAATATATAAGAAACACGTGCACACCCCTTTTTTTTTTACGCAGGGTAAACCCATCATGGGTGCCCCGGGTTGGGTATGTGCCGCAGTTAGCTGAAGCACCCCGGGGGTATGTGAGACTCCTACTCACTAAAACCACCTGCGGTTCGCCTTCAGCCGTATAGAGGAGGGATATCCCGGATCTAACAAACACAGGACTCCCTCCACGACTGGCCGGTCTACCTCGGACCGGACTTCCACCAAAGTAAGGGAATGCTTAGGCAAACTAAAGCGTTCCCCTCGACGCCGGGACTAACAAAGCCGGGCAGGTTCCCATCCTGACCCGGAGCCCCGTTAGACGAGAGTTAGGAGGTTCGCGTAGCGACGCCTCCGCACTCCCGTCCTACGCCGGCGGAGCGGCAGAGAGGTGGGATCGTCCTCTCTGTCTCGCTCCGAGGCCTCTTTCTGCGACATAACAATTTCGCAGAAAGAGACCGCCGCCTGCCATGCCTCATCGCTCTCGAGCATGCAGCGACCCTAAAGTATTATCATTTATGACTTAGTTTTGTTACACCCTGTAGAAGCGTTGGGCGACGTAACGAAATAGCAAAAAAAGTATGTTTTTGTGTTTGAAGTTCATGTAATTCAATACCATTCAAATTTTACTATACCGAGATCTAAGACTCAAGAAGCTCTATAAAGGTAAGCGTCCACTTGTTGGCATCGCACGCATCGGACGCATCGCACGCAACGGATTTTAGTTTGCCTTGTATACGAACTCTTACAACAGCGTCCACTAAATCGCTCCGCACGCAACGGGTTTTCTGAGGCATTCCGTTGCGTGCATCCGATACCGATAAGTGGACGCTTACCTTAAATGTTATCCTACACTTCTAAAACAATAATACTTTAAAAAAACCCGGTCGTTTTCAGGCGAGAAGCCGTACAAGTGTTCGTGGGAAGGCTGCGAGTGGAGATTCGCGCGATCTGATGAGCTGACGCGGCACTACCGCAAGCACACCGGAGCCAAGCCCTTCCGCTGCCGCCACTGCGACCGCTGCTTCTCCCGCTCCGACCACCTCGCCCTCCACGCCAAGAGACACGCGTAGCAAGCCAAACCCGCTCCCCGGAGCCAAAAACTCTCGCGCAAGTGAACGTGTGACAAGCCAAAGAGTAGCCGAGTCAACACACATCGCTTTAATTAATTTCGGCGTGTTCTGTTGCTTATTAGAGATTTATCGGTCGCTAAGCGATCGTGTTGTGCCATCGCGGTAGACGCGTTTGACTTATTTATTGTGGTGGATCCCACCGACGCCAGCACGACCTAGTTTTAAGGGTGTGCATCGCGTTACCTGACTTTATGTCGGATCTTTAGGCAAGCGCTGGTTTCAGAGATAAGCCATAAACGATTTAGCGTCAGAAAAAACATCTTAGGTATCCTTATGGTCATGGATATAACCACCGCCGTGGAATGTGGAACAGATTTGTGGGTCTCATTCTTTTTTCCAATTATTATTGAGCATCAATTATAGCAATCGGTGGAAAAATGGAATCCGCAATCTGTAGGTTGCGGCAGGGGTTCCCAATCTTTTTCAGCCTGCGGCGCACTTACAAGTCAGTGTTTTGTCACGGCGCCCTACTTTAACCTAGCTATTACAAAAATATACATAATATAATACACACCTTTAATTATTATAGGTAGGTTGAGCAAGTAAATAATAAGTAATAAACAAATATTTACTCATCTGCCTGCTTTGTCAAATAAAAATTCATGTTATAATTTTATTTCATAATATTTGTGGTTTCGGATAATGATGGAGGATCGACTCACGGCGCCCCTCTTGCCTTTCCGCGGCGCACAGTTTGGGAACCCCTGGGTTACGGAATTTTTCTCTGATATTTCTTTGTGTGATATCTTTCGCATTAAATTGCAAGTCTTTGTCTACTGAATTCAACGAATGCATAAAGATGCCGACTTTTTTTTTATTTTTAAGATATTAAAGATTAATTATTATGCTATTATACACGAAAACCTTGTACTATCACATACTCTCTCATTCCGTTTGGTTTAAGTTTCAGTGTGTACTAATTCTTGGTGCAAGTTTTTCTATTTTTATGTTCACCGTTGCACACTTTTTATTTTATTTTTGATACTTTTTATTAGCTTATTTTAGAGTACGGTACTTTGCAAGTTGATTCTACACATCAGTCGCATTTTGTTTTAAACAAGAGCACTTATTATTTATATTTTGTTATTGTTACACTGTAAGTATGATAGTTTATGCTGTTTAGGCTGATTATTATAGTTAATTTTGAGCATTTCTTATATTATCTAACTTTAAGTGTTTATATTTTAAGCTAGCTTTTTAAAAATACGTTATTTATATTATATACTTAGTATGACTATTACAAATTTATTTAAACAAATCATCGTTAAATATTTAACACGTGTTGACTCGAAATCAATATTTAGGCTTCATATATATTCGTGTTTCAAGTTTAGTTGACAATTTTATAAATTTTATTCGACACTCCCCGACTAATAAAATATTTACACGACAGGATTGCTGTACAAATTCTGCTGTTTTTGACTGTCATGTGACTTTTCCAATGTACGACTCAAAGATAATGGATGTATAGTTATTCATTTTGTAAAGACTTTTATTAGTAAGGGACTATTAACATGATTTACAACTAGCAAGTAATAAATGTTAGCGTGAACCAGGTTTAGTAATAAAATAATAGTACTATCTATAGAGTTAAATATTGTATTGTAATATAATATTATCGAAGCATTTCTTTAAATGGATATAAAAATGAAATATTTAATTCGATTTTAAGCATGAAGCTTAGATGATAATAATAATTTAATATCTAATAATAGGTAATTATTGTGATTAGAACAGAGTCTACGTGTCTGGAAAATCATGTTACCTTTATTATTATTTAATTATTATTATAACAATTATGTAACGTGTAAATAATATTTATATTCTAACACATAAAATATTGTTAATATTTCAAAGTTATTCGTTATATATATTTGATCAGATCTGAACCTTTTGAAATTTACGCAAATCCCCTATTAGGGACTTTTTAATTTACTTATTCAATATAGAAAGTGTAAATGTACCTATTGTCCCAAAATATATTATTTTTAGTCTAACTTAACCTGGACTTTAAATAAATAACATATCATAAATAATTGGGCTTCATTCGATGTTTAATGTTATAAATAGCTGTGTGCAAAAAAAGTCAATGTGATGTTAAATGACATTGTCTACGATGTCTTGACATTGTCAAACCCAGTGTTTTCCCTTGTAGTACCCCTAGGATTAATATAACCAGTAGAGTTTTAGATTTAGGACATTCTTGTTATTCACGAGCTATAAGGACTTTGTTAGGAGAATTTGGATTTCAGAAAAAAAAACTCATAACTCATAAGTCAATAATTAACAGTATTTTAACTTACTTTGACATACCTACTTGATCTTTCCCCACATTGATAGATGAAGTACTAGCGAATACGAACCTGTTAACATGTTCGTCTGTAATTGCCCGTGATCGACGTCGATTGTACTATCAACGTATTAACAATCATGAGCAGGGCCCCCGTAAGGGCTACTGGCGCCTGTGTGCAAAAAAAGGATTTTGACGCCCCTTCAAAGTTTTTGGGTCCTTGGTTTTGGCGCCACTAAAGATGGCGTTTTGGCGCCCCTAGAGGATGGCGCCCGTGTGCATTGCACACATTGCACATAAGGTAGCGGGGGCCCTGATCATGAGTATCCATCATGGCGTGTAGAGGGGGGTTTTTAGACTTTTATGTCAGTCCTACATTCTCATAAGAAAGTATTTTTTAAAAATGTCACCACACTTGTATTCAATAGGTAAAATTATATATTAGGATGTTGTACGTTGTAAATAGCCTCGTGAATTGCAAGAACAGTAATGTGTAAAAGCTTAAGTGATAAGTCTATAATATTCAGGTTAGTTCTTCAGAGATAATAACTCCGCACTATAATCATAGTATAAATAATATACAGTACATCACCTTCATGTCCCCAGAATCAGGCGACTCGTGTAAAACTTGTCTCGGTCTCGTGATTTCAAGGACACTCCTAAGGGTGCGTACACATTTGTATCATTTGCGCGATCAGATCCCCGATCAGATCTCCGTCGCGTATCATCGAAGCGTGTCAAAATGATACGCGTATCATGATGCGCCCCGATCGCTATTAACCGCGTATCTAATACATGCCGTATCAAATACTCGCATGATCGGCAGAATGATCTAATAGGCGTCCACACTATGACACGCATACTTGATACGGCGCGATGATCGCGACGGAGATCTGATCGGAGATCTGATCGCGCAAATGATACAAATGTGGACGCACCGTTAGTGACTGTACTGTATGATATTTACACTGTTTTACTATGTATAAATTGGTGGCTGTGGATAATATAATATAGGGTTTTCAAACAACGCTCAAAGTAAACTCGAAGAAAATAATATTTCAATAGATTTTTCGAATCACTAGTTCTTTTGGATGGCATTTACGTATTTAGATTAACTAAGAACAACGACTGCATAAAAGAATTAAACTAAACTGCCATATTTATCTAAAATTTAACCAGTAATGTGCACACTTGATTTGGAAATGTTTTACGACTGTTTATGTCACTTAATTATACCTTTTACAAGCGCACGACTGGTTCCTTTAAAATTGTATATCGGGGGCCAAGAAATCAGTCTTCCCGAATTAAAAAATTGTGATTTTTACATCTATATCTTCGGGAACTCGTTTCTACTAGCTTTCTGTGCTGTTGCTTTCGAATGCGCTATCTTATTTTAATAGTAATTTAAGTCATTATAACAACTTTAGATCTGGATATAAGAGGAGAGGATAGGAATTATCTTTCGTTGTTATTTGTAACTAAAATCACTTGGCAGGGTATATACAACACTTGCTTTTATAATAACTGCTTCCAATACTTAAACGAACATATTTTATAATTTATAGGATAGTGTCAGCGTCTTATAAATAATATAACGTACACTTAAAAAGTTTGGGCCAGTGGTAGGAGCTTTGAAATTTAACTGATAAAAATTGTAATGGTTCGACATATTTTTATCAACAACTGACATATTATTATCTAACTGGCATGTGAATCAAGCAGTTCCCGGTCTAAAGTAATCCACGTCTTCTTTAGATTTGTCATTTTTTATATTAATTCGGATATAAGGTTACTGTCATATTGCCAGTGTGTATGAGGCGAACTAGGCTTGTTTTGTGCAGACTTGTCGTGCTTGTACAAGCCAAGTAAGGCTTGTAAGGCTTCGTCCACATTTGTATCATTTGCGCGATCAGATCTCCGATCAGATCTCCGTCGCGTATCAAAATGATACGCGTATCATGATACGCCCCGATCGCTATTAACCGCGTATCTGATACGTGTCGTATCAAATACGCGCATGATCGGCAGAATGATCTAAGGCTTCGTCCACATTTGTGTCATTTGCGCGATCAGATCTCCGTCGCGTATCATCGAAGCGTATCAAAATGATACGCGTATCATGATACGCCCAGATCGCTATTAACCGCGTATCTGATACGTGTCGTATCAAATACGCGCATGATTGGCAGAATGATCTAATAGGCGTCCACACTATGATACGCATACTTGATACGGCGCGATGATCGCGACGGAGATCTGATCGCGCAAATGATACAAATGTGGACGCACCTTAAGTTGTGTAAGTTTTTGTCATTTCGTATGGACGTACAATATGTACGGCATCGAACCCACTCCTGTAGTGGCAAACAATGGTAACTATTTCGATGTCATATCCACTTATTTTAAAACACGGTAAAAATGACAAAAACTCACACTCTGGGCTGTAATACAACAAAATAGAGTAAGTCACACTGCTCCGTTATAGCCGCTACTGATATATTTTATGTACATTATATAATATATTATATAATGATGTTATGCCACATTGATGCGTTACATCGTCGGGCCTTGTATAATGTATATTCCTACGTCACCGTATGGATTGTCGCCCTTTGTAACGCAGATGTGGCATACCAATGGAGCAATGTGGCTTACCTCTAGATGGATTTTAGTAAAAGGATATTGTAGATCCCGATTGGTTTTCATGTGCTTTATGACGATAAAATGCAACGGATTTGGCGTGCATAATATAAGTATAGTTAATATAGCTTCGCCGTGCGCACGGCTGGGCTTTAGTGTAATTGACTGTTGGTGAAAATCATAGTAAATCAATGTGGAAATTAATTGTCATTGGTCTGGCTTAGGCCTCTTAATCAAGACACCAATGCAGAGCATTCCTAAGCCACATTGCCAAACATTTTTGATGTTTGGCGGGGCCCAATTAAGAACTAGCCAAGCCAAAAAATTTGGTGGTACTACCGTTGGATCTGGGTGGGCAGGGGCCTAATACTTGCATGCATTGCGTCAATACATGTAGATACAGCAGGTGTAGGTACAATGGACATTTTGACATCGATTATAATTAATTTGATGGAATGTTAAGTAGTCTCGTGCGACAGATATTCGCGCTATAAAATTATTGAGAAAACTTAGATGTGATTACTATATTAACGTATTTATGCACCATGGCTGAACTGCATGTTGGTAGTTTTAGATAAAAAAATATATTACGACATTTATATTATAATAAGATAAATATATGTGTTAAATGGTATGTGTACCTAATTATAAATATTATACATTATTATAGCAAAATTTTGAACAAAAGTTGCGGCTGTGTGTTATTGAATCAACCTGTAGATAGGTCTCGTAATGCCTGCCTTCTGAGTTAACTGACAGTGTGTACACATTAATAAATCTGTACCTACCCGAAAGTTGTAAAAACCTACTCGTCTTAGTGTCATTCTCTTCTTTCTCATACTGTATTCTGTTAGGAGTAAAATTAAATTTCATAATCTATTTCGACTACTCCCACTCATGTAAAACATGTTAGATTTCGCTTATCAGCAATATTTTATTCATTAGCAATATTAATTCGTATATATGTTAAGTGTCGCTTATAAAATGCGTACATAATATTAACTTATTTATAAACCCTATAACGGGCTTGGCTGAAGCCCAAACTCTTTTGGGTTCTTCTGAAACCCAATCCAGAACGGGCTTAGGTAAAACCCATGTTAGAATAATTATTTACAACATCAAAATGTGTTCGCTAGCTTTACTTGATGTTTTTATATTATATGCGAATGTTTCTCATATTTGATTCTTATTCGTACATTCCAGTGTTTCTTATTGGTGAACCGAGCGACGCCATCTATTACAATAAGGGCGTAACTTTCGTTTGTCATCTAAGTATTTTTCACACTAAATAATAATATTATAATATTATGTTGTTTAGCTAAAATCTAAAAGATAGAAATCGCTCATTCAGCGTTAAATAAATTAGGCCACAACTTGTTATGGTGTCAGCAAAACAGTCACATTGCGAAATGTATGCCTCGTGGTTAGACTTTCAGTGTCTCAAAATACAAGCTGGCATTCTTCATTAACAAAATGACTGGTATTTGAATGTATTACATATTTTTTGTAAAACGAGAAGTTGTGGCCTATCCATTTACTCAATGACCGATTTCATTCAATGTTCGTGACATACACAACTGTCTTTTATTTTATTATCAGCACACTTGTTGCTTATGAAGTTATAAAATACTTTTTGGAGTAAATTACGTTTCGATCTCCAATATGGGTGGATGACAATATTGTAAGATAAAATGTTAAAGTACTTTCGAGTTACTTAGCTATTAGCAATAAATTGTATCATCACATACGATTGTAAAGTGCAAGATCGTGCAATATTGATCTATCTGAACCAAATGGTTTTATTTAAGTATAATATTTTTGAGCTAGTTATGTTTACCTCATTTTTTTTTTTTGTAACAGTACTCGAATGTACAGAACCATCGCGTTATGCTTGTCAAAGTTTACTTTTAAAGTTTATAGTATGCATGTATTTAGTCTCATAAACGAAATTTATAAAACCTATGTTCCCACAAGACGAATCTCAAAATTTCAGGGAACGTGCTGGACCTGTAGGTTGCAGCACATGTCAAGTAAAATATCATAGGGTGCAAGTTTCGGAATGCCGACACCTGCAGGCTGCAGCAGTCATCCATTGCGTACGTTGCGGATATTTGTGGTTCGTTTCTTGGCTTGGAGCATAGCAATATTTTTTTTAATTGTTAGTGAAACGTAATTTCGGTGTAATTTTTTTCACATATTTATGTTTTTTAGAATCTTATTTAAACATCTATTTACTTTACATGTACCTAAAGCTAAGGCGAAAAACTATGAAGTAGGTTTCTTAGAGCGATGGTTCAAAATATTTAATTGTTGATTATGTACCAACGTGTTATGTATATACCTACCATACTACATGACTCATAATATATTTACAACTATGAAGAAGTATTATTTTTTTTATGTAAACATGTTTGTGTGTATGAGTACTTGTTTCCATCTTGAATGGAATATATTACGTAGCAAAGTGCATTTTATATTAATAAACTTTCTTATATGTGACTGTTGAGTTTTTATTTCCTTTCAAGAAATGGGGGTTAAAATGGCCAAAGTTTTGCTTATTAGCAAAGGCTAAATCGACAACAATTTTCCTGTTCTTATTTTTTTTTCCTGGTGTTCTTATTAGAACGTGAGAAAATTGTTGTCAATTTATCCCGCTAGGTGTCGTGGCGACTATAATCCTCAGCCGTTGCAGGATACAAAGTTTAAAATATTTAAATCACACCAGCCACATAGTCGCCCTCACAACTTTATTTAAAAAAACTCTTGCATCGACTTTGGATTATAATATATTAATATACTTAATACTTTTCTAATGAAAGTTTTCAAAAGTTTCAATGTTATATTTTAATATTCAAATAATTATGTTAAATCAAAGGCCTGGTTCTGCCATCTATCGGCATGTGTGTAAACTTCAATGTCAATGACCTCATTCGACTGACTACAACTTGTCAAACGCCATTGCCATCCATCCAGGAGTCAGGACTCAGGACCAAAGTAGACTTTAGAGAACCTGCAGAGCCTATAGGTGGCAGCACATATTGTAATAAATTGATCGATAGTTGGTACTAATAATATATATTCTGTGTCGAAGGCAGATTGCGGACCTTCGTAATCTGTTAGCGTTTTGTTAAACTCAGCCAACAGTTAATAACTAATATTGAATTGACCTAATCCGACCAAATGACGGTACCTACCTAGGTGCGTCAACTGCCTATGAATCAGTGTCTTCGATGCAATAGTCCATCCATTGTACAGATTGTACCAAAGGATTGTACCAAAGGATTGTACACTGTGCGTAGGAAACTAGGAACTTTGTACAATGTACATGTTATAGGTGGCAGGACATGTCAAATAAATTTTGAATTTATGGCGCCAGTAAGCAGCACTCAACATAGGAATCCAAAACTTAACATTTCGGATTGGCAACACCAGTTTTGCAGGACCTTGCCCTTACTGTTTTAAATTATATTAGGTAAAGTCCAATTATTATTATTATTTTCGAATACCAAAGAAGCACCGGAAAGTCGTTTTATGTTTGAAAAATTACTATGACATAGGATAGGGACAAAACATTGCAAACATATACCTACCTAATGTAAAATATACACATGTGTCCAGTTCAACATTTTTATTCTGCTTTATATATGTTATTTGCAATAGTTTTAGTTTATATTTCTGTAGAATTAGCTTAGGTTTACCGCCATGCGACGATTCGCTCCGTTTGAACGCTATTCCTATAAACGACATCAGAATAAACTAATCGCAATGACAGGAAATAAAAGGATCAATGATAGATGACCGGTTCGGTGTAGGCGGATTTCGCAGACTAAAATATTCCTGTCTGGATCGTTTTCTAACTATTAATAGAAATTCCATTTAGACTTTAGTCCTTTTGAGATCAGTGAACGCTTTCTACATGACTGATGTCAAGTTCTCAAGTCTAGATACTAAATTCTGTTTCAAATTATTTTGATCTAACAGTACCTAAATAATAAAACTGAAAGAGTACCAAGTTATTGTGCTACTGTATACAAGCACGCGTCTTTTCCCCCGTAAAAGTAGTTCGATGTGACTTGTTAAACTAATATGTATTTTGTGCCATGACTCACAACTCACTGTTCACAACCGGCGAGAGATGGTCCATCGAGTGACATCCGACGCAGGGATCATCTCTCTTGTTAAGTACTCTCTTGCACAATATTATAATAATTACTCGTAATAATATATTCCCAACATGTAAAGCCTTACACACAATGCCACACTCCAAAAACTACTGTAACACGGTGTAAGCGTAAGTAGGTTAGGTACCAATACCGTAAGTGTTTATAAGTATAAATTAAACACCATTGGGCTCCCACACAAAACGCATCGCATCGCAAATATACGCAACAAAATGACATTGCGATGCGAATTCGCACGAATTCGCAGCTATTGCTTAGGAGCCCTAGTAATAAGTATTTAACGGTACCTTTACCGATAATCTGAACAATCCAGCAGGTGTTCAAAGGAATTACAAGTAACAATAACTTCGAGAAAGTCACCCTCGTAACACCCCGCGTGCGTCTGCGCAGGGCGTCTACGCAGGGGGCATTGAGAAATACCGTGTCATACATCGTGGGAGAACTACACATAATAGGATACCGCACCTTGGACCGTGATACGGGATTTAATACAAAAATACTAAAATAATAATAACAGTTAAAAAAACGAAAAAAAACGCTTTCTTCCAAAAAAATTAACAAATTATTGCATTATCATTGGCTCTCAATACGTTTACAAAGTTTCGAATTAATTAGACTACGGAAGATAGGTAAAATCGTGCTCAAAGATTCTGTTACATACCTATGTTACAGAGTACAGACCATGCTTATACGCATAGAAAGCGTGTTTATTAAAAACGTAAAAAACGTAACGAAGTGTATCTAGGTATCTGTTTCATAAATTACCTAATAAATAAATAAATTTATTTTTATTCTATATTTATTTATCTGTTTCGTTTTCACGCTTACTTCCCTAAAGTCCCGGAAAAGGACATAGTTTTTACGATAGTTATTATTAATTATATATTTTTACGATAATGAAAAATGGGAAAAATGACGATTCCTTAATCCTATGCTATCGCGAATTACTGGGCAAAAGAAGTTACAGAATATTCTTGTTTATTAAAATATAAAAGTCTCGGGTTTGGGTATCAAATAAAAATGTTCTATATTTTAATGAACCCAAGAGTTTTATTTTATAAGCTCCAATTTTTCTGTAACTTCTTTCGCCCAGTAATTTTTAGAAACCCAAAGAGATTTCTAAGCTTCTAACAAAATTGAACTCTTTATAGAGTTCCTTGGTAGAGTACCCTCGCTGTAAGCCACAGCACAAGCAACAACAGACTTGGTCGATTTACACGGGTGACTAACGGTGCCGGATAGGCTATCCATAACTTACTTGACAGATTCTCCATACTTTATGTGCCAAGTTAAGTTGTAGATAGCCTATCCGGCACTTATCAGGAAGTGGTGAAACAGGCTCTAAGTATTATAAAAACTTGTCACAATATGTAGGTAGAGATAAACTACGATAACATGGCGCGCCTTGCGTCTTGCGCGGTCGGCTAGTTATGAATTATGATTAGTTGACCAACAAATCTTGGTAATAAGTGACATTAAGGGAAATATTATTACGAGTAGGTACGTTGATTGGTTGAATACTTACCTACTACATACAAACTCATAAGGATGTGACTACACACATTGAAACAGTAATTTGGAGGGGCGCGCCATGTTATCGTAGTTTATCTCTATGTGTAAACATTATAATATGCAATGTAAATATACATATTATATTTATCAGTACAATTCTATTTTACCGATAATACCTAATGTTTGCCAAAAGGTATTCTACTATTTACTTGCCACGGACGTTCCCACGCCCAAATATTTTTTTGTGGTTTTCTATGACCATGACAGATGAACTTTAAAATAAAAAAATCTATACTTATAAAACAACATGTCCTGACTGACTGACTGACTGACTGACTGACTGACTGACTGTCTGATTCATCATCGCTGAGCAAAAACTGTTAAAGTTACAGCCACGAAATTTGGTGAGTAGTGTTGTATTATTAAGTAGACACCCATTAAGGAAGGGATTTTGAAAATGTTACCCCGAAGGGGGTGAAATAGGGGTTGAAAGTTTGAATGAAAGTCCGTCATTTCTTGAGTTAGAAACATGAAACTTTATTTTTGGGTTACTGATTAAAAATGAATGGATACGTATTTAAGTGTTTTTGGAAATTCTACCCCCAAGGGGGTAAAATTGGGGTTGAAAATTTGAATGAAAGTCCGTTATTTCTTGAGTTAGAAACATTTAATTTTATGTTTGGGCTACTAATTAAAAATGATTGGATACGTATTTAAGCGCTTTTGGAAATTCTACCCCCAAGGGGGTGAAATAGGAGTTGAAAGTTTAAATGAAAGTCCGTCATTTCTTAAGTTAGAAACATGAAAGTTTATTTTTGGACTGCTGATTAAAAATGAATGGATAGGTATTTAAGCGTTTTTAGAAATTCTACCCCCAAGGGGCTGAAATTGGGGTTGAAAGTTTGAATGAAAGTCCGTCATTTCTTGAGTTAGAAACATGAAACTTTATTTTTGTGCTACTGATTAAAAATGAATGGATGCGTATTTAAACGTTTCTGGTAATTCTACCCCCAAGGGGGTGAAATTGGGGTAGAAAATTTCAATGAAAGTCCGTCATTTCTTGAGTTAGAAACATGAAAGTTTATTGACGTTTGCGTTTGACGTTTGCTTAAATATGGTCCCGTTTTCACTGTTTGTATAAGGAACCACAAAAAAGGGAAAACTATCCATCTTTGTTATTATACTATGTTAACGCGGACGAAGTCGCGGGCAACAGCTAGTATCATATAAACTTGAACGTCGTGTATCCGAACGTATACATATAACTACTACTACGACTACCTAATAAAAAAAACCTCTTAGGTAAGTATGCCTTGATTTGGAAGTTTTTGAAGTGAAAACTTCTTTAGCGGCGTTGAGCACTTTTGTGGGATGGGTAAAAACTGTAAAACTCGCGCCAGATTCTCGTGCTGCTCGAAAAGCCTTGGAAAAACCGTAAGACGGTTGGAGAGTAGTGTTGTAACATCGAAATTGATTAATCGAACAATCGATTGTTTTTTTTTAATCGATTGTAAGGGTTTCGATTAATTAAAAAAATCGATTTTTTAATAATCGATTTTCATAAAAGATAGGTTTAAAAAATGCACAACGTTAATAATCAAGTTTTCACTTCTGCCGGCACTCCCGGAGTGCAACCCGTCTTTTTTTTTGACAATTAACACCAGCTAGGTATAATCAACGTTGTTAAATAGATAAACTACTGTTAAAAAAAAGACGGTTTGCACTCCGGGAGTGCCGGCAGAAGTGAAAACTTGATTATTAATAGCGGGCTGTGCAATTTTGCTGTGTTTTCTAATAAGTATTACGATCCCGGAAGACGATTGACTCAAATGAAATTGAGATTTATTTTATCATTTTATGTTTATCTGATACTTAGCTAACGGAAAACACGATTCACTTATTTTGACTCGATAGTTTTATTTTTCGAAATTATGAATCTTTTTGGGCATTTCAACAAATATCTGTTACACTTATTGAGTTACTATCATTAAATAACTTGCACTACTACAATCACACACTTTATAAAATAATAGCTAAAGGTAATATTAGTATTGTATTTAGTTTTTAAGTAATCATCAAAAAACAGTTTTGGGACTTACGATCTTTACTTTCGTGCTATAATGCGAGAACCGTTGTTACGCGATATTGTTCACTATTAGCTGCAGCCTAAAACACATTACCCGGGAGCACGATTCATGGAATTATTGTATCACGATTGGAGGATAGCGTTGTGTGTAGGCGGGGCTAGCGTTTTGACCGTAGGCCCTTAACGTTGTGCATTTTTTAACCCATTTTTTTTATTAATCGAAACCCTTACAATCGATTAAATTTTTAACCCATTTTTTATGAAAATCGATTTTTAAAAATCGATTTTTTTAATTAATCGAAACCGTTAACCTACAATTTTTTTAACCCATTTTTTATGAAAATCGTTTTTAAAAAAATCGATTTTTTTAATTAATCGAAACCCTTACAATCGATTAAATTTTAACCCATTTTTTATGAAAATCGATTAAAAAAATCGATTTTTTTAATTAATCGAAACCCGATTAAAATCGAAATCGATTAAAAAATATCGACAATCGAAAAAAAACAATCGATTGTTCGATTAATCGATTTCGATGTTACAACACTACTCTCCAACCGTCTTACGGTTTTTCGATCAGCACGAGCATCTGACGCGAGTTTCACAGTTTTTACCCATCCCACAAAAGTGCTCAACGCCGCTAAAGAAGTTTTCACTTCAAAAACTTAGTAACTAAATCTTGTTAAAAGGAGAGATCCTCTATTTTGTGTTTCAATTTTGTGGAGACAATGACAAACCTGGAAGCCATAAATTTTCCAAGGGATTGTTAAAAGTATTTTGAAAATTATTTGTTTAACAGCGTTTGATTATATTTAAACGTTAGCCAACCAAAAGGCAATAGCACTGACATTACACAAACAAATGAACACTCGCAAACCTCAGAAATCTCAACCAAAAACTGTAAAAAACTCAACACCTAACTGCCGCATCCATTTACAATGTTCAACATGCATTCAAATTAAAAAATAATACAATAGTCTCTAAATATATAAAAATGGATTTTCAAATGTGTTAGTCGCGCTAAAACTAGAAAACGGCTGAACGGATTGGGCTGATTTTAGTCTTACAATATTCGTAGAAGTCCAGGGAAGGTTTTAAAGTGACGCGAAGTTCACCGGGACAGCTAGTATTTTATAAAAAAAAGATAAAACCGACTTCAAAATTGTACGACAATTAAGAATTAAAATACCTTATCTCAAAAACTACTGAACTGATTTCGATGCAACTTGCAGTATTCCCTAAGTAACAACAAAAAAGAATCACTTAAATCGGACTTGTAGTCCGGAGATATGCGAACACAACACACCTACATACAATATACACTTTTGCTTGGCACATTTGTTCAGACGCTGATAAAGACTAACATAAACGAAAACTGGGCAGTTCTGGAAATATTACATACGATAATTGATAACCTCCTTTATTTGAAGTCGGTTAAAAGAACTTTAAACACCATTGAGAATGTCACGTGTAAGTGTTATGACCGGCCAGGATTACGCAGGGCGGAGGGCGCGCAGGTGTGAACTCGTGAGAACTCTCTCCCCCCGTTCGCAGGCGGAGGGAGAGAATTGCGCAAGAGTATTCCCACGTCTTATGTAATTGTTTGGAAGTTTTGCAAACAGATTAATATTTAAAAAGTTGAGATGGAATTAGAAAAAACACCCTTTATTCCTACAACAGCACATTATTTATTCATTTTGATTTGGAGTAAACAAAAAAAAATTGTTTGTGCAAATAGCTATAAGGGAAAAGACCTAATGCTAGACACTGAACTAATAGATGACACTTATGACAAAAATACCATAAAAAGAATTACTCTAATTATTTCTCACCACTGTAAATTTTGTAAGCTTCTCAAGCTATTTGTTGAATTGAAAAAATATATTAGAGACGCCTTCGGGAACAAAATTTTAAAATGGGATCAGTTTTCGTAAATAATATGACCGCGTCAACACGCGCTCGGCAATTTCTTAGCAAATAGGTTAAGGAAGGCGAAATTTTGCACGTAAGTTTTGAATACATTTATTTGATTTTTTGTTATTTCTATTGATTTCATTGGATTAATGGTCATGTTGTATGCACTAATTAATGTTTATTTAAGATTTTTTATCCATTTTCCCTAACAATATAAAGGGTGTCTACTATTAGTTCTTGCAAATGTAAAAAACCTAATAGATGACATGGATCTCATCTTTGAGTTTTGCAATACATACTAAAGTTATTTTGTACTTTATTCTACTGCAAAAATCATCACTATTCTCTGAAAATATAATTTTATTAACAATCTAAGAACTTACAACTACTGCACCTCCTAAAAATGGACATGGTGTCTAATATTAGACCTTGCACTGATCTAAAAATCGATTGCTTTAGTTTTTTAGTAGTAAAAAGGAGAAAAAGGAGAGCTGAGAAAAGAAAGAAGAAAAAAAAAGAGGCAAAAGAAGCATGGAGACTAAAGACTGAAAATAAATTTGCTAGGAAAAAAATATGAAAAATGAAAATAAAAGGAACTTAGATAGTTTCAGCATGGAAGAAGAATGAATAGAATCTGGAGACAACGTGGATAATATTTCTGATGCATGTAGTTACTATGATGAAGTAAATGAAATCTTTTGAAAAATGGCAAATAAAGACCTAATAATAGGAAAAATGTAAAATGTAATGTAATGTTCTATGTCAACTATTAGTTCATATTGGTGTCTACTATTAGTGATGTTCGTTTTTTGTGATGTCATCTATTAGTACTTATGACTAAGTTTAAAAAAGACCAATAATATATTTTTTAATTGATTTGTCAGAGAATAATTATAATAGTTTTATTTTGTAAGAGTTACTGAAGACATGGAAGAAGTTATCAATTCTTTATTTTCATAAATATATATTTTATAACATTCAAATGTTTCATGTTTCCTTAAAATGTCTGCCATTAGGTCTTTTCCCTTACAATGATTCTTGATTTATGTAATACGTCATACAAGGTGTAACAAAACTAAATGATAATACTTCATGGTGTGTATGTATTCCTTATAGAGAGTTTAGTGTGAAAGAAGCAGCGCCGAAAGACCACTTTTTTTAGGGTTCCGTACCCAAAGGGTAAAAAAGGAACCCTATAACCTATTACTAAGACTTCTTTGTCTGTCCGTCTGTCTGTCTCCAGGCTGTAACTCAAGAACGGAAATAATTACTAGAGATTTGAAATTTTCACATCACACAATCACAGATTATACAGTATAATATACTGTTGCCGCTATAACAACAAATGCTAAAAACAAAATAAAATTTTAAATATTTAAGGGGGGCTCCGATACAACAAACGTGATTTTTTGACCTTTTTTGCTCTATATGAATAATGGCAACAGGTAGGCACTTGCATTTTCCACAAAATTCTTAGTTATATGTGTATTGTGTACTTTAATATTTCATAATAATATTAAAATAAGTAAAATAAAAAATTAAGGGGGGCTCCCATACAAAAAACACAATTTATGGCCTAATTTTGCTCTACAATGCGTACCTAACTACCTACCATTATAGAGCAAAATTTTCCATTCCTTTAAAAGATTCTGCGTGCGCGAGTCCGACTCGCACTTGGCCGATTATTTCACTTTTGTATGGGGAAACTATGAAGTCATGAGTTATGCGCTGGGGCGCTTTATTAGGTCTTTCAGCGCTGCTACTTTCACAGTGAACTCTCTACAATGAACACATACCTATATAACCCTAAAGTTATCACTTAGTTTTGTTACACCCCGTATAAATCAATAATCAATGTATTACTTCGATTCTTGATTTATGTAATACGTTATATTAAAATTGGTAGCATTATAGCATTGGCCATCTTTGTTAACAGTTATCAAAATTACGATTCTGCGCAATTTAAGAATGACTTGGATTTGCTGACGCGGACGTCTTTCAGCAATCGCTAAGCAGCCGAGTCAGATATTATTATTTACACGTTTTACATTATTACATTATTTTGTGTACTAGTTACAGTTCGTTGGTGATATCGTTTAGGCGAGTTCTGCGGATCAAAACCAAGCGGAGAAGGTAAGGTTTGAGATTATTAGATTAAAAAATATATTTGCATGTTTAATACTAAATCATTAAAAAACAGGTATTATTTAATCGAGTGACTGTAAATTACCGTTTTAAGTGTCAAAATTAATCAATTTGGGTTATAGAATTACTATTTGAGCGACTGACTGTGAGTGACGAGAAATTAACAAAACAGCAACTTACAAATTATTTATTTGAGTTACTTAAAATACAAAATGAGCAGCTTCATAATATTTGAACGACCTAATATCTGTTTGAGTGTCAACATTACGTCCTGCATTTTTTTCAATATTTGGCAAATGTATTTTTTATACTGAGCGGCATTTTATCTTAAATGAAGTATTTCGAATACTAAAACCACTTTGAAAAATACACTAATGAGCAGAGTATAATGAGCTCATATTAAAACAAAAAAAAATGAATATGAAATAACTATTTGATGAAACACTATTAATCAGGGATCCCTAAAACAATTTTTTTTATTACTATCAAGCAAATTTTTTGTGAGTAGCTTAATTTGGATAAGAGGAACAACGGTAAAGGTTCGGAAACCTACCCCAAAATTGATGGGAAGTGGGGGTGAGGAGGGGTAAACACCCCCCGTACCAAATCCACACTGAGAAACCCCCCAGTTTTGGAGCTACTCACCTTTGAAATTTTCGGAATAATAATTCTGAGGCTACATATTCTAAGTATTTTGGTCGCCTTTTTTAACGCTTTTAACTTAATAGCATGTTTTGTGACGGTCGCCGGCTGCTGCCACAGCACAGTCACAGTTCTAACCTACTTTTGGACTTTCCGGATTATGTTTATTTTTGTTTTGGCGGGGGCTCGCTAAAATAAAAAATATTTTTTAGTGTTTAAATATTTTGTAGTAAATTTACTATTTATTTATTAGCTCATCTGTCAAGCGCCCAAAATCTAAACTATTCAAAAGTTCTTCTTCTACTTTGCAGACCACCGATTTAGTATTTTGTTTCAAATATAAAACTATGTGTATTTGAGACTAATAGCTTATTTATTAAAAATTCTAATAATTATATAAAAATTATATATAGCTTTCATGGTAATTTATTTAGATAGTTAAATCAGTTTAATGAGGAATTTTCGAAAATGGTTTGACAGTTCGTGACAGATGAAAGGTTAAATATTATGCATGCTGCGTGCGAGCCAGTGATGCAAGCGCATGGCAATCGTAAACACGCAACGCTATTGGTCCGCAGCCCAAAACACCTGACTGCAACGATTCGTCGCCTCGCCCCCATTCGAATTCGCGCGCATTTAACAATCTGTAGTTTTCATTAAAACACGTATCAAAATATAAAATATTATAAACCCTCAAATAGAATATCAGTAACCAATAATCATTAATAAAGCAGCTCACAAAAGTTTGCTCAAAGTGAACTTTTTATTAGTTCGTAATGTATAACCTCACTTAGAATCTATCTTTAATATTGAAGTTGCCCGCTATGTATTTCCAGTCGCTCACTTAGTAATACAGTCGCTCAGATAGAATTTTAATATCTGAAATAGATTAATCACAATCCACTTTTTGTAAGCTCGTTCTGGATTTTATTATAAATCAATATTAGTCGTTAGTTTAGTTTATTTTTCGCTTACTCAAATTCATACCGCTCAAGTTATTAAAACAGTATGTTCATCATCAGTCGCTAAGTAATTTTTTATTCGCTCGTTTTATTATTTCCCTTAAAAAACCCGGCTTAAAAAGTATTTCCTTGCCTCTATATTATGTGATATGATTTATATGTGAAGTATCCTCTTTCCAACAAAAAAAAATGTTAATAGTCGGTTCTCAAACGGCTAAGTTGTCCACATACAAACGAAAAAACCATACGGAAAACGGTCGAATTAAAAAACCTCTTTTGAAGTCGGTTAAAAATAAATGAATTACCAAAAACCGAATATGTGCAAATCGGCGATTTTACCGCTACGGCCTTCGGGCTGTCTCTTCCTGGCAACTTCAATATCACTCAGGACAGTCAGGAGTCAGGACTCAGAAGAGTGCTACATATCCCAGCTTACATCCAAAATACTTCAGAATCAATAAAATATAACTCTCCCAAAAATAATACAGACATAGCGCATCCATGTCATGGACATCGGAAGTATGTCTGTCTGTCTGTTAATTGGTCTGTTACCTCTTCACGCCCAAACCACTGAACCGATTTTGCTGGGTGCGGAGTTATTTTGAGTCCCGGGAAAGGACATAGGATACTTTTTATAGCGAAAAAATGTACGGTTCCAGCGCGATAAACGAATTTTGGCGCAAGAGTTTCGGGCGTCATCTAGTAGCTGATAAGTCAGTCGTGAGTCGTGACGTGTCTTCAGTCCACCCCAATACGAATTAGCTGATTCTTCCCCCACTGGCCAGGTGCGACGCGTGGGAACGACCGTCGTTGGGGTGATGCCACCGACCACACCTTGACACTGCAAGCGCCGAGTAAACAATGAGGGAAAGTAAACAAAAAATATGTTATGTGTTAATTTAAAAAAAAAAGTAACTGAGAGTCGGAGTTTGAGCGGTATAAATTGATGAAAAATGCACGGTATGTTTGGTATAAGTTATACTTATTTTAAGTCATTAAGTTGACCTAGCTGATACCTACGTTTTTGTTTTCTTTTGAAACTTGCAGTCGTTACGGAGGGACGTAATGATTTAAATATATCGTAATGCACTTTTATTGTAATTTTATTGTAATCTGGTTTAATCTGCGATTCGATTGAATGACTAGCGTATTCATTGAATGACTCCATTCAATTGAATGACTCGGCCGAACGTCGATTGAACAATCGTCATCCAACGTCCAACTAGTTCGCGGATTGTAACATAGCCCTTTGAAAAGAGCCTCTTGAAAATACCAATATGGCCTCAAACAACTTGCGCAAAGAACACTGTTGATATTTTTTTCCGATTGAGTTTTCTTAAAGTGCTTTATTGATTATAAAACCGTGTGACAAATGGATTTCACGATTATTACTCCGCCGCTGGCTACGAAAAATTTGAGGCGAAACTGGCCGAATACGAACAACAAAATCAAGGTTCGTATATTGTTATTGTTTATATTTTGTGATATTTAGGGGTTTGTGTTTTAGTGTTCTTGATTGCGTGAACACAAACTTAAAATACAATAGGTAGGTACCTATAGAATTATAATATATTATGGCCGTGTCCCAATCGTTATTTAATATCACTAATTATTGTTATTCAAAATAAGGTTGCAAACTCTTGGTCACCCTAAACAAGCATTACAAAGTCGGCTATATCGCCTTTAAACCATTCAAAGTCTTCACTATAATGACGTTTAGTCAAGACGTTAAACGTTTCAGTCAACGTCTTGACTAGTTGTCCTTCAGTCATTCAATTGAATGGAGTCATTCAATGAATACGCTAGTCATTCAATCGAATCGCAGATTAAACCAGATGACTGCGACATATACATACCTACATGTATAAAATTAAGTGAATTCTAACAAAACAAGTAAAATCAAACTTGTATCTTAACTAACTAATTAAGTAATTAAGTATAATATTATGTAGAGGAATAATAATACAATATACAAAATAATTGCAACGTAAACTACGGTCTGTTTAGTCAAACCCAGCCGACAAATCACACGGTCTACGGCTACGCCCTAACTTGGGATTAACATAGAATTGACATATAGTAGGGTTAGTTCAGCCTTGTATGGGAATCTGAAATTAATTATAGTCAGAAATTTTTTTGCACCTGTGTATAGGGGGGGTCATGAATAGCTTAAATTCAAAAACTCGACCAGCCACGACGTGTGCGTTAGCCGCCATATTGGTTTGAAGATCAAATCTTTTTTTAGACATATCTGCTTTATTTTATATTTTACGAAAATTTTCTACATTTTGAGTTCTTATAATTTTCATTGTGAAATCAATATTTACGGAGATAAATGCAAAAAACAAGTCAAAGTATTATTTCGCTTGTATGTCAATTATTATCGAATTTAGCGAAAATAATTGTAGAAACAAAGTTGTTGGTGATAGATAATTAAATTTCCTACAAATTTGATTCTTATGAATTTTTTTAGAAATCAATATTTAAGCTCCTACACCTATGGTAAATGTACCGGGACCCAAGCGACTGGATAAAACTGAATATTTCTGATTATGAATTAGACCTTTTAACAATAACGGCACAACCTACACCTGAATAATTATAAAAAAATGGCCAAGTGCGAGTCGGACTCGCTCATGAGGGTTCCGTACCATTATAAGGCAAAGATAGACAAAAATTTGTGCTTTTTGTATGGGAGCCCCCCCTTAAATATTTATTTTATTTTAATTTTATTATTAATTAATAAAGTACAAATACAATTAAATATTTTATACATATTTTAACTGTCTAAGTGCTGCTATTTTTGATAAAGAACAAAAAAGGCCACTAAAATCCTGTTTGTTATATGGGAGCCCCATCAAATATTAAATATAATATGTTTTTTAGTATTTGTTGTTATAGAATATAGAGGGTAACAAAATACATAATATCTGAAAATTTCAAGTCTCTACCTATCACCGTTCTTGAAGCCTGGAGACAGACAGACGGACAGGCAGCAAAGTCTTTATTTTAATTGTGGTTAATGTAAAGAGCTACAAGTTTATTTCTGTTTTTTTTTTTCTGTATTTGACAATAATCGCGATACAGGTCGAACAGGTCGAAATTATACTTTGACTTGTTTTTTGCAGTTATTTCCTTGAATATTGATTTCACAATAAAAATGATAAGGACAAAAGTTGTAGAAAATCAAATTTTCGACAAAGAAGGATGGGCACTTTTGTATGGACCCTAGCCGGCATAGCCAATAAAGTTCTAATGTCTGTTAGCCTATTGCTTATAACCTAAAGTTACTGAAATGAAACAGTTTATGTTATGAATGGACCGGAAATGTACAGTCTGGAACATTGAAAGTTATATTTTTGGCTCCTACTTTTTTTGTAAAAATCAAATCTACAATGGAAAAAAGACAAAAGACATTCTATGCTATATTTTAATCAGCTTATCACTTGGGTAATTAACCTTAGAGTGATACTACCAAAATAAACACTTTTATTTTTTAATAATCATTTACTACAGTTACAACTTCCATGGTCTATACAAATTCATCGTCAAAAATGATGTCTTTTTTATGAAATAAGGGGGCAAACGAGCAAACGGGTCTCCTGATGGAAAACAACTTCCGTCGCCCATGGCACTCGCAGCATCAGAAGAGCTGCATGTGCGATGCCGGCCTTTTAAGAGGGAATAGGCTAATAGGGGAGGGTAGGGATGGGAAGGGAAGGGAATAGGGGAGGGTAGGGAAGGGAATAGGATAGGGGATTGGGCCTCCGGTAAACTCACTCACTCGGCGAAACACAGCGCAAGCGCTGTTTCACGCCGTTTTTCTGTGAGAACGTGGTATTTCTCCGGTCGAGCCGGCCCATTCGTGCCGAAGCATGGCTCTCCCACGTATAAAATTAATATAGCGCCTTCCAATTAATATAGTGCCGGGGGAATAAATACATCGTGGCGACCAACGTCTAAACACCATATTATTATTGAAATAATATGGGCACACGCACCGATTGTGCGCCGCCCTGTCAAACACGTACAATAATGATGAACTAAAGCATCCCTCCCTTGTTGTTGACGGTCTACGGGTCTATGAGTACGGTCTATGACGTCAGCGAAAACATTTTTTGAGAATAGCGTTCGTACTGAAATGGTTTAAGTCCATAGGCAGTCCTATGATGTCAGGTGTGATATCTTTTTTCTCCGGTAGTTTACCGTGTTCTGTCCATAATAAAAATTGTAGCTTATGATATAAGGTTTCATTTCATAGGCAAGTGGTTTTTATTGGATATACCGGCCAACTTGACCCATCATTCTTTGATCCTTATCATTAGCTTAAAAAAATAAAAAATAAAGGAGTTATAGCTAAAAAAGATTGGACCTTCAAACCAATATGGCGGCTAACGCACACGTCGTGGCTGGTCGAGTTTTTGAATTTAAGCTATTTGTGACCTCCTCTAAACACTGGTGCAAAAAAATTCTGACTTTAATTAATTTTAAAAAAATCTAACCCTACTTAGCTAATAGCCCAGTCGGGTTATGTCAATTCAATGTCAACTCAATTCATAGGCAGATGACGGAACTACGTCGTTTGGTCAATGACGTAGGTCCGTATTATGAATCAATTTCTTCGATGGTAGGTACCTAGGTACCATCGTGGAAATTGATTCCTAGGCAGTTGATTCCTAGGCAGTAGACTGACCAACGTCATTTGGTCGGATCATGTCAATTCAATGCAGGTATCTAATTGTGATCTGTCGGCTGGGTTTGACATAGCGCGACCAAACTACGTAAGTCCCCTATCTGCCTAGGAATCAATTTCCTCGTTAGTACCTACATAATTTAATAACACTAGCGACCCGCCCCGGCTTCGCACGGGTATAAAATATATGTATAGCCTATGTCACTCACTGAAGAATGGATTAAAATCGATTCAGTAGTTATAATAATATAAGTACTTACTTTTTCATTACTACGAGTACGAGTACCCGTGGCCCGCATTGGTCGGTACCGCCGCAAAAGATACGTCCCGCAATTTTTAAATCTGTAATATCTTGGAAAATGTTCATTTAAATCATATGCTGTAAAGGGCCATTATATAGATCTATATTAAATCAATAATGTATTTAAAGTATTTACTATTTAATTGAATAAGGATTATTGCCGTATTGATTAAAATCGCTTCGAAAATTAGCCATTATTTAAGGTTAAAAGTAAATGATAAAAAATGTTAATGTGGGATATCCATAAGAATAGACAAAAAATTCCATCGCGGAGTTTTCT
The DNA here is from genome assembly GCA_963422495.1 of Polyommatus iphigenia. Taxonomy (NCBI): domain Eukaryota; kingdom Metazoa; phylum Arthropoda; class Insecta; order Lepidoptera; family Lycaenidae; genus Polyommatus; species Polyommatus iphigenia. Next base: position 27,370,327 of record OY730178.1, on the reverse strand, counting down.
GTAGACCTACAATACAAAACTTAGTACATTATTTTGATAAATCTCGTAGGGTTCAGCCTGTGTTTGCAATGCAATGTAAGTGAAAAAAAATGTAATTATTTACGACATCACATTATGATACACTTCGTACTCATGATACGCCCCGATGATCGCGATCATTTTGCGTCCACACTAGCGATCATGATACGCTTCGAATTTCGATGCTACGCGACGGAGATCTGATCGTTGATCTGATCGCGAAAATGATACAGATGTGGACAAAGCCTTAGACACCCCAAAAACAACAGTAAGTAATTATAAAAACAACAGTAAGTACAAAAACAACAGTATTTCGGCACTATTTAATGAATGTTAATAATATACGTCTTATAAACCTTCCTCTTTAAGCTGCGCGTCCACTGGATCGGAATCGGAGCGTACGGAGCGTACGGAGCGTCGTCATTTACGAAATGCCGATGGGGTGCGTCCACTGCATTCGGATTTGGCATCGGCAATTTAGTTATTTTTAGTCCGTCATAGCCTGTTAACGTGCATTTGCATTATGGAGGATAGTGACTAGTATATTGTTGTAATTAGCTGTATTTTATCAGAAGAGGAAAAGAGAAACAAGAGGAAACGAAATTCATTATTTGCCCAATTTCATCCCAAATATTGTCTCTCCTCAGTTGGTTATGATAATGTTGATGTTTTAAATTGTAAAGTTCTTCATATTTTTCCACTAAAGTAATTAAAATGTCGTCATTCATCGCGAATAAGTATTTACGTATAGCCGTCGCGTCGTCGCAAACACGTCAGTACTTGAAACCTTCGGCATCGGAATGACGCGTTCACTGCGGATGACGTCATCGGCATAAATTCCGGTCTCAGGCGCAGAAATGCCGATTCAGTGCACGCAGTACCATACAAATCAATACAAAGCAACAAATCCGTACGCTCCGTACGCTCCGATTCCGATCCAGTGCACGCGCAGCTTAAATCACTCTATCTATTGAAGAAAACCGCATCCGATTAAAGGGAACAAAGGGACATGAGGAAATAAAAGCGACTTTGTTTTATTATACTACCAGCTGTCCCGGCAAACGTTGCTTTGCCATAATATAAAGTATTTCGCCCATATTATATTGAAGTGACTAAATAGGTATGTCGCCAAGGCAACGTCGACCGCTATCCCGTCATACAAACAATGGTTACCGTCAGTCTCAGGTTGTAATAATTTACTATTATTAATTCAACAAATGCACTTATCAATATATAAGTAAAGTACCCAGTAGCCGATTCTCAGACCTACTGAATATGCATATAAAATTTGGTAAAAATCAGTAAAGCCGTTTCGGAGGAGTTCGTGGACTAACACTGTGACACGAGAATTTTATATATAAGATGTTATACCTATGTAGTGATGATATTGCATACGGTCTACGCGCACCGCACCGCCCCCCGGCCAGCTCATAGCCCGTAGCAGGTAGCTCTACAAACTACAATCTACATACTTTGCCACGTTTCGCAATTTCGTAACATTACAAATTGAAGACTATGACAAACTAAAACAACTTTTAACGAGATTAGTATTCGAACTCCAAGGAAATATTATGTACGTCTAGGAGATACGTCGTATCCATAGGAGGTGTAGAAAAGACTTCTGTATGATATTAAATTATGGTGCAATAGCCATATTATATCCATATACATATATGTATAATAAATGCCTATCCATTATCCATATACAGGGTGTAACAAAAATAAGTGATAATACTTTAGGGTGTGCACGTGTTCCTTGTAGAGAGTTCACTGTGAAAGTAGCAGCGCTGAAAGACCAAAATTTTTTTCTCTTTTGTATGGGAAAACTCGTGACGCTCGGGCCAAATGAGAATCGGGGAAAATGAGAAAAAAAAATGTTGTCTTTCAGAGCTGCTACTTTCACAGTGAACTCTCTACAAGGAACACGTACACACCCTAAAGTATTATCACTTATTTTTGTTAGACCCTCTATAGTTTATAAATGAGAAAGTGCGTCTGTCCGTCTGTTACTTCTTCACGCCTAAACTGGACATAGGATACATTTTATTTTTTTTAATATAAGTACTGGGTACCCTATAAGTAAAAAGGTAAACCTATAAGTTATATCTGAATGCAAAAAAGTAAAAAAAAAATGGAGCAAACCATTTAACATTTTTTAAATTGGTTCTAAAATTAAACTGAACGACACTGAATTAAACTAAACTTAAAAGTGCATTCACGGGTTAAAAATGATTAGGATTGACACCTTTTCTAACTTGTTGAAAAAGTATTTAAATTTAATTTTTAGGGTCCCGTACCCAAAGAGTAAAAACACCCTATTGGCTATTACTAAAACACCGATGTCTGTCTGTCCGTTTGTGGGTCTGTCTGTCTCCAGGCTGTATCTCAAGAACCGCTATAGCTAGACTTTTCAAATTTTCACAGATTGTGTAATATGTATACTGTTAACTGTATAGTGTTGCCGCTATAACAAAATTAGGGACTAAAACAAATTAATTAAATAATATATAAGGGCTACCATACAGCAAACGTGATTTTGCAATTTTTGATATTAATAATGGAAACAGGTAGGAACTTGAAATTTTCTCAAAATCCTTAATTAAATGTGTACTTACATTAATAATTAATAGTTATTAAGGGAAAAGCACTAATGGTAGACACTATAAGGAAACATGAAACATTTGAAAAATAAAGGATTGATGACTTCTTCCATGTCTTCAGTAACTCTTACAAAATAAAACTATTATAATAATTCTCTGATAAATCAATTAAAAAAATATATTATTGGTCTTTTTGTAAACTTAGTCATAAGAGCTAATAGATGACATCACAAAAAACTAACATCACTAATAGTAGACACCAATATGAACTAATAGTTGACATAGAACATTACATTACATTTTACATTTTTCCTAATATTAGGTCTTTATTTGCCGTTTTTCAAAATATTTCATTTACTTCATCACAGTAACTACATGCATCAGAAATATTATCCACGTTGTCTCCAGATTCTATCCATTCTTCTTCCATGCTGAAACTATATTTCCTTTTATTTTTATTTTTCATATTTTTTTCCTAGCAAATTTATTTTCAGTTTTTAGTCTCCATGCTTCTATTGCCTCTTCTTTTTTCTTCTTTCTTTTCTCAGCTGTCCTTTTTCTTCTTTTTATTGCTAAAAAACTAAAGCAATCGATTTTTCATCAGTACAAGGTCTAATATTAGACACCATGTCCATTTTTAGGTACAGTAGTTCTAGGTTCTTAGTTTGTTAATAGAATTATATTTTCAGAGAATAGTGATGATATTTGCAGTAAAACAAACTACAAAATAACTTAAGTATATATTGCAAAACTAAAAGATGAGATCCATGTCATCTATTAGGTTTTTTACCTTTTCAAGAACTAATAGTAGACACCCTTCATATTGTTATGGAAAATGGATAAAAAATCATAAATAAACATTAATTAATGTATACAACATGACCATTAATCCAATGAAATCAATAGAAATTACAAAAAAATCAAATAAATGTATTCAAAACTTACGTGCAAAATTTCGCCTTCCTTAACCTATTTGCTAAGAAATTGGTGAGCGCGTGTTGACACGGTCACATTATTTACGAAAACTGATCCCATTTTAAAATTTTGTTCCCGAAGGCGTCCTGAATATATTTTTTCACATCAACAGATAGCTTGAGAAGCTTATAAAATGTACAGTGTTGAGAAATAATTAGAGTAATTCTTATTTTTATGGTATTTTGTTGTAAGTGTCATCTATTAGTTCCATGTCTAGCATTCGGTCTTTTCCCTTAATAAAAAAAATAAAAATAAAACAAAATAAAAAAAAATTCAAGGAGGCTCCTACACAAAAAAACACAAATTTTGGCCTATTTTTGCTTTATAAAGGTACGTAACCGGTAACCCTACGTGCGCGAGTCCGTCTCGCACTTGGCCGATTTTATTCATAAATAATCTTAGATGCGCTTCAAGAATTTTCTGCGAATAAATATTTCTCTTTAGGTCTGGATGATTAAAATAGGAAATCTTAGGATAGTACCAGACTACGGAATTATAATTTATAAGTAATCTATCCAGGCTCGCTTCGAAAAATATAAACTATTATATAAGTATCTTCGCCGCGTGAGACGCCCATTAGGACAAAAAAATACCCATAGAAATATAGACGTAACGTTCCAATTACAATAACAAGGTCATGGGGTAGGCGTCTATTACTAATGAACAGATTTGCGAAGACACCCACGAGGTAAGACAGCTGCTAGTTACTAAGTTCACACGGCCCCCCAAGTAAAAGACCGGACCCTTCTTAGACTTGATTATACAACAATAAAACTTGGTCCTATTATTTTTCCACCCTAGCACTGATTTCGTATAACGGGACTCATTCGCTAAGGAGAACTCGGGAGTGCTACATCTTCGATGTTATAAATTTCGCGTGTTAAGTTTGTTACTATGGAAGCTATACTGAATGCCCAGAACGACATCAAAAGTTTGGGAGTCGCAGGTCAGTGATTTGTTTTGGCGCGTTTAGTGTAAACTTTTCTTTACTACAAATTGCGAAAATAAATTCGAAAGTAAAACCAATATTTTGAAAAACTTTTTTTGATTTCATGTAAGTAGATTAACTTTGTTGCTTTTTAGTACTTTAATTTTGGTGCCGGAATTTTTAATAATATTTGTTTGCGTTTTATTTATATTACAATATTATTATTTAATCGATGATATTTCTTAGAGATAATAATTTAAATAAAAATTTTAGAAAATAGGCAATGGTCCAAAGATACATAGGGACTTGCAATTTAGAATTACCATTTACCTAATGTGATTTTTTTTCAATCTTTGTTACTTTAATATATCTACATTTACCTACCTACATCGATGTTTAATATTAATATTAATAATATTAGTAATTACGTTTAAGTTATTTATAATCATGTAAATATTTTATGATTTACGGCTGAAGAAGTTCTTTAGCCGTGGTACCGTTTATTTAAATTTGAAAGTACTACCTACTAGATACCTACTTAATCCTTCGATCGGGGATTCATGGAAATGCTATTGTGTTCTATTGTTGACACGATCACCGGTGCTCTTATGGGACTTGTCGAAGGATTAAATTTGCCACGTCAAGAAAACTTACATGTAGAATTTATCTAACCAAAAGAAATATGCGACAAACCGTTATTATTTAAACACGTACTTTCCTACTTTAGCTACCTACCTTAGCAAAGAATTTGTCTAAACTCTAAAGTCTAAAGTGTCCCTTAGTACTTGATCCCGATGACCCCCTATCTCTAGACTCTAGAGTAAGTTATACTTAGATATTTGTAGTTATTTATCACAAATTTTCGTATTTAATTCAAATTAGTAAAAAACATTAGCTTTTGTGGAAAAGCTTGTGTCGTTTATTATTATTTTGAATTTATGTAAAGGAAAAGCACTAATGGCGGACACTATAAGGAAACATGAAACATTTGAATGTTATAAAATATATATTTATGAAAATAAAGGATTGATAACTACTTCCATGTCTTCAGTAACTCTTACAAAATAAAACTATTATAATTATTATTCTCTGACAAATTAATTAAAAAATATATCACTGGTCTTTTTGTAAACTTAGTCATAAGAGCTAATAGATGACATCACAAAAAACGAACATCACTAATAGTAGACACCAATATGAACTAATAGTTGACATAGAACAAACATTACATTACATTTTAGATTTTTCCTAATATTAGGTCTTTATTTACCGTTTTTCAAAAGATTTCATTTACTTCATCATAGTAACTACATGCATCAGAAATATTATCCAGGTTGTCTCCAGATTCTATCCATTCTTCTTCCATGCTGAAACTATCTTTCCTTTTATTTTTATTTTTCATATTTTTTCCTAGCAAATTTATTTTCAGTCTTAATTAGTCTCCATGCTTCTCTTGCCTCTTCTTTTTTCTTCTTTCTTTTCTCAGCTCTCCTTTTTCTTCTTTTTATTGCTAAAAAACTAAAGCAATCTAGTTTTAGATCAGTACAAGGTCTAATAATATTAGACACCATGTCCATTTTTAGGTACAGTAGTTCTAAGTTCTTAGTTTGATAATAGAATTATATTTTCAGAGAATAGTGATGATATTTGCAGTAGAATAAACTACAAAATAACTTTAGTATGTATTGCAAAACTAAAAGATAAGATTCATGTCATCTATTAGGTTTTTTACCTTTTCAATAACTAATAGTAGACACCCTTTATATTGTTATGGAAAATGGATAAAAAATCATAAATAAACATTAATTAGTGTAAACAACATGACCAATAATCCAATGAAATCAATAGAAATTACAAAAAATCAAATAAATGTATTCAAAACTTACGTGCAAAATTTCGTCTTCTTTAACCTATTTGCTAAGAAATTGCCAAGCGCGTGTTGATGCGGCGGAATTTTGTTCCCTAAGGCGTCCCGAATATATTTTTTCACATCAACAGATAGCTTGAGAAGCTTATAAAATGTACAGTGTTGAAAAATAATTAGAGTAATTCTTATTTTTATGGTATTTTTGTTGTAAGTGTCATCTATTAGTTCCGTGTCTAGCATTAGGTCTTTTCCCTTATGTAGATAATATTATTATGATGATTGATGACACATCCACTACTTCCATAATAATGATGATTAGTAAGACGTAATAACTAGATACCTGTTTTAAATGAGAAAGTATATTCTGTGCGTCTGTCCTACCTCTTCTTGCCTACCTACCTCTTCTTGCCTACCTACCTCTTCATGCTTGCATTTTAAACAGTGGCGGATTTGCAGTCCTGGCCGCTGTAGGCCCCAGGCCATGTGCCGCTCCTTTCTCAGCACCCATCACTACTAGATACATACTCGTAATTCATGAATTACTTTATTCCCATTTTTAATTGATTCCGAATAATTTTATAATCGGCCAAATCCGTAGCCAAATGGCAAAAAACGGAACCCTTATAGATTTGTCATGTCTGTCTGTCCGTCGGTATGTCACAGCCACTTTTCTCCGAAACTATAAGAGTTATACTATTGAAACTTGGTAAGTAGATGTAGTCTGTGAACCGCATAAAGATTTTGATACAAAAATTTAAAAAATATTAAAAATTTTAGGGGTCCCCGTAGGCACAACTGAAACAAAAAAATCATCTAACCAATGCGTGTGTGGTATCTATGGATATGTCTTCAAAAATCATATTGAGGTTTCTAATATCATATCCTGAATAGATTGCGAGAGAGACTTTTCCAACGTGGGAAATGTGTGTCCCCCCACTCTAACTTCTAAAGTAGGGCATGATAAGTCTAAAAAAATATATAATTAAATTAAAATTCCGATTGACGTCCGATTCCGAAAATACACTAAAGAACAGACTTTCTAAAGACGAGCATTGCTCGTCGTTTGGGAACGCGATATGGCACGCGAAGTACATACACTTGCGGTATCGATCTTGATCTATGTCTGTGGGTAATAGGGTGGGGAGGGTAAGGAAGGGAATAGGGGAGGGTAGGGAAGCGAATAGGGTAGGGGATTGGGCCTCCGGTAAACTCACTCACTCGGCGAAACACAACGCAAGCGCTGTTCACGCCGGTTTTCTGTGAGCCCGTGGTATTTCTCCGGCTGAGCCGGCCCATTCGTGCGGAAGCATGGATCTCCCACGTAATAGTAGTTAAATTTAGACTTCCCTTATTCCCTCATTCCCTTCATGCCCTACGTTGGCTAAGAACTCACGTAGTGGTTTTTTCCCGCGCCCGCCGCGGTTGCGGGCCCGCAGCCTTCGTAGAATACAGTTTTGTAGAACAAAATGATATTAGAAACCTCAATATTATGATTTTCGAAGACCTATCCTTAAATGTCCACAGCTGTACCATCGAGGAAGTTGATTCCTATGCAATTGACAGACCAACGTTATTTGGTCGAATATGTCAATTCAATGTTAATTGTGATCTGTCGGCTGGGTTTGACGTAACGCAACCAAACTACTTAGGTCCCCGATTTGCATAGGAATCAACTTCTCTGATAGTACCTATGGGGACCCCTAAAATTTTAAATATTTTTCTCTTTATCTCTCTCTTTATTTTTATCAAAATCTTTATAAATGCGGTTCACTGACTACATCTACTCACTAAGTTTGAATAGTATAGCTCTTATATGTAGTTTCGGAGAAAAATGACTGTGACGTACGGACAGACATATATGACGAATCTTTAAGGGTTCCGTTTTTTTGCCATTTGGCTACGGAACCCTAAAAAGCGAGTCCAACTCGCACTTGGCCGATTTTTTATAAATATTAATTTTATAATCATACGGTACGCGAGCCATTAAATATCTCACTAAAAACAGCTAGCCGTCTGGCTGTACAAAAGCCCGCGCCAAATTTTAATAACCGAGAAGCCACCACGCATCTTTACTGCACACAACTGAGGCCTTCATGTAGTTTGTTTTTAATTCCCAAAATTTCGTTTGTAAAAAACAAAAAAACACAATATTTATAATGAAAAGTGCCTGTCCAGAGTCGCGCCCAATAGGGATGATGACAAGGTCTAAGATTAGCGAATTTTGTTAGTAAAATAAAGAAATCACGGTAAAACATAAGTGTTACCAAAATTTCAGCTCGATATCATTTGAATTTTTTATTTTATGCGCCTTCAAAGTTGGATAATCAAGTCGAATTTTTTTTCAATTAAATTTCTTAATATTTGTATACCATTCGATAACTTATGCAATTAAAAGCAACTTTTGGTATGAAACCACTTTCATAAACGCAATATTTAATATACCTATCGAACAAAGTTCCCTCCCGATCCGTACAAACTAAGAAAGAGTGACGTCAGTCTTTCGTAGCACTTTGTATGGAGTGTTTCGGGCAGGTCTATTTTATGAGATGTTTGAATTGTTCATATCTTGGTGAATTTTTAAGCTATTAGAGTCATTCTTTCAGCGATGTTTCTATTTTTTAAGGGTCTTTCAATTACCAATAAGAAAAAAATTTACTCATCAAGCCTATTGCCACTAGCTTGGCACTGCAGTCGCACCCATTACAATTTTTTTGCACGATTTGCCGCCCTTTTTATCTTGCCGCCCCAGGCCCGGGCCTACTGGGCCTTAGGGCAAATCCGCCACTGATTTTAAACTGATGTCATGAGACAAATCAAAACTTTAGCGCTGCGATATAACTCGGACCTCGGTATGTTTCCCGCGTTATTTCAGCGCAAACGTACTGGCAACAGCTAATCCGTACTTCCATTACATATATATCATACTAATATTATAAATGCGAAAGTGTGTCTGGTCTGTCTGTCTGTCTGTCTGTCTGTTACCTCTTCACGTCCAAACCGCTGAACAGATTTTGCTAAAATTCGGTATGGAGATACTTTGAGTCCCGGGAAAGGACATAGGATAGGTACTTTTTATCCCGCGAAAAAAGCACGGTTCCCGCGCGATAAACGAATTTGGGCGCAAGTCGCAACGGAGTTGCGGGCTTCATCTAGTTAGGTACCTATATAATAATATTTTTATGATTTTTAAATATAATATTTTAACCCTTAATCCATCGATCATGGAAAAACGAGCCTTTCTATTGTTTTTGTTTTCTGAAAGAGTCTCGCTTTTGATACTACCTAACTTATTCTATTTTTTGTTATAATATTGTAAGGCGATTTTTATTTTTATTTAACTTTAGTAGTAACAAAGTAGTGTTTTCTATTTTCATTGAATTACTCCTGTAGGTAGGTAGGTACCTACTCACTAGGTAGCACATGGTAGCACGTAGTTTTAAATATTTAAATAGAGAGTTGTAGAGAGTATCGTCCATAATGCCCATAGGGTACCCACAAAATTGCTTGATATTTTGTCACTTCTGCAGTGAACATCAAAATAATAATAATTATTAATTAACAAATTTTTTTGCTACATAATAATATTATATTCAAACATTATTATTATAATATACAGTGTGTTTGTGTAAACACCGTTATCCTAGAAACCATCAAATGAGCCCGTGAAAATGAACAACTTTTTCTATGAGAACAATGGGAAAAATGGGAACTCAAAAAAAAAATGCCGTCTTCATACCCATACGGATGCCCGGATCGGCAATTTGTATGGGTATGAAGACAGATTTTTTTTAAGGTGACGCAGCGTTAAAGTAAGAAACCGTGTTGGATATGTTTTAGATTGCTTGTTTTCTATGAGAGGTCGGCCCGGCCTCTCATAGAAAACAAGCAATGGAACAGCAAAAAATGGAAAGGGCGTAAGCGACAAAATGGTTTTTGTCGCATAATTTAAAAACCATAAATACATTTCATATAAGCTATGCACAAATTAAAGTGCATGCTTGAACCAATTTATGTACAAATTTTGGAACCTTAAATCACTCTCCTCTGTTGGAAAAATAGGAATCCCTTTTTTACAAAGGTCTTTTCGATTGATTATTCTGTGCTATAAAAGTTGTCCAATCGTGTTATGCTATGGGCAATTCAAAGACAAAGACATGATGAATACTGACAATGAACTTCAATTTCTTAGCTTTAGTCATTGCTGAGAAAAATCGGCATCGCTACAGCCAAATTATCAAGGCGTCGCCTTAATTCCCAGCATTGTTCTCATAGAAAAAGTTGTTCGTTTTGACGGGCTGATTTGACGGTTTCAAGGACAACGGTGTTTACACAAACATCTTGTACTATAATAATAAATTAGGAGTAATATTTTACCATCAAAAATTTGAATCCAGCCGAACATCAGGGCTTCACGCGAGAGCGAGATTTTTCTCGTCTCGTCTCGTTCTCGTCTCGCTTTGAAAAATATTATGGGCAATACCGAGACCACATACAGGGCAACCCGAGAGTCAAGTTTTGGGTCTCGTAATTTTTTTTTAATGAAGTTTTTATTCGAAAAATCAGAAAAGATCTACTTGGAAAACAATATATTTTTACAAAATATAAAATCTGGTAACCATCCGAACTGCATTTTATCATATAAATACGCTAGTCATAAAATATTCCTTATTCTCTTTATTATATTATAGAAATAAATCATTATTTACAACTAAGCGAGACGAGACGAAACAACTGGTAACGAGACGAGACCGAGACTTGAACGAGACTCAATTTTTTGAGGATTGACGAGACCGAGACGAGATTTTTGTTACTCTCGCTCGTCTCGTGTGAAGCCCTAATCAGGGCTACCTACACTGAGAGAACTCTCGATTACCACATAAGTACCTACCTACTTTGTTTCTGACATGACATGATACACGTTAGAAAACAGTTATAGGTATTTTTTACACTTTCGTACGTCTTGCATTTCGCAATAGTTTTATAGTTAATTCTTCATTACTGATAATAATATGCAATTTAAGCAATTTTATCAATAAATCGCTGACTTGGTTTGTCAATGAGGTAAACTAAATCAATTAATTATTGTTTGCGAATGCGATGCTGATTCGATGCACTCGAATTTCGCGTATTGACGTTGCGCTTTTTAAGTGCGCGCGCGCATCGCATTCGCCAGGTCATGCCAGGTGGTAGGCGGCGCGGGCGGCGCCTGTCACTTGTCAGTTGCGCGTGAGCCTCGGACCGAGATGGACGTAGTGAATGTGTGATGTTTCGTGTGTGAATGTCCAATGTTGCCACGGGCGCGGGGGCGGTGGGACCGGTCGGTCGCACGCCCGACCCGCCGACCTTACGTACCGTTCACTGTACGCAAACTCCGTATCTGAGTGCATCCTCTTAAAATGCAACTCTTGTGCTAATTGTTAAATAGATTGTGTGTGAACCAGACATTGATTTGTGCATGATATCAAGTTGGAACATTGCCTGATTGGATAATGTGAAAGATGTACGTCCTTATTTTATTGGCACATTAATCACAATCGATTTGTTGTTCGTGTGATCGACGGGCTTGTTTATTTCACCTCCTCAATTATACAAACATAATTAGGCACTTAAATATGTTAAATATGATAATATTAAGTAACTAAAATATATAGTATCATAATGGTTTTCCTACTTATTAATCAAGATAACGTCTTAAATATTAAAATAATTAACTTTTTTTTTATTATTTAATTAATTATTAGTACCTATAGGTAAGTATATTATATATCATAATATGTCTCTTTTTGTTACAGTAGGTACCTAGTACTTACCTACCTAGAGCTCATTAGAGTGAAGATAGTTTTAACTACGTAAATTATTATGTAGTAAGTACATATAACTTACTTAAGTACTTACCTAGAATTTTCAATGTGGTAGGCCGTTGGACTGGAGATATAATATGTATTACCTATCCGAAATAAGATGTACTTACCTACCTATTTAATATAATTTTCGCTTTAAAATATCATAAAAAAACCATAAAAAATAATTGGCTTTGCCTAAACAGTCTTCTTTACTTGATAATAATATTTTATATATTACTAGCTGCTGTTGCCCGCGACTTCGTCCGCGTGAGCATAGTATAATAATAATAACTGTCAACCCCTATTTTATCCCCTTGGGGGTAAAATTTCCTGAAACGCTTAAACACTTATCCAATATTTTTTAATTATTAGCCCAAAAATAAAGTTTCACGTTTCTAACTCAAGAAATAACGGACTTTCATTCACACTTTCAACCCCAATTTCACCCCCTTGGAGGTATAATTTCCAAAAATGCTTAAATACGCATTCATTTATTTTTAATCAGTAATCCAAAAACAAAGTTTCATGTTCCTAACTTAAGAAATGACGGACTTTCATTCAAACTTTCAACTTGGCTGTAACTTTAACAGTTTTTGCTCAGCGATGATGAAATTAGTCAGTCAGTCAGTCAGGACATGTTATTTTATAAGTATAGATATTACAATTATATAATATTATCACTTTGTTCTTAAAAATTTGTATCATATTATTATTTTTATCAATATTCCGCGAAGTATAAAGTATATTAAGTATATTTGTTTCGCGGAAAATTGCTAAAAATAATAATAGGTACCTATAGTAATTTTTAAGCTATGGATTTTCGCAAATTAACAACTAATTCTTTTAACTATTTTATTTTCCGATATATCAATAAAGGTAATATTGTATCAGCGTTGCCAGATTTTTTTTATGACAAGTCGGGACTTTCTAACTTTTTGTGTGAAAAAGCGGGATTCTTCAGTAAAAAGCGGGACAAAGGAAAAAAAGCTATAAAATTATAAGTTTTTTGAATTTTTTATCTTTTTATTTGCGTAAAAATAACATTTGTACGTGATAAATGATAATAGATAGCTAAAGTAGCCAAAGAAAATCCACCCCTATACCTCCCACACTCTTATCTTCACGCACCTTTCTCAGCACGCTGCACATACGTTCGGGCTTTCCTCGAAAAGCGGGACTGAGCCTGTCCCGCGCGGGACATTTAATTTTGATGAAAAAATCGGGACGTCCCGCCAAAATCGGGACGTCTGGCAACGCTGTATTGTATACACTTATGTTATTACTTATTAATATACTGAATAAACTTAAAAAAAAAGGAATAGCCCATAGATGGCCACAAATTACATAAGGTAAATGACTAGTAGATTGGACAGTACCAGTCATTGGAAGAAGCACAAAAACACAATATTTATTAATGTTGCTTTAAAAATTTCCTGTTTTTAAAGTAAAAGAACGCCTGTTTTTAAAGAAAAACAGTCAGTTTTTAAAACAACATTAATAAATATGGTGTTTTTGTGTCAGTAGTCATTTACCCTAATTAAAAAAAAAACTTTTTATTATTAGCATATAGGTATTATCTATTTCAAACTAGAACCAAAACTATTGATCATAAAAAGTCAAACTAGATTTTATTTTATGAAAAATATTGTCTAAAACGTATAATGTTCTCATGATAAATATAAAAATACTGTACAATTATTCTTACATACAATTCAGCAAACTAATGTAAATATTTCACTTTAATAAAAAAAGGATAATACCATAATTATTGACAAACCGTATTGACTGGTTTTTATTTGTAACGCCCTGTTCTGTCGCATATATATACAACATTTAAGTATCGTAAAGAAATTTTGACCAGTTAAAGAAAAACCACGCTCTCAAATCTAAGGGGATATCTTTTGTGCGAGTTTAAAGACATGCGATTGGTTCAAAAAACTTTTACAGCTACCAATGAGAGGCTTAGGATAAGGGTCGCCCGTCACATGGTCACACTTAGCTGACAGATGCGCAATTTTTTTTATCGGTATTTACGTTCTGCAATCCTACTTAGTAAAAACATTCAAAACACCTGCTGTCTAAAGAAGTTTCAAGCACAAAAGGACAACACCTAGGTACTATATCGATCCTTTCGCGTTCTATTATGTATTTAATTCTCTCTCTATTATTTAAAACTGCATTATTTAGTAGGCGGGTTACATGTTAAGTAAATGTACAACTTAACTTTAATGAAAGGAACAGCACTCACTACTCAGCTAACGGTAAGATGTTCATAATAATTGGAAACTTATTTTTGCGTGTAGCAAAAATTTTTAAATAATAATTGTTATTAAAATAACACGCTTTCGCTGCTGAATGTTGCTGTCATTGTCTGTCAAGTGGCTATTTAAACGCATCAAACAAAGACAGCAGCATGGATTTGTGAAAGCATCCAGGGTTATAAATATAAGCAAATTTAAGTTAGTGATTCTTTCATATTATCATTTCATTTCTTGATAATGTTAATGCCGCGGCCGCACATGCGTCTATCGTACGAAGCTTCGTGCTATGAGACGATTCGCGATACCATTGGACGATACACGCAGATCGTCCAATGGTATCCTTTTAAGCACGAAGCACGTAGATGTGACCCGGGCGTTAGTGATACACAAATGAATATACATTTTATTTATTTTGTCTCTATTTTCTTTTCAGGTTGGCATGGAAGTTTGGTGCCTTCAGGGCTCGGAGAAGGAAGCAGTGGTTTCACGGGTAGTATGGCAGAAACAGCTTCAATAACTTACAATCAGAAATACATGCGCAAGCGACGACGGCTGTCGCAGCTACTTGACAAACTGGCTGTCCAGATACGAAACAATAACCATTATCCATTACCACAGTGGCTGATGTTAGACTCTTCTTGTTACGACAACAAACAGTCGGAGGACAGGCCTCTCGACCTTTCCATTAAATCGGAAACACCGAAACCTGTAACCGAGCAGCCGGGGTTCATGTGTGACACTTGTGGTCAGACTTTCACGGTCCATGATCGTTTAGCGAAGCATGTCGCGTCTAGACATAGAGATAGAGCTCCCGAAGCGACCAGACCATACGAATGCGAAGTATGCCGTCGTCGCTTCGCTCGCTCAGACATGTTGACCCGCCACGCTCGCTTGCACAGCGGTGTTAAACCGTACTCCTGTTCAGCGTGTGGTCAAGTATTCTCTCGTTCGGATCATTTGGCCACTCATCAAAGGACCCATACAGGTGAAAAACCATATCGTTGCCCATCTTGCCCTTACGCTGCTTGTCGCCGAGATATGATCACGCGTCATATGCGGACTCACACGCGACGACCACAACCTGCTGAAATTTAAATAGACAAGATTTAGAATCTTTAGTTTTAAATCTATCGTAGAATTGGTTTTTCCAATACTTATTATTATTTATTTTCTAATTCAGGGCTAACGAGGCATATTCAGTTCTACGATGGAGTGCGCTCTGCGCAGCGGGTAAGACTTATCCCATTGCAATTCATAAAAAAATGCGAATGTGCAGGCATTTTTGTCTTTGTTGCGAATTGAGAAAAATATAAATAAGTAACTATTGTTTATTTTTTGCAATGCGATGTGTCTTGTGTACTTAAATAATATTGTCAATTGCGTTGATTTTGTTTTTTATGCGTTTTGTGTATTGTGAAAGCTTTCGCTTGTACTATTATTTTTTGTATACCTACCTAATGTTATATTGTAAATAAAAATATTACAGAGTAAGCTTATATTTTAAAGCTCTCTGAAGTAAGTTTGTTGTTGTTGCTTAGCGTTTGACTTTTTTTTAGTTTGTTTCGTATCCATCTCATTAAATTTGACTTTTGGATTTTCCTACCTGTAGTACATGTTAAAATATTATGTTTATGTACTTAGTAGGTTACTATTATCTCAAAAATAGGAATTAGGAACCAAAGATCTTAATAATATTATAAAAAACTTGTTTTTGTTATGTTTACCAAAATGCTTGTGTGCTGCAGGTTGTAACCATAAATACTACCTATTTCGTCTTGAAATAGTTAAAATAAAGATACAACACTTTTTTATATCTATTATAATTAATAGTATTAAAATTATTTCATATAAGTTTTATGTTAAGATACTTATTGTTGATACTAGGCATATCATATACCTACAGCATGTCGACTGGTGAGACATGTTCAATACTCGAGGACGTGACATTTGGCTATGTACATGAAAAAAAAAATATGAAAAATAATATCAATTATTGATCACTGAGTAAATGTAGCTTAAATAATTATTTACCCAACGCATGGACACCGCGCGGAAAGGGTAGCGGCGCGCGCGGTGTTCCTTTGATGGCGCACGCCGCACCGCACACTGGTCCCAAAGTAAAATAAATGGGACATTAAGAATTTTCGGATCGAAGGTCAACGGATCAGGCTGATTCAAGTCACTTTTATAGATGTCGTTTTTTTCAAATATGCCGTATCTACAGAGATAAAAAATAATTTAAAAAAAATTGTATGGATGAAATCATAATTTTGTCATTTTATTCCAAGATTCAAACGTATTCAAAATAAATCATAGCACAGCTTATAGAGGGACTCTTGTCGTACATTTTTGTCATATACACTCAACTGCGATTTTTGCGCTTTTTAGAGCTACAGGCACTTTAATTATTTTTGTCAGCGGATGAGGCTGATTTTTTTTGTAGCATCTGATGCAATTACAAGTTACTTTTATAGATGTTGTTTTTTTCAAATATGCCTTATCTACAGAGAAAAAAAATATGAATTATTTTTTGTATGGACGAAATCATAATTTTGTGATTTTCTTCCAAGATTCAAACGTATTCAACATAAATCATAGCACAGCTTATAGAGGGACTCTTGTCGTACATTTTTGTCATAGACGCTCAACTGCGATTTTTGCGCCTTTTAGAGCTACAGGCACTTTTTTTTTTCAGCGGATGAGGATGATTTTTTTTGTAGCATCTGATGCAATTACAAGTTACTTTTATAGATGTTGCTTTTTTCAAATATGCCTTATCTACAGAGAAAAAAAATATGAATTATTTTTTGTATGGACGAAATCATAATTTTGTAATTTTCTTCCAAGATTCAAACGTATTCAACATAAATCATAGCACAGCTTATAGAGGGACTCTTGTCGTGCATTTTTGTCATAGACGCTCAACTGCAATTTTTGCGCCTTTTAGATCTTCAGGCACTTTTTTTTCTGCAGATGAGGCTGATTTTTTTTGTAGCATCTGATGCAATTACAAGTTACTTTTATAGATGTTGTTTTTTTCAAATATGCCTTATCTACAGAGAAAAAAATATGAATTATTTTTTGTATGGACGAAATCATAATTTTGTCGTTTTCTTCCAAGATTCAAACGTATTCAAAATAAATCATTGCACAGTTTTGTCATAGACACTTAACTGCGATTTTTGTGCCTATAGGAGCTACAGGTACTTTAATTTTTATTGTTTTGTATAATTCATTTCTGAGTATTTCATATAGTTTTTAATAAATATTGTTAAGGATAGACAAATAATAATGTTTTCTTTATTGACAAGTAACTCTTTCTAATGTCTTATTCATAAAAAAGCCTATATATACTAAAACTAAACAAATTAAAGTAGAAATCTCAAAACATGTACGTACAGGTAAATTATTTTATGACTCATCCAGTTTGCAAACATTGTTTGGTAATGACTCATTGCCTAATTAGTAATTACCTCTATACTTGGAATTTGTGCTCTGTTTTGTTATTCAGCGCTAGCGAACGCTTCGAAAACGCTAAATAATAAATAAGCACATAGATTGCAATTCAAATTTTCCCTTCGTTCTTTTACGGGCTTAGGACCGTCAAAATACAAACTTGTATGATTATATAGGTAATGTATTAACAATAGTGGAAATCTCAAAACGTGTTTGTACATGTAAATTATTCCTTCGATCGTGGAAAAACGAGACACAATAAGGCTATTGTGAAAACCGATCATGAAAGCCTCATATTACTTCAAGTAGTGGAGGTAATTAGACAATGAGTTATAAAAAAATGCTTGCAATACGGATGACTCACGCAATAATCCTTCGAGCCCCAAGCGGTCGCATGCGACCGCGATAACAATAGAAGCCTTACTATTGTTATCGCGGTCGCATAACAATAGAAAGGCCCGGGCTTCGAGCCCCAAGCGGTCGCATGCGACCGCGATAACAATAGAAAGCCAGCTAAGCCAAACTAATTGTCTAATTAAAAAACAATAGAAAGGCTTGGACTGCAATGATTTATTTTGAATACGTTTGAATCTTGGAATAAAATGACAAAATTATGATTTCGTCCATACAAAAAATAATTCATATTTTTTTTCTCTGTAGATACTTAAGGCATATTTGAAAAAAACAACATCTACAAAAGTAACTTATAATTGCATCAGATGCTACAAAAAAAATCAGCCTCATCCGCTGACAAAAAAAAATAAAGTGCCTGTAGCTCTAAAAGGCGCAAAAACCGCAGTTGACCGACTATGACAAAAATGTACGACAAGAGTCCCTCTATAAGCTGTGCTATGATTTATGTTGAATACGTTTGAATCTTGGAAGAAAATTACAAAATTATGATTTCGTCCATACAAAAAATAATTCATATTTTTTTTCTCTGTAGATACTTAAGGCATATTTGAAAAAAACAACATCTATTAAAGTAACTTTCAATTGCATCAGATGATACAAAAAAAAAAATCAGCCTCATCCGCTGACAAAAAAAAATTAAAGTGCCTGTAGCTCTAAAAGGCGCAAAAATCGCAGTTGAGTGTCTATGACAAAAATGTACCACAAGAGTCCCTCTATAAGCTGTGCTATGATTTATTTTGAATACGTTTGAATCTTGGAATAAAATGACAAAATTATGATTTCGTCCATACAATTTTTTTTAATTATTTTTTATCTCTGTAGATACGGCAAATTTGAAAAAAACGACATCTATAAAAGTGACTTGTAATTGCATCAGCTGTCTACAAAAAAAAAGCCTGATCCGTTGACCTTCGATCCGAAAATTCTTAATGTCCCATTTATTTTACTTTGGGACCAGTGTGCGCCGGCCGCATAAGTATTCCTACTTGCTTTACCGCGTAATTTACTAAGGATTCATTTATTATACGTATGTGAAGCTAGCATGACAAAGTTTGCAAAATAACTCGGGATTGCGTTATTACTTAGGTGCTAATTGAGTGCTATTTTGGTGCAAAAACCGCAAATTTAGTGCTCCTCAAAATTTGTGATAAATGCGAATACTGCTACCTTCACGTGAAGCTAGCAGTGTACAAAACCAAAAACCTTAATAATGATTATCTGGCTCCTTGATAAGTACTTTAATAATAAGTGCTCATTAAGTGCTGGCAATAAACGTGGAAAAAAATTTAAAATATGCATTTTTTTATTTTTTATACCATATAAGTACTACTCACTACACGGTACCAGCAAGATGCTCCTCTTGATTTGAGTACTTTGACGAATTCCACACTCATAAACGATACATAGGAATTAAGTGCTCAGTAAGTGCTAGCGATAGGCGGCGAAAACAAAAGAAAATATGCATTTTTTTATTTTTTTATACCGTATATTATTATTTTTTTCTATCGCTAGCACTTAATGAGCACTTAATTCCTGTGTATCGTTTATGAGCGTGGAATTCGTCAAAGTACTTAAATCAAGAGGAGCATCTCGATGTTACCGTGAAGCTAGCAGTATACGGTACAAAAAAAAATAAAAAATGCATATTTTCTTTTGTTTTCGCTGCCTATCGCTAGCACTTAATGAGCACTTAATTCCTATGTATCGTTTATGAGTGTGGAATTCGTCAAAGTACTTAAATCAAGAGGAGCATCTTGCTGTTACCGTGAAGCTAGCAGTATACGGTATAAAAAATAAAAAAAACATATTTTAATATTTTTTTCTCTGCCTATCGCTAGCACTTAATGAGCACTTAATTCCTATGTATCATTTATGAGTGTGGAATTCGTCAAAGTACTTAAATCAAGAGGGGCATCTCGCTGTTACCGTGAAGCTAGCAGTATACGGTATAAAAAAATAAAAATATGCATATATTATCTTTTGTTTTCTCTGCCTATCGCTAGCACTTAATGAGCACTTAATTCCTGTGTATCATTTATGAGTGTGGAATTCGTCAAAGTACTCGAATCAAGATGAGCATCTCGCTGGTACCGTGAAGTGAGCAGTATATGGTATAAAGATTTAAAAAATGCATATTTTAATTGTTTTTCGCCGCCTATCGCTAGCACTTAATGAGCACTTAATTCCTATGTATCGTTTATGAGTGTGGATTTCGTCAAAGTACTCAAATCAAGAGGAGCATCTTGCTGGTACCGTGTAGTGAGTAGTATATTGTATAAAAAATTTAAAAAATGCATATTTTAATTTTTTTTCACGTTTATTGCCAGCACTTAATGAGCACTTATTATTAAAGTACTTATCAAGGAGCCAGATAATCATTATTAAGGTTTTTGGTTTTGTACACTGCTAGCTTCACGTGAAGGTAGCAGTATTCGCATTTATCGCAAATTTTTAAGAGCACTAAATTCGCAGTTTGTGCACTGAAAGAGCACTTAATGAGCACTAATTAGCTAAGTATTTATTACGAAGCTTTATCATCATTTTAAAGGCTTTTGGTTATGTACACTGCTAGCTTCACGTGAAGGTAGCAGAATTAGCTTTTATTCCGAATTTTGAGGAGCACTAAATTTGCGGTTTTTGCACCAAAATAGCTCCTTAAGTATTGAACAATGAACATGTCTCACCAGTCATGCATGTTAATGTTAATCTGCTCAAATGTTGTGTTTTATTAAAATAGAATAGGTCGTCTAGTTTCAAAACAGTAAGAATTGTAGATATTATGTTAATAAATTTTTAAGTTTGACTTTCTAGTTTTGAAAAGTTGGCTGTGGAAAATTATTAACTTTAGGCCTTATCAAGGGTGGGTGCTTAAGGTCCTTATAAAATATCAAAAATAAAAGAAAGGTTTTAAATATTTATGGTAGTACATAAAAATGCCTTCTTTTATAATATAAAAGTAAGAATAACGTTGTTATTAATTCGTTCGTCTTATGTAGGTATTTAACTATTTATGAAGGGTTCAGTGAACTTCATACAGGAGTAGCATTATATAGAAATGTGGGAATAATGCGTAGAGGCCAAAGGAAGATCTTCCGACCGAGCGAGGTGGTATTGCCCGGTCAGGCCGAAGCCCACTTGATACATTTCAATATATACAGACGCGCTCAGAAAACTTCGATAGCGCGATGCAGGAATGTTAAGCGAATTGTGGGTACCGCCACATCAGTCCCCCCCGAAGACCGGAGGTCAAATCTTGAAATCTTGTCGCTTGAGTCACCAGTGCCAGTGAGTTCCAGTGAGTCGGAACTGTTGCAGTGAGTCCCAGTGAGTCGGAACTGTAAGCTGCTGCACGGGATCCAGTGAGTCGGATAAGCTGCCGTGCGAGGCCGATGCTACGTGCTGACCAGGAGAGATGTGCTCTGCTTGCTGACCGGTTGGTGTAGTGAGAAAGCCCGTTGATGCCAATGCGGAGTCGCCCAGGCCGCGGTACGTTGCGGCTTAGTGGACGATGTACCCGATGAGGCGATGCTGGCTGGCGCGGTGCGTAGGGGCGGGGAGCGATGATGATGAAGGAGGCGTGTTCTGTCGAGGGTCACCAATGTGGGAATAATGCGTAGAGGCCAAAGGAAGATCTTCCGACCGAGCGAGGTGGTATTGCCCGGTCAGGCCGAAGCCCACTTAATACATTTCAATATATACAGACGCGCTCAGAAAACTTCGATAGCGCGATGCAGGAATGTTAGGCGAATTGTGGGTACCGCCACATCAGTCCCCCCCGAAGACCGGAGGTCAAATCTTGAAATCTTGTCGCTTGAGTCGCCAGTGCCAGTGAGTTCCAGTGAGTCGGAACTGTTGCAGTGAGTCCCAGTGAGTCGGAACTGTAAGCTGCTGCACGGGATCCAGTGAGTCGGATAAGCTGCCGTGCGAGGCCGATGCTACGTGCTGACCAGGAGAGATGTGCTCTGCTTGCTGACCGGTCGGTGTAGTGAGAAAGCCCGTTGATGCCAATGCGGAGTCGCCCAGGCCGCGGTACGTTGCGGCTTAGTGGACGATGTACCCGATGAGGCGATGCTGGCTGGCGCGGTGCGTAGGGGCGGGGAGCGATGATGATGAAGGAGGCGTGTTCTGTCGAGGGTCACCAATGTGGGAATAATGCGTAGAGGCCAAAGGAAGATCTTCCGACCGAGCGAGGTGGTATGCCCGGTCAGGCCGAAGCCCACTTGATACATTTCAGCTGTCATATATATACCGACGCGCTCAGAAAACTTCGATAGCGCGATGCAGGAATGTTAGGCGAATTGTGGGTACCGCCACAGAAATTAGAAACCCACCGTTCTTTTTGTTTATTACGTCATAAATTATAATTTATAAAATGGTCATTATATTATAAAACGCACATTAATATTATAATTTGAGGAATATTAATTAGATTCTTCGGGACACGTTTCTTTTAAATTTTTATCTGACTGTACTCTTATCTTTTTGAAGTGAAAACTTCTTTAGCGGCGTTGAGCACTTTTGTGGGATGGGTAAAAACTGTGAAACTCGCGTCAGATTCTCATGCTGATAGAAAAACCAAGGAAAAAACGTAGGATGGTTGGAGAGTAGTGTTGTAACATCGAAATCGATTAATCGAACAATCGATTGTTTTTTTCGATTGTCGATATTTTTTAATCGATTGTAAGGGTTTCGATTAATTAATTAAAACGATCTTTCCCGGAGTGCAACCCGTCTTTTTTTATTATTTTTAGACAATAATGTTAATTAATTTATTGATTTATGTTTTTACGATAAAATTAAAAGCCTAATAAAAAAGCCTAATAAAAAAAGCCTAATAAAAAAAATACCTAATTAATTAAATAACTTGTAATTATTTTTGTCGCTATTCTTAACATTGAGTAGGTATTTGTTTTTTTTAGTTTGACTGTAATCAATACTTACTCGTATGTAATTAATTACGATTTATCGATAAAAAATTATCGATAACTTAAAATATGCACAGGGATACATCCCTATTATTTTACAAAGTTTTTTCTTAAATTTTGTTTAGTCTGTTGTAAAACACGCGCCGCGCTGGTGTACTGTGAAGTTTTTGTTTAAGTTTTGTAATTTTACGGATGTTCTGGTCTTATTGCTTGTTTTGTGTATTGTTAACTATTTTTGCACGTGATACGTCCGATGAATGTGCGATGAAATGTGAATGAACTTTTAATACTCGTAAACCTTTATGGAACGAGGGTGAACATCGTCATTGATAGACGATAGTGCGGTTTAAACAATGCAGTAAAAAGTTTTTAAAGAATTGGAATGTATCCTGTTTACTTTTGTTTCGTGTTGTAAAACTCTGCAATCTACATTAAGTTAGATGGAGCACAGCTCGAACTGCATTTCATAAAAGCAGACAGCTGATCACAGGTCAGTGAACATGTTATCAAGTATTTTTTCCATAGATAGGTGTAAGTAACTGTGTATTGTATTTTTACAACCTAATTCGGATGTGAATTATGATTACTTTTCCTTTTTGGC
The DNA here is from genome assembly GCA_963422495.1 of Polyommatus iphigenia. Lineage (NCBI taxonomy): Eukaryota > Metazoa > Arthropoda > Insecta > Lepidoptera > Lycaenidae > Polyommatus > Polyommatus iphigenia. The sequence goes on along the minus strand of OY730178.1, from coordinate 27,346,439 downwards.
TGGAAGTAAAAACTGAGTATTTTTGAGTAATAAACCTAAGAAACTTACCTTAACCTAAAATTCTAACATTTTATTAAATCGTGAAAACAATTGTAATTTAATAATCATTACAATATCGGTGGTTTATTCACTAGATACGGGCTAGGGCACACCACGATCAGCTGTTTTGTCTTAACTCATGAATAGCGCAGGGCCGCGCGCGCGGGACTTGGCGCGGGCGCGCTTGACAATGAAGTGTCAGATATTGTCAATCGTGGTTTTATATGGAAAATAGCAAATTTTTGACAGGAAGTCAATGACCGCTAGCGACAAGCTAGCCCGAGTGGAGTATATGATGCAGGGGATGGAACTTTTCATTCCGTCCTCTGTAGTGCCAACTGGTGGCAGATTTGGCCCTGGTTTGGTTCATCCCCCAAAAAAGCTTCTCGCCGGAAGCAGGAGGCTTACCAATCCTGGGCCAACACAGTGTCTGCTCGGGATTTAAATACCAGCTCGTATAAAAAGGAGTACAACCTTGCCTCTAGGTCCCTCAAGAAAGAGATTACTCGGGCAAAGCAACAGCACGTCAATAGAATTGGCAAGAGACTTGAGCGCCTCCCCTCGGGAACCCGTGCATTCTGGTCTCTGGCCAAAGCTATTGAAAGAAATTTCTGCAGGCCAATCCTACCATCCCTACACGTAGGAAATGGATCATTGGCCCAGGACGCAAAAGACAAAGCCGATCTTCTGGGCAAGCTCTTTGCGTCAAACTCGACCCTGGATGACGGGGGGCAGAAACCGCCGACCATACCGCGATGCACGAGCATCATGTCGGATATTAAGTTTCATCAGCGCTCAGTGCGAAAAGCCCTCCGTTCCCTTGATATCCAAAAGTCGAGTGGGCCTGACGGAATCCCGCCTATTGTGTTAAAAAAGTGTGCTCCAGAGTTGGTTCCGGTCTTGACGCGTCTTTTTCGGCTCTCCTATTCCACTGGCATCGTCCCGGCTTCCTGGAAGACAGCCTTGGTGCACCCGATCCCCAAAAAAGGTGATCGCTCAAATCCTTCCAACTACAGACCAATCGCTATAACCTCTCTCTTCTCGAAGATAATGGAAGCCATTATCAATAGCCAGCTTCTTCGATACTTGGACGGCCAGGGATTACTAAGCGACAAACAATACGGGTTCCGTAAGGGTCGCTCGGCTGGTGATCTCTTGGCGTACCTGACTCATCGTTGGGCTCAGGCAATTAAGTCGAAGGGAGAGGCATTGGCTGTTAGTTTGGACATTGCGAAGGCCTTTGATCGGGTTTGGCATAAAGCGTTGCTATCAAAGCTTCCATCATACGGGCTGCCAGAGAAATTATGTAAGTGGGTCACTAGTTTCTTAGCAGACAGAAGCATTTAGGTCGTAGTTGACGGCGGATGCTCGGAAACTCAGTCTGTTGATGCTGGTGTCCCTCAGGGCTGTGTGCTATCGCCTACTCTATTCATACTGCATATCAATGACATATTACAGACCAACGGCATTCATTGGTATGCGGATGATAGTACAGGTGATGCTGTATATACCGGCTCCCCCAATATTTCTCGGCAAAATGTCACTGAGAGTCGAAACGAACTTGTGTCTAAGGTGGAGAATTCATTGGAGAAGGTCTCTGAATGGGGTAGACGTAATTTGGTCCAATTCAACCCCGCCAAGACACAAGTCTGCGCGTTCACCACTAAAAAGTCACCAATGGTCGTATATCCTCGTTTCGAGGGCACATCTTTAACCATCTCCCCTAGCATTGAGATACTTGGCGTCAACATATCGAGCGAAGTCCAGTTCCGATATCATCTAGAGGGTAAGGCCAAATTAGCCTCGAAGAAACTTGGTGTTCTTAACAGAGCGAGACAGTACTTCAGTCCGGACCAACGCCTACAACTTTACAAGGCGCAGGTTCGGCCTCATATGGAGTATTGTTCTCATCTCTGGGCAGGGGCGCCTAAATACCAACTGCTCCCTCTGGATCGTATCCAACGAAGGGCCGCTCGAATTGTTGACTGCCATAGTGTTTCAAACAGATTGGACCCCTTGGAATTACGCCGAGATGTAGCTTCACTCTGCATACTCTATCGGTTGTATCACGGGGAGTGCTCTGAGGAATTGTTCGGAATCATACCACCGGCAACTTTTCGCCATCGTCCCACGCGAAAAACGTACCATCCTCATCACCTTGATGAGTGGCAGTCTTCCACAGTGCGTTTTCCGCGTAACTTTCTGTCGCGCACTGTAAAACTCTGGAACGAACTGTCACCAGCAGTATTTCCGGACCTATACGACCTGCAAACCTTCAAGAAAAGAGCGTATTCCCTCTTAAAAGGCCGGCAACGCACCTGCAGCTCTTCTGATGTTGCGAGTGTCCATGGGCGACGGTAGTTGCTTACCATCAGGTGACCCGTTTGCTCGTTTGCCCCCTTATTTAATTTTTAAAAAAAAATTTTGTCGTTCAAATATCCATATAACTTCCAAGTTATTGCCGCTAGACGGACTTACCTCCCAGACGGACTTCAACACATTGACCTTACCTAATGATGCAAAGGATAATCTTACATAACGCATATCTGAAAGAATATAATTTAGTCATATTATTTTTATTTTTGTGCAGTTCTTGATATAAGTTTTCTCAATCCTTTCGAAATAGCATATTAATATAGAAGTGTAAAGAAATATTTTGAAATCGTTAATTATAAGTTGTTTATGTACTGTGATAAATATAAATTAGTGTTTTAATTTAGTTTTCGCATAAGTAATCTGTGTTTCATAATGTTCTTACTAATTATTAGTTATTAGGTAGGTATCTAAGCTTCGTACCAATCCATTTTGATCTGAATGTAAAAAAAAACTTAAAAGTAAACCTGACGAAACTGTTATGACGTTTTTTTTAATTGTGCAGTTAATACGTTACGTTATGCTAAGTACTCACATACGGTTTTGCTCGATCGAGCAATCACGTCGAGCAAAACCCGCGGCTCGGACTTTCGTCCACACATTCAGCATTGCTCGATAGTTTTATTCTAAATTCATACATTTAATTCCATCGAGCCGGCTCGACGCGAGCCTTCGAGCGGCTCGATGCGAGCCTTCGAGCTGTGAGTTTTGCGGTCCACACAGTAATTATTACTCGATTTGGAGTAAAACTATCGAGCAAAACCGTATTTGAGTACTTAGCATTACATTTAAATATGTATTATAATAGTAGTACCTAGTACCACCTACTATAGTCTATACTCTATAGTCGCACAAACTGAGCTTAGTTTTTACTTTTTATATTTACTTAAATGAAAATTAATTGAAACGAAGTATTTTATTATCAATTTATAATAATTATTAGGTAAGTATATATTATGTGTATGTTACTGCAAGTTTTTTCATAAAAATTGAAGACATTATCTTGTAGTTTTATTTTCTATATTTTTATTAATTATTATTGGTCATTGGCGTCATTGCTCAATAATAAGTGACTTTTTTCGATAAAAACCGCTATTGCCTGATATTTATTTTTACTATAATATTATTTTAATAGTAGTATACAGTATACTAAAGACAAAATATTATGTACTTAATATTATCATTTATCTATACATATAATAAATCTGTAGAAATGAAAATTCTGTACATTAAAGATATTCATTCAAAAAATAATGTGTGGTGGTCACATTATTTTTTGAATGAAGTCAAAGGGTGTCACAACATCTCTATAGAAGCCGAAAAGTTAGTTAGTTTTTTTGTCTGTCTGTCTGTCTGTCTGTCTGTATGTTTGTTCCAGCATCACACGAAAACTACTGATCCGATTTGAATGCGGTTTTCGCAGATACATTTGTCATCTTCCAACTTAACATCTGGTGTATAAAATCCCCCCCCCCCCCCCCCCCCCCACCCCTCTAAGGGGACCAAAGGGGGGGTCAGATTTTGTATCAAACTTTTTTCTTTAATGGATTACTTCATATTATTTACTGTGTTTTCCAACTTAATATCTGGTGTATAAAATTTTTTCCCCCAACCCTCTTACGGGACAAAAGAGGGGGTAAAATTTTGTATCAACTGATGAAGTAGAAATACTTTATATGGCAAAACAACGCTTGCCGGGACAGCTAGTCTATAATAATAGTACAACGGTACTTAAGAGTCCGTATACGAAATTTTGCCGATGAATATGAAATTGCAAAGATTCGCTACAGAAATATTATTTGGTTTTTTCCCCTTATTAGATTTAAAAAATATATTATTATATTAATTATTAGATTTAAAAATATATTTAAGCGCGGACTGCCGACTCGAGCCTTGCGGCGAGTAATATACCTAATGTGAGATTTAGGTTGTTTTGAATCGTGTTTTTTGGCACAATTTGTTTTTTTTTTTTCTTTTTTCTCGAATTGGATAGAATTTTGTCTATAGATTATTGTACTTGTAACTAGTCTAAGATTATTAGACTACATAGTTATATACTAAAATTTCATCGTAAATAACGAAACCAATGCGGATGAACTTTCTATCCGCAATCGTCACTTATCAATCGAAATTACAGATGATACACGAAAAAACCTCATACATAAAACTGGCAATTAACTTACGTGAAAAATGTTGAGTTCAAGTGTTCTTGCTTCTTTATGCATTTTGAAAATAGTCCTTAATACCAAGCAATAAGTCAAACCAACAACGTCAAAAACACTTCTCGTTTTAAAAACGAAATCTATCACACCACAAAGTATTTTAACACAACTGAAATAATAATCAATTAACACTTAACACAATAACTACTACCACGTTTTGATACTTGAAGTAATTGTTAAAATATAATCAAACTTATCTCTAACAACAACCTATTACCTCAATGCCCAAATGGCTACTAAATTAGAAAAATATCTATTTTAATTTTTAAAATAATGTTTTAAGTCGTGTATCGGCTTTCGGTGAAGACGTCAAAGGACACCGACACCTACCGACACGGGCGGCGGCTTGCCTTGTCCTTTGATGCGGACCCGACAAAGCGCCGCCGCTCTGCCTTGCACAACGCACGTGTCGCTAATCCATTTCAAGGACTATCTAAGTGTTGTACCCTATTTAAAATTCAAAACTATTTATTTCAGTCGATATTAAAATTACCATTAAATAATAAAAATTATAACTATTATTTAGTAGATGTAATCTCATTTTTAAAATGAACTCTATTAAGAGGTTATAAATTCAGAAAAATTTATCGGGATACATAGTCAAGTTGCATTCGATAATTTCGATACCTACATTACCGTGATAAAGTGATTGTTATACTATGGTACGCGTTATGCGTTATATGTATGCGCGTATACGCGTTTACGCATGCAATGAAAATACTTTAAGAATACCTAATTAATTAAATAACTTTTAATTATTTTTGTCGCTATTCTTAACATTGAGTAGGTATTTGTTTGTTTTTAGTTTGACTGTAATCAATACTTACTCGTATGTAATTAATTACGATTTATCGATAAAAAATTATCGATAACTTAAAATATGCACAGGGATACATCCCTATTATTTTACAAAGTTTTTTCTTAAATTTTGTTTAGTCTGCTGTAAAACACGCGCCGCGCTGGTGTACTGTGAAGTTTTTGTTTAAGTTTTGTAATTTTACGGATGTTCTGGTCTTATTGCTTGTTTTGTGTATTGTTAACTATTTTTTCACGTGATACGTCCGATGAATGTGCGATGAAATGTGAATGAACTTTTAATACTCGTAAACCTTTATGGAACGATGGTGAACATCGTCGTTGATAGACGATAGTGCGGTTTAAACAGTGCAGTAAAAAGTGTTTAAAGAATTGGAATGTCTCCTGTTTACTTTTGTTTCGTGTTGTAAAACTCTGCAATCTACATTGAGTTAGATGGAGCACAGCTCGAACTGCATTTCATAAAAGCAGACAGCTGATCACAGGTCAGTGAACATGTTATCAAGTATTTTTTCCATAGATAGGTGTAAGTAACTGTGTATTGTATTTTTACAACCTGATTCGGATGTGAATTATGATTACTTTTCCTTTTTGGCTTTGAGTAATAAACCTAAGAAACGGTAATTAATAAATTCTAACGTTTTATTAAATCGTGAAAACAATTGTAATTTAATAATCATTACAATATCGGTGGTTTATTCACTAGATACGGGCTAGGGCACACCACGATCAGCTGTTTTGTCTTAACTCATGAATAGCGCAGGGCCGCGCGCGCGGGACTTGGCGCGGGCGGCGCGGGGGGGCTGGCGCAGCCCAGGGCCGGCGGGGCTCCACTGGCGCGCGATACTATCGCTCATTTACATCAGCATTATACATTGCGTGTTGAAAATTTTGACTATTTTAAAAACTGGCGATTTAAAGAAAATTACTTGCACCAGTGGATATATCTCATGCCCTATAATAACCCCACGAAGTTATCGGAAGCGGTCTTTTGACACCCTGTATGTTAAACTCGACACTGGCAGACTTGTCCCCAGATATGGGTCGACGATTGCCATAATTAAGATTAAGAAAGAACTTACCTAAAGTGAAACGACAAAGTAGTTTACTTGTTGTTATATTTTTTTTCTTGGTAAAAGTTTAGAAACCTACGCCAAAATTGGGGGAAGGGTGGGGTGGGGGGAGAAGTGGTAAGGGGTAAACCACCCCCTTGTACCAACACCACAACAAGAAACCCCCCAGTTTAGGAGCTACAATCGGTCGAGTTAACTCCGTACCTGGCGGCCGTACTTATAGTATGGCCGCCGTACGCCGTAGTAGTACGGAGTTAGCTCGACCGAGTTGTACTCACCTTTCAAATTTTCGGAATTTTGAGGCTACGTCATATTCTATTCTCGGCAATTTACCGAGTGTTTCTTCGGAGTGATCTCTCTCGCTACACTGTTGTGAGTGGAGAAACTAACATTTCAATTTTGTATACCAACATGAATCAAGGTTTTTTGACAAAAATTAAAAGTAAAAATTATCAAAATTCACTACAATATAAAAAATTACAAAAACTTATTCTTCTTCGTCTACCGTGTTAACAGCTCGACAAGGCTGTATATGAACGTGGCGAGAAGAAATATAGAGTTTACTCTTTACATTTTTTATTTTATTTTTAATTTAATTTAATATATTACTTATATCTTAAAAGCTATTCGGGAAGCGACTAATAATATAATACTTAGTCGTTCAAAACACTCTTTCTTGCACATTTCATGCACATTTTGTGGCTAAAATAAGAATGTACGAATACTTTAATATTTTTTTTAAATTTGAAATGATATAATTATTTTTAAACATCCTGTACCTTGAACAAAGAACAAAGTGGTAGCTGGGCCAAAGAAGCACTGACCGATTATTTTGCAATTTGTGCTAAGTGCAATGCAGTTTTGTTCTAAGTCCACATTCGTAATTTTGTTGGTGGTATTTCGTTCCACCTTCATTTTTAAACTTAAAAATAAACGAAATCTCATCATATTTTGATTTTGAAAAAGTAGTTTTGATTCCACTTACCATTAGAAACATAGTCATTTAAGTAATTGGTCGCCTTACGCATGCATCACAAAAATAAACATAAAAAACTGTCTACTGAAAAATTTGGTCAATGGTCTAAAGGACAATCTAGCACTCAGGCGACGAGATGGTATACTGTATACAGCATGCGGGGAGTCTATGACAACTAATTGACAACTAATGGCGCATTGTCATTGGTCGTGGCATGCGTTTCAGAAATCTCCCGCACCTCGCATGCGGGCCCTATCGACCAGTGAAAATGCGCCATTATAGCTTTGTCCACACTGGGCCTTTTTTTGTTCATCAAGAGCATGCGTTTTAGCGCAGTCAACAGCGAACGTGAGGCATGCCCGTGACGCGCGTTGAAATCGTAGCGCTCGCCAATCGTTGAAAAGGGCGTTTTCACACTGCGACGATAACGGCACGACACGATACCACAGAGTAGATAAGGGCCACCGCACATATTATACAATTTCAAGTTGGTCGATACTATCGTACAAACTAAATTGCGTAGTGTCACAATTTAATTGGACAACTTCATCGTGTACGCTGCCAGCCGCAGACTTTTAGATTTAGTTGGTAACGGTGTTGCTAGCCTAGCAACGTGCGTGTTAAGATGCGTAAAAAGCACGCTTTTATTGTGGCACTAATAAAACGAAGGCGAAAAGAAAGGAGAATATTTTGGGTGCATTCAATACTACAAAAGTGACGCTACGCAATTTAGTTTATACGATAGTCGGCCAACTTGAAATTGTATAATATGTGCGGTGGCCCTCTATTCTGTGTTATCGTGTCGTGTCGTTATCGTGCAGTGTGCAAACGCCCAAAGGGCTACGAAATAAAGCATAAAGGTGGATTTACACCAAAAGAACATAGAGCAAGAACAGCACAAGAACATTCTTTCGTATTCGTTTAGTGTAAACTATAATTCCTTACAACATACTTTAGATCGTTTACACCAATCGAATCAACAAGAACATCAAGAATAAGAATTTTTGCTCTATAGATGAGAATCATATAGCTCAGTTTAGACCAAACGAGCGAATGCTCATTGCTCATTCGCCAACGATAAGTAGTTAATTTATTTTTATAGTCATCAAAGGTTGGATCCCATAAACATCTTTTGTTATGGTATAATTCTATCATTTGTAAACATTTTTCATTATTCCAATCCATATTTACGAAATAACCTTTGATAAACTACCTAAAACCAGCCGCCAAAAAGTAAAAATATCAAGAACACTAGAATCCCTTTGAAGAGACCGCCTCGAAGAGCGAGGACGTCCGAACACGAAAGAACGCTCTAGGCCAGTATTTCCCAAAGTGTGGGTCGCGACCCACACTTTAGGAAATACTTCGGTGGTGAACTACGATAAGCATTAGCGGGTAAATGCTGTGGCAGCAATGTACCGCTGCTTTTTTGTCTTCATGACACAAGGTGGGCCGCGAACTTTAAACTTTCTTGTAGATGGGTCGCGGTCCCGACAAGTTTGGGAAACACTGCTCTAGGCAATTGCTCGAGCGCTCTTGCGTCGTTTACACCAAACGAGCGAGATTCTTAGAGCATTCTACCTATTTACCGCCGAACACGTGGCGAACACACTAGAAGAACGAAAGAATGCTCGTTGTTAGTTTAAGGTGGGTTTACACCAAAAGAACATAGAGCAAGAACAGCACAAGAACATTCTTTCGTATTCGTTTAGTGTAAACTATAATTCGTTACAACATACTTTAGATCGTTTACACCAATCGAATCAACAAGAACATCAAGAATAAGAATTTTTGCTCTATAGATGAGAATCATATAGCTCCGTTTAGACCAAACGAGCGAATGCTCATTGCTCATTCGTCAACGATAAGTAGTTAATTTATTTTTATAGTCATCAAAGGTTGGATCCCATAAACATCTTTTGTTATGGTATAATTCTATCATTTGTAAACATTTTTCATTACTCCAATCCATATTTACGAAATAACCTTTGATAAACTACCTAAAACCAGCCGCCAAAAAGTAAAAATATCAAGAACACTAGAATCCCTTTGAAGAGACCGCCTCGAAGAGCGAGCACGTCCGAACACGAAAGAACGCTCTAGGCAATTGCTCGAGCGCTCTTGCGTCGTTTACACCAAACGAGCGAGATTCTTAGAGCATTCTACCTATTTACCGCCGAACACGTGGCGAACACACTAGAACAACGAAAGAATGCTCGTTGTTAGTTTATATCAAAAGAGCTTTACTAGAATGAGCATTCGCTCGTTTGGTCTAAACGGAGCTTTACATCAAAAGAGCTTTACTAGAATGAGCATTCGCTCGTTTGGTGTAAACGGAGCTTTACAATTACAAAATTTTAACGAATGTCTAGACATTTAAATGCACTTACAAGAATAACAAAATTTGACACTTTTCTTTCAACGCGGGTGGATTTTGATGCATTCAATTATTGAATAATATGCCAAACGAAAGTTGAATAAAAAGAAGATGACGAAAATTGAAGATGAAATTGCATAATGTGGACATAGCTAATATGTAATAACACACCAAGATTTTTCTTTGTCGGAATCATAAGTCATAGCAATTTTGTTCGGTAAAAGGTAGGTATACAATTTTAAATAGCTCTGGCGAGTAGATAGCTGTGTGAGCTGATAATATAATAGTAATTAAATTAATAATGAATTTTCGCAATGAATACCTACTGTCAATCATATTGACTATTGTCATCTTTACAATACAGTTCGACAAGGCTGTTTATGACATGTTTATGAACGTTGCGAGAAAAGGAACTAACGTTTCTATATTATGGTTTCTATCAAATACTTTATCTTTCTATCATATAAAAACGTCATTTTTGACAGTTCTCCTTTACCAGCAGCGCCCATTGACATGATTGACCTAGGATCAAGTATACTCTGGATTTGCCAAGCGCGTACACCCGAAAGGGACCATGTTAAGTTTATGCAGTACATATATATATATATATATATATATATATATATATATATATATATATATATATATATATATATATATATATATATATATATAAGTCCCGGCAAAATAGCTCCAGCCGTTTCAGAGATAAGCCGGAACAAACAGACATACAGACACTACTTGTTTACTAAGGCTACTTGTTTGTCCTAGAATATTCAAAACTTTGGTTACCCTAAAGAAAAGGGATAGCACATAACAATGACGTCATCCAAGGACATATTTTTCATCTTCAATCTATTGTTCACTATGAAACCTCCATTAGGGTGTAAGCTTCTTGGTCACAACTCACAACTGTCACAAGGAAAACTTGTGACCAACAAATCAGTTGCGACCGATATTTACTTCGTTTATTTATGTCATTTATGTGATTTACATTAATTTAGGCATATATTAGGCGGTGAAAAAAAAAAAAAAAAAAAAAAAAAATATATATATATATATATATATATATATATATATATATATATATATATATATATATATATATATATATATATATATATATATATATATATATATATATATATATATATATATATATATATATATATATATATATATATATATATATATATATATATATATATAATAGATGAACTACATTATAATATATGTTAAATTTTCTATCTATCAAGCCATCATAATATAGTATTTAGTCCGATGTGATATTAGTTTCTCAATTATAAACTTTCGAAACTATAATTAGTGACTTGTTCAGAAGAAATAAACGAATACTTTATTCTTCATATAATAAGTCATACCTTGACTCGTAGGAAATAGAGCACAATTTTGAATAGCCGAAATAATACTAATAGCTCACAGATTGTTTATTTATTTTTCATTCAGGGTGTGGTCAATGTATCAAAGGTCATAACTAACCAAACTTCTTCATACAAAAGTATTCTCGAAGTCATCGAAATACGTAATATAATCGAAACAAAGAGCGCGTCCCAGGTGGGCCTTACGGTTGTTGAGAGACTTGAGAGTGTAAATGGAACGCCTCAGAGCTGTCAGCGAGGTAACGCCGCATGAACTGTCATGTTTTTCGGGCGCGCACCCCATATCGAATTATAAGACGTTATCACGTCAAAAACGCGTCCATAACTGGGTTTTCAAAGTTCAAACATACAATATATTTTTGTGTAAAACTGTCCAAAAAATGAATTTCAGTAAGGTAAATGACTAATAGACTGGACAGTACCAGTCATTGGAAGGAGCACAAAAACACAATATTTATTAATGTTAAAGTAAAAGAACGCCTGTTTTTTAAGAAAAACAGTCAGTTTTTAAAGCAACATTAATAAATATGGTGTTTTTGTGCTTTTTCCAATGACTAGTACTGTCCAATCTACTAGTCATTTACCCTACATTCACAGACTAGCTGTTATTGGACAGTCTAAATTCCAAAATAGCCTTTATATGACGTAAGGTAAATGACTAGTAGATTGGACAGTATCAGTCATTGGAAAGAGCACAAAAACACAATATTAATTATTAATGTCGCTTTAAAAGTTTCCTGTTTTTAAAGTACAAGACCGCCTGTTTTTTAAGAAAAACAGTCAGTTTTTAAAGCAACATTAATAAATATGGTGTTTTTGTGCTTTTCCCAATGACTAGTACTGTCCAATCTACTAGTCATTTACCCTAAAAGGTTAACAAAATTATTGTGCAAAATATTATACAAATGATAACAATGATTAAAGAATAATTATTTTAATATTTTGCACCACTTTTTGTGTTTTTTCTGGCAACATTGAAAATTTTCTTTATCTGTGGCTTTGGCAGCCATGCATGATGAGCCATCATTGTGATTTTGACTTTTGTAGTTCTTGTGTCCGCCATTATTGCGCCATGTCGGCGTCCCAATCGCTTTGCAAAGATTGAAACGCCCTCGTTGGGCACATTGTGGAAGTACGGAAAGTTGTCAGAAATTAGCAGGTATATTTTAAAAATAATGATGTTGTGATGTGCTTTAGATTATTTGGCAAAATTTATGTTGATTCTAGTACAAAGTCCACGTTGTACAAACTGAAAATTACTTTTACAAATCGGAGAAATAACTATATTTCATAAGACTAAATTGACGACAGCGCCGCCTGTGATATTTTTCATTAGTTTTAATTCTGTGAGTGGCGGCAGTTTAGTTACCTACTAAAGTGTTTGTTGTGTTTTATATTATTTCAAATATTTTAAACGTGACGAATAAAATATACCTAGTATGAAGTGAAAACAAGCTGTCGACATATCACTTAAGATGGCGGACCTACTTTAGTTACGAATTGCAGTAGTTTTTTCTATTAGCCTTAGTTATTACATTTTATCAACTTTGTGAATGAGTGTCTAAGTGAATTGTTTGCCGGTAAATTATTATTCTACCATCTATCAGTTCCATATTGTGTGCAATGACATGTTCCTACCATGTACCATACCTAATACATGTTCAATCAAATGATCAGACAACGTAGCTTATTTCGTTCACTCACTGTAAAAAATCATTTGTGAACAGCCATGGCTCCCAGTAAAAAAGGGGCCAAGAAGCAGACTTTGATCCAGACATATTTGAACACATACAACCAACAAAATGAAGCAACCACTGCCGTTATAACAGGTAATGATTACTTTATGTAATGGTCCCAGAAAAGTTTCCCTCCCCATTTTTGTCTTTAACACTAGAGTACACATGTGGACTGCCAGACCAGCCTGCCTAGCATATGTCAACGAGATATCTCACTCTCGAGATAATTAAAAACTACTCGTCTCATAATGTTAAAATCTCGACATTATCTCGACAAAACTCTATAAAAATGTGTTATTTCGATGATAGATCTACGCGAGAAAAAATGTTTGTCATGCTAGGGTCAATACATATGAAGATACAAACTATCAAACATCAAGAAAACATGTAGAGTGAGATATCTCGTTGGCGTATGCTAGGCAGGCAGCTTTTCAGTAATAATTTTTCAGTAAAGCGCTCTAGAAACTTTCCATTTCAGATAATCCTTGTTTGATAAATTTGACAAAACCTCATGTATCTCCTTTGACTTCATAGGCTGCGTTGCACCAGAGGCGTGGTTAAAGTTAAAGTTAAATATGGCGTCCAAACAATCATAATAACGAATATGCTCATACGACATCTGTCAATTTTTCCAGTTAAAGTTAAAGTCAAAGTTAGTTCGTGCAACCCACTCATAGTCAATCGTAATTAAAGCTATTCACCATCAAAAATGCTGGACTACCTTGGTAGTCCGTGCGAGTATTGGTGTACTAAATTCAAGCGTGTATGTTTTATTAAATTATTTGTTAATAGCGCTGTTATTGTTTATATATTTTAATTATTAATACTTAAATATGTTCAATATAATTTTATTTCATAATATACTAAAATTGGATTTTTTAATAAAATGTATAGTCTGTCAAGAAAATGAAGAAATTAAAAAGTGGCAGCATCGTAGTGTCATCCCTTTCAAATCAATCTAAGAAGAAAGGGATGACACTAAGATGTTGCCACTTTTTAATTTCTTCACTTTCTTTACGGACTATATATAATAATAATATGACTTTAACAGATTGAGGTCATAACAATATGACTAATCAGAAACATAGGAAATCTCACCAAAATGCTAAAAAAGTTTGGATCAAAATGATATAATTTAAACCAATAGACTGTTTTGTCATTTTTGCAATAAAAACTTAGCGCCACAAATATGACAAACTTTGTAAAACTGTTTAAGAAAAGGACCTTTTTTTAAACAAATAACCACAGTATAAAAATAATGAAGTTTATCAATAAGAGGAAATGCATATGTGAGTGGTTGACCAAAAAGGGACCTGAAGGATTGGAAACGTTTTTTTTTTTATTTTTTTATTTTTTTAATCCGTGGTCTTTTAGCTTTGTTTTGGTCTAGCCAGAATATTTTAAGGTGCCGTAGTTTTTTTTTTAATGATTTTTTTTGTGAACCGCGCACGAGTCGTAACTTGTTTCTATACGAAACTTCAAACGCGATTTACTCAAAATCAAATTATTTACTTACCTTGTTTTATTTTTTATTTTTTAAGCCGTGGTCTTTTAGCTTTATTTTGGTCTAACCAGAATATTTTAAGGTGCCGTAGTTTTTTTTTATGAATTTTTGTGTGAACCGCGCACGAGTCGAAACACGAAACTTCAAACGCATTTTACTCAAAATCAAATTATTTACCTTCAGGTCCCTTTTTGGTCAACCACTCACATATTATAAGCTTTTTATGTAGTTTAGTTCAGGATTTTAAAAGAACCCAACACAATTTAGCCGCACACATTAGACACAAAAGTCAATGTCATTGCTGCATGAGAGTCTTTGATGACCAAAAAAGTAGTACTAGGTTTGTAATTTCTAGTTATAAACCGACTAACATGAAACAAACAAATTTCTAACTTGTTTTAGTTTCATGAAAGACATATACATACACATTACACACATTACACAATGTGTAACCTCATCAGTACGATTTTCGTTACATTTTCATAGAAATGTATAAATTTTGTAATTTCTCAGTAATTTAATAAATAAATAAAGCCTTTATTCACTGACTGTAACCATTACAATAATTTTTATAGCAAAACAAGAAAAACACATTTAGTCAGGTTGTCCTTCGACATAGGCCTCCCCCATTTCCTTCCATTTGTCTCTGTCTCTGGCAAATCTTCTCCATCCTTTTGGAAGGTCATCCTCCCATCGTTTGGTCTGACGTCCTTTTTGTCTTTTCCCTTTTCTAGGATACCATTCCATTATGTCCTTGGTCCATTTTTTCCCATTGTCTGTTCTTGTTATATGTCCAATCCAGTTCAATTTTAGTTTTCTACTTTTTATCAATATGTCTGTTACCTTAGTTACTTTTAATAGACATCGGCACAGTTTCATTCTTGAATACTTCTTTTAGAGACCAGTACCTCTTCCATGTGTTACATATTCTTCTTTCAATTTCCTGGTCTGTTGTTGATATTATTTGTCCTAAATATATGTACTCATCAACATACTCCACAGTTCCTTTTCCTATTTTTATTTTTTCTTTTATTCCGTTTGTCATTACTTTGGTTTTTGTTGGGTTCACAGATAGGCCTGCGATCTGATTTTCGTAGCTTAGTTGGTTTAGCATTGTTTGTAGAGTTTCAGGTGTTTCTGCGAATATTACTATGTCATCGGCAAACCTAAGATGATTCAAATTTGACCCATTGATGTTGGGGAATGGGTATACCATTGTGTTCCAGTCTAAATTCCTGAATATATTTTCTAATACTGCTGTAAAAAGTTTTGGAGATAGTAGATCACCCAGACTTACTCCTTTCTGGATCTTAAATTCTTCACCCTTTCGTTGTAGTTGGATCGTAGCTGTGGTATTTTTGTATATTTCCTGAATAATTTGAATGTATTTTCTTTCTAGTCCTTGATTTTGTAGCGTTTTCCAAATGTAGTCGTGACTGAGTGAGTCGAAGGCCTTGTTGTAATCAACAAAGGCGATATAATACTTTTGGCTATATTCGTTTAGTTTCTCTACAATTTGTTTTACGACATAAATATGATCCATGGTGGAGAAATCTGCACGGAATCCAGCTTCTTCTCGTGGTTGGTGTTCGTCTAGCTGTTTTGTAATTCGTCCAAGTAGTATTTTTGAAAAAAAATTATATAAATTGGACATTAGGCAAATCGGTCTGTAGTTATTTATTTCGCTTTTATCTCCTTTTTTGTATAGCAGAACTATTGTCGGTTTCGTCCATTGGGTCGGTATTTGTTTGGTGGTCAATATTTCGTTGAAAATTTTTGTTAAGAATCTAGATGTCGCTGTTAGAGAGTTCCTGAGTGCTTCGTTGGAAATTTTGTCGTCCCCAGGCGATTTTCCGCTTTTCTGTGTTTTAATCGCTTTTATTACTTCTGACTCTAAAATTACAGGTACTTCTTCAGCGTAAGTATCAGTTTCTGTTGTTTCAGTTTCTTGATCAGTTTCATGATGATGATGATCTCAGTAATTTAGTAATATTTTAATACTTTTATTTTTAAAAGTAAGTTTATTAATTATGTTTTTCATTTCAATCGTTGTAAAACAACTACAAAAAATAAAATAATAATAGTTATGAAAACAATTAACATTTTAATTCATGGTGGCTTATGTAAAAAAAAGGGGCGTGTGTACTATAGTGTTAAAGCTATGCTTTTGTTGGTCCAGTAGTTGTCATATTACTCTAAAATCTGTGCTTATCTATATTAATCTTAGTCTATGCGCGCACGGGCAACTTAGTTGCTCGGCGATTTATTTGTCTCTCGATCAAGTCTTTGGGTATGCTCTAAATTTCATATGTAACATAGTATTCCCGAGAATCAGCCGATCGTTCCATAAAGATGCACCCAATATTCTATTTTTCGACGCTTTCTTCGGTTTTTTATTTATTTTTCGAAAGAGACAAATAAATCGCCGAGCAACTAAGTTGCCCGTGCGCGCATACCCTTATGGTGTAAGTGTACTAGGGATGTAAAGCGGTAAAATTACTTTCGTAAAATTCGGTAAATTACGATATTTTACGTAAAATATTATATTTTACGGTAAATTACGGTAAGATTGGGTAAAAAACGATTTGATTTCGTGGCATAATTTTCATTAATAATGGGGATATAAACAGGTTACTTAATGCACGTCTAGTGCAGTCAGTCAAAACAACATAACTGCCAGCCAGCTGGCTTGCTGTATGCGCTGTCGAGTGTCGTCAACTGCCAAAAAGTCGCGACAGCGCAAAATGTTCTGGCAAACAGCACTAATCGGCAACGTCGCACCGTGCAAAGCGACGGCAATACGCAAGTTGCAACTTGCAACACGCTCGCCCCGCCCGCCGTCATAATATTATATTCTACATACATACGTAGTCGGTAATTTTACCGTAATTTATATAAATTACCGTAAAATACGCGTATTTTACCAGCGTTTTCGGTAAAATTACGTAATTTTGCAACCCAAATGTGTACACTGTACATGCAACTTTAGTCTTCTTATTCTTCTTAGTCTAGGATTTATTCTAGTTAAAACTTTGTTCTTTAATTCTTCGATTGCGGATTCTTGAAAATCTATTGTTATTCTATTGTTGTCGTGATCACCGGTGATCTTATGGGGCTTGATAGGTTAATAAAATTATAATTCACTCATGAACTAATGGGACTTGTTATAAGTTTATTCAAATAATCTTCTTTGTCTATCAATTTTATGGAAAAACAAGCTTTGTGGGAATGATCAATAATCAAACCAAGTTGATCATATCTGTAAGGGATTAACTAGTTATAGTCCATCATTTTGATCAGCTAATTAAAATTAAGTAAGTGATATTATGCTTTAAAAGTATTCATGTTTAACACCTCCATCATGGGTATTGCAGACACAATAGTTGGTAAGTTTGATTGATAATAATTATGAACTATCAAACTAGCTTACCATTATGATTATCCATGTGAGCTGTTATAAGTAATATGCTGTTTAGTATTAAAATATCTGGATCTTTGTTAATTAGAATATTTTGTGAAGGTCAACATTATGTATACATGTATTAAAAAAAATACATGGCAGTGAGAGGCCTCGCATTAATTTGCTAACATTAATGCTTGTGTGGTGGTGGTGTTCACTTTCTGCATGCAAGTGTACGCATAGGCAGTGTGGGAAAGGAGGGAGGTGCTGTAAGTTGTAACGCTGCCTATGTGTACACTCACTCATTTACTTACAGCATGAGGTTTATTTCGAGTAATATTGCCAAAAATAATAATTATGGGTGATTCTACAAAAATTGGGTAACTCGCTGTCACCAGTCAATATTTATTAAATTACATTATATTTTAAAGATTTTATACTTAATTTTAAAAGTATGTAATCTCCTTTAATTGGTCACTCAATATCAGCAGGGCAATCGCGCAAAATTTTTTCAACTGAACCGCAAATGAAACTCGGACGTTGATCGTCTTTTGGAACGATTCGGTATCGCGCTAACGTTTTGACAGCCAGTTGAGACGTAACTGAACCTCAGCTCAAGCCGCTCAAGCGCAAACGCTGTCAAAACAAAAAGTTGATACAATGCAACTTCTACTCGCACGTTTCTGAAACGTTTCTTATTTTGGTATGTTAAATTGACGAAAATCGATGGAAAAATATAACATAAGCTATAATCAAATTATAATTTAAGCTTATGTTTTACTTCAAAGCTGTAAAATAACACTACGGACTATTTGAGTTTGTTAAAAAGTGAATTGAATTTTGACATTACTTCTTTACGTAAATGTTTTCTCCGCCACATAAAACTTTTGTCACAAGTCACTAGTCACTACTCAACACTTATGGCGCTTGTAAAATATAGTAAAACAATATAAATTTAATTACGTAAATTAAAACATCCAAGTTTGATCCAAGTAATAATCATTCGCATTCATAACTACCAAAACAACTTCACTCGTGTCATATTCATCCATATGTTTAAATAAACAATTTGTCAATTGACCAATTAACGCATCGGAAAAAATTTGTTCATATTTAAACCAATCAAAATTAAATTAGAAGAGCGCTGATTGGTCCGCTGCAATGTCTGTCTATAGGTCAAACGTTGCGCTTCGTTCGAGTTCCATCTAAGGTTGAGCTACGGTTGAAACGTTATTACGATACCGAAATTTGTTCAGACGCAGCGGAACCAAACCGTAACTGAACCGCAACCAAAGTAGATGTGAACCTGAATTGAAACGTTTAAAAATAGCGCGATTGCCCTGCAGATACGTAATTTAATTAGAAATTGTATAAAATTTAAAGAGTATGCTTAAAACGTCAGTTCTTTGGCCTGTCACAAACCCAAAAACGTTCAATCAAGAGATTGTACATCAGATTTTACGATTAATTTCAGAAAACTCGATATATAATTACAATCTATAATGTACGTAATAATGAATGTCAGGACTTTCATAATGTAAACATAATTAATAGGTATTTGACCACGTATACGTGTTTTTTGGTGAAAATTTGAAAGCATATTGAGATATAGCCTAGTAACAGACAAATAAATAGACAGATGGAATAAAAAAAATACGTATTACAATTGTTAAAACTATTATAGAGGTTGTGATAGTGTTTTCCCCACATTTTTATAAAATATTTTCTGATATTTAACTTACTAAGAACTTGATACATAAAAATAATTAAAGTCCTATAATTTTAGTTTAAATAAGAGTTTAATAAATGCCATAAATGTCATATATTTCTAATAAGTTTGCATTATCTATCAGTACTGTGTGACCCTCGTCAGTCCTCTGGCAGTCAAATTCAGAAAAATCTAAATATTTTAAAAACTTCTCAAAAAAGTGACTGGCCCGTTTTGCAACAATATATTCATTATATTACCTATCTTATAAACCAATACTTGTTTAAATTTACCATAAAAACTACAGTAAACAAAATTAAGAAATTTAAAAAAACCCCCGCCAAACAACTTTAAATAGTAATGAAATAATATTTACTGCCTTTAAGTTCAAATAATTCCTAACTTGTGTAAAGTAATATTTTAGTCCATAATTGTTGTCACAGTGTGTCGGGGGACCGCCAAGTAAACTACAACATTCAACCGCCAAGTCGCTGACTATCTCGATTGTTCGCTATGAATTGATTGTGAAATGAAATCAAACATCTACATTAGCGGTCCCCCGACACACCTTGACAACAATTATGGACCAAAATGTTACTTTACACAAGTTAGGAATTATTTGAACTTAAAGGCAGTAAATATTATTTCATTACTTTTTAAAGTTGTTTGGCGGGGGTTTTTTTTAATTTCTTAATTCAATTTTATTTCATACTTTTTAAACTTGTGTTGGTTATAGTGCAGAATAATTCCTATCAACAGAATCATAAGTATTCTCATGATTACCATCTATCAATGTCCCTTTTGATGAGGCTGTTAATATGAGCCCAAACATTAAACCTCCACTTTGGGTTCATACGAATCTCGGTTCCTATAGAATCCAGGTGATGCTGCAGCAGCAGCGTGTAAATATTTACTGTTTGTCTACTTCTTACTGGTTGTCGCAATTAAAATGAGCCCAAACACGAAACCTCTACCTACTCTAAGTTGGCGAGGAGTTGGATATCCTATTGATTACCAGGTGATGGTGCAGCACCAGGCCAACTTTCCATTATTATGTGTACTTATACTTATATTGTATATTCACAAATGTCACGAACTAGAATGAAATACGAGTATAAAACGGGAACTAATTTTTTGAGCAGTTATTTAAATATTCGAGATGTTATTATGATCAGTTGAAAAAAATATTGAGCAGTTATTTAATTTTTATGACGGCTGTTTAATTATTGCGACAGTATAATAAAAAAATAATTAAGCAGTCCAATAACTGAATGAGCGGTAAAAATGATGGAATGAGCGGTAAAAATGGTGGAATGAGCGGTTCGATAAATAAGTTCGGCAGATCTTAGCGAGCGGTGACACCCGAACTCAAGTTCATTGAAAAGAATAGCAGACTAGGTATTTAAATGTTCGTTAGTTGGGCGGAACTTATTTTAGCAGCTATTAAGCAAATTCTATGTCATTTTATAATTACTTAAATATAATTATGTTTCGAATCTATAATAATATTATAAAGGCGAAAGTGTGTCTGTTTGTCTGTTACCTCTTCATGTCTAAACCGCTGAACCGATTTTGCTGAAAATTGGACATTGATTCCCGGGAAAGGACATAGGATACTTTTATCCCGGAAAAAATGTACGGTTCCCGCGCGAAAACGAGTTTTGTCGCAACGGAGTTGCGGGCATCATGTAGTTCAAATAAAAGTTCCTATTATTATTATACAATTTGTTTTTTAAATTCCTGTAGTAAAAGTAAGGCTTCTTACAGACGAACGGCACGTGTCGGCGGCACGTGTCGGCGGCAGTCGGCGGCACGTGTCGGCGGCAGTCGACGGCAGCCTTTGACAGTTTATGACGCTTGCAGGGGACCTACCACGACCTTTCCTAAAACTATCATGTTTCCAGAACACTTTGTTGTAAGATTACAACAACATTACCGTACTCACTTTTTAAATATAATTTTACAAAAAAAACAGTAAAAAATGCAAAACAGTGTTAAATCCGCTGTGAAATATCAACTTTTTTAAGATTGCTAGCTTGACGTTAAAGTAATAAATTCTTATCTGTCAAACGATGTCGGTTAGTAGAGGTGGTGGTAGGCCCCCAGTTGTAACGTACCCCCGCAAGGTAAGCGTCCACAGGTCGGTATCGTACGCAACGGACATCTCGCATCAAACGGATATTTTTTTCACAGTACGTCCGCTGAATCGGCTGTGTACGAATTACTGTTTAGCCTAGTAAATGAATGCTCAAAAGGGGGGTGTGGATGGAAAAGTCGAAAGCAGAAATTTTGACTTAGGAACTTTGGACTAGGGAGATCGCACACGTCACACTTTTTGTGTGATCGAGTCTGCGGCGCACAAAAGGCGCACAAATGTCGTTCGCGGATTTTTCACAGACTTAACGCACACGACGCACATCTTCGATCATTCTGTCCGCTGAACTGTAGGGACGTAGACGCTATGGAAATCGTGCAAAGATCGCGAAGTATTATTTTGTACTTGAAGTACAGAAAAAGAAGAAAAAAATAGAAAATTTTGGGTACATCCTATAATTTCGGACAGATTATTGAAGGGACAGTTCCATATTAAACATTCAATTCTGCCTTAGAGGTCAGAGGCGGTGCAAGGCGTGGGCGGTGTGGGTGTGTCGGACTTATTGCGCGTCATGTGCGTTACTGCATATAATTGCATAGGTTCTATTTCCTCAAAATAAAAAGTGCGTCACGGATAGTCTGTCGTCTGCGATCTCCCCTAATTTGAAGATAAACATACGAGCTAGTCGGTAATCCGTACGCTGCCGATACAGTGAGACGTACTGTAAAAAAAGATGCGAAACGTCCGTTGCGTACTATACCGACCTGTGGACGTTTACCTTTACGCGTTACGTCACAACTGCAAGCGTTATAAACTGTCGACGGCTGCCGTCAACTGCCGCCGACACGTGCCGCCGACTGCCGTCGACTGCCGCCGACACGTGCCGTCGTCTGCCGTCGACTGCCGCCGACGCGTGCCGCCGACACGTGCCGTTCGTCTGTAAGCGCTCTAAAAGGAATTTAATTTTTCATTACTATTTAAGTACTGTTCTTTTTTAGGGTTCCGTACCCAAAGGGTAAAGACGAGACCCTATTACAAAGACTTCGTTGTCTGTCCGTCTGTCTATCCGTCCGTCCATCTGTCTGTCTCTAGGCTGTATCTCAAGAATCGCTATAGCTTCTGAAATTTTCACAGCTTATGTGTATCTGTTGCTGCTATAACAAAAAATACTAAAAAGAATAGTTAGGGGGGCTCTCATACTATAGACGTGATTTTTTTAGCCTTTTTTGCTCGTAATTAAAAATGACAAAAACTAGGCACTTGAAACTTTCACAAAATCCTAAATTATATTTGTACTTAAATGATAAATAATAACATTAAGATAAAATAAATATTTAAAGGGGGCTCCGATACAAAAAACACATTTTTTTCTTACTTTCGCTTTATAACGGTACGTAACCCTTCATGGGCGAGTTCGACTCGCACTTGGCCGATTTGATTTTATTTTACCAGCTCATTGTTTAAAGAACTGCTTAGAATGAGATTTCTTACTGATAAATTCCGATTTATTACTGCCCACACGTAACCGCTCATTCATTATTTTTTACCGCTCATTTAATTATTTTACTGTTCAATAATATTTTCAATGACCCATGTCATTATTTTTTACTGCTCATTTTTGTTTACTTTACTGCTTAGTTTTAACTGCTAAACTAGTTATTGAACATGCCATTTATAATATTTAACTTACCAAAACTGCTATTTACAACTGCCCCTTTAAATCAGTGCCATATAAAACCCATCAAATGACTACAAGTTGCTAACGGCCTTTCATGAACCAGATAAACCCTCATTATCCTATAATGTTTTTTTTCCATATTAAACTATAGCTAAGAACACTCCCGAACATGTCAGCTTTCAAACAAAAAAAACTAGATCAAAATCGGTCCACCTGTTTGGATGCTACGATGCCACGGACATGAACCAGATAAACCCTGATTGTCCAGCACTGAGCAGGCTGATGATGATGGACTATAGCTAAGAACACTCGATCATGTCAGCTTTCAAACAAAAAAAACTAGATCAAAATCGGTCCACCCGTTTGGATGCTACGATGCCACGGACACGTGTCTGTGTGTGTATCTGTCGATACACACACAGACAAACAGACAGATAGACACGTCAAACATATAACACCCCTCTTTTTTGTCGGGGGTTAAAAATATCCCTAAAAGTTACCCAGTTTTTGTAGAACTATATAAATATACTAAAATAATTATTGTAAGCTATGGATTTCCGCAAAGTAACGCCTGATTCTATTAACTGTTAATTAAGTTTATTATATTCTATAGGTAGGTCTCATTTTAAGATTTACTCTGGCCATTAGTATTTTACTTTTTGTTATCTTGTAGTTAATGGGAATGAAGAAGAGGCTGACGCAGGAGTGACATATTTTGTGGATGAGGATGGTCACTATTATTATCAGTCATCTGGAGATGGCCAAAATATTGTATCATTGCCTACTGAAGTTTCTGAAGAAAATGAGGAGGTAAAAAGTTTGCTGCATTATCATTTGTATGGAAATCTAACTGTACAGATTTGATATCAGAAATTTGTATAATGCAATAATATGTCAGCGTTTTGTTAATACTAATTGTGCATAGAGTGTACGGTCAAATTTGAAGCAGTGGTTTTGATGTTTAGTCAATGATTGTGTAAACATGCATGTAGTTGTGCTATAAGATAATAATTTACCTCATCCCTACTAGGCTTACTTTTTTATTGTAGATAGTAGAAGACAGTCATATGATGGTGGACGGGGAATCTTATCAAACAGTTACACTGGTACCGTCCGATACTGGTAACGGTGAAGTCAGCTATGTACTGGTGGTACAAGATGAAACCAAACCCGTTCTCAATATCAAAGTCGATCAGGTATGGTACATTATTTATTTTTCTCTTACAAACATACTTGTTAGTTGTTACACACACTCAATATTACGATTACATAACTATAATTAATAATTAATGAAGACTTTGAAATATAAGTAATAGGCTACTTGACCTATATTCAATTTCATTGAACAAATGCATATTTCTAGTAGAACTTGGCCTAGGAAACCGTATTTCACCCTTATCATCAAATAAAAGCTTATGATTGATAAATAAAGTCGATTTGAAAATATGATTTTATGAAAATAGGATTTGTACTGACGAAAACGCTTTTGCGGTACTTCCGATTTGGATGTGACGTCATCCTCATAGTAATTTAATATCTTTTATTTATCGCGCTCGTTATATGTAAGTTTATTTGTACATAAATAATAAGAATAAGCCTAGAAAGATTTGTAAAATAAATTTTCTTGAATAATTCACTTTAAACATCAGTTTTATATATTATCTCCATTTATTGTAGACGGGAAATGAAATGGCCAAAACTTTTCTCCAAAAGTTTTCAACATTACAAATGATTTGTAATTTCTTATTTAATTCTTTTATAATTTTTGGGCACTTGTAGACTCGTACATTTAGCACATAAAAAATGTTCATTAAAGAGAGTTTAAAATACAAAGCGTATGACGTCACACTATGGCGGACAGTGTTTTCGGTGCCATTTATGAGGCATATTTTTCAATAAACATTTTTATGGGTTTCTACTGTGTAAAATATTAAAATATTTGTTTTTTTTTGTGAAAATGAATGATTAAGAAGGGATTAACATGAAGAAAAAAAGTAGGTCAAGTAGCCTATTATTAAATGTCTCTAAATGTGGCTGTTAATAAGGTCAATTTCAAATATGTAAACAATTTTTTTTTATTATTACTAGCTATATGACCGAGCTTCGCTCGGTATTCAAAAAATTAAAAAAACACACATAAAATGACATTTTATGAAAACGATTCCTAGCTAGATCGATTTATCGCCCCCGAAACCCCCTATATACAAAATTTCATGAAAATCGTTGGAGCCGATTCCGAGATTCCAATTATATATATATATATATATATATATATATATATATATATATATATATATATATATATATATATATATATATATATATATATATATATATATATATATATATATATATATATATATATAAATTTATATACAAGAATAGCTCTAATATAATAATACTATAAAATAATATAAAATTTGAGTTCTAGAGCAATTTTATTTATAAAATGTGTAATGCATCATTTTGAATTCGTTTTTAGGGTTCCGTACCCAAAGGGTAAAAACGGGACCCTATTACTAAGACTTCGATGTCTGTCCGTCTGTCCGTCTGTCTGTCACCAGGCTGTAACTCAAGAACCGCTATAGCTAGACTTCTGAAATTTTCACAGATTGTGTATATCTGTTGCCGCTATAACAACAAATACTAAAAACAAAATAAATTAAATATTTAAGGGGGGCTCCCATACAACAGACGTGATTTTTTTGCTATTTTTTGCTCTTAATCAATAACGGCAACACATAGGCAATTGAAATGTTCACAAAATATTTAATTGTGTTTGTAGTTTAATAATTAATAATAAAATTTAAATAAATTAAATAATTGAGGGGGGCTCCCATACAAAAAATACAATTTTTAGCCTATTTTTGCTCTGTAGTGGTACGGAATCCTTCGTGCGCGAGTACAGCTCGTACTTGGCCGATTTTTATTTAATGTTACATTAACTTCTTGTTTTCTTGTCTGATATTAAGTCTTATTAGACTGTATAATATTTTATACAAAATTCTTGTGTCACAACTCAGTGTTTGTGCGTGAACTCCTCCAAAACGGCTCAACCGGTTTTAATGAAATTTTGTAAACAGTACATTTGTTAGACCTGAGAATAGGTTTTTATCTACTTTTTATATTTGTACTAGAAATAATTTTATGGCAAAATAACATTTGCAGCTAGTATAATATTATAATAATAAGGTTTTAATTTTACAATTTTTTTACAACAGCAGGAAGAAAAAGCTGATGATGTGTACAATTTTGAAGACGAAGAAGACACAGAAGATGGAGCAGAAAATGTGGAAGAGAAGAATGTGGTATGTCAATATCAGATACTGAATAGTATATTATGTATACTTCAACATAATCTGGGTGCACGGTAGTGCACCCGCAGAGACGAGCCAATAATATAGTATGTATATTATGTTGAAGTATATAATATTATAATTTACAATGCGACAACGCTTTAAATCAGTGGTGCCCAAACGGTAGCTCGCGGGCACCTGGTTAGCCTACCCTACCGAACAATATGGATCAAATAAATTAAATAAACAGTAACTTAATTACCTAGTTTCCTTTATATGTATAGGTAAGTGATATAAAGGAAACTAGGTAATTTATGTTTTTTTAAAGTAGGTATGTATGTTTATTGTTTTTTAAAATGTTTTTTTAAACTTCGTGGTGCCCGCGTGTCTTATCGCCTATCGGGTTTTTCAAAATAGCCCTTGGAGCAATACCAGTTGAGCACCACGTGGGCCCACGCCCGGCGAGGCGGCTCGCTTGGTCGGTACGCGGCTATTTACCCACGTAAATAGCCGCGTACCGACCAAGCGAGCCGCCTCGCCGCGGCAGCCTCGCGCGCAGTTACTCGGTCGGTCAGTACGTGTTAGTGCGCGGCAAACGTCCGAGGCGCCTTTGAGCATCGACAAAAAACCGACAACTTTTGGCTCGGCCGCGGCACACTCGGGCGAGGCAGCGAGGCGGCTCGCTTGGTCAGTACGCGGCTAATGAACGTGGGCGGGGGCGCTACAGGTAAAGGATTCCTTTTTTCGCCACGTTCATTTAGAGCCTTGTCGCAATATACAGTTGAAGACAGATTTGATGCACTTTTGTATTTTATTGCCAAGTTTATTGATTGTAAAGTAGTGAACCAGATCTGTCACAGCTTTTGTTTTGTGTCCTTGACAGTCATAGACATACAGATTAATAAAACAGTGTTTATTGCAGGCAAAAAATTGGGTACTTTTTAATTAATTATATATTCTTATCTTTTTAGTTGAAATCTAGTGCTGCACCTTCGTCTACAAAAAAGGGACATTTTAGGCAAAATTTCACATGCCACTTCTGTTCATACACAAGTTATAGAAGGTAATTGTTATTCAATTCCTAAACTTTATTACAAATGCAAAATAGTGTCTATTCTTGTGCCTAAACTACTGAAATGGACTACCTTGAGAAACTAAAGTTTTATTTAATAAATTTTGTAGGTACCTTCTTCTAAGGCACATGAAGTCTCACTCTGAGGAAAGGCCGCACAAGTGTTCAGTGTGTGAGCGAGGTTTCAAAACCATCACATCCTTGCAGAACCATGTTAATATGCATAACGGTGTGAAACCACATGTCTGCAAGTACTGTAACAGCCCCTTTACAACTTCTGGTAAGTGATACTGATAATAAAAGTTGGAACAGATATCTATTTAGTATTTAGTGAATGACAGTAAAACCAATTTTTTATTAGTAGTTCTCTGCAATCTTTGTTCAGTATAGGAATGAAAGACCATGCATGAAATAATGAGTCTTAGGGCTTGATTTTCTTACAAGAGCCAATAAAACCCTCCAGTTTAAATCTAAGTTGAACGGGAATAGTGATGTTAAAAATCATTGCTGTTTTACATAGAAAATGAATTGTAATAAAATTATATTGTTACTTTTAGGTGAACTAGTGAGACATATAAGATACAAGCACACTCATGAAAAACCACACAAATGCACTGAATGTGATTACGCTTCTGTGGAGCTGTCGAAGTTAAGACGACACGTCCGCTGCCACACTGGCGAGCGTCCGTATCAGGTTTGTACTATTTTATACTATACTAGCGACCCGCCCCGGCATCGCACGGGTATAAAATATATAGCCACTGAAAAACTGATGAAAATCGATAGCCTATGATCCTTCACGTGGTCTATTTCTTATCTGTGCCAAATAACATAAAAATTGCTCCAGTAGGTCGCGAGATAAGCCCTTTCAAATAATTTCCCCCGTTTTTTCCACATTCTCCTATTAGTCTTAGCGTGATAAAATATAGCCTATAAGCCTCCCTCAATAAATGGGCTAACTTATACTGAAAGAATGTTTCAAATCGGACTAGTAGTTCCTGAGATTAGCGCGTTCAAGTTAGCCCTTTCAAATAATTTTCCCCGTTTTTTTCACATTTTCATCTATTTCTTCGCTCCTTAGTGTGATAAAATATAGCCTATAGCCTTCCTCGGTAAATGGGCTATCTAACACTGAAATAATCATCAAAATCCGTTGCGTAGTTTTAAAGATTAAAGGGAACAAAGGGACATGAGGGAAATAAAAGCGACTTTGTTTTATAATAAGTATAGAAACGAGACAATATTGTATTCATATATTATTTAATCGATTTCCCAGCAATATTGCCATAAAGGAGTATGACATAAAATATATGGAGTTTGGTCCAAATGTCCACTACTAACGAGACCTTTAATATTTAAATTGGCTACTAAATACTGAATGATTATAACCAGACCGCAATCAAAAATATCCTGTCAGTGAAAAGTTATGGCTTAATGAAAAGTCATGTTTTTACCATTTTGTATGAAAAATATTGTTGATGTAATAAAAATGTATTGAGTTTGGTGCGAATGTCCACCACTACCACTAATGATACATTATGTAATGATCTGCTAAATACTGAATCCTTGCATAACTGGACCGCAACCAAAAATATCCTGTCAGCAAAAAGTTATGACGGAATGAATTTTTTTTTACCACTTTATTCCATAGAATAGAATTGATATGATCCATTGCATTTTTGACTACTTGATCTACCCTATTAAGTTTTCACTGAAGTAGATGAATATCATTATCAATATTTTGATTAAAAGAAAGCATTTTACATATTATGATCATAACTTAGATAGCTTAGTTTTATTTTGTCTCATACTAAAATTCACTCTATATTTAATGGATAATAAGTCAATATGGGTCTCGTTAGTGGCGGGGACCACTTTACTTCATTCTCCTTTGTGGCTAGGAAGAGCAGGTCTTATTCCTGCAAAACCACGCATTGCTTGAAAACTGTAATCATATTTATTTCTCGTCAACAGTGTCCACACTGCACCTATGCATCTCCCGATACTTTCAAGCTGAAACGTCATTTGCGGACTCACACTGGAGAGAAACCGTACAAATGTGATCTTTGCCACATGTGCTTTACACAGTCAAATTCGTTAAAGGCACACAAGCTCATTCATAATGGTAAGTCTCATTACTTGTTTCATGAAAAAATTAAGGGGATGTATACTTACTTGGCTTCAGACAAAGTTTAGCGTCGAAAGGGGTATCTCCAAAGCGTCTAATGCCATTCATAAACATCTTAGTAAAAATGAAGTTATTATAGCGTAATTGCGCATTTTCACTGGTCGATAGGGCCCGCATGCGGGGTGCGGGAGATTTCTGAAACGCATGCCACGACCAATGACAATGCGCCATTAGTTGTCATAGACTCCCCGCATGCTGTATACCGTACGAGTTAACGACTAATGAAAATGCGCCCGGCGCATTTTTACTGGTCGATAGGGCCCGCATGCGGGGTGCGGGAGATTTCTGAAACGCATGCCACGACCAATGACAATGCGCCATTAGTTGTCAATTAGTTGTCATAGACTCCCCGCATGCTGTATACCGTACGATTTAACGACTAATGAAAATGCGCCCTAATAATGCAAGTATAATGTAACTTATATTTTTATTGTAGTGGCGGAGAAACCAGTGTATGCTTGTGAGCTGTGCCCAGCGAAATGTGGTCGCAAAACTGATTTGCGTATTCATGTGCAAAAACTGCATACATCAGACAAGCCACTGAAGTGCAAGAGATGTGGGAAATCGTTCCCGGACAGATATTCATGCAAAGTGCATAATAAGGTAATGTATACTGTTGCTACAATTTGATAGTAGTATTATAAAGACGAATATATATCTGTTACCACTTTAACTTTGTGCTTAAACTGTTGAATAATTTGTGGAGGTACAGACGGATAGTTTTAAATTGTAGAGTTGCAGATTATAATAATAATTATTATTATTGAGAGCCTGTTTCACCATTTCCTGGCGAATGCAGGGATAGGCTATCCACCACTTAACTTGACAGAGTATGGAGAATCTGTCAAAAAAGTTGTGGATAGACTAAGCGACACTTTATCAGAAAGTGGTGAAACAGGCTCTTAATGTTGAAGGTTCTGAATTAGAATATAATCTGAAAGTGTTAATTCTAGACTCATGAAGGTGAGAAGTGTTTCAAATGCGAGCTCTGTCCTTACGCGTCGACAACCCTACGGCACCTGCGGTCGCACATGCTGAAGCATACTGATGAGAAACCCTTCGTTTGTGATCAATGCGACCAGTGCTTCAGGTAATCTATACTAATATTATAAATGCGAAAGTATATCTGTCTGTCTGTCTCGCTTTCACGCCAAAACTACCGAACCGATTGTAATGAAATTTTGTACACAGATAGTCTAAAGCCTGAGAAAGGACATAGGCTACTTTTTAACTGGAAAAAAGGGTTGTAAGGGGATGAAAAGCGTAAATTTGTTCAAATTTAGTTCCAAAAATTCATAATAGATGGCGCCGTGCCGTCTCCTACATCGAACAAGCGCTTACTCAAACGTGTTTCTATAAGGCGCAGCGCAGACGACAGACTATCCGTGACGCACTTTTTGTCTGTGGAAATAGAACCTAATGCAGTTATATGCGGACTTTTTGCGGGCCGTGTGCGTTACTGCAAGTATTAAGAAGAGTTGATGTTTGACTTCGACCCCACTCTCCAGTTTTTAACCCCCTACGCAAAAATAGGCCGTTTTATATGTGACGTATCTGTCTGTCTGTAAAGTGTAAACATTGAAGTTTGAAGTAAGCGTACCGCGGAAGCACCTCTGTCGTGCAAATTTTGCAATTTGCAGTAATGTAGCCTACAATCTACATGGTTCAACGGGAACTACCTACTATATATTATTATAAGTTACTCTATGACGGGAACTACCACGCGCTATAAGCTGAAGTCCACACGGACGGAGTCGCGGGCAACAGCTAGTATTGACTTAAAATTTATTTAAAGTGCCGTAACTCACTAGGAAATAGCGACGTCGGTTGCTGCAATTAATATTGAAATATGTGACCAGTGCGCCTAGCATGCGCATAACGAGAAAAATTTGTCTACATGATTTTTCGATGTTTGATGGTTTGTCTCTTCATCTCTATTGACCTTAACATGACATACATTTTTTCTCGTGTAGATCTGTCGTCAAAATCTATAGCTACACTCGAGAGTGAGATATCTCGTTGTACGCGCATGCTAGACGCACTGGTCTGTAATGCTAAGTACTGACATATGGTTTTGATCGATAGTTTTACTCCAAATCGAGTAATAATTACTGTGGACCGCAAAACTGACAGCTCGAAGGCTCGCATCGAGCCGCTCGAAGGATTGATGGAACCGGATCGAACCGGATTGATGGAATGAAATATCGATTTAGAATTAAAAACTATCGAGCAATGCTGAATGTGTGGACGAAAGCCCGAGCCGCGGGTTTTGTTCGACGTTATTGTTCGATTGAGCAAAACCGTATGTGAGTACTTAGCATAAAAGTCGTTATTAAATAACTACTTAAATAGTCTTCGAACGTCTTAGTGTGGGCAGGTAATCATTATCTAAGTTCACCACTTTCAGACAAAAGCAGCTACTTCGACGTCATCAGAACTTGTATCACAACCCCAACTACTCGCCAAAGCCGCCCAAAGAGAAGACGCACACTTGTCACGAGTGCAAACGTACCTTCGCCCACAAGGGCAACCTCATCCGCCATCTGGCTATACACGACCCAGACTCCGGACATCATGAAAGAGCTCTGGCCCTCAAACTCGGCAGACAGAAGAAAATCAAGAATATTGTTAAAACCATCAAGGTACAATATTATACTAATACTAGCTGTCCCGGCAAACGTTGCTTTGCGCCTTTGCCATATAAAGTATTTCGCCCATATTATTTTATTGAAGTGACTAAATAAGTATATCGCCATGGCAACGTCGATCGCTATCTCGTCGCACAAACAATGGTCGCCGTCAGTCTCAGGTTGTAATAATTTACTATTATTTATTCAACAAATGCACTTATCAATATATAAAGTACCCAGTAGCCGATCCTCAGACCTACTTACTGAATATGCATATAAAATTTGATTAAAATCAGTAAAGCCGTTTCGGAGGAGTTCGCGGACTAACATTGTGACACGAGAATTTTATATATAAGATTATAATTGCTAAAGTATGTCTGGCTGTCTGTCTGTTGCCTCTTGACGCCCAAACCGCTGAACCGATTTTAGTATGGAGATACTTTGGGTCGCGGTTAAGGACATAGGCAACTTTTTATCCAGGTAAAAATTATGTACGGTTAACAAGCGATAAACGAAATTTGGCGCAACGGAGTTGCGGGCGTCATCTAGTATATTTTATAATTTGCTGATGCTTTTCAATAAAAATGAATGTAATAAAATTACTTTTACCAAGTTGAATTTAATTTGGTTGGTCTAATTATTGACATAATATTATTATTTTGCATTCAATTTAAACAATATGACTGTGCTTAATTTATAATAGTAGGCTGTTTTAAATTTCATCAAGTTTTTTCAGATTATAACTACTACAGGAATTAATAAAAGAATATTATAGTTTAAAATATCAAAGATTTTAAGAAAATATCGTAATCGTGATGCTAACAAAATTATAATTTCATATATTATCTGCCTAGCCAGCCTGCATTGCCAATATTAGCTTAATTAAGTTATTTAATGTTTTTAATTTTATTAATATATATGCAATTGCCATTAATGTATATTTTACGCACAGCAGTTTTCATTTTCAGTTAGTGCTTCGCGAACTATTGCAATGCCTTGAGATTTCGTAAAAATGTGCATAAAGTTATTGACAGTAAAAAAATCGGTCAAGTACGAGTTGTACTCGCGCACGAAGGGTTCCGTACCACTACAGAGCCATGGGAGCCCCCCTTATTTATTTAAATTTTATTATAAATTATTAAAGTACAAATACAATTAGGTATTTTGTGAACATTTCAATTGCCTATGTGTTGCCGTTATTGATTAAGAGCAAAAAAAATCCCGTTTGTTGTATGGGAGCCCCCCTTAAATATTCAATTTATTTCGTTTTTAGTATTTGTTGTTATAGCGGCACAATCTGTGAAAATTTCAGAAGTCTAGCTATAGCGGTTCTTGAGTTACAGCCTGGTGACAGACAGACGGACAGACATCGAAGTCTTAGTAATAGGGTCCCGTTTTTACCCTT
Source organism: Polyommatus iphigenia (assembly GCA_963422495.1). NCBI lineage: Eukaryota > Metazoa > Arthropoda > Insecta > Lepidoptera > Lycaenidae > Polyommatus > Polyommatus iphigenia. Next base: position 27,312,451 of record OY730178.1, on the reverse strand, counting down.
TGGGTACGGAAACCTAAAAAATTAAATCTAGTTTGTAAACATCAACATACACTGTATATTTGGACTTCAATGAAACCATATTTCGTTACACTTACGAAATTATATATTGTGCAAAATTTTTAAATTGGCATAAGCGAATGCTTGTTCTGAGACGAATGTTTAATTTCTTTGTTTATGTTGTTATTAGCAAGTTTTATAGTAAAAAATTAAAACATCCATTTGCAGTGAAAATATGCTATAGCGATCTTACTACCATAATCTTCTCGTGGATAGTAAAATTCATGAATTAGTAAATTAATAATACAAATTTTTATCATACAGCCGCAGGTTGTGTCGGACAATGAGGACAATATGGACAACATTAAGTTGAACCTTGATAGCGAGGAGTTGGTAACAGTGGCTGACGGTGATGGACAGCAGTATGTGGTGTTGGAGGTTATTCAGCTGGAGGATGGCACGGAGCAGCAGGTTGCTGTGGTGGCACCCAACTATACCGAGGAGGACGAACAAGAAGGTAAACTTTATACTTCTGAGTTCTGATTGTATAAGAAATTCCCCAGGACATGAACTTGTTGATACACAGAAATAGATCAAGATAGAAGCCGCATGTCGCTCCCTTTGTATGAAAACGAGCGTGCCACTTTTTTCATACCTACTGTGACGTCACAAGAGCGTTTTAGTGATGGGAACACCCGTACGCGCGGAATCGATTCGAAGGCATCGCCGCGCCCCGCCTCTTTTGCCACTTTAATGGGTATATCGATTTTTTAATCGATTATTATTCGAGTTCATAGACAGAGGAATAATAAATCTAAAGATACGTGCTTGCCAGGACAGCAAGTAATATATTATATTATTCTAAACTAAATCATTAAACAGGAACATAAATACATATTACATATAATATAATCACCGAGTCACAAAATATCCCAAAGCGAGCATTATCATTCCTCTGTTACATGTCTGTTTCGTAAATCAATTAATTATTTAAAATCGAGAATATGTACAGCACTATTTCCTTCATTTGACAGAAAAATGAGAATATTGACTGTACCTCGAAACTAAGCGATGAGTGAAAGTATCGATTGTTTTATTTCCATTGCGCGCTCAATAGCGGACAAACAGGACGGGCTCTATAATTTTCTAACCAAAGCGGCAATGTATTATGAATCATGCGGTACACACGCAGTTACGTAGATTTCATGGTAAAAACTACAACCACCCACGATTAACATTAAATAATTAATTTTAAAATAAAGGACACATGATTTAATAACAAAATTACTTACCGATGACAGGCCTGTCCCACTCGCGCGTATAGGCATCGATCTGTAAGTACCACCCGCAGGTGGCAAATCATAATAATAGGGGAGGTAGTGCTATTTATTGCAAAGTCATTTCATACCGACCAAATTTTTGTCCAGTAGTAGAATAATATTTATCAATCAACATAATGAGCGTCAGTCGCCGCACCCGTGGTGGGTTTGTACATTGAGAGTGTCTCAAAGTTGTCGAAAATTTTTTTGCCAAAAGTAATTTTATACCATATGAAACTTTGATGGATGACTATTGAGGTCATGTTTAACCAAAAAATCACCGTCAGCCGTATTGCAGACAGGGGATTCAACGTCAGTCGCGTTACTGAATATGTAATTTATTTTTATATAAAGTCATTTTATACCGTACAAAATTTATACAGGTGAATGTTTCTACTTTGTAAATAATAAAGAAAACCGTCAGTCGTTAATACGACGGTGGAAAAACCATCAGCCAGGGATATAAAGTTATAACCAATATAGCCCTACTTCGCGCTCAATGTATCCTAGGGCGTCGTGTAGATTATTAGCGATTTTCGTTTGAATTAACCACAAAATTGTCTCACATAGCAATTTTAAGTAATTAATTCGATAGCCAATATTTGTGAAGAAAAATTATATACATTTTACTTGTAAAGCGCCATCTGTTGTTATGTACTAAAACTAAAATGACTCCTACCGAACCTAAATGTCTATAATCTAGATATGAACCTTTTTGGGTGCGAATTGGGATTTTTATAATGTCAATTCAATACGATTCCCAACAACAACTTTGAGATACTCCCAAATTTTAACCCACCACTTCTGAAGCAGCCGACGATCAAAGCTGTTATGTATTAGTGGAATACTATTATTGTAACGATTTTCGCTCGCTATGAAATGACTTTTTAAACTGAGCGCGACCTCCCCTACTATAAGGGACTCACAAGCGAGCGGTGACGCACGTCGCACGCGCAAGATTTTTCGTCGCGTATCTACTGTCATACTGATCATAGAGGAATTTAATACAATATGATACTGATTTAATCGCTGTGACAAAATCTTTATCTATATATAATGGATTTTCAAATGTGTTAGTCGCGCTAAAACTCGAAAACGGCTGAACGGATTGGGCTGATTTTAGTCTTAAAATATTCGTAGAAATCCAGGGAAGGTTTTAAGTGACACGAAGTTCACCGGGACGGCTAGTAAATCTTATAAAAATGAATAATTAAAAAAGGCCAATGAAACAATGAAAACAAAAAATGTACCTATTATATTTCAATAAGGTATTTAACCCATCAGTCGTGGCAAAACGAGACACAATAGCTTTTTCATTGTTATCGCGGCCGGATGTGGCCGCTTGGGGCTTCATGAATTAAGGCCGTATACAACGAGGACTAGTGAAATTTCATGTTTTTATTTTCACTAGAACTTTGACCAGAAGTAATTATAAGCATTTAAACATTTTTTGTAGGTTTGTTACGTTCCTTACCAAGGTCCCAGTCAGCTTAGAATTTTGATTTAAATCCATTACCACAAAAAAAAAGAGTAATAAAGAATGCTACTTTCAATATTTTATTTCGACTAGAATTCCGCGAAAATAAACGCAGGAAAAAATATTTTTATACAAAAATGTTTAAATTATGATTTCGAAGGTTAGGGTCAGCTTCGTTTTTAATATATAATAACAATAATAAAGATAAATCATTTTGATCACAAATTCGAACGATTTATTGATTTTTGCAACGAATGAATGAATTTGCAATGAATGCAACGCCTTGCTTTCAATATTTGGCATAACAATTCCACAGGCGTTTTGATGGATAATAATTGAATGACATCAGTCAAATCTGTCTTTCAGTGACTGATTGTCTATTACAGAAAACCTAAAGTATGTTCACAAATATATCCCAGTATACTGGCCAGAGCTCCTTAGGCCTAGAATCGCCGTGGTCCCATACTGTCGATTCGTTTCGAAATATTTGCCGTATACTTAAATGTGTTTACTTTGTCGTATACTTAAATGTGTTTACTGTGATGTGATTATAATACGTTACACTTGTCTTACTAGTGGAATACCAGTACAATACAGTGCGGCGTCTTAAGATGACGTCTTAATCACTGGTAAGTAAACTAGGTTTTATTTCAGAACATAGGCAATATGTTTGGTTTACAAATATTACAATATTGTTTTGTAACCTAATATTTGGTGAGAGACTAACTTATTAGGTATCTTATTGATATACTGCCCCGATATGAAGAAAGGGCGTAACTTCCACAAACACGATTTTGAGATAATCGCATTTTAGTAAAAAGTGTATTTAAAACTATTGGGCTACCATTTTTGATATGACTTTCTTTTGAATTATGTATAAAAAAATATTTCCTTCTTTTTGCATATTTACTTTTGTAATAATGGAGGGGGTTATTTAATTATTTCAACTTTCCTGTTTCACTTTATGAAATAAAATATTAAAAATATGTTCATACTAAACAGAAAAGCCATAACTAAGGAAGTAAGGGCCTTTCTTGTTCAAAACCGAAATTATGGCTTTTCATACTATGGATGTTGTACCTAAATAAGTGTATAATAAATTATTTTTAAACAAGATTTAGGCTGGAATTTTTTAAATTAGGATATTTTCGTTCAAATAATCAAAATAATGTTCAAAATTCAGCGTGGCAAATACCTAGCTGGTTATGATGGGAAAATGTCACCTACTAGTACTGAGTATCTCACTTTTCTATTCTCACACACACAGGTACAGTTATAATTGAGGACCTTGCAGCTAAAGGGGGGCAGGTCCAAATTTCATAATTGTTGGGTATTTAAAAAAAAACGTTTTTAAATTTTTTGATGAATTTACATCTTATCGTTATATGGTAATATATAATATGAACATATATACACATTTTACTCGAGATTTTAAGGCAATTAAAGAAGTTATAGAATTACTACGATTTTTAAAGCTTGGATCTGCCTCCGTTTTGCACCAAGATGCAAGAAAAATACTACTCTATTTTGTATTAACGATAATAAAACGCGTAAACACGATATTTTTTTTATTTAAAGAATCATTAATCAGTGCACAAAGAATTAAAAAATGAAAAGAAAAACAAAAAAACGAACGATTTGCTTAACAAATTATTTTTTAAAGGTTAACTTCAGGTTGATCATCGTCGTCTTCGCTAGAAATATCATCTGTTAGGACTAACAGAGTAACAGTCGGACGACTGCTTCACCCTAAAGGGTCCTGTAGAAATACAGTTTATTTGGTGGAACATAGTTCTTTACCAACTGCATTACATCGTTGGACTTACCCTTTTTCAACGGCAATGCATGATCATACAGCGGTTTCATTTGTTGCAAGAAGGAGGCAGGTCCGCACCTGCTCCCTTCTTGCACCAAGCAGAATAAGGTGGCAGATCCAAATTATGTTATAGCGTGCTTGTTTTTCGTCGGACGTGCCTCTTGAATGCACCAAATCATAGCTAATTTTTTTGTTTAAATTGTAGGCGAAAAAAAGGGTAACGGCTAAAATTTGGATCTGCCCCTCTTTAGCTGCAAGGTCCTCAATAAGTAATGAAGTGGCACTAAGTAAAAAATCAAATTCTTAGTAATAAGAAATAAATAAACATCGGCCAAGTGGGAATCGGACTCGCTCACGACGGGTTCCGTACCGTTATAGAGCAAAAATAGACCAAAAATTGTGTTTTTTGTTTGGCAGCCCCCTTAAATATTTTTTTTAATTTTAATCTTGTTATAAATTATTCAAGTACACATATAATTGAGGATTTTGTGAAAGTTTCAAGTGCCTACCTGTTGCCATTATTGATATCGACCAAAAAATGCCGAAAAAATTACGTTTGTTGTATGGTAGCCCCCCTTAAATATTTATTTTATTTTATTTTTAGTATTTGTTGTTATAGCGGCAACAAATATACACAATCTGTGAAAATTTCAGAAGTCTAGCTATAGCGGTTCTTGAGATACAGCCTGAAGACAGACAGACCGACAGACGTACAGATAACGAAGTCTTAATAATAGGGTCCCCGTTTTTACCCTTTGGGTACGGAACCCTAAAAAATGGATGTGGGTGACTTTTTCCATACAACTAACGTGATTTTTGTGTACATTTTTCTCGATATCAATAATGGCAACAAGTATACACTTGAAATTTTCATTATTTTAATAGTTTTAAAATAATGAAAATTTCAAGTGTATACTTGTTGCCATTATTATATATAATATATTATATTCATTAATATTAATAGTTTTAAAATAAAATGAAAATTTATTTTTAGCTTGTTTTTCCTTAAAACGGTACGGAACCCTTCGTGCGCAAGTCCGACTCGCACTTGGCCGATTTTATTTAATAATTGTTTTATGATTGTAACAGCTTCATAAAAATCGTCAAAAATATATTTTTTTCTTCTTTTTTGAAGCATTTTCCACATTGTAAGTCGCAGATTACTTCTATGAAAAGGCGTAAAATATATAATAACGCCCTTTCATCCTAGTAACATAAATTTACTTGTATGAAAAGCCACAATTTGGAAATTAGGGCTTTTCATCATAAAATTCAGAACGTAGAAGGACAAGTTATGGCCTTCTATTTAATGTTCTGTTAGGGAACAAAAAATTTTTTTTCGGAATTCGACCATGTTTCCTAGACAGAAAAATAGAGTTTTCTCTGCTGATTCTGAATGTATTTATAACTCTATTTGACCAAAAATGGAAGTTACGCCCTTTCTTCTTATCAGGGCAGTATATATTTGATAATTTACATTCGCCAAACGATCATTTATACGTTTCTGGTAGGTTTGAAAGTCATAAATGCAAATATCACAGCTAAGTCGGATAATAATGAACAGAGCATGAACAGAGTGCCTCGACACAGAGACACATTTTGAGGGATGTGTTAAAACATTGTAAAATGATAACATGATATTATTATGTTAAACAACAAATTTATCGAACATGTCCAATCCATAGCAATGGAAAGATATAACATAGTCAGGGAGCCCTAGAACATTTTTTTAATTACTAACAAGCTAATTTTTGTGAGTAGCTCTATTTTGATAAGACAAACAACTTTTTTATCTGCGAAAAAATCTTGAAAGTGGTAGCTAACAGATATAGAAAGGATTTCATACTTTGATTTGATGGTCCTAAAATATGGATTGTTCAATTTGTAGAACAATGTTACTCTTAAATTATATAACTATTAAACTACCATTATACAAAAAATCTGCTGGTTAGGGTTCCGTTTTAGGGTTTTGTAATCAACAAAACTTGGTTGACTACGGTACCCTAAAACGGAAGATTTTTCGCAGATACAAAAGTTGTTTGTCTTATCAAAATGAAGCTACTCACAAAAATTAGCTTGTTAGTAATCAAAAAAAATTGTTCTAGGGCTCCCTGACTATTAGCACTGGAGTAAAATCGTAAAAATAATATTATCAAGCGGATAGATCCAAATTCATAGATACACCATGATTTTGATACGATATTATGTTAAACTACAATTTTATCGAACATGTGAATTCCATTCTTTACACAAAAAATAATATTGATTGAAATGAAAAACCTTGAAACCTTATTTGATTTTATCAAAAATATAATATTTTGTGAATAAAACTCACGACGACACTTAAAAGTAGAGAGCAAAGAAATTACATTTTATGCAATTATTAATTTTTTACTCACGACGATCTGGTGTTATGTACTGACTACTGGTTTATTAGAAAGTTGGCATAATATAAGTCTTGTTCACTACCATTTTTCATTCTAATTTTGTTGGGACCCATAGCAAAAATAAACAGGAGAAAAATAATATTGTAACTGCCGCACTCAGAGATGAACATTTATAACTTCAATGTATCATAAATGAAGATTTTGGCATAAACCCCATATATTTTATCTTTCAAATTCTTTATTAAATGTTTGATGTTATGTAGCCGCAAGATCTTTCGTGTCAAATGTCGTGTCAAACCGCTAAGAGAACAAATTGATAGCCACTATCTCGATGCAAATTCTTCAAAAAATCGTTCATGGCGTGGGAACCGTTAATTTTTTCAGGATAAAAAGTATCCTTTGTGCTTTCTTTACCAAATTTTATAAAAAATATTTAATTTAATTTTTTAAATCAATGGGGGGCAAACGAGCAAACGGGTCACCTGATGGTAAACAACTACCGTCGCCCATGGACACTCGCAACATCGGAAGAGCTGCATGTGCGTTGCCGGCCTTTTAAGAGGGAATACGCTCTTTTCTTGAAGGTCGTATAGGTCCGGAAATACTGCTGGTGACAGTTCGTTCCAGAGTTTTACAGTGCGCGCCAGATGTCGCGGTGATGTCGACCAGAAAAGGCCTAAAAACCGCGTTTTTGTTTTGAATATTTCAGCCCTCGTAACATATTTTATTTTGTTTCTATTTGTTGTTATGGTGACAATATAAATACATAATTGAAAATTTGAGCTCTCTTAAGGTACCGCGTTACTTGATATACAGCCTGGAGACAGACAGAAGGATAGACAGCGAAGCTAAGACTTACTGGGCCAAGGGTCTCTTTTGGGAACAGATTCCTTAAAAACGACAAAGAAAATATGAATATGATCTGCATAACAATAATGAATATAATCTACTATTCATTAAAAACATGTCAAGCGGGTCAAAATCGTTACCTGTATTGCAAGAGTTATCGTTTTTGAAGTTTGAACTCGTGGAGGGTGTTATGTAGATTCCAGAGGATGCTGCAGCGTCAGGTACAAGTAATCGTCATGGGTCTACAATCTACATCATATTTATTAAAGGTATTGCAATAAACCCAAGCACAAAAAATATTTGAACCATATTATAAAGTCATAAAATAACCTTAGCAGTGAGCGAGCTGACGATGATGAATTATTGTACCTAAGATAGCTATATTTTTCCATGCATAAGTATATGCAATGCATATGAGTAATACTTTCTTTTGTTATACATTGTATAATCAATTATATCATGTATTATTGAGGAAATACTTTTTTTTCATGATCGTGAGTACAGAACATACATATTAAAATAATACATAATTTTATTATAATACAAAATTCATTAAAGATTTCGTTTATTAGGTTGTGAACATGGCCTCGTTAATCATTAGTCTGTATGTCGAGTTTACTACGTGATCACATTATTTCTGAAAATTATTGAAATCAACGACGGCTTGAAAACTAAATATGTACCTATCGAGCGCCATCTATTGAGCTTGTTTTCCGTAAATTCTAAAATGTCAGTTGCCTATAATCCCGCCTTAAATACAAAAAGTAGATACATAGCAAATAAACCAATTTCATACAAAGAAACACACAAACTACACAGAAATAAACATAAGTTGATGTGGCGGTACCCACAATTCGCCTAACATTCCTGCATCGCGCTATCGAAGTTTTCTGAACGCGTCGGTATACAGTAGGGCCTCGTTATCCGGAGAGGCAAAAACACGACCCATTTCGAATTATCGAGGCGTCCGGATTATAGTATGCAATATTTAATGTTAATAAAACACATGTTTAACCTTAGTTTCTTTAATCAATTTTTAAAATTTTATATTATACAGACAAAATATACATGTTCATAATTACAACCATGTAAGAAATCAGTAAGTTAAAATAAAACATTAGTTAATAATTCCTTTCGAAAATGTCTGTAATACTCTTCTGTTTATGATTTTCGCACTTCATTTCGAAAGTCTAAGTTGATGGAGAATTAACATAACTTTGTGGTTATCAAATTCGTTATCTTCAGCCCAAAGCAATGTTTTATCCTTCAAGCCCCATAAGAGCACCGGTGATCGCGACAACAATAGAATAACAATAGATTTCCAAGAATCCGCGATCGAAGGATTAAAGCTCCGGTCGGCCGGATTACAGCGATCACCGAACAAGCGGGAGTCCGGATTACCGAGGCCCTACTGTATATATACGACAGCTGAAATGTATCGATGTATGTTTAAATTGTAAAAGTTTCCTGCACTATTATAAGCGAATATAAAACTACTATAAAATATAGGTTGGGCTACTAAAATTTGATATTACTATAAAAAGGTTGGCTATTCGTACCAATATAGTAATTAAAAAATATATTTTGTTTGCTAAAAGGCGAAAACCTTGATTTCGTAAGAAAAAGGTACGCGTTATGCGATAGAAAGAGAGCGCATTTGTAGGTAAATTTATCCGTAGGCAATTTAGCATTGCGCATCGGAATTTCAACTTTATAGTATCGTAGCTTGCGTCGTTATTTCTTTAAACGGGTTTCGGGAGTGAGATTTCTGTTGTTAAACTAATATTATGTATTCTGTGCCGATGATAAGAAACGTGTCCACTATTTAGAGTTTAGACCAACGTTTCTATTCGAATTTCCACAGCTATACGGCACAATTAGGCATTTTTAGAATTCCGATTGACGTCCGATTCTGATAACGGCACAATTAGGCATTTTTAGAATTCCGATTGACGTCCGATTCCGATAACGGTGGAGCGCAGACTAAAGAACAGACTTTCGAAAGATTGAAATTGTTCACCGTTTGGGAACGCGATGGCACGCGAAGTACATACACATGCGGTATCTAATCTTGATATAATATGTCTGATACAATAAGTGATTAAAAAACTACTCTTAGAGCTGCTACATTCTCAGCAAACACTATAGAGACAATCATATTTTCACTTCAAAGGTCATGCATGGTACCGTTCATAATTTTTACCTGGTGAACCCTTTACAGTTGTGAGTGTGAGTTTAAGCAAATTCTTTTAAAACTTTTTCTTGTTTTTCTTGCAACAGAATTGGAAGAAGAAGAAGATGATGAGGAAGAAGAGGATGCAGAGGAAATCACTGACAGGAAGATCATACTCGACTACAACAAGCAGCAAGAGAAGAAGAAAATGGACCGCAGTATTAAACTTGAGAAAGATGTTGACACCTGTTTTGGATTTGACGTAAGCAAAGTTGTTTTAAAACATTTATAATATATATAAAAACTAAGGAAGAGTAACTCCGTTAAAAAAAATGCACCAAGAGGTTACAAAATGCATACTTTATGCATGTATTCGGTACAACATTTTGTGTCTTATTACTAGTGACAATTATTGTCAACGGTTTTATTTCGTAAATTTGAGTGTTAATGTACAATTCCGTGCATCGCGATCGATCGCGGTCGTGCACGACCTACGACTGTCGTTGGACGCTCGCGACCATAGTCAACGTATGAAAATGTATGGCACCGCTTCCGAGGCCCGCGACTGACGCGCGCGGCCTACGACTGTCGTAAGCCGCGCGCGATCGTGCCACATAACTTTGACACGGTCGCGCGGGGCCTACGACTGTCGTCGGTTGTGCGCGACTGTCATAACTTCAAGACACGATCGCGCGCGGCTTACGACAGTCGTAGGCCGCGCGCGTCAGTCGCGGGCCTCGGAAGCGGTGCCCATACATTTTCATACGTTGACTATGGTCGCGAGCGTCCGACGACAGTCGTAGGTCGTGCACGACCGCGATCGATCACGATGCACGGAATTGCACCTTTAGTGTTTCGTAGCTATTGTCATAATATTGTAGTGTGCGAAAAGGAACCAAAGAAATGTGAAGTATAGGAGTTACGTTTCCTTAGTTTTTTTTTATTAGTAGTTCAGACCTATAATGATGGTTTGGTTGAACGCAATTTGAACCATAAATAGCAATAGACTTAAACCATAAATAAGAGTACAATTCGTGTGTATAGGCTTGTCAATCAAAATCTAATAGTGTGTGTGTTGTAGTGTGTGTAATGTTTTATTTGTTATATAATATATTATGATAAAAGCATAATTTCAAAACAATATTAGCTCGATGCACTCCTTCACCATCTATACATATTATAAAACAAAGTCGCTTTTTTTCCCTCATGTCCCCTTTGTTCCCTTTAATCTTTTAAACTACGCAACGGATTTTGATGATTCTTTCAGTGTGAGATAGCCCATTTATCGAGGAAGGCTATAGGCTATATTTTATCACGCTAAGAATAATAGGAGCGAAGAAATAGTGGAAAATGTGGAAAAAACGGGAAAAATTATTTGAAAGGGCTAACTTGAACGCGCTAATCTTAGTAACTACTGGTCCGATTTGAAAAATTCTTTCAGTGTTAGAGTAGAATAGAGGAAGTCTATAGGCTATATTTTATCACGTTAATACTAATAGGAGAATGTGGAAAAAACAGGGGACATTATTTGAAAGGGCTTTTCTCGCGAACTACTGGAGCAATTTTTATGTTATTTGGCACATATAAGAAGTAGACCACGTGAAGGATAGGATAGGAAGGTAGGATGCATAGGCTTTCGATTTTAATCATTTTTTCAGTGGCTATATATTTTGTACCCGTAACCCGTGCGACGCCGGGGCGGGTCGCTAGTATTATTATAAACTATAACTGTGCAAAATTTCATTCACCTACGTTTCCGCATTTTTAGTCAAAAGGGATTCAAAGATTTTTGCTCGCGTATTAATATATAGATAGGGGATAGACCCTAAAGCTACGTAGTGGCACCCGGAGGCCAATATAATATCAAACACTTACTTAATAATATGTCATGAACACGCAAAAACGTCCTTGTGAAACTCTACTTAAATCTTAAAGGCAATCAAGCTAGTCTGAGATTCTAAATTTTAAAATATTTAGCTGTTATAGGATTTGACATTAAGTAATAATAGGTTAAATCACTCACCGTCATTAATAATAATATGTATTGTAATACCAGTATTACAATACATATTATTATAAAGAAAACGTTTTGGCTAAAGAGCCAGCCCTTTAGCCAAAACGTTTTCTTTATCGCTTCTTTATATAATTGCCGATCAAAATGTATGGAATTGACATAAGCATTCGATAATATGAATTTGACGTTTGACTCGTCCAATGTCAATTCCATACATTTTGATCGTCAGACGTCAATTGTATAAAAACTTCTTGGCTACAGGTTCTGTTCCTTTCCATTTCTCTCTCTTAATCCCTTATTTTTTTTAGGAGGGAGAGGAAGACGAAGTGGAGGAAGATGACGAAATGAATTATGGCAACGAGGAGGTTGTGCTGCATATTGTTTGATTGTTCTATCATGTTCACCAAAAATTATGGTCACAGGTCAAATATATTTACAATTGGGTAACCAAACATTATTATGAACATTTATAGCCACGGCCTTCATTTTGACGTTTGCATTTTTTAAAACACAGTTTTAAAAAAGTTAATTTGTCATCTTGACATTTAAACATTTTAAATTATTTTTAAAAAGTCGAAATGGTAAGTATAGGCACTGGTCTAGTTAATTAGCACCACTATACAATATACATGTTTACAATGTTTGCATGGCGTATTTTATTTACTAATTACTGTAATTTATTTTCTGCTTTGCAAATGTTTAATTGTGAAGATGTTATCAACATGTTAAATTTTTCGTTGTGATATTTCGTAAGCTTATAAAAAATCACGCAGAACTGTGTACAAATTGATTATTATTAAAATGCTACTGAAAATCATCGTAACTGTGAAAGTACATTATTTTTAATTCTTGATTAGGAGTTATTTTTTATTTCTACATAATATATTGTATTAAATGCAAAAAAATTACAACTTGACATTATACATTGCACTCTTGTATATATTGATTGCGTTTGTCGTTAATTCTTAAGTCCTAGGTGAGAATTATTGTTACAAGTGCTAGTAAAAATCGTACCAAACTTTCAATATTTTGTCCTCGTCTGCTACGTTGAAAAAGACGCTTTATAGATAAGGATAAAATATACTTTAGCGCAGCTATACTCAACCTGTGGCTCTGGCGACGCCCACGCCCACAAAAAACCGCCCACAGGCGAAATAGCTAAAAATTTTTGGTTGTGACCCGCGTCACCAAGACGCTAAAACGTGTGTGGCCCGTATATAAAAAGGTTGAGTATCACTGCTATTATGCTAAGTACTCACATACGGTTTTGCTCGATTTTACTCCAAATCGAAGGAAATGACATATTTGACATATTTAATTCTATCGAGCCCGGCTCGAAGCGAGCCTTCGAGCTGTCAGTTTTGCAGTCCACACGGTGGATAATGCTTGATTTGGAGTAAAACTATCGAGCAAAACCGTATGTCAGTACTTAGCATTATAATATAGCGTATCCATATTTTTATTAGTAAGACGGAAGTATAGGCCACGGAATTACCAACGTGTGAAATGTTCTGTACTTATGTAGCGTCCTGGGTCGTTATGATATATTTCTTTGAAAAGTTTGGAACAAAATATTATCATTTATCACTGGTGATAGCTAAGTTATAGTTTATTAAGTTTATTTGTAGTATTGCACGCGTTAAGTGCAATTAAGTCATTCGGAATCATCTTCTTTTCTTCTCTACATATTATTTTCATTGTATATATATATAAATAAATATTCTAATGTTATTTTTGTTTTTTTAGTTTCTTCGCTACTTTCATTTTAAATATTATGGGCCCCGAGACGGTCAAACGGTTTGATTCAAACACGTAAATTTTAGTTTGACTCAAACCATTTTGATCGTTTATAAAGCTCGTTTGATGAAATTTCATATTTTTATTGTGTTTGACGCGCCGTTTGATCGTGTTCCGATGCGTTTGAACAAACTCGGCTTTGTTTAGTACTGGATTTTGAAGTTTGAGAGCAATCTTGTCTGCATCACACACGTCTAATTATGGCGGCGCACTGAACCAAATGCGCAATGCCGTTTGACAACCTTTCAAATCGACATCAAACGGTTTCATCAACCACGAAACGATCAAATTGTTTGTCATACGTGTTTGTCAAACAGTTTGATAGTGTACAGCTTTGTTTGAAGCGTTTGTCAAACAAACTACGTGTTTGAAGAAAATTTGGATTTGCGTAGCGTTTGACAAACGTGTTTGAACGTGTTCCGCTGTATTTGTCAAACAAGATATCATGATCTCATACCGATTCTAGCTAATTGTTTGACAACTAGTTTGATTGCACGTTTGTTCGTCTGCGCTGCTGTTTGATGAAAACGTAAATTACATCAAACATGTTCGTCAAACAAATTTGATCGTTTGCGGGGTACTTAAGGTTTGAATCAAACCGTTTGATCGTCTCGGGGGTCCTTTACAGCCAAATATGTCCGGTTCATCATGTTTAAAACATTATTATCAATAAAGAGGCAATATGTTTTGTGATAGGGTGAAATGACTAGTGATTGGACAGTAGTAGTCATTGGACCGAGCACAAAAACACAATATTTATCAAGGTTGCTTTAAAAACTACCTGTTTTTTTTTAATCAGGCGTTCTATTACTAAAAAAAACAGGCAGTCTTTAAAGTAACCTTAATAAATATTGTGTTTTTGTCCTTTGTGATTTGTCCAATGACTGGTACTGTCCAATCACTAGTCATTTACCTTATTTATTATAAAGCACAACTTCGTATACGTTAAGAGCGGGCTGTGCAAATTTGCTGTGTTTTCTAATAACTAATAAGTATTACGATCCCGGAAGACGATTGACTCAAATGAAATTGAGATTTATTTAATCATTGTGTATTTACCTGATATTTAGCTAACGGAAAACACGATTCACTTATTTTGACTCGATAGTTTTATTTTTCGAAATTATGAATCTTTTTGGGCATTTCAACAAATATCTGTTACACTTATTGATTTATTATCATTAAATAACTTGCACTACTACAATCACACACTTTATAAAATAATAGCTAAAGGTAATATTAGTACTGTATTTAGTTTTTAAGTAATCTTCAAAAACAGTTTTGGGACTTACGACATTTACTTTCGTGCTATAATGCGGGAACCGGTGTCACGCGATATTGTTCACTATTAACTGCAGCCTAAAGCACATTGCCCGGGAGCACGATTCATGGAATTATTGTATCACGATTGGATACGACGAGAGGATAGCCTTGTGTGTAGGCGGGGCTACCGTTTTGACAGTAGGCTCTTAATAGTAAATAGCTCAAAAGACATAGGACAAATAATGTTTTGATGAATAAATAAAAAAGAACTGCCTAGTCAGGGGTCACCAAACATGTAGAATTTCGGCTATTGTATTGCTACTTGTCTCTTGCTAGCACACGAATTTTAACCCTCTATTGCATGAATTATGACAGAATGAAGAAAAAAATGTTTTACTGGTTAATATTGCTTTATAAGGGGTAATTAAGAAAATATTTTTTTAGTATTTTATTTTAGAAAATAATTTTAGAAGCCATTAATGGCTTCGTATGCATAACAAGTAGAGATTAACTACGATAACATGGCGCGCCCCTCCAAAATTCAAAACGTTTGAAGTGCGTAGTCAAAACGTTTGGTTCAACAAATCTTGGTGATAACTTGATAAGTGACATTAAGTGAAATATTACGAGTACTGGTTGATTGGTTAAATACTTACTACATACGAACTCTTTCAATAGGGATGTACACACACACACACACACACACATTGAAACAGTAATTTGGAGGGGCGCGCCATGTTATCGTAGTTAATCTCTACAGACTTTGGCTTTGTAAAAGTATTTGAAGCAGGTCTTTTTCTCGTTTAGGCATAAGAAAACGTAACAATTTTCACATTTTATATGCGATCGAAACATTATTATGAATTTTGATGAAGTAGGAGTATTTTTGTCGAGAGTTACCAATGTCGTAATATGGTGGAGAGGTCGCAAAGAAATACCTTCCGACTAGGCAAGGGTGTTTTTTCAGTCAGGCCGAAGTGGTATAAGTATATAAAAAATAAGAATAAAATATTATCCGACGAGTTTAGAAAAATTGCGCCAGTTGATCCTCTACATATCGCCACAATAAACACGCTCTTATTTTTGAAGTGAAAACTTTAGCGGCGTTGAGCACTTTTGTGGGATGGGTAAAAACTGTGAAACTTGCGTCAGATTCTCGTGCTGATCGAAAAACCGTAAGACGGTTGGAGAGCAGTGTTGTAACATCGAAATCGATTAATCGAACAATCGATTGTTTTTTTCGATTGTCGATATTTTTTAATCTATTGTAAGGGTTTCGATTAATTAGAAAAATCGATTTTTTAAAAATCGATTTTCATAAAAAATTGGTTAAAAATTAAATCGATTGTAAGGGTTTCGATTAATTAAAAAAATCGATTTTTAAAAATCGATTTTCATAAAAAATGGGCTAAAAAAAAGACGGGTTGCACTCCGGGAGTGCCGGCAGAAGTGAAAACTTGATTATTAACGTTATGTAACGTTTTTTTTAACCCATTTTTTATGAAAATCGATTATTAAAAAATCGTTTTTTTTTTAATTAATCGAAACCCTTACAATCAATTAAATTTTTAACCCATTTTTATGAAAATCGATTTTTTTAAAATCGATTTTTTAAATTACTTAATCGAAACCCTTACAATTTTTTTAACCCATTTTTTATGAAAATCGATTTTTAAAAAAACTATTTTTTTAATTACTTAATCGAAACCCTTACAATTGATTAAATTTTTAACCCATTTTTTATGAAAATCGATTTTAAAAAAATCGATTTTTTTAATTAATCGAAACTTTTACAATCGATTAAAAAAATTGACAATCGAAAAAAAAATAAAAAAATATATCGACAATCGAAAAAAAAACAATCGATTGTTCGATTAATCAATTTCGATGTTACAACACTACTCTCCAACCGTCTTACGGTTTTTCCAAAGTTTTTCGATCAGCACGAGCATCTGACGCAAGTTTCACAGTTTTTACCCATCCCACAAAAGTGCTCAACGCCGCTAAAGAAGTTTTCACTTCAAAAATGCACAACGTTAATAATCAAGTTTTCACTTCTGCCGGCACTCCCGGAGTGCAACCCGTCTTTTTTTTATAAAATGAAATTAGAAAATGGTAATTTATCATCATTGGAGTCAGATCCTGACTTATCAGTTATCACAAATAAAATCATCACCAGGGGTAGTTCTTGTGGACTTATTGGTACCATAAAAGCATGCAAGTAAGATCAGTGAATGCATACGAAGCCAGAAGTGGTTCCCGCGGAAAATTCAGAAAATGTAGCAGAAAAACCAAACCTATAGTAAAAAAATCGGTTGTCTGTCAAGTCGGTTTGACGATAGTTGAACGTGACAACGTCAACCCCTCAGTTCCGGGAAAAATCTATGCAAAAAAGTTGGCAGGTCAATGTGCAAAAAAAATGGCGCCCGGCCTACATACAATCCATATTTTATGTTTGTGTGAACTACATTATAATATATGTTAAATTTTCTATCTATCTAGCCATCATAATATAGTATTTAGTCCGATGTGATATTAGTTTCTCAATTATAAACTTTCGAAACTATAATTAGTGACTTGTTCAGAAGAAATAAACGAATACTTTATTCTTCATATATTAAGGACACGTAGGAAATAGAGCACAATTTTGAATAGCCGAAATAATACTAATAGCTCACAGATTGTTTATTTATTTTTCATTCAGAGTGTGGTCAATGTATCAAAGGTCATAACTAACCAAACTTCTTCATACAAAAGTATTCTCTAAGTCATCGAAATACGTAATATAATCGAAACAAAGAGCGTGGCCCAGGTGGGCCTTACGGTTGTTGAGAGACTTAAGAGTGTAAATGGAACGCCTCAGAGCTGTCAGCGAGGTAACGCCGCATGAACTGTCATGTTTTTCGGGCGCGCACCCCATATCGAATTATAAGACGTTATCACGTCAAAAAAATCGGTTGTCTGTAAAGTCGGTTTACTGACGATAGTTGAACGTGACAACGTCATAGCCTTAACCCCTCAGTTCCGGAAAAAATCTATGCAAAAAAGTTGGCAGGTCAATGTGCAAAAAAAATGGCGCCCGGCCTACCCTCTTTGTAAAATTAATGTAATATCCTTACATACAATCCATATTTTGTGTTTGTGTAAACTACTTTATAATATATGTTAAATTTTCTATCTATCAAGCCATCATAATATAGTATTTAGTCCGATGTGATATTAGTTTCTCAATTAAGTATAAACTTTCGAAACTATAATTAGTGACTTGTTCAGAAGAAATAAACGAATACTTTATTCTTCATATAGTCATACCTTGACACGTAGGAAATAGAGCACAATTTTGAATAGCCGAAATAATACTATTAGCTCACAGATTGTTTATTTATTTTTCATTCAGAGTGTGGTCAATGTATCAAAGGTCATAACTAACCAAACTTCTTCATACAAAAGTATTCTCTAAGTAATCGAAATACGTAATATAATCGAAACAAAGAGCGCGGCCCAGGTGGGTCTTACGGTTGTTGAGAGACTTGAAAGTGTAAATGGAACGCCTCAGAGCTGTCAGCGAGGTAACGCCGCATGAACTGTCATGTATTTCGGGCGCGCAGCCCATATCGAATTATAAGACGTTATCACGTCAACAAATATTACGGAAAGTAAAAAGAACCTTTGAACATTATAGTCAGTTTTTTTAACACACGAATATCTTACTTTTTTTCAATATTATACATCGTCAGTGACATAAAATTTTACTTTGTGAAAAAGTAAAAGTGAAATTACATTCGCAGATGAAATTTTGCCATCAGCAAAAAAATCCACGGAGAAGTTGTTGATATATAGGAGTGAAAAATTTTAATCCATGCTTATTACAATAAAGGCAGAAAAAATTGTTTAATCTGAAGAGCCATAGATGGCTTAATATGCAGTAAAGGGTTAATATGTATTTCGTATGTGGACAAATAAATACAAATTCGATACCAAAATTCTTAAGTTCGGTGACCAGGCTATAGTTGAAGTTACAACCTATATACAGTATACTGTATACACCATAATCATATTTATAACCAATTAGACACAAACAATAATTTTTAGTAAATAAAATAGTTATTGCTGTATGAAACAAGCAGTGTTACCTATTTTATATAGAATATTTGATATTTTGTCTGGTAGGTATACAAAAATGCCAAGAGTTGTGCTATAATTTAAATAAATGGCGAAAAAATGAGCAGAAATAGGACGGCAGGTGCTAAAACAATTTGGATTAGGAATAAATCGTTTTTCTTTTGTTGTAAAGCAGTATAATAAATATAAAGGATTTTTGTCCTTTAAAAATTTAAGAGTTATAATTAAATATTCATTAGAAAAGCAAGTGGTAGCCATCACCAATAATTTCAGAAAACGTTTTGTAAATTCAATGCCTTTTTATTTATTATGTTTAAATATTAATAATATATGTGTATTGAGTCCTTTGTATACAAAGCACCATGAACGTAGAAAAAAAGGCGGACGGAGTCTTGTTATATACAAAACTGTGTCTTCACTTTTCTTCAGAGTCGGCCACGCACACATTCTGACGCATGTCAAATGATATGGACTAGCGCAAGAATGTGAGCGTGCGGACCGTGTACATACAGCCAGCTGGCCGACTCTGAACGACACAGTTTTGTGTATGGTGGGCACAGATTAAGGATATAATGGTGGGACTCCGTCCGCCTTTTTTTATACTATCCATGCAAAGCACATAGATAAATATTTTTTTATGACAAACAAGCAAACCCCAAAAAATGGTATAGGTACACATTACATCAAATATTACTACGTAAGGTATTTAATAAGCTGGTTGTAAATATTTAGAACGTACTATTCCAGGTTTCCGCGTAAAAGTCCTTTCGCTGGATAGAGTGAAATTCGACCATTGAAATAACTTTTTGTATCTTTAAGTGTCTAAACCATAGACTTATAATAATTATACTGTCGTATAGGTTTATGGTCTGAACTCTGAACTCTGAACACACTAGGCCGAAAATTCGGCATGATTACGCTTGCAATGCGTTACGTATACATGATACAATATATACCGCGACGTAATTTCGGAATGGTACGTGTCATCAGCAATTTAAATACATTGCAGGCGTAATCATGCCGAACTTCGGCCGCGTTTTTTCGGCCTAGTGTTTGAAATTCACACCCACCGGCAAAATAACGTAAAGTCGTCGTGAAAGTCGTGAAATTATTTCCACTTTTAAATCGTTAATTTTGAAGAACGTTATTTTTTTATCCTAAAAATTTTTGTTGCGGCCCGCGACACCAAGACCATAATGCGGGCTCTATACTCGCGGCCAATTGCGGCCGCGATTCGCGCCGTGAACACGATTCGAACAATACGAAGCCGCGAAGCGCGAACAGGAAGCTGCGAAACCATACTCGCGGTTCGTGGCCTTCGCGGGCTTTCGCGCCGCGAGTGTAGAGCCCGCATTACAAGTTTGTGGCCCGTATGAAAAAAAGGTTTCGGACCACTGGTTTAGACACTAACACGCGCTCGAAAACGAGTAACCAATATTTTTGCGTGCGAGAGAAAGAATTAAGCAATAGGTGATGGACGAATTTCTCTGTCATGCGACCAGATTATACGTATACGTACGTGAATATTTATCTAAAACACTATTAGATCTTTGTCTATTATATGTTCTTTGCTCTGAACGTTTTAGATTATTGACTTTCATAGTAAGTAAGGAAATCCATTTTTAGACTGAATTAGCAAGCAGCCCTACGTAATTAGATCGAGTTATAGCAAGCCCAGACAAAAAGATCACGATTCACGACTGACATTGACTTAAGAGGGCGACTAACCCCAAAAATCAAATATCGTCCTCTCTTCACACTCACGCCCGTCTTTCATATGCCAGGTGAAAAAGGACGACGCGGATTCATCGTCAAATTAGTTTTTTCTCAATAACTCGATAAATATACAACATTTTAAAAATCCGCTAGGTCGGATTCTCAATGATAGAATTTTATACAATGTGTTAAAATATTAACTTAGTTCAATGCACGGTTATGGCAATACACGAAAAATTCGTGAAAATTAGATGCATCTTTGTGATTTATTTCTATCGAGAAAATTTTTAGATATCGTGTTTTTGCTCAGATTGAATTCTTGGAAATATAATGTAGTATCTAATTTTAGAAAATGAAACAAATCAGGGCGTTTTTTCAAGTATAAAAATGAATTATAAAATTGAAAATTTAGGGTTAGTCGCCCACTTAAGAAAGTCTACAGATATAATAATATACTTAAGTGTAACAAAATATTACAAAACTAAGTGATAATACGTAGGGTTTGTAAGTGTCCCCTGTATTGATTTTACGGTGAAAGTGATAGTAGCACCGCTGAAAGAGTAACGTATTTTTTAACTTTTGTATATAAGGGACACTTACAAACTTTAAACTCTAAAGTATCATCACTTTGTTTTGTTACACCTTGTAAATTATATTATTATTTGTTACCCGTTCCTATATTTTAGTATGATCTACTTATTGTCAGTTTTTCCTTTTCTATGAAAAGATAATAAAAGGAGATTTTCTCTCTGCAACATCTGGGCAATGCTTTATCCTGAGGACTACATTTTTGTATAGATAAGTCACGAAAAAAAACAAAGTAATAATAATATAGATATCACTATTCCGTATATTAAATTAAATCCAAAATAGGAACGTTGTTAGTCGTCTTTAGAGCCTGTTTTACAATCTTCAAAGTGTCGACTTGCGGCAGCTTTACCACAGGCTTCTGACAGCGTGACAGCGGGCAGGCAGTGTAAAATATCTGTTGGCTGTATATTTGGAACGAAGTTCCTTATCGCGCGTTGCGAAAGGGGGCTAAACGGAAAAAGTTGTAACGACATGACACAAAAGTGTCGGTATATTACAACTAGAGCAAAAATGCTATAGTTGTAAGCCGTGCGGTAGCGCGTGTATCTTTCACTGCCCTTTTTTTTTATAACATTCGTTCCATTCGGGTGTCCCTTGATACCTCTAAATTTTTTTAACATACTTACGAAATGTATGAGGTAATCGCCCTGCTGAAGTTCTGTTGCTGCGTTCTGTCAGTTCTGAAAATTCTAGATTGTAAAGCAGGTTTATAATAATTATTATTCGCACGCTATGAGAATGGGATGCGTCCTTTTAGAACTGAGACGCGCGTTGACAGCCAGCCGTAAGGTCGGCAAACAAAATTACGTTTTTGTTCGCGTACATTTCTTTCAAGTTTTGTTTTAATTTCTTTGTGATAGTAATATGTGATATTATTATAGTAATTGATTAATAATGAGTGAAAGGGAAAGAGATTTTGAATGGTCAATCACGATTCACGCAAATAATTCTGGCAATTGATAAATATTTTGATGAAGAACGAAGTCGGTGTTCTTTTTTATCATACACAGTAATATCTTTAATGTACAGAATCGGTCGATTACGTATTTTATTTTTATTATGTACAAACCTATAAATTCATGTTCAGAATATTTTTGCTAACGCTACTTCATTACCAAACAAAACTGTTGATCCCATTCTGATCGCGCGCGGATTATACTAACTATATATTAAAAATTTAACTAAAGATTGTGAGACATTGCGAAATTATGTGTTCAAAAATTGCAGTTAAATCGATTTGTTAATTACAACCCTCGTTTTTGTATAGAAATCGTAGAAAGAGCGTATTCTCTCTTAAAAGGCCGACAACGCACCTGCAGCTCTTCTGATGTTGCGAGTGTCCATGGGCGACGGTAGTTGCTTACCATCAGGTGACCCGTTTGCTCGTTTGCCCCCTTATCTAATAAAAAAAAACACAATTTGTGTCTTAGTACACCAAACACCAACCGACAATGTAGGCAATTTTAAAATATTGTAGATTCGGACGTTTTTATAAGCGATTTGTATTTTGCATTAGAGTAATAGGTAAGTACATAGTTTATTTAATTAGTAATTTGTTATATAGTTGCTTATTGTTGTATAAATTGTTTAGTTTAAATAGATTAAGCCCATTTAAAAATAAGAGGGTTCACACTGTATACAGACCTCATAGGTAAAGGTTTGTTCTTGTCTGATACGTTAGAATAGTCGTTCGGGCAAGGACCAAACATTGTATAACTAAAGATATTTGTACAGTGTTGACCTTTTGTTACTAAAAGGGGATAGAATAAACCGAATTCTAGTAAAATTTGTAAACTGTAAAATTATAAAATGATATAATATGCTGCCACATCTATTGTAAACCAGTAAAATAAATTATTCAATTTTAAATAAACCTCTCAAATTGTTGTATCATTGGTTTTATTTTAGTAATTAATAAAAGTTTGATAGTTAATCCAAATAGCTTTCAGACATTCGTTAAATTAGTAACAAAATAAAAATAAATCAACAAGTACTAAGTAATAAAAGGATGTTTCGATGTAGTGAAATGTTTATTACTTCATATCATGTGGCTTAACTAATAGAGCATTAAAACACTACATAAAGAATTTTCGATAAATCGAGCAACAAGTCATTTTGGTTATTTTAAATGTCTGCTCTTTTCTACAAAATATGTATGAAATTGTTAGAAACATCGCTATTCATAACTTGACCTTACTCTCTACACAAATAGTACAACTCGAGAGTAAGGCCCCGTCGTTTAAAAAAGCATTACGTTATTCTAAAATCTAATCTGTACAATATTAACTACAACTATGTATATAAAGTTGCTAGCTAAACCGTTTTTTTGCTTCATTTAGAGTGGATTGCACCAGAGGCGTGGTTATAGTTACAGTTATGGTCAAAGTTATGGTTAAAGTTAAACGCAATACACACTGAGCCCGCCGGGCCGCCGACAAAGCCCGGCGGGCTCAGTTTAAGGCTAACTTAACTTTAACCTTAACTTTGACCACGGAATTTGACAGATTGTCTGTTGCGTTTTTTTTTTTTTTTGTTAAAGCTACATTGAGAGTATAAAAAATGAATTCTCCGTAAAAATCGACAGGGAAAATATTTGCTATACCTAACAACATTGTGAGCCATAGTAAATTTTCACGAAAAAATTTCGATATAAGTTTGAGCGGTTATGGTTATCGTTAAATATGGCGTCCTTAACCAAAGATTTGACATTTTGCACTGTAGTTATAGTTAAAGTTACAGTTATGGTTAAAGTAAGTTGGTGCAACCCACCCTTATAGATTATTATTATTATTACTAGATGTTGCCCGCAATTCTAATGCTCCAAAATTTGCGTGGGAACCGTTAATTTTTCTGATAAAAACTATTCTATATCCATTCTAGGGGCTTTTTTAATACCTGATATTGGTTTTGCGGTTTAGGCGTAAATAAGTGACAAACAATCATACTTTAGTGGTCATAATATTAGCACAATATAATAATATGGATGGTCTAATTAGATCACAACTCTAAAAAAAGCTTGTTGTGTATGTTACATCTAGCCGTGAAGAGTGAATTACTTATTATTTACTATCTATATATTATATAAGCATACCTATATGTAGTAGAAATCAAATATGATTTCTCTAAACCTATAAATAGATGCTTCGACAATATTTTATATTAAAATTTTCGTGGGCAAATTGGTGGGCAATTTTATAACAACGAATCGACATGAATATAGTATGATATATGTCTACTTATCGCTATGATATTATTAACTAGCTACGAATATGAAAAAATCTCACTGTTTTACGAAATATTTTAAAATGTATAAGAGTTTGAATCGCTATCACATAATATTTTAAATGTTTGTGTTCGGCGCAAGATCAGTTTGTGCGTTTCAGTTTATTGCTATCTTAAGCACTAAATCATCCGTTTTGGACATACATCTTGACAAAAGTAGTGGTACCCGTGGTCTCCAATCACTTATGGTGAAGCACATTCATATAATATATAATAAGATTTTTATTTAAGAATATTAGGGCATATTGGTGTTGTAGATATGAGCAATTTTTACTCCAATCACCAAGGATTCCCACCGAAATTAAAGGACACAATGCCTGATGAAGCGATGTATAATACATTAAGAACAAAATATATACAAAATTGAAATATGTAAAGTCGTCGCCCTATTTGATATTTTGTTTCGCTTTTTACTTGAACGCCAAACCAATACCCGGTTTTTTGGGTTATATAAAAAGAGTTTATTCTATTTATTGTCTCTTTTGATCGGCACTCATCAGAAAATCGACCAATCAACAATGCTATGTAAGCGGGCCCCAGACGATCAATTTTATTGTGCAATATCACGTATTGTGCAAAATTATTGACGGTCTAGGGTTAATATTGAACGCGTCCGCCTTTCAATCTTATTGACAAATAAATTTTCAATAAAATTTTGTTCAATATTATTGTAGGTACTAATTCCAATGAAATAGTTTTCCTGTGTAATAAAATTAGCAACCAGGCATAAGTCGAATAGCGTCACTCTCAGTAATATAGGACATTGAAGACCTCAGACCAGACAAGTCGAGTAAAGGTACAAGTTGGAAGCCGGCTACATGAAGCGGCAGAAGACGACGTGTCGTTGCGACACTACTGGTTTTTATGGATTTCTATGAATAAGTGTCGCTAGCTGTGTTTCATAAGAAATACATAGAAACCAGTAGTGTCGCGACAACACGTCATCTGCAGTTGTCGCGTGTCGCTCGGTTCCAACTTGTACCTTAATAGTGCTTGGCACTGAAATAGAATACAGCATTTATTATTCGTAAATTTATCACCAAGCAATACAATGACATGGTGATAATTCAGAAGTTGAAGTAAGTAAACCTTATGTATCTTATAAAGTTGCAATTGTAAATTATTGCTTATTTGCACTGATCTCGCGCGTCTCACATTATCTTAAATACAATATTTCCACCAGTAAAGCATATAAAATATAATTTTGCTTACACACTAAATATTCGTTAATTTACGTTTACGCTTTCACTCGCGAATTCGATTCATTCATTACTTTTGTATCATACGAATTATAATATTCATATTGGGTATTTCGCCAATACGCTTAGGCTTCTTACAGACGAACGGCACTTGTCGAAGGCAGTCAACTACCGTCACAGATTAAGAGTATATATAGTAGAACTACCGTCGACGCGTGCCGCCAACTGCCGTTTGTCTGTAAACGCTCTAAGTCCACAAAAGAAGCGCAAAAGAATAGAAATAGTGACAGATTTTGGAGATTTCCTTTGCCCATCGGTTACTTCGTCTATTCTTCCGCAAAAACTTATGGTGCCCAAGCATACAGATTGCAAGAGTTACAATAATAATATTCCAATCCTCAACTGTTTAAAATAAAGTAAATGACATCCAAAAGAATGATAAATCCAGTTTTTTTTATATCTTGATAGGATGCTTGTAATATCGCATACCCATAGGAGCGAGTTTCGAGAGCGATATTTTCGTGTGTGAAAAAGAGCAACGGTAGATTTATGGAATTTTAACTTTTCTGGTGACCGGCAGAGCGAATATGTGTTATGCGACAGCAACGGTAAAGCCTTTTGTATTAATGTCACTAAATACATAATCTGGCTATACTTAATGCACTCATTCAGGATTCCTTGACCAAGCTGTACTATTCATATTTTGAGGTTTTAATGCTCAAATAATTCATATTTTGAGGTTATAATGCTCAAATAATTCATATTTTGAGGTTATAATGCTCAAATAATTCATATTTTGAGGTTATAATGCTCAAATAATTCATATTTTGAGGTTATAATGCTCAAATAATTCATATTTTGAGGTTATAATGCAGATTGTGGTGTATACAGTCGATGGTGTCGGACGAGCGACTGTCGGCGAGGAACGAAGCTATGTAACCTTCGTGTTCCTTGAGCCTGGCCACCAGTGGCTCCCATGACCCGTAGTTCAGTTCCATCAGCTGTATCGCCTTCTTTATTATCTTGTGTGCTTCCAAACACCAGTCCCTGAAACGGTAAGGTTATGAATTTTATTTAGTGCAAGAAACCCGACTGCTTCGTGTGGTTTTGTCATGACTCTACTGTCATTGCTAAGAAGAATCG
The DNA here is from genome assembly GCA_963422495.1 of Polyommatus iphigenia. Lineage (NCBI taxonomy): Eukaryota > Metazoa > Arthropoda > Insecta > Lepidoptera > Lycaenidae > Polyommatus > Polyommatus iphigenia. The sequence continues at coordinate 27,285,306 of OY730178.1, read as the reverse complement.
AACAATACTTCCCAAGCTCAAAAGCGACGCAATATAGTGGTAGTCAAAAATTGTACCATGCGTGCAAATTCAAAACAAGGAATTTTGCTTAACCGTTTTAATAATAGCCTGTATTATCTAAATAAAAGCTCAATGGCATACATACCTGTAATCAGGATTTTGTGGTGCGTTGAATATTCTTTCCAGCATCACATCAGAGAGTTTCCTCAATTCGTGCGCCACCTACAGAAAAAATTAATAACTTAATTATTTATGGTGACCTTAACACCACTTATCACATGAAGACTAGTAGTCTAGGCAGTACAGTGAAACATACAAGCATACAGCACAAAAGTAGGATTAATTTAAATAACCAAAATATGAAGTAAGTATAATATTTACCTCAACACTGAAGGACCCAAATTGATACTCCAAGCTCTGAATGTTCTGTTTTATAAGTTCCATACTTTTGCCGTATTCACCTGAAACAATAAACAGTATTATTACTTAGATCCCCGAGAAGAAGCGGGACGTCAACACCCCCGTTGACGTTAAGACTGCTTCGTAATAACGCTGCGATGACGCAGCGCCTGTGTCGCCGGCTATACGTCAAACGGCAGCGCTGCGTCGACGCAACGCGCCGTCTGGACTGGCTCTCACGTAGATCCGTCAACTGCTTGTGAATCAATTTCTTCGGTGGTACTAGCGGAATAGAGCAACAATCTCGAGCTGTCAAACGAAACCGAAATTAATTTACGTCTGTGTGAATAAAATTGTTTACGTATACACTTACACAAGCATATTTTTAAGAGATTAAATTGTCAACGTGCCGATAAGTGCCGACTAGACGTCAAACAGATGAAAAAAAATTGGTTCTGCAGACATGTATCACACGTCTCTTTTTACCACGCAGTGTTGCTGATAGTGACATTTCGCTTGCTCAGGCCTTTGTTTCTCTATTTCGCTAGGTATATTAACTTTATGGGTGGTACACACCCATGTCGGCGTAAAGGCGCGCCAGCCTGTCCGCCGCCGCCCGAAGCGACGAGTGGTGTTTGTGCCACACCTGCTGCTTCAGCTTGTACGACGCCTGCATCCGGTCACACCTCTCTTCTATGTTCGTCGAACGTTCCGCTGTAAACAATTATTGATAGGAATTTTACAAAATAGATTTTAATGCCTTAGGCACCGTAGTCCCGACGTTCTGTAAAATTTTAAATTTAATTTCCTTTTCGAAATGTCTTTTTAAAAAAAGATTTTTTTATTACACAATTTATTTCACTTTGGAATTCACAAATATTACGACTGGGACCCTTAGGCAGAACCGTCACGGATGAAGTCTCGAAGCCAACTGAACTCCGCCCCGAACTACTGAGACCTATAACTAACCACCAAAATGCTGATACAGCTTGTTATCAGCATTTACCCTTACAGGGCTGGGATATAACACCTCCCCCCTAAGATGTAACTTCGAGGAAACGACGAAGTTACAACCGAAAATCTAAAAAGCTGAAATTTTTTAAAATTTACTTCTTATGTTATTTATGTTTTCAAGTTCTATGACGTCCTGTTCCTGATCATTGGTTTGTATTATATTACACTGTGTATCTTTATAAATTTTATTATCTTTCTTTGCTATGCTAAATTTTACGGTTCTGCTGCCAGGTTTTACACATTTATAAATTTTAAACAGAGAGTAAATAAAAATTAACACAATTATAAAAATAACAGCAATAGAGTAATGTGTCCCATATTGAACTATATGAGGATCCTCTAGGATAGTTGAGTCCTCAGGAGTTTTAAGAAATATTTGTTTATTAAATTTAATGTTATCTAAATCAAAGTTTTGTAGTTTAATAGGGGTCACATTTTTCATACTTAAATTTAATTTCTTAATATTACAACAGCTATCATTAATAAGGTTGAAATCGGGCACTCCGATTTCAATGCTAGAGTTAAAAATATGATTGTGCTGAGTTACAAGCGTGGTACTCTGATGGTAGCCGATACAATTATTAGGGAGAGACATAATACCTGTACCTAAAATTTTAATTTCGTGTGTTTCGCTATTTCTACAGTCTATTGAGACTTTGCCGGGTACTGATTGTACAAAAATCCACTTATTGTTTTTAAGTGGTTTCCAGATATCTAAATCTCCAAAAATTAATTTAGTTTCACAATTTTCCAGAACTGTATTAATTACTTTGCTCATAAATTCTGTTTCGCAAGTTGGTTTTGTTTTTGTTACATAAATGTTTGACACGTCACAAATATAATTTCCGTTTAAAAAGTAATCACAATTATTTAAATCTTCCAAAATGCAGTTCTGGGATTTGTCCTTGGTCAGTGCTATATATTTAGAATTTGGAATAATTAAACTGAAAGAATTAGGGTCATGCGGGGTCGGTAGTCCTATATTGTGAAATAACATCAATTCCTTAATTGACACTAACGGAATTTGAAGAACAAAAAATATCTTATTATCTACATAGTATGTGCTTAACTTAGAAATGCTTAAAATGACATTCATTGAGGCAATGTCAAGGCTCACGGGATATTTCATATTATTGGGTAAGTGCTGATGATTATCGGCAAGTTCTCTAAAAAGTTGCTGTGTCGTTATTAAAGAGGGATGCAAAATATTTTGTGTGCTGAATAAAATATCGTTTGTGACGTCTTCCAGTTGGAAAGACAGTGTTAAAATTGAAGTTTCTAAATGACTAATTACTTGATTGATGCTCATCTGAGACCAGAGTTCATCAGTGATTATAGATATATTACGGACTTGAACGGAGAGCTTGTCGATAGCATCATTTAAATTTAGTTCATTTAACCTGATTTTATTTACAATATCATTAAACATCGAAATTGTAGAGGTAGTAATTAAAATGTTGTTTTTAATAAGAGATGCCAATTTATTTTGATTTTTAAATAATATGTCTATAACCTCATTGTATTTAAGACCATCGTTTTCGTCCAAATTTCCAAATACATATTTTATGATTGAGCCTATGCCACTCACCCAAGCACGTTTTGATTTCCTAGTTACTAAGTGAGATACAGAATCAAATTCTTTACACATGTCATTAAATCTAACAGCAAGCGGCTCGAGGTGGTGGCAATCGACATTGTTGAATGTCGTTTTTAACACAAAGATCCTTAACTAATGTAAGAGCTGAATCTATATTTTCAATATGTGAATTGAAGTGGGACAGGTCCAATGGCATTAAAATGTTTAACTTTCCGTTTGTAGCGCTGAGTTTGCCGAGATAATCGAAGTAGATTCCTGGGCTTGATTTAAATTGTTCAACGTAACCATTGTGCTGATGTGCTCTGCAAGAATAAATATCTTGCTATAATTAATTGTAATAACTATGTAAAAATATAAAGTAAAAATAATTTTTTAAATATAAAAATATGTACAAAATATTATGAGCTGAAATTAAATTAAGTCTGCACTTGGGCAGGTTTAACTTGATCGTAGTGATGTACGACGTGTCGTCGATTAATTAATAGGGTTAACGTGTTGTTACCGTTTATTTTTATAATTTTATAGGGGCCTTTCCAGACCGGGGACAAAGCTTTACGCATTCTTAAATGGTTCTTAACATAAACATAGTCGCCAGCATGATAGCTGACTGGGCGTGATCGTGTATCATAATAAGTCTTGGAATTTTATTTTGATTTATTAATAAATTCGATAGCATTTTGCCTGGAATATTTAAGACGATTTTGCATCATACGGACATATTCGGGATATGTAGCTCCAGGTGACTCATCATAAATAGAATTGTGAATAAATGGTTTTGTGCCGAACATTAGTTCGTAAGGTGTAAAATGAGTTGTAGAATGGACGGATGTATTATAAGCTAGCATAGCTGTATATATGTATCGAGGCCAGTTTGACTGTTCTTCATTTATGTATGACTTTAAATATTCTTTCAGGGTTGAATGGCTACGTTCAAGAGCCCCCTGCGTCTGCGGATGATAGGGTGAAGCCCAGAGATTTTTAATTTTTAAGAATTTACATGTCTCTTTGAAGAGACCCGACGTAAAATTTGTTCCTTGATCCGTAAGGATCATTTTAGGTATGCCGAAAATTGAAATATAGTGTAAGAGACATTCGCAAGTCTCTTCCGCAGTTGTACTTCTAATTGGATATGCCGAGGAAAACTTCGTAAGGTCATCTTGAACTGTTAATATATATTTTAATTTACCGGGGCCAGCTTCGGGAAGCGGGCCGACAATATCGAGAGCTACGCGTTGACAGGGTTCCGTAGAAGTACTAGTTATCTGCATTGGCGCGCGATTTATTTGGCGGAACGCTTTATTTTCCTGACATAACTTACACTGCTTAACATATGCTTCTATATCGCTACGCATTCCTTTCCAATAATATACTTCTTTTATCCTATTGTACATGCGAGCTGAGCCTAAATGGCCAGCGATCGGGATATCATGATTATCGTGTAAAATTTTCTTTATTTCAGTTGGAACTGGGAAAATAATTTTATTATGATATATCTTAATTTTAATCTGCGTGTTATGAAAAAGGTAAGTCAATATATTAAATATCTTTATAAATGAATGCTTCTCAAAAGGATTTTTCATATCGGATATACCTATCTCATTAGTGCTTCCAAATACGAGTAATTCATTACGAATTTTCTTTAGGGTTTCAAAGATTTCAGGATATGAAGCTTCATCGAAATGATGAATTTTATAAAATAATAAATAGAAGGTTTTATTATTACGTTCAATTTTATAAAAACCAAAAAGTTCCCTTTCAGATTCTAATAATGTTTTCTTTGTTTCAGGATCACACAGGATTTCTTCGAGGTACGGGTTGGATTCGTCGAGGTCAATAGATGTTGGTACAAGGATAATTTTAGCAGGACATTTAAGTAAACTTTCATTATATTCTTCAATTATGGTATAAAATGTTTTACTTTTATCTGACATTGATTTCAAGAGAGTAGGATAATCGTCTACAGGAGAATCTGGATTCGCGCTAGTCAAAGGAGTTGTTTCAATTATAGGTTCATAAGGAGTTGGCTCAGGTAGCTCAAGAGGAATTTCAAAATCTGGTTGAGTGATAGGCTGCTCACTAGGTTCATAAGCTAAAGCGTCTTCAAGGTTGTCATTAAATAAATTAGGAGGAGTAATCAAGAGGTCCGATTGAGGCTCGGGATTTAATTCAGGGATTGAATCTGGCAAAAGGTCCATGAGGTCTCTTTCAGGATCAAAGGATGGTGGAGTTACTAATAAATCTAAGAGGTCTCCATCAGGTGAATATGGCTGTACTTCCTGAGGCGCTAACGTTGAAGGAGATGGATTATCGGCTTGGATTGGGTTCACAGGATACCGGGAAAGAGCATCAGCATTTGTATTTATTTTTCCCTTTTTATATTGAATTTCGTAATCGAATTCTTCGAGTTTTAGTCTCCAGCGGATCAGTCTGGAGCCTGGATCTTTACAGTTAAATAACCAATTTAGAGGTTTGTGATCCGTAATAACTTTAAAGCGGCGACCGAGAAGATAAGGACGAAAAACTTTTGTGCCGAATACTATAGCGAGACATTCCTTTTCAGTAACAGAATAATTTGTTTCGGCTTTATTTAAGGTTCTAGAGGAGTAAGCTATAGGGCGATCTTGGCCGACTGGACCCTGGGATAAGATTGCTGAAATGGCATAATTTGATGCGTCGCAGGTAAGTATGAAGGGTTGGCTATAGTCAGGATAAGCTAATACAGGGGCACTAGTTAAGTTTTGTTTAAGAGTTTCAAAGGCAAGTTGTTGCTCTTCCTTCCAAAAAAATGGCGCATCCTTTTTTAGTAGATTAGTAAGTGATTTTGCTATTTTAGAGAAGTTAGGGATAAATCTCCGATAGTAGGATACAAGTCCAAGAAATGACTTTACGTCTTTAGGTGATTTTGGTGTAGGAAATGTAGTTACGGCTTCTGTTAATTTTGGGTTTGGCCTTACACCATCTTCACCGATTGTGTGTCCTAAATAGACTACCTCCCTACGGAGAAATTGTCATTTTTCAGGTTGTAATTTCAGATTAAATTTACGGAGCCTATCGAATACGGCTTTAAGATTATCTATGTGTGATTCAAGGTCAAATGAGTAAATAAAGTAAAAAAAAAAAAAACGAAACACCGGCTTCCTTGTAGTCCTGATAAGCAGGTATTCATTAATTTTTGAAATGTACTTGGTGCGTTTATGAGGCCAAATGGCATACGGTTAAATTGGAAGTGACCCTGAGGAACAGAAAATGCAGTTTTGGGTGCGTCATCGGCTGAAATACGAATCTGATGGAACCCGGAAGCTAAGTCGAGGGTTGTGAAATATTTACTTTTACCAAGTTGGTCTAGGATTTCGGAAATTTGTGGAATAGGATATGTTTCACCTACACTTATATCGTTAAGTTTTCTGTAATCTATTACGATACGCCACTTGCGTTGACCATTGGAATCTAATTTTTTGGGAACTACCCATATGGGTGAGCTCCAAGGAGAGGATGACGGTTCTATTATATTTTGTTCAAGCATCTGATTTATTTGTTTTTCTACTTCTTGTTTGTGACATTCGGGGAACCTATATGATTTGGTATGGATGGGAACATTACTGTCTGTTCTAATTGTGTGCTCTATTGCAGAGGTATAAGTAAGCTGGTCATTAGGTAAGTGGAAAATATTTGGATATTGGCTACACAGGTTGGTAAGAGAGTTACGCTCCTCCGAATTTAAATGTTGGGTTCGAAGTTCTTTAATTACAGCTTCGGATCTTTCTGGAGTAAACAAATTATTCGAATTCACGGAACACATGTTATTTAAATTTAAAGTTTCAACAGTAAGGTTAAGATTTCTTTTGACATGAGCATAATTTTTAGAAGTATTGGCAACAGTTAAATTAACACGATAATTATCTTTAATTTTAACAATACAATTAGATATAAGTAAAATTTTTGTAAGATGCTGATTTAGGTGAGGTCGGCCCAGATGGGCCGGCTTCCGGATCGGTTACCGGTATCGAAAGTTTTAGCTGTTGTTCTGCTGACTTATCGGATTTCGCCATATTGAAAATAAAGATTTAAAATTAAATTATTTAAACACAGTAACAATTAATATACAATTAATATAAAGGTTTTAATTTATTGGACCACTGAACCCTAAGTAACCCTAGAAGGCTGAATTATATAAACAATGACCAAGACTCACAGAACTAGCGCGTGGGCGGCGACGATAAGCTGCACGGGGACTCGATGCATGCCCGACGGGATGACTCGATCACAGATTTTATTACACAACGGATTTGGCACTTAACACTTTGATACAGATTTTTTTTTCACTAATTTTCACTGGATCACTGGATAATCACTGGATAACGGATGGAGTTGGCGGAGTTGACACATGCACTTTCACTGAACGTCAGAAAAATATATAAATGTTCTCGAACATTTATATATTTTTCTGACGGATTTTTTATTCACTTTAGGTTAATTTTCCTGATAGTTTTTTTTAGACACTGGGGATTTCCGTATCCCACCGCTGCCACCAAATATGTTAGGGCCCCTTTTCGAAATGTCTTTTTAAAAAAAGATTTTTGTATTACACAATTTATTTCACTTTGGAATTCACAAATATTACGACTGGGACCCTTAGGCAGAACCGTCACGGATGAAGTCTCGAAGCCAACTGAACTCCGCCCCGAACTACTGAGACCTATAACTAACCACCAAAATGCTGATACAGCTTGTTATCAGCATTTACCCTTACAGGGCTGGGATATAACAGTTCGAAAAGTGTATTATTAAATAAAAATATATTTTATTTAAATGAGACTTAATATTATAATAGACACAAGTATTGAAGACTAAGTTAAATGGGTTTTATTTTATTATGAAACAGTCGAAATACAACTACACAACAGTATACACATTCAAATCCGTCTATATTATTTCACGTGACACGTTCAAAAGTCAGTGCTGACCAATCCACATTCAAATAGGTCTGTAACTGGCTATGTTATAGACCTAGTGGCTGTAGTCAGTGCTGACCAATCATCGGGCCGTACCCTGTAACGCGAGCTCCTCGGCCCGGTCGATGATGGACATCGCTCGCTCCGGGTTGAAGTCGGCGCGGCACTGCTGGCAGCGCGGCTTGCTGTGCCACGCCACCGGACCCTTGCACGACTGACACGCGTACGCGCTGAATAGCAACTGAACACAAAATAATGCTTAATGGTATTAAAGACTTGACCATTAGCGGTGTATATTTTCATTAAAAAATATAAAATACATATTAAAACGACAAGGATCTTTTATCTTGCGGTGACTTTTGTAATTAATACCGCCGCTTAATAGACTTAAGTAATATGGTAATAAGTTGCATTCAGATTTGAAATACGCTATCTAAGGGTCAATTCATACCGCAACGTGACGCGTAGATGCATTTTCAAATTTGTATTGAATTGACAGACTTCATAGCTATGTCCATTGTCCACACTGTGCCATTTTTTGTTCATTAAGGTCATGCACACACGCACGTGAGGCATGCCCGCGACGCATGCCTTCTGACCGTATCCAAAACATTCGCTTTGTTCTATTTTTTCTGGAATTTCTTATGACCAAATAAGGCGCACATATTCCACCCAGTAAAATGTCCTCGTCGCACATGTTACAATAAGCTGACAGACACTGCAACTGAACAAAAATGACAATATTGGCGTTGCGTTCGTTAACGCATTCAATTATTGAATGCACCAATACGAAAGTTGAATGAAAGAAGTTGACGAAAATTTAAGATGAAAGTGCACAGTGTGGACTAGTCATGTCATGCAAGTCTGTCAAATCCATACGAATTCAGAAATGCATCTACGCGTCGCGCTGCGGTCTGAATTGACCCTAAGTAATAATATGTAATATCTATGGACGCTTCACACCACGTCAGTCTGGCCCCGTGGTAAGTACCTGAAGGACTTGTGATACGGGTACCAGACAACGGAAATATATTTAATACTTTTATACTATACATATATTTAAGATTTTTATTATACTCGTATGATACACATATTTAATACACATCCATGACCCAGGAACTTTGAAAACTTTTTGTTCCGTCGGCGGGATTCGAACCCGCGACCCCCGGCTTGAGCTGCCAACAGCCCACCCACTGAGCCACAGAGGTCGTCAATAAGTGCCTCCAAGACCTTTGTAAGATTATAATTTATAAATTATTTTAAAAAATGTTATAACATTTTCAAGCCTAAACTATAAACTTACAAGGATCTAGTAACATAGTACAGTTTAGAATATCTTGAAACAGTAGACTGTAGAGTGTAGTCCCTAAACAGTACTGTGAAGTTAGAAGAGTAGATTATATTATTATAATTTATGACATTGAAAGACTCTCACCACAAAATCGATCCGCTCCGTGTCAATACAAGCGCTGCAGCTGCAATGGAACATGTATTGAGCGCGTAATTGCAGCCTGCGTTGTGCGGTGGTGGCCCGCGCGCGGTGCGGCCCGTAACAGTTGAGCACCTCTGAACCCGCATTTATCTCGCGAGCGCACCGGATTATGAGGCGACTGTTGTAGAAACTGAAAATATATGCCAATAAAAAGTTAGATTAGAAGTGTTAGAAGAAAGAAATATACTTTTTAACCAACTTCCAAAAAACGAGGATGTTCGGCTGTGGATATTTTTTTTCCACTTTTTTTCTTCATTCTAATCGCTTCTTAATCATTCATTTTCACCAAAAAAACTAATATTTTAATATTTTAAACAGTAGAAACCCTTAAAAATGTTGATTGAAAAATATGCCTTTTATATGGCGCCGAAAACACTGTCCGCCATTGTACTGCCATAGTGTGACGTCATGTTTTTTGTATTTTATACTTTTAGAAAAGTTTTATGTGCTAAGCGTACGAGTCAAATGCCCGGGATACATGAGGCTAGTTTTTCAAGCTAGGATAGCAAGCTAGTTTTTTACCAAACTGTCCTGGCTTGCAGACCTAGCCTGGAGCATGCTAGTTCTGTTTACACGAGGCTATATTATTTTAAGCTAGTATTATTGCTGTGACCGGGGTGACCACACGTCTAAAATGATCTGCACGCGAAAAAAAAAACACAATTCGACTGAAAAACGGTTACTTCAAAAACTGTGCCAATTCGCACTAGACGAACTAGAAGATGAATTACAATAACGGGTGTGGACACGACCGTGAATTTTAAGAATAGATGAACGTGGACCATCTACTTTACTTTGGATGAATTTCACTTTAGAGCTTAGGCAAATAAAAGAGTAATTTTTCAAATGACGCCTGATTTGTTTGATATTCTGTTGAGTCTTGTGACGCCAAAACTCGTGGTTACTGCTTACGAGTCAACTGAAAACTAGCTTCCCCGGACACATGAAGCTAGTACACAAGCCAAGATAGTAAAATCAGTGGTGGGGGGATGCTACTAGCCTGAAAATAGAACTCCATCCTATTAAAAACTGTCCTGGCTTGTAAACTAGCTTACTAGCTTACAAATGAAGATAGTTTTGTCTACACGAAGCCAGAAGTACTAGCTTGCTAGCTTACTAACACTAGCTTGCTATCCTTGCTTGAAAAACTAGCCTCGTGTGTCCCGGGCATAACAGTGCTAAAAAATTAGAAAAGAATTTAGAAATCATTTGTAATGTTGAACACTTTTGTAAAAAAGTTTTGGCCATTTCATTTCCCATGTAGTTGCAACTAGAATAAATGGAGATAATATATAAATTATAAAACTGATGTTTTATTTGAATTATTCAAGAAAATATATTTTATAAATCTTTCTAGGCTTATTCATATTATTTATGTACAAATAAACTTACATATAACGAGCGCGATAAATAAAAGATATTAAATTACAAATGGGATGACGTCACATCCAAATCGGAAGTACCGCAAAAGCGTTTTCGTCAGTACAGTTACTATTTTCATAAAATCATATTTTCAAATCGACATTATTTATCAATCATAAGCTTTTATTTGATGATAAGGGTGAAATACAGTTTCCTAGGCCAAGTTCTACTAGAAATATGCATTTTTGCAATGAAATTAAATATAGGTCAAGTAGCCTATTACACTCGCAGCATCTATTTTCGCAATTTTTTCCTCTATTTAGCCTCTTGGAATTTCTCTAAGGCTAGACACTCCACTATATAGTTAAAACCGTGAGACATATCTAAGTACGGTCAATATGGATAGAACTCTATCATATTAACACAAAATTTCTATAGTAGTGTTTACAACAACAAAATATCTTGAGACTTGATTCCAGATGTCACAACAGCTATGCCGTGTTATCGCATTCCAGTTGAGTCTAAAGCTGATCGCACATTTGTCAGCACCATACGCGTCGAACGCACCGCATAGTACCGTACATGCGGCGCGTACAGTGCGGACGAATGTGCGAGGATTCACACCATTTCATTAATTCTAAAACGTGACGCGATCGGCGCGTGCGTGATTATGCGCCACCTTTACGATATTACATTTTTGTAAGTAATATTTTTAATCATTATATTATTATATCAGCTACATACGTGTTGATGATGTTGGGGTCGCAGGAGTGATTCATCATGGCGGCCGACGGGTAGATGGCCGTCGCCCGCCGGACCTCGCGCTCACTCATTGTGCGACCTATAAACAGTGGCGGACTTATGTATAGGCAGTATAGGCTATGGCCTATGGGCGGCAGAGTTCGTACATAGGGGCGGCAAAATTAAAGTGACCTATACTCCAGCCCTGCCTAAAAATATAACATAGATACACTTTTATTAATAAATAATAAGTATTTACTCCAGGCTTATATTATCGTCTCTGTCTAATAGATTAGAATAGCCACTTGAGTAAAAATGGCGGAATGGAGTCTTTTTCATTTCAGTTCAGAAACTTCATCAAATATTATACCAATATCGTCGTCTTCCACTGTCGACAGACTCAAAGCAGCATGACCGTTGCAGACCAGCTGACCCAAACTCCTCAAAATGATGGCCGCAGCGAAGAGTTTCAGTTGTACTTCGCTGAGAGAGTAGGGCACACGACTCGGCAGATATTCGAAAAACTTTGTAAACTTCTCCAAATATAAAGTGAGCATTGCCGCAGTCTGAAAAAAGTATGCTTTAAATAATAGCCAAAAGGTGTGTTATTTATGTTGAGTTTTTGTTGTGTGAGAAACACCCTTATATATTATTTTTACTTTGTTTTTAGTATTTGTTGTTATAGTGGCAACAGAAATACATAATTTGTGAAATTTGCAGCTATCTAGCTATTGCAGTTCTTGAGATACAGCCTGGAAACAGACAGACGGACGGACGAAGTCTTAGTAATAGGGTTCCGTTTTTAACCTTTCAGTACGGAACCCTAAAATAGGCTTTGTTACTATATAATAAATCGTTACTAAAAATGTTATTCACAACTTACCAATGCATATTGTATATAGTCGGTATTATTCATATTGTCAAAGTTGGTCACTAAATTAAACATTCTGTAGAATGGTTGTGCGTCTGTTTTGTATATCTTTATATTGTCCACGGCAGAATAACCTCTGAAGAGATCTAAGGCTGTTTTTGGCTCCTTCACATGCGTTGGTAGAAGTGGAAAGCCTTTGCTGGCGCCTATTAGGAGCACCCTAAAAAATTAGGGGATAAATTTTAAGTTTAGACATGTTGCCTGCAAAATTTTTGAATTTACAGCTCAACATACTTTTAGGGCATGGCTGTAATCAGGTTTAGTCGAGAGATAGCAGTTTCTTTTTTCCATACAATGTCATGAAAGTTTTGCATGAGGCCAAAATAAAATACAATAAGTGACAAATGTTTTATATCCTCATGAGTCATGATATTGTCATATTTTTTCAAGTGAAAACTTTTTTAGCGGCGTTGAGCACTTTTGTGGGATGGGTAAAAACTGTGAAACTCGCGTCAGATTCTCATGCTGATCGAAAAACCAAGGAAAAAACGTAGGACGGTTGGAGAGTAGTGTTGTAACATTGAAATCGATTAATCGAACAATCGATTGTTTTTTTTCGATTGTCGATATTTTTTAATCGATTGTAAGGGTTTCGATTAATTAATTAAAACGATCGTTTTGTTTTTATCGATTTTCATAAAAAATGGGTTAAAAAAAATAATGCACAACGTTAATAATCAAGTTTTCACTACTGCCGGCACTCCCGGAGTGCAACCCGTCTTTTTTTTTTACATTTTCAAGTACACATTTTTAATTATGTAAGTACTGTATTTAGAAATATGTTAGGTACCTTAAAGCTAAATGAGCAATGCCTATAGTGGGGAAGAGCGCAGACTGCGCCCCCTCACACTCCCACCGATGGAAGGCTTGAGCGTTGGCGCGACATTGCTCCCCGCAGTACACGCTTCGGGAACATACGCTACAACTGAAAAAAAAAAACATTTAAAATGGTAACAATAAAATATTTATGGCGATCGGAACACTTAAAGGAAAAATCTGTTTATAGCCTAATTGCGAATCTATTTTATTTGGGTCTGTTATGTCAAGCCGGCCGACACTCAACAGATCACAACTACAACAAACTAACCCATCAATCCCCAAGCGTCAGCCGGCTGCCGCATAAGGCTGCCTCCACACTAGCGTTTGTCCAGCGTAGGCGTTCGATGAACGTATGCGCAGCGCAGACGCTGCGACAACGTGGCGCGTACGTCGCGTTGTCACTGCTTCTCTACTGGAATAATCAGTACGCTGCGTTAGCGCCGCGTGTGCGCGACGTATACGCCGCGTTACTGCGGTGTCATGTAAAGTACAAGTAAAATGAGTTCAACAACAGAAAGTACTTTTGACATCGAAATGATTGTACACGACACCGCAGTAACGCGGCGTATACGTCGCGCACACGCGGCGCTAGCTCAGCGTACTGATTGTTCCAGTAGAGAAGCGGCGACAACGCGACGTACGCGCCACGTTGCCGCGGCGTCTGCGTTGCGCATACGTTCATCGAACGCATACGCTGGACAAACGCTAGTGTGAAGGCAGCCTAGCAATTGAAAATCTATTGTGTCTGCGATACCCACGATGGAGGTGCTAACATAGACTTGACGTAATCCGACCAAATCACTTAGATCCGCTATCTGTCTTTAAATAAATTTTTCAGATTGTAAAATGTGCTTCTTACAAGTTTTTACAGTATTGTTACAAATGTTGTATTGGGATACTTACGGCACTAAGTTTATATCGGCTTGACAGCACATCTCACATACATTCTCATCAGTTGGCAGCGTGACCCAGGCGTATGGTTCTTCAGAGAATAGCACATCACCACGCTTCAAATTCTCTTTAGCAATAACATGTCTGCCCGCTGTATCGTTGCGTCTATAACAATTTAATTTAAATACTGTACTTGGCGAAACATGGCGGTAGCGGTCATTGACTCCCTGTCAAAAACTTGTCATTTTCTATATAAACCGCGATTGACAATGAAGTGTCAGATGTTGTCAATCGCAGCTTTTACAGAAAATGACAAGTTTTTGACAGGGAGTCAATGACCGCTACCGCCACGTTTCGCCGAGTACAGTGTAGAAACATATTTTATCCTAATTATAACAAATCTACTCTGTAAATTGACTTTATTAAATTGTACTTCAGTAATAAAAAAAATCATGCTGCGTATACAGACACTGTGAAATAATGTGTTTTATGCTTATATTAATAATATAGTCTTGACATACGAGGACAGATTGTTGGAAGGTAATTTCAGTCCCTTCTTTTTTGCCATTTCTTTATAGTTCAAGTTTCTTTATAGTTTTAAAACATACCTTATCTCAATTGCTTGTGATGCAGCATTAAATGCTGAATTATTACCCAAATGACATTCAGGCAACTCAACTGGCTGATGCCTTTTACCTTCTCCTTCTAAAGTGGCTAATTTTTTCTCCAATATCTTGACATGTCGTTCAAATTCCACTGCAACAAAACATTTGCAATATAAAACAAGTCCGGTACAAGTCACATTTTTATATACACCTATTTTGTTTATTCCAAATAAAATAGACTGTATAGTTTATCATCAGTTTAAATTTCAAAGTGGAAGGTCTTCAAGAAAGGGTTAAATTTAAAATTTTAACAAGGAATTATCAATCATAACATTACGTAAGTTTCTTATCCCCCAGTTCTTTTCATAGTTTTCCTATCTGCCAGTCATTAAATTAATTTAAGGGCCTGTTTCACCACTTCCTGATAAAGTGCCAGATATGCTTATTTGACAGATTCTCCATCAAGTATCTGTCAAGTAAAGTGGTGGATAGCCTTATCAGGAAATGGTGAAACAGGCCCTTAAAATAACATTTTTATAATAATAATACATCACAGACATACATACAAGATTGTGATGCAGTCATGTCAAGCAGATTGACGTGTTGAGTGGCCTCCTCAAGGGATTGTTTGGCTTCTATTCGCTGGCACAACTCCATGTAACAGTCCGCACGACGCAACAGCAGCTTGTGCTGCTGTTCAAATGGATAATTATTCTTGATGGCCAGCGCAATATCCAGAAGACATTCCTGCAATAATTTTCCTTATTTATTTTCAGAAACTTGAAAAAATGCTACCTTGTGTTTTGTAACATTATATTATACTGTTTCAATTATTTTCATCTTAATACAAAAAGACAATGCTATCAAATGTATGAAAAAAAAAACCCAGAGCGAACAGATACAGGATATAGCTCAGAATTTCAGTGATATTAAATGAAATAATTCTGTATATATTTCATTGTAAGATTTGATGGCTAAATGGGAGATATTGCTATTAACTTTTCGTAAGGAGTGATGTTTAAATTTTTTTATTTTTTTTTATTTATCGGCATTTTGCAGCTGAATTGTAGTTAGAATAATAATAATATCTATGAACGCTTCACACCACATCAGTCTGGCCCGTGCTAAGTACCTGAAGGACTTGTGTTATGGGTACCAGACAACGGAAATATGTATATGTCGCAGGGAAAAGAGGATATCAGGGATTTCACGATATCCTAGGGATATCACGAACTCCCGGTAGATGCCGAATATTCTTGTTTGTTACGTCTTCTTACTAAAAATATCTAGTGATATGTCATTTCACTAAACTAAATCTAGTGAAACGTCAGAAAAGCGGACACCGCCGAATAAAAATCAAGCCACGCATTTCTCTCGCTTGCTCTAGTATACACACGGGTACTTTGATAGGATCATCTAACATCTCAATCTGACAAGTAAGATGTTAGATGATCCATGCGTCGGATGGGCATGTAAAAAGTCGGTCCTGCGCCTGATCTCTCGCCGGTCGTGTCAGTCTTCCGCCAAAACTAGAGTGGGAATTATTATTATCACACGTGTAATGCAACTATAGCAGATCTGAGGGGGCATCACCATATCTCTGAATCATACAGTTGAAACCAGCTGAGGGTTCTTCATCAGATACTTCAGACCTTTGATTTTTGACGTAAAATGAAGCGGCCGACCAAGTTGAATATTTTTTGTAAAGGTGGCATGTCGATCTCTAGTTTGGTTAGGCTCTTGTACAGGCACAGGTATTACAAGTACTCCAGCTCTTCGAATATCCTAGTTTTTACGGTTTCGTACCCAAAGGGTTAGTCTGTCTGTCTGTCTCCAGGTTAGACGAGCCGCGCCAGCTCGAGCGACGCATTTGTTTCACTCCCACTAGTGCCCGTGTCACGTGTGGGAATTACAGCGAGCGAGAGAAATGAGTGACTCGATTTTTATTTGGCGGTTCCCAACCTTTTTTTTCTCATAGACCACTTTAAACATTTTGCTGGATCCGGTGGACCCCACAGCTACACAGTATACACAGTACACAGTTGGACCTTTACTTTTTTGTATTCTAAGTTTGACTTACAAGTCACAGTCCAAGGAACCAATAACCTTCTCTTCGGAGTGGTAAAAAGTAAACGCAAATATTTTCTTGTTTTGTAGCTATTTTACACAAAAATTACCACACTTTTACTTATTTCTAAATCTCCTCGCTCTGTAATATTTAATCTGCTATTATAATATTGTCTGCCTATATTCATAGGAGAAGTCAAACCGGGTCACCTAATTTTTATAGACCCCCGTTAGCGACTCGTGGACCCCCCTTTTTTTTCCACGCAAGCGTAGACCCCTATCGGGCTCCCGTGGACCCCATGGGGTCCACCTGGACCACTTTGGGAATCAATGGTCTATACGCACTCGATTTTATTTTCTTTTTTATTTTATTCCCTCGGCTTACTCATGAGGATTTGATTTTGTTGCGTACGTAACGTACCATGTCAAAATCGCCCGTTCCTATTGCAGCGAGCATATTAAGAGAACGGGTGTATATAAAATGGGAGTTTTTAGACATCCGGAGCGCATTCAACTACAAGAGCCTCAAGAAAATAATGCATTGATTAGATGTAGAATACAATCACTAATCAGGCATGTCAAGACTCAGGAGCAAGACGATACATACATTTTATGGCCGACGAGCCATATCGAGCATTACTGCTTCTGCATACATGGAAGAAGAACTTTGGGAAGTCGTGCCCATGTAATAAGTGTAATATTTTTTTTCATCATTCTTCATCTTTTTGGGGTGGGCCAGACATCAGTCCGATTTTTTACACCCCGCTCTTATGTTAGAAAATGTCACATTAGTTTAACCTGTAACCTAAAATATTTACCTATTTTTATGGACCACTTTAATTACGGAGATTTATAAAACAAGAAAATATGAACTGCATCCTAACAACAATTCAGCTACTAAGTACTGCAAAAAACATTAAAAAACATAACATTAAAGAAAGTGAAAAATTACCCCTGACAAAATGATAATAGCAATATCGTCCATTTAGCCATCAAATCTTAAGTTGAAATATATACAGAATTATTTCATTTAATATCACTGAAATATTGAGCTACACCTGTATCTCTTCGCTCTGGGTATTTTTATAGCATTGTCCTTTATTGTGTAGTTACAAAAAAACCTATTAATCCATCAATCACCAATTCCTGGAAATCTTTTGTTATCGCGGCCCATATGGGCCTTACGGGGCTTGATGGGTTAAATTGATAGTACAAAGGTTGGGCGGTGCAAAAATAATTTAATTTACACTAGCTATTTTACCGAGCTTTGCTTGGACATTTTCTAAAAATTATTCCTAGCTAGATCGATTTATCGCCCCCGAAACCTCCTATATACTAAATTTCATGAAAATCGTTGGAGCCGATTCCAAGATTCCAATTACATACAAGAATTGCTCATTTAAAGATATAAGATAACATTTGATATTAATTATATATTGGGCTATTGGGATAGTTAGTGTCCTACTGTGCAACAAAGTGTACCTACTTACCTTAAACCTTTTTAGTCTTAACAAAGCTGCAGATCTGTTTGCAAGTGCCAGAGGGTACATTGATCCATTTTGGTTGGCATACAGGACACTGTTGGTGTAGCATTTGTAACTGTCTTCTACAAAGTTGGCCCTAAACTTTTCGTTTCCTTTTTGTCTCCACAACAACGACACACTGTCACACTTCAGTGCTGTATCATTATCTTGAACTTTCTTAGCATATGAAGTTTTCATTTGATTTAGCCATTGTGTAAGAATTTTTCTGAAAATAATGCGTGCTTAGTCTTAAATTTAAAGTAATAGTAAATCTACTATACTTAAATATGACAGGCAATATTTAGGAAGTAAGTCGTCATGAACGATGATATTAACTTTCGAGGTTTCTTGGTCAGCTTCATAGTATTTAACTGAAGTATTAATGTATGCAAATAATATTTACCGCACTCCTTCACATTTTAGGAAGTAATTCATTGTGTCCACTTCATTTTCACTGGTGCGATCGATTTTTTTTTCTTCTGATGATAACAACAATAACAAGATTTCCCATTGCTTTGCACAATCTTCAGGTAATCTTAGCTGATCCATTTTTACTAAATAAAAGCTTAGTTTGCATATATACAATAGAGATAAAATTAAAACTACATGATTTACAAGTTTAGGAACTAAAATTCGTAAACATCAAAAACATGTCGATTTCCGTTCACTAAATGTCACATTGACATTTACTACTGACACTATTTTTTTTATATTCTGACGATCATCGATGCTGGCGATACCATACGACTTCAGCCAAGACAAGTAAAAAGATGGGAAAATGGAATTTCCTGTTAAATAGCAAATAGCAAATTGATCGAGTCCACAAAATTTCGTTCATTAATTTTGATTAAGATATTTTACATACATTTTTGTGCATCAATTCAGAGTTTGAACCACGTTTAAATTAAAGCCAGGCATATTAATATCTGTCTCCAACCCACCACACACCAAATTAACTTTAATTCTTGAAGAAAACATAATACCCCGGGAAAATTAAACATTCGACCTTGGAATAACTCGCATAGAGCTGAAAATTGGTATAGACGTTAAATACACCATTACAAATAAAACCTCAAAAGTCCCCGGCGATCCTCCTTGTGCAAAATTTTTTATTCGAGGCCAAAGGTATGAAAATAAGGATTTTCCTGTTTTTTTCCAAACTATACATTTTATCACAAAAATAAGTAGGGAAAGAGTGTAGGTAGATCATAGAATTCTCTACAAAAAATATTCAGACACTTTTTTCATACGACTTACCATTCCTTATAAATGGCGGGCTTTAAGTTTGGGAAAACCATAATATCTATGATTAAATTATAAAGCTAAATAATTTGCGGAACTGCAGCTTTGAATAGGAGAATTAATTTTTTGTAGGATAGTCTTATTTATCGAGGAAGACTTGAGCTATATAACATCACGTTGCCACCAATAGGAGCAAAGAAACAGAGGAAAATGGGGAAAAACGAGGAAAATTATTTGAAGGAGCTTATCTCACAAACGGCTGAAGCAATTTTTATGTTATTTGGCACAGATATAGAATAGGCCACGTGGAGGGACATAGGCTATTTTGTTTTTCAGGAAAATTTACGGTTTCCGTAAAATTTATAATTAACGCGGGCGGAGCCACGCATAACATCTAGTACTACATACTAGGCTTGTTTGAAAAAATTGAAGTGTTCTCGGTCTGACATACTTCTGAGTGACTTGCAAGCGCACTGTTGCTCTTCGCGACTCGAAAAGTTTAGATTTGGTAAGTCACGCACTACGCAGAAGTATGTTTGGCTGAGAACAGCCCTCGTATGTTGTAGTACAAGAAGTTCCGCTCCGCCCTGTTAATTATTTATTTCACGGAAACCGTACATTTTACCGAGAAACAAAATAGCCTATGTCCTTCCTCGTGGTCTATTTTATATCTGTGCCAAATAACATAAAAAATGCTTCAGCCATTTGTGGAATAATCTCTTACAAATAATTTTCCCCGTTTTTCCCCATTTTTCTCTGTTTCTTTGCTCCTATTGGTGCCAACGTGATGTTATTTAGCTCAAGTCTCCCTCGATAAATAAGACTATCCAACAAAAAACTAATTTTTCAATTCAAAGCAGTAGTTCCACAAATTCTTAAGCTTTATAATTCAAGCATAGATATAATTTTCCCAAACTTTGAGCCCGCCATTTATAAGGAATAGTAAGTCATATTATGAAAAAAGTGCCTGAATATTTTTTGTAGAGAATTCTATGATCTACACTCTTGTCGTACTTATTTTTGTGATAAAATGTATAGTTTGGAAAAAAAAACAGGAAAAACCTCATTTTCATACCTTTGACCTTGAATAAAAATTTTTGCACAAGGAGGAACGCCGGGGACTTTTGAGGTTTTATTTGTAATGGTGTATTTAACGTCTCTACCAATTTTCAGCTATATGCGAATTATTCCGAGGTTACGATTTTTTTGCGTCTAATTAGACCGGACTATAAATAATTACCGTATCACGCCCGTGCACTGAAGATGACTTAATAATATTATGTTTTTGAGTAGGTACCTAGCTACGCCCATGTATATAATATTTTCTTTGTACCGCAGCGCAGCACTCTCTAAAATGCTTCTACCTAGTTTAGAACCTAAACGGGTGGTCGCATTTGAGCGTAACGATTTGATGATTATCATGATTACCATCGTCCATCATGATCGAGCTACATACATTAGTACGCTCAAAATATAACAATAATAAAATATAACAACAATAAAATATAAAAAATAAATATAACAATCGAAATGGATAATGCAGGATAATCCACTGACAATGAACAATCAAATTATCCCTTGGCCGTGCGGATTGAATCGCAGACGTAGAAAATTATACCCTGCAGCATAGTACCCAACTAGCAAATTAGTCCTTTAACAAAAAGCCTAAATGACATTTAGTCGTATAGAAATCGTATAGTTGTAATTAAAGTTTCCAACATCGTGTAACAATATATTAAACGAACAATATGTCATATAAGACTTTAGTCATTTAATTTAGTCCTGTAATCGTTAACATGACCAAATTATATGACTATCCTATAAATATCGCAGTTGTGACCTTTAAAATAT
Organism: Polyommatus iphigenia; assembly: GCA_963422495.1. NCBI lineage: Eukaryota > Metazoa > Arthropoda > Insecta > Lepidoptera > Lycaenidae > Polyommatus > Polyommatus iphigenia. The sequence goes on along the minus strand of OY730178.1, from coordinate 27,263,820 downwards.
ATAATATGTGATGTTGTATAAAATTAATTTATATAACAATCATAATCTGGTTGTAATGCCGACCATAACACTACTCTTTATCAGTAATAAGATTTCTACATGGCTATCATGTAAAGTCCATATATTTAACTATTATAAAATACATCTTTAAATAAACGTTTCTTACATGATTTTCGACTCTCTTTAAACGACTATTATAAAATGTTTATAAGCCTTATATTCATATTTTGAGAACTTAAATAACTAACTCAAGTTATGATTTTAAAATACTTTTAAAACTTACTGTTACAAAACATTTTAGTTATTTAATGATATTTTCATATTTCTTTTTTACGACTTTAGCCAAGAAATAATCGGCCAAGTGCGATTCGGACTCGCGCACGAATGGTTCTATACCGTTATAGAGCAAAAGTTGGCCAAACATAGTTTTTCTTGTGGGAGCACCCTTAAATATTTATTTTATTTTAATTTTATTATTAAAGAACATATATGATTGAAGATTTTGTGAATATTTCATGTACCTACTTTTACGTTCTATTACTAATATTATAAAGCTGTTTGTTTGAACGCGCTAATCTCAGGAACTACTGATCGATTTTTTTTCGACATCAGAAATTATCACCATATTGAGAATTCGATAAAATGCATGGGTTTCCAATTTGTAACGGTACCCTAAAAATGGCGGATGATAAAATAAATAAATGGTAAGATATGCGACTTATAGTCATGAGACATCATATAAAAGTCACTATCATTACCTAAAATCGTGTAATTGTAAAAGTACAAGTAATTTTAAAATTAATTAAATTCATAAATATTATTTTGCAATTATTCGAAGGGGGCGTTAAATGTTTGTTAAAAAACGTATATACAATCGTCGAGAAATTTAATTTCCCTTAGAAAAGTAGATATTGTTACCGACTAACACCAAATACATTATAGTCAATAGCATTCATTCAATAATAAATATGGCAGACAAACTTTTACCATCATGATGGCTACTTTTTCTTTTATCTTACTTCAACAGAACTGTAAAATAATTAGTATCCACAAAAAGGTAATGCCAATGACTACTTCCCAATATTTATACAACGTCTACTGGATCATAATACGACGAAACGGTTATAAAATTAATCACTTTATGACTGCTATACGAATATTTAGCCACTAAAACGACCATGACACGATCGTTATACAAATAAAAGTTATATATTTTGCGCCTATTTCGCGTAATATAAAGGTTAATACGAATGCTATATAACCAAAAAGGCCTGACCTCAAGTTATAACCAAAACGTTGTCTCGAAAATTATATGACCAAATTTTGCTAGTTGGGTAGGTACGCATCGCAGGTCGCATCGTTTACCAAGGTCCATGGGTCCCTTATCAGCATTCCAGCAACGTAGTAAAATTACGCTTTTATCAATCGGTCAGAAAAGGATAATGGAAAGTAGTTTCTGCATTCCATTCCCTGATCCCATCGAAAGTAATGTCGTGATACCCACCCATTATAACCACGAAAACTATAACTACTAAATTGATCTCTAAAAATATATACCTAAGGTTCAATATCGTTTCTAGTTGAATTTGGGTTGAGCCATAAGTGATTATCCGTGACTATCCTTTTTGGGCTCCAATTATTGACACGAAATATTATGCATTAGCTGACGTGTAACCTATTCTGTCGATAGGGAAAGCTGGGAACTTTGTTGCCTTCATATGGATACACAGAGGTTGATAGGAACTAGCAGCTCTATAGATCATTATAGGATGTAAAGTACCTAATACTTTACATCCTATATTGATCTATAGGTACCTACATATACCTAGTTGGGACTTGGGATGCCTACGCCTAAGTCATCCAGGATCTGATCAGGTCTGACCTTTTTATATAAATATCCACCTAGGTTAGCTAGGATAGGTATCCTGCTAGGTTTGGCGACCTAGCTACCCTAGTAGTCCCTATAGCTAGGTAGCAACTAGCAGGTAGATAAAAACTCTAGGTGGTGTTTCATGTTTGGTTTGGGTTTAGTCATATCAAAGGGAGGTCCAAGGCTTACCATTTGACTCTACACAATATCGTCTAACGTCGTTTCAGTTCAGCAGACTTCGGCACGGTGTTTGTGTCTTCGCGACTAGACGTATGCGTGTAGACTAGGACTAGCTTATCCCGGCAGTCCCCGAGTGTACACGTATTTTTTATCTTTCTTTTTTATACCGTCAAGGAATATATTGCATTTTGTCCTCAACGTGGCGTAGTCTAGAGGCGCAGGGCGTTCCTAATACGTTCCCAATACATTCATGGGCGTAGCTACACTGGGGCAAGCTGGACTTACTTCATATTATTAACTATGTTTTCCAACTTAACATCTGGTGTATAAAATTTTTCCCCCACCCCTCTGTATCCATATGAAGGCAACAAAGTTCCCAGCTTTCCCTATCGACAGAATAGGTTACACGTCAGCTAATGCATAATATTTCGTGTCAATAATTGGAGCCTCAGTTGGATGACTTGAGAGTTCTAGGAACGATACAGACACACGCAGCCACGCGGCCAAGTCATCCAACTGACCGCCACCGCCACCGCCACCGCCACCGCAGGCCGCGTCAGTCTGGGAGACGCTTAAAAATCTGTATACATACATCTATATCTATATCTATCTATACTTATTATAAAACAAAGTTGCTTTTTTTCCCTCATGTCCCTTTGTTCCCTTTAATCTTTAAAACTACGCAACGGATTTTGATGATTCTTTCAGTGTTAGATAGCCCATTTATCGAGGAAGGCTATAGGCTATATTTTATCACGCTGTGACTAATAGGAGCGAAGAAATAGAGGAAAATGTGGAAAAAACGGGGAAAATTATTTGAAAGGGCTAACTTGAACGCGCTAATATCAGGAACTACTGGTCCGATTTGTAAAATTCTTTCAGTGTTAGATAGTCCATTTATTGAGAAAGGTTATAGGCTATATTTTATCACGCTAATTCTAATAGGAGAATGTGGAAAAAACGGGGGAAATTATTTGGAAGGGCTTATCTCGCGAATTACTGGAGCAATTTTTATGTTATTTGGCACAGAATATAAGAAGTAGACCACGTGAAGGATTATGAGGCTATCGATTTTAATCATTTTTTCAGTGGCTATACATTTTATACCCGTGCGATGCCGGGGCGGGTCGCTAGTAAATTATAAAACAAAGTCGCTTTTTTCCCTCATGTCCCTTTGTTCCCTTTAATCTTTAAAACTACGCAACGGATTTTGATGATCCTTTCAGTGTTAGATAGCCCATTTATCGAGGAAGGCTATAGGCTATATTTTATCACGCTAAAACTAAGAGGAGCGAAGAAATAGAGGAAAATGTGGAAAAAACGGGGAACTTGAACGCGCTAATCTCAAAAACTTTTGGTCCGATTTGAAAAATTCTTTCAGTGTTAGATAGCCCATTTATTGAGGAAGACTATAGGCTATATTTTATCACACTTAGACTAATAGGAGAATGTGGAAAAAACGGAGGAAATTATTTGAAAGGGCTTATCTCAGGAACCACTGGAGCAATTTTTATGTTATTTGGCACAGATAAGAAGTAGACCACGTGAGGAATCGTAGGCTATCGATTTTAATCATTTTTTCAGTGACTATATATTTGATACCCGTGCGACGTCGGGGCGGGTCGCTAGTAATTTCTATAATATTTCTAGCGAACCCGACAGACGTTGTCCTGCAGCGCCATCTGCCACCTGCCGGGCTGATTTGTGAATAAACCATCTGGGGTGCCACCCATACATATAAAAAAAATTAGTTAGCCGTTAGTGTTGTCACTAAATCCTAAACGGCTTGTAAAAGCAAACTGGTAAAAATAGGTCGCCGAGTGCCGGGGCCCGAGCGGGATATAATAGGAATTAATAGGAATCGGGCGGCAAAGGCCCACGCTACGCCACTGCAAGCCTACGAGGAAATTTCGTATCATAATTTCTAGCTGCCTTTAATAGTAACAAACCATACTCATAGTGAAAGGCCAATATTACAGCCAATATTGATATTAGAAAATATATCATAATGAAATACAATGATGACCCCAAATACCCACTAACCTATTAACAACAACAGAAAACGGCATTCCGAATCAAATCACGTAAACGATACCTTAGGTTCGAGTTTATTCAGCGCGCGAAATCATCGAGAGTATACGGTGCGCCCGCGCCGCGCCAGGTATAGCGGTTGTACGGTGACCATGATGAGATCATGAGGAGCGGATAACATACTTTCTTTATTATATTTTTATTTAGTTTATATTGCCCCAATGCTGGAAAAATTGCACCTTTCAGGCGGCGGATACGATTACTTACCTTCATACAGTTTTGAAATAACATAACATTGTCTATATTATTGAGTAATATAAAATATTATGAAAAATATAGCGAGGTGTAGGAAATCTAAGTATGCAAAATCAGCCTATCCCTGAAGTTTATTAAAATATCTGCCATCATCCATTATAAGTAAAAGTGGGAGCAGTCCTAGTGTCCATGCATCTGATCGCTGCTATCAATCGATGGCAGCTGCGGGAAATTTTGCAAGTTTAAAAAAAATGTAGGTATCTAACACCTGATGCCCCAGTTTGGACTTGGAGCTATGTTCCGAACGGCTTGGCTCTTGTCTTGCATGTCGGGAGTTCAATTCCCATGACGGAACATGTTGTTTCTATTTTCTAAGTTGGGGAGAATGCAGGTTCACCTTAGGTATTGTTTTAAACATATTTCATTCGGGCCATGAGCATGTAAAATTTAGGTCAGATCGGAGATCCTCCCCACTGGATTACGAGAAAAAACATACACTCGGATACTACGAAATAACTTAGTTTTAATGATCGTCACTATCACCGAAACCGGTGTGGTCCACGTAAGTTCCAAAGCGTGGTGAGCGTACGCGGCAGCGGTGTCTTCACTATCTCTCAATGTACCTGCAGCAACAGGTGAAGGCGCTCAGTCAGCAAACGACAGGCGAGCCATGCTCTCGCGCACGCGAGTGTGAAACACAGTGTCAAACATGGATTTACTATTATTTACAATCTTCGCGATATTACAAGGTCAGTCTGTATATTTATCCAGGAGTCGCGGAAGCGAAGCGCGGTGTGTCTGTGGACTACTTTCGAGATCGGTGAAGACACCGTTTTCACTTCATTTTTCCGCATTAAATTCTATGGGTTTCACTTGGTTTTTTATGGGTTGGGCAAGAGTGTGTACTAATGCGAGAAAATTCGGGATCAACTGTGTCACAGTTAAGGGCTCTAATTTATTGTGTTTTTAAAAGTAGGTCATGATTTTTAATTAAGTAATCAATTTTTTATTCAGCTATACTATTTAAGTACGTATTAGCTGAAGTTTATTAGGTAGTTCACCAAAATGTTTACTTATTAAGTGCACTTTTAAACGCATAGGTAATATTGCTATCAATTCTGCGAGATCTGAATGGGTAATTAGAAATTTTACAATTTACATCGTAGTAAGTATTAAGCAGGTTAGTTCTTTGGTTAATGAAACAGTGTCACTAACAAGGGACAAGCTGCTAAAACATAACCTATTATGATGGTGTAAGTGGCGACTGGCGTATGGTTTTTATGAATCCATTGCTATTGGTTTTACTTGCCTATTTTGCAGATCCTCAACTTTGTCATCCAAATCCCTACTATAGATTATTATTATTTCTATTGGATAGGGTTTCCCTATGAAGAATATCCAGCTTTCACCACTGGAAGGCACAACTAAATTCTATTAACTGTGTTTATCATTGGTCTATTTTGTATGCGATCACTATTTTATTCTGAATCACAAAATCGCCCATGACTATTAACAATGTCGGATGTGCAAAATCGACATTTTTATGTTATTTCATAAAACATGTCCTTATAACCAAGGCTATCATTAGCTGAAAAGATAAAATCTATATTATGCATAGTTTCTGAAATAGCTTCATTAAAAATGTCGTATATTACTAAGATAGTCCGCTAACAATGTCGGGTAGTCAGTACCTACGTTGTTAACGGGACGCGGGGGCGAGTGAGAGCGCTGGATGTGCCACTTCCGACTATTTTAACGGAGGAAATGGACCTCGCGCTGTCACTTGTTTTTTTGCAACCTTAGTTATATATTTTTAATTTTCGATGCCATTTTTAATGTCTACAAGATCAGCACGGCTAATCAAACTAGGTACTAGGTAAAAAAATGCTGATGGAAATATTATGATCGAAGCTAATACTAGTGCGGAAAATGGTATTTACTTTATTATATTCTTTAAAGATTTTGAACAGTATAGCTTATGTTTTATTGCTTTAGATTTGATTATAAGAAAAACATTTACCTTCATTAACATTTTATCGTAGGTCATTTAAAATTGTCGGATGTGCCACATCCAACGTTCTTGACCGGTTTTTCAAATGTGTAAAATGTCGGTTGTGTGGTACAACCACGACGACATTCGACATACGACATTTTTAATCGGTTTTATAAATGGTTAAATTGTCGGTAGGACCACTTCCGACATTGTTATGGGGATTTATAAATTGGCAAATAGTCGGTAGTATTACATCGTAATCATTTCACTTATTTTTCTAATTGGTTTAATGCCACTTGGAGTTTGTTTCATATCTGTCGTTGCTTACCGACTTTAAACAATTTTCAGAAGGCTTCAAAATAGGTCATTTTGTACGAAAATTAAGTTTTTGTTGGCACACATACACAATGAATGAATATAATTTTTTAATTAAATAATCGTGTTTTGGCGATCTGGTATCTAATAGCTGATTTTCTCGGCATTTTTTTTAATACATAATAGTAATAAAACATAAGCTATACTGTTAAAAATCGTAAAAAAGTATTAAAAGGACCTTTTTTCTCACTTGGTCACAATATTTCCATGAGCATTTTTTTCCCTATATTATTATTATTATTATTATTATTATTATCTCAAATTCGTTGAGTAGCTGGTTTGATTAGCCTTGTTGATCTTGTAGACATTGTAAATGCAGAGCTTGCAATATATCTTAACAAACATATAGATTTACTCAGATTATGTAAAAGTGAAATTATTCTCAAAAAATACTATAGAATAAATAGAGAATCTCGGATGAAGAAGACTGCTTTTGATTAATTAATCTAATAAATATTCATCTAAGCTTTTCTTGAAAATGCAGGCTGCTAGTACGTAAGTGCCCTAAAAATGTAGAGATTTTTAAGAACTACCTTATTCCGCAAACTTCGTTTCGCTGACAAATTAATGGACCTGCAAAACAGTCAGTCCTTCATTATTATATGTATTTCCCACATATTTGGGTAAATTCATCTCTCCAGCGTATTTGGCAGATGTCGATAATATCCATAGCAAGTTGTTTGACTTAGAAAATATAATATTTTGCAGTACAAATTCACGGTAGCCACCGCCGTTGCCGCGTCGGCGCCTTGTTTTGAGCTTTAATTAAACTGCCCTAACTTCTAAAATATTTGCCCCATGGTAATAATTTAAAAGACAATTCTATTCTTTACAGAATCACAATTAACATTTTGATATTTATTTAGGTAAGGATCAATTGTTAATATGCAAAAAAAAGCCACGCTACTAGGAGATGATTTGAAGTTAATTTTTTAATGAAGGAAATGGTTATTATTCGTTAACCATAAAAGATACATGTATGTTGTCCCGAACTTTTTTAAAGATAATGATGAATACTATAATATTTGTAATATTATTTCTATGAATTAGCTGTATTTTTCGCATCGCAAGCGAAATAATGTAATTTATTGCAAATTTTTACCACTTTGGGTTATATTTTTGCGATTTTTGGTATGATCCCTAATAGTTTTCTAAATAATACACTACCTGTGTTCTTTGCAAACAATGTAGCTTACCAAGGGTAAAATAATTTTAAAATTAGTTCAGTAGTTATTGAACCTATTCAATACCAATTGAACCTATTCAATACAAACCTATTCAATATTTTGACTTTTCCAAACACGAAACAAACTTTTCCTCTTTATGACTGATACAAAAAAAAAATATTAATTTTGTTAAGTTAATTTAAGTTATGGTATCAAAAAGTTAACAAAATAGTGATGGCAATAATTTTTAATTTCAATGTTTTAGGTTAATTTACATTTCGGACGAAAATTTGATTTTCCGAATTATTTACGTTATTTTGTATTTTCATATTACGTTATTTTTATTTTGTATTTTCATACATACATTGTTTTTACGTTTTATTTGACAGAAGTCCATAAAAAAGATATATTTTCTTGAAATTGTTGTCATTTTTGTTGGTAATTTCTACATGCGACATAATATTTTAAATTAGAAGTTATCACTTAACAATGGCGTAAGTGCCACTTCCGACAAGCAATCATTGATTTTGTACAAGCAACAATGTCGGTTCTGGCACTTCCGACAGATCAGCATTACTCGTACTCCGTTAAAAAGGTCAGAAGTGACTTTTCTCATATTAATTCATAAAATACGGGATACTCCTAATAATATACTAAACGTGAATAACTTATAGAGCACAACCCTGAAATTTTATGATTCTACTTGAAATAAGTAAAAAGCTATTCACAATTAAGACTTCAAATCGCTCTCCTGTAAAGTTGCTGTTTTTCACATCCGACATTGTTAATAGTCATGGGCGAAATATCTGATGTTCTTCAAAATTAACAGTCGTTATCGCGGTCCGTCGGTCCAAACTAGTACATACCTACTATATTTTGTGGTATTCATAGGTTCTTTAGGTCCTACCCTTGCATTTAATTCATTTGGCAGCTACTTCAATTTATTGTACTTCGAGCGCTATACTTGCTATACCTTCCTAACAAAAAGCACAATATGTATATTGTATAGAGACGTTTCAAGTTTAAGTTTTGTTCTTATATATTTGATAAGAGACTTCTACAACGTATCAGCAGTAATAGCTCCATCTTATGTCCAGTTTCTGAGAGTTTACAACAGTTTTCTCCAGCGCTTCAATATCTCTTCACTAGAGCTTTTGATTGGCTGACTTTAAAATTTTAATGAATCAACAACGCTTGTTGTGTGTTGACCACCACACAACAAGCGTTGTGTGGTGGTCTACACTACCAACTACCACCTCCATCGTGGGTATCGCAGACACTATAGATTTTCAATAGTCATACGGCTGCCGGCTGCCGCATAACTATAGATTTTCAATAGTTATACGGCAGCCGGCTGCCGCTTGGGAAGTTGAGAAACCAGTCATCATCACTCATGGCCCCCAAAGGTTTACATAGAAAACTTGGACTGGGGCCAAAAAATGGGAGGTTCTTTAGGCTCGATACGCCACTGCGTACCTCTGTTACTCGCTGTGTAAATATCCGCAGAAACCACACGACTATCAGCCAGCTGTCACCCTTACCGGAAGTCGACCTGGCTTCCGGTGCAACCGAAATTAGGCCCACCGTAATCTCACTTTTATCGTATTAACGACAAAATGATGTAAGGTGCGTTAGAATCAAAAGCGTGTGCTTTCAAATTATGTATATTTTTAACCGACTTCAAAAAAAGGAGGTTATTAATTCGACGCGTATGTATATGTGATATTTCCAGAACTGCCCAGTTTTTGTATATGTTAGTATATTTCAGTGTCTGAACAAATGTGTTTTTCAAAAGTGTATGTATATATCTATGTATGTATGTTTTTATTATGTTTGTGTTCTCATATCTCCGGAAATACAGTAATTATTTTTGTTTCATCAAAATCAGTCCAGTAGTTTCTGGGATACGGCAATTTTAATTCTCAATTACGTACAATTTTGAAGTCGCGGTTTATCTTTTTAAAATACTATTATGATTTATGAGTTTATGATTAACTATATATTGTGTAAACCAAACCTAACAATTATTTTTTGTTTGAAACACGTTTGGAAAATAATAATTGTCCTATAAATGTAACGTTAAATTCCTCGTAAGTAAAAACTTTTGTCGAGATACTTGACCCTAAAAAACCACAAGAGGGCACTTAGTGGTCAGTAAAAACAGCCAGACATTCAAATGTACCTTTATTATAAAAGCTTTTGTTTCTAACTTCAACAGACATTCAAATGGATACCTTTATTTTATGCTTTAGTTTCTAATGCCACAAGTTTAAAAATTCTAACTCTTCTGAACCATTTCGAGTTTCAAATATCAAAACCACTCACTGTAAAATATTTCGTGTCATAAAAAAGGGTATTAGGATGAGGCACGGCAATCTTTTCTGAGGAATGCACTTTTTACGTCAAATCATAGATCATTACCTGTCTTCCTGCCTCGTGCGGCTCCATTCCAATCTTACGGGTAATCTCTTCATTTTAGGGCCAGTTCACACTAAAACGAGGCGATGTCATTCATAATTGGCCAATAAATATTGTTGAACTTTATTACGTTTACACACTGACCTCTATTTACACAACAGGATGAGATGTTTCATTGAATTATGACGTTAAATTAAGAAATTTAAAAACCAACCAGGATTCAAAAACTTTAAGTACTTACGAGTAAATGAAACTCAAATTTTTCAGCCCTGAGCGGGCTGATGATGATGAACTATAGCTTCGGACACGCTTAATAATGTCAGCTTTCAAACCAAAAAAATTGTAGATCGAAATCGGTCCACCCGTTTGGATTCTACATGGATTCTACGATGCCACGGACACACACACACACAGACAGACAGATCCGTCAAACTTATAACACCCCCCATTTTTGTCGGGGGTTAATAAAAGTAACGCTACACCTCTAGATACCTCACAGGAGTCGCAGGGTAAAGGTCACATCGTGCTGTCATAATTTTAACGAAAATATGTGTCATATAACTGCAGCACATCAAACGGTGACTTTTACTGCATCTACACCGTGGGCAAGACACTTTTAACATTGTACCACCTTCTTTCGGTGTGAACTGACCCTTATGACGAATATATTATTTTTCTTCATTCTTCACCTAGAAACTGATGTCGGCAGCTTTGTTACTTTCATATCAGTTACATGACAGTTACCAAAATTTTTTCAAGAGCATCCTATCCTACTAGTCCTACTAATATTATAAAGGCGAAAGTTTGGATGGATGTTTGTTACTCTTTCACGCAAAAACTACTGAATGGATTTTAATGAAACTTTACAATAACATAGCTTATACATCAGAATAACACATATGCTACAATTTTAACCGACTTCCAAAATAGAGATGTTATGTCTAAAGAAACAGACTAGGAAAATGTGGAAAAAACTAGGTTAGATACATTTTAATTACGAATCATTCAAACACTATAATGCTAGGAAAAAGGTTAGCTCTTACACATATGGGATTAGAGTCGATAATACAGTATCCTTAATTTTTTAAGAACACAAGCAAATAATTTTAAATTCATAATATTAATGTAAACTTTCAAATTATATACTTATTTTAAAATAAAACTTATAAGCCAACGAAGCCTCAGGCGAAAGCTCGTTAGCTGTTACGTACAAAATTATGATATACATAACATATAATAACAGGATTTTAAAAAGCTATCATAATTATAACACTTACTTCGTCAATTTCAAAAATAGAGCCGAAAAAGGAAAACACGGAGTGAAAGTTAGCAAGTTTTCATTCCGTCACGAAAGTAGAGGTCATTACGATGCCAAATAAAATATATTTAGCACGTTATAACAACATTTTTAACCTCGTTTATAAGATTTTATCAGCGGTCTGTGGTAACCCTTTAACCTGAACTTAATTAGGTTTAACTTATATATTGTGGGACTACACTTATATAAGTGTGGGATTATACGACGTACCCTACCAGCCTACTTTTTACTTTTTATTATAAGGTATGTTTAGTATTTAAAAGAAAATAAAACAAATTTGTAAATGCGATTTCTTGTAATAGACAAAAAAAACATAGAGTACTTATAATATTATAGGCAGCTGTTGTGTAGAAAAATCGTTTGATCGTTGTATAAAAGGCATACAGTTTACAGTATAAAATATTTTAATATAAAATAACATACATTTATATAATAATATAATAGTATGCAATATCTCAACAACATACATAATATCTTGAAAGACATACCTAATACATGTAATTACACATTAAAATACAAAAATGCGATAAGATTTTGCCTGATTAACGCAAACGCGAAAAGCTTTTCAATTTTCATACTTAGCCATAAAATTCATGTATTTTAGAAATTAAAGAAGACGTAAAATTATTTAATCGAAATTTTTAAGATAATGTAAAATACAAATGTCATGAATATTTATTAAAAAAAATATATAAATGTATTTAAGAAAAACGTTATTAAATGTATTTATGATATGTGTTGCACAATCTATGTTACGTATGTAACATTGGGATTACTTTTTAACCATGCCGAATTAAACTTTCTACTTACTTCTGGAAAAAATCAAGAGCAAGTGGTAAGAGTGATATCATACCGGTTTGTAATTCCTGTTCAAGTTTCATTAAAATCTGCTTGCCTGTTCACAGGTGGCATTCCCGTGACTCCTCCAAATAAATCGAAAAGAGTTTCGAAAAGAATTATATTTTCATTCATAGCTGGTAATTTAACCCATCAAACCCCATATAAGCTCACCGGTGAGCGAGACACAATAGAATAACAATAGATTTCCAAGAATCCACGATTGAAGGATTAAAGCGGTTTTAATTTTGACGTCCCGTTTTACTCCGTTTTTTTCCGACGGCTTAAAAGATATAGTTAAATTATAAAACAAAATCTTATATGAAACGAGAATTTCAGACATAAAGAGTTTGCGGGTAAAACTGCAATAAAGTTTAGAGATTGCAATTTTACAAAACGACCAACCGTTATTATAAATTTTTGCAAGAGATATGTAACTATTGCAGCTATAAGAGGCTATCAGATAATTCAATATTACCAATCAATTTGGTACCATGTTACTAAATGTTGCATGGTTAATTTAACACCAGTCTGAGGGAAGTTGCTTCAAGATTTTAGCCTACTTCTAAAAACGAGAAGGTTTTCTGTTCCCCTGTATAACTGACTTAAAATCCAAGAATTACTTTACAGCTAAAATATATTTTTAGCGTAACATTTCATATTATAACAATGTGATAAAAACAAAGCCTGACCAAGTGTACGTGTGACCAAGTGTAGTACATATTTTGAACACCCAACACAGGTCACGTAGTTTGGTTATTTATGTAACATAAATAAATTATGTTACCTTACTGTGTTAAATATTCTCATAGTTTCAAAAAAAATTTTGACAGAACAAAAGCCAAAAAGTTATAAATAAGCTAAAAGTAGGCAAGTAATAAGTATTTGATTTATTATATTACGAGCGCCCTTTTCCTATGGGAAATAGGTTTATATGTAAGTTAGGTAAGAAAGCCATGCATTAATTTACTGACATAAATGTACTTACTTCCATGGTGAAAACCGTGACCAAATGGAAACAGTAAATAGTTTTTTTACAGTTAAAATCATAATTTTATCAATATTATTGTATGTTGTATAAAATCTATAATAATGATAATAATTAATTTACAAAACGTCGATCGATTTCCTTCTCTTTCAATTATTGTTCCGGTATATTTTTCTTCTTATTAAAGAATAAGAAAACGTGATCAAAAAGAAACTTCGCCGCCATTAAGAACCATTTGCAATCGGAAAACGCGGTACCAACATCCAAAACACATAATTAACGTAATAAAGACCTCCTATACGAATTGGGGAACTTACGTGAGAAGTAAAAGTCTCACCAGGTGCGGTAAAGCCGAATAGTGAAAGTTATTTAATTTGTAGACTATTAACACTTACTTATCAGGTCCTATATTACGTTTCGTAACTATCTCGTTCTGGGAAGGAGATCGTATGTCCGGAAAACGCAGATTAAAAGATTAAAGTAATTAAATTAATTTAACTGAGGGTCAAAGTTTGTTGTTTAATGGACTTAGTAGAAATAGGGACATTAAAAAATTAAGCGTAAAATTACTGGTGTCGAACGGTTTACTCGTACGAGGCATTCTGCACTGTTTATTCGAAAGAACGAGTTATTATTCTTTTAATAAGATACTCTGTTGTTTACACATATCACGTTCTATTTCTGTAGTTTAATACACTAATTATAATATTACTTTTATACCGTATATTATAAAACGTTTGAACAAAATGTTTTATAATAACGGTATACTCGATTAGTAATAGGAGCTCGAGCAACAGGAATGGTCGCCAAGAGCATTCGTAGCTATACTGTGAGTTGTGACATACTGGACGCTAAATTAGATCTAACCATAATGCAAAAACAAGCAGCTATTCACACAAGTACAATTGTTTCAAAAGTTTTGGAAAGTAACGTACTAACAGACGAAGGCGAATCTGCAGTACCCTCTCCCTGAAGGCTTCGGGGCGGGACTGAGATGGATGCCAGCGAGAGCTGAGAGAAGCCAAACTTCACTCCTTTACGGTATACTCGTCGTATATCACGAACTCAAAAAGGAGGTTTTATGTTCGGCTAATATTTTTTTTTGTTCAATATAATTAACTAAACCTACAATCATTGAAGGGTGTGTTCAAGTGGAATTCTTTGGGGCGTCACCGTATACATCGCGCGGTGGACTCGCCGGCGACCTGATTACGCGTGAACTAACTGCGCATTGGACTAACGGTGATAGCTGATGACGTAGGGGTCATCACAAGTTTTTGTTGCAATTCGGTGTATTATTGCAACTCCTTGTAGAAAGTCGTGTGGGACGATGATTGACATTAGAAAGTAAGGCTGTACGTTAATTTGTCACCGCATTTACCTCTAATGGGCTTTTTAATCAATTTAAACTCGTTGCATAATCTATTCAAGCTCTTATTTAACGTAAACCTGTTGTACTTGATTGTAAGTTGTTGGTTTCTATATTCTTACTGCCACTTTAATATTAACAATAAGTATTTGATTTTTTATTAATCGTAAAACTTAGGATATAATATATTCATATAGCATTATTATGCAGCATATTTTTGCATCCTAACTAGATTGTAGTAATAGGGGGGTTTGTTAAACCTAAGTTACAAATAACATACATTTATATATAGCTACATTTCTGATTGTATACAATCAGAAATGTAGCAGACTAGCAGTTCAAGACTTAAGTAATTTTGTGAGATAAAGTAAGCAGAAATTATGAGAAAAAATAATTGGCAACCCTATCAAACAAAAGTGTCAGTAGGCAGCCCTGGAGGCAGTATCTGACGCAACGCTGCCTCCGAGCTGATCCGTGAAAGCGCTTTCTCAGTGATGCAAAAACGTGTAAGCCTGCCAGCCGTAAGTTCTAGCGTAACGTTACACGCGTAATTGGGTCACTCATTTAACGTAAACGTAAACTCAGAGATATTTAATGATGACTTAATTTTAATTTAATAAATGTTTAATAAAGGTTCCAGGAGGTTTCATTTCTGAGTATAGCCGTAAATGTTTTTAATGAGTACCTACTTTGATTCTACCTCTTCGAAATATAACGATTAAAATCTGCCCCCCTACCATGACATCTTATAGCAGTATTACTTTAATACTACTTTCAGATTTCGCACAAACAAAAAACATAGCTATGTTTATATAAATAGAGATTATGTTTGTTTATGCGAAATTCAAAAGTAATATTAAAGTAATACTGCTATAAGAGCTCATGGTAAGGCCCCTGTACTTCAATTCATTTCAATCCTGTGTCATTTTCATTTTAAGTGTAAAAATGACTAATTTTAAATTTTATATGTTTTATGGTTAAAATATGTTAAGGGGTTAATTTGAAGTATTTAAGTATGAGTGGTCAAGCTTAGAAGTGCATACTTTGCTAGAAAACTTAATTTAAAAAAATGTAGTATAATTATATCCATGTTTGTGACATTTTCTGTGAAACTACTCTCCTAATAATACAGCTGTTTAATTTCGTATTTGATTGAGATTCCGAATAGCAAAATGTGATAGGAAATGGTTCGAATAAAACAAGCAATGGATGCTGTATTTATGTCGTATTGTACATAGAATCAGGATATTAATTTATTATATTAAAAATATAATGCATATATATATATATATATATATATATATATATATATATATATATATATATATATATATATATATATATATATATATATATATATATATATATATATATATATATATATAGATTAATGAAGATGAATATTCTATTAATAATGGTGAAGATTCTATTCATCAAAAAATTATTCCAAGTCATATTACTCGTAAGACTAATTTAAGATATATTAAGATGTCAATGAACAATGTTAATTAATGTAAATTTTATTTATCACCTAATAGTATTATAGCATTGTATGTTAAATAGTACATAACTAGCTCACTAGGCGAGCGCTATAAAAGACTTCAACGCGCAGTTCGCGCTACGAAATCAAACAGAGGAACTTGCTAGCCGTGTCTAAGTGCAAACACTAGTTTAACTACAAACTCTAGTTAAAACTTACTTCTAATTACTACCGAACCGGTGGTTCCTTAGTTTCGACGTTCAGAAAAAAAGTGTGAAAAATTAACTGAATAAAAAAAACAATTTTGATTTTAATCCATACTTCCAGACTAATATTATAAATGCGAACGTGTACTTGTCTGTCTGTTACCTCTTCAAGCTCAAACCACTGAACCGATTTTGCTGAAATTTGGCATGGAGATACTTTGAGTCCCGGGAGAAGACAGATAATTTTTTTTCCCCGGAAAAATGTAGGCCAGTCATTAAAGCCAAAACCCGAAAGAAATTAGTAACTTGATAAAATTTTAGGGGGTAGTTAAAGAAGGTAAAATAACTTACCGTGTGATTTTGCAGCGTTCTGGGGTGTACGGAAAGGGTTGAAAAGGGGTGAAAAAGGTTTTTTGTTAATAACATTGCGTAAAAAATTAGTAACACGCTGCAATTTTGGAATTAGGTTGTTCTTACCGTTTTGTAACGTGTATTAAATTTGCAGCGTTTTGCAACATACGGAACATTGTTTATTATTAAAAAACAATAAAATTTGTTAATAACAGGGGTAAAAAAATTGTAACACGCTGCAAATTTGGAATTAGGTTTTTCTTACCGTTTTCTAACGTGTATTAAATTTGCAGCGTTTTGCAACATACATAACATAACACGCTGCAAATTTGGAATTAGGTTGTTCTTATCGTTTTCTAACGTGTATTAAATTTGCAGCGTTTTGCAACATACGGAACATTGTTTATTATTAAAAAACAATGAAATTTGTTATTAACAAGGGTAAAAAATGTAGTGACACGCTGCAAATTTATAATTAAGTTGTTTTTACCGTTTTCTAACGTATATCAAATTTACAGCAATTTAGTAATAAACAATGTTCCGTATGTCGCAAAACGCTGCAAAATTAATACACTTTACAAAATGGTAAGAACAACTTAATTCTAAATTTACACCGAGTTACTATTTTTTTTACCCCTGTTATTAACAAATTTTATTGTTTTTTTTAATAATAAACAATGTTCCGTATGTTGCAAAACGCTGCAAATTTAATACACGTTACAAAACGGTAAGAACAACCTAATTCCAAAATTGCAGCGTGTTACTAATTTTTTACGCAATGTTATTAACAAAAAACCTTTTTCACCCCTTTTCAACCCTTTCCGTACACCCCAGAACGCTGCAAAATCACACGGTAAGTTATTTTACCTTCTTTAACAACCCCCTAAAATTTTATCAAGTTACTAATTTCTTTCGGGTTTTGGCTTTAATGACGGTTCCAGCGCGATAAACGAGTTTTGGCGGAACGGAGTTTCGGGTGTCATCTAGTGTTATTATTATAAATGTTAAAAAATTGTCTGTCTGTTAGGTGCTTTCTCTTTACGCTTAAACGGCTGAACAGATTAAGATAAAATTTAGTATGGAGATAGTTTGAGAGACGGGAAAGGAGATAGGATAGTTTTTTGTTGCGAGAAAATGTACGGTTACCGCGCGATAAACGAATTGTGGCGCGGCGAGTTGCGGGCGTCATCTAGTTATTTATACTATGGTTTAAGTGTGTCAAATGAGGAAGTACTCAGGTTGTTTGCATTTCATCTATCGGTCGTTGACCCTACTCTTTTCCTTAGAGAAATTACTGGCAAGGACTTTCTTTTGCATTAATTAAACGTTTTGTGGTATAAGTAAAATAAAAGTATACTTTTATACTAACTGCAAAACATAACATATTTTTTTAAGTTATTTTCCTTTATATTATACTAAAAGAAGTATGAACTGTAGGTATAATCAGTTTTTTCAGATATAAAACTTCATATTTAATTCTAAAAGTATGTAAGGGCTAGTCTCATGGTTTGGAACATAGAATATTCAATTCAGTTCAAATCACCCGGGGGTAGAAAGTGTATAGAAAGCTAATGGTTATAAACGTCACTCACATCCATTTTCAGGCGATAATGATGCTTTACTTAACGATGTATAACAATACATAAAGTAATATATAATATTACTTTATGTATTGTCAATAATTAGGTACTTTATATTATACGCCTCCGTGGATCCAGTGGCTAAGTGGCTAATAATAATTAGAAGGCCGTGGATTCGATTCCCGCGTCAGAATAATCCACTATATTTCTTCCACAATAAAATAATTTATGCGGGAAAAATGATGCGGGCTAAGTCTAATTCCCTATGTACGATCCATACGATCAATTGTATTGTGCAATATCATTGAACAATATTATTCAACAATTTATTTGATAATAAGGTTGAAAGGCAGGCGCGTTCAATATCAACCTTAGACGGTTATAATATTGCGCAATACGTGATATTGCACAATAATCGTCCAGGGGCCCGCTAAGTATCAGAAATTATCTAGCGTCACTTAATTTCGATTCATCGCAGAGTTTTGCGGTGGATGGACACGATCGATCGCAAAACCTTCAAGAAAAGAGCGTATTCCCTCTTAAAAGGCCGGCAACGCACCTGCAGCTCTTCTGATGTTGCGAGTGTCAGGTGACCCGTTTGCTCGTTTGCCCCCTTATTTAATAAAAGAAAAAAAAATGAAACTGCACCGGCCAAGTCAGTGAACTTCGCAGCTGCAAAATGTTTGATAACGCATTGTTTGTACAGAATTATGAGAATATTTTGCAATCAAGATTCAAATGGCGAGTGGTTCAAAGTTTTATAATCGCATGTTTTAAAGTAAACGTGTTTGTGTGTATGTGTGTGTGAATGTAAAACCGCTAAATTAAAATATATCGATGAATTTGGATGGGCCCTACAAATGGCAAATAGGAACGGGTACTAGGTTAGGTTTCGACTGCCTGGAAGAAGTTGCTAGTGAAAAAAGTTACAGAGCACTGGTGCAAATATTTGCTCGTTTATTCCAATATTTAAATAAAAAGTATTTTACTAGATGACGCCCGCAACTCCGTTGCGCCAAAATTCGATTATCGCGCGGGAAACGTTCATTTTTCCGGGATAAAAAATATCCTATGTCCTTTCCTAGAACTCAAAGTATCTCCAAACCTATTTTTAACAAAGTCAGTTCAGTGGTTTGGCCTTGAAAAGGTAAAAGACAGACACACTTTCGCATTTATAAAATTAGTATGGATAATCTTAGTTTAGGAGGCTCTCATCTTTAAGGAGGCAATAAAATTAGCTCAGCACGTTTACGTAGTACGGTCACCACGCTTTCTTACTTGTTGTAATAGTCTTGTCTTTTTAATATGTGGGTGCATCTGGCTGCAGCTATTACGTACGATTGCAGATTTCGTATCATCACAGTACACAGAATTGTTTAATTCTATGTTTATATTAATCTACTGTAGCATCATTCAAAGTATATGTATTCAGTGCCGGTTTTAGCACTTCCAGCGCCCTGAGCGAGATTTCTTCGGCGCCCCTTTTTACCCGGCGCCCTGGAGGATCGCCTAGCGTCGTCCTCGTAAGCTAGAATAAGCTAGAATCTAGCTCTAGCTGCTAGATCAATGGAGTGAATATCTCGCACACTCAAACTTAAACTCAAAATTCAGAATAAAAAATTTCAAATGTTCTCTGAACGTCGGGAGTACTCGGGAGTCGGGACTATTATATAGTGGTGGTCCTTTAAATAATTTCTTAATTTAAAAAGCATCATTTAAAATCTGATAAGATTATATAATTTCACATTTTTGCGGCAGATGTGTTTTTATGAAGTAATGAAAATAACTGATTTAATTGTTTCTTGTAAGTGAAAGTGTGTTATTAGCATATCCTTATTCCTGTGGAATCTCGTAGAAATTCTTTGTTTTATAAGCCACAAACTTTCAATGATTTACATACGTTATTTTTAGCATTATATTATTCGTATAGATTAATTTCTCATAACGGATTTCCTCATGGTGCCTATCCCCGCAACTTTGTTACGCCAAAATACGTTTTCGTTTGGGCACCGTATATTTTCCAGAATAAAAACTACCGCTTATTCTTTTTTGTCACTCAAACTATTTTCATTCTAACTTCTAAGTAGTAAGTACTAGGTACTTACTACTTAGAAGTTACTAGGTATACTAACTATTCTTCGGAATCGGTTCAGCGGTTTAACTATACCTAGGTAACAGAGAGACACACTTTCGGATTTATATTATTAGTATAAAATTTTACTACATGTATTTATGTAGTAAAATTTTATTTCATACTAATAATATCGGAAATGCTCTACTGCTTTACCTACCACCGTTTCAGGATCTATCTAAGTTGTAATCAATATAACGAGGCACAGAATTTAATACAAATTTTGTAATTTTCTATGACGCTTTTTCCTTGATTCGACTTAAGCTTATTAGAAAGATAAAAGCGTCGTAACAGATTTCCTTATACGAACATACCTTGTTTGGTATTTAGTATATCACAATAGAATCTGATGATACCATGCTTAGTCACACGTCTGCTTTCACTAGCTTTTGAACTGGGAGTCAACGGTCAACCACTTGTACCACTAACCACTAAGTAGGTGAAGAAACCTGCAATGCTTTTGATGACCTCTATTAACGCGCATAATCTGAGATTAAGTTAATCTACAGTTAACATAAAGCTTTAATAGAAATCTAGGTAACCTACACTGAGGGTATCAAACTTGTTAGTAAAAGAACATGTACGGAATACGGTTATTACCGCTCAAGTGTCAACGTAAATACGGCCATTTATTTAGATGGTAGAATTATTTTTCAAGTAGGTATACTAGAAATGTCTTTACATAAGTAGTAGATTATGAGCCCAAAATATATGTTATTTTTTTTTTTCAAAATATACCTCTGAAATACATAATACTAGAAAGCTTAAACTTACATTTTTCCTTATACTTTAGAAACTTTATTACGTAACAAATGTTTAGCCCATCGTTTTCACGTAACATCTTAAAGCCCACATTAATAAGGATGTCCGTTGAGTCACGACTCAGAGTTTTTTGATGACTAACATGAGGGTTCGTGACGCCGACGGAAACGGCCAACAATAGGGTGTCGTGTTAAAAGGATTCACCGAAAACGAGACAGTGACCATAAAATCATGCCCCGGTAGATTTTGTAACGCGGATGCATAAATATTTGACTTAGGTATAAAAGGTGTTACGGCTTTGCTAGGCGCCTTTATATATTGACCAATTTATTTTAAGCATACGTTTACACTTCCTTTATCAGCGGCGTATTCCTGTATTTAAGCGTAAAGTGTTGAATAATATTATGTTATGCCTATCAATTAACATACATAAACGGGTCTATTTCGAGCACGCGTAAATGCAGAAAATACGCAAAAAAAATAATTGCATCGTATAGGATACTCTAGATTCTAGAAACTCAACTAGACGACGTGCTCTCTAACATTCGCGTTGTGATGGTACATAGTTTAAAGAATTAATATTTGTTTGAAATTCTTAATTTTTTGTTGCTGTTGTTTGCTTTTTTTTCAGTTACTTTAAGTACCTATTTTATATAAGTACCAAATAAAGATTATAACTGTCGAGAGAATTATTAGTTTGTTGTTTGCTTATTCCGGTTACTGCTGGTACCTGTTATATATTTTAGGTACCGAATATAGATCACTGTTAAGAGAATTAATGTAGCATGAGGCCCCGTGATTACTTCAGCCACTTTCCCCAACTTATCACGGTTTTGGCCATTACGAATTTTCGGTTTCACGCGAAATTGATCTTCGCCGGCCGGAGACGCGTTAAATAATTGTTCACGCGATACTTGTTCCAATCTGCTGCAGTCTTTTCGCGTTATGAGGGCAGAGAACAATGCGTACTCTTGTCTAAATGACTTAAATTTTGTATTGTGAACGCGTGATTCGGTACGATACAAAGTACAAACCACGAGGCCAATCTTAAACTTTTCATTTTGACTGATTTCGTTTTAGAGAATCAGTCCCTTTCGTATTAATATCGTCTTTGGACGATATTAATATGTAAGCGCCTCTCCTCAGGACAACACCCTTATGTCCCTTCAAGTAAGAGGTTTCAGTGCGGAGAAAATTTGCAAGGTAGCCATGACAAACGAATTTCCGTGCAACGGAAACGGTACAAAAAAAAACTAAAGAACTTTCAACTCTATATTGACGCGTTAACAACGGTGAGCATAACAGATCTAAGAGGAGGAGGAACGCTATACCGGAGCTCAATACCACCTTCAGGTTTCCCTGCTGTCTGACGGGTAGACCCATGGAGGTGAGCAAGTCCACCACCACCTGGGTGATCTGACCAGCGCCTTGCCACCTTCGGTGCAACATGGCTGCGTTAATGGCGAATAAAACAGAGCCCAATGCGCAGAGGAAGGCCTGAAATAAATGAAAAAAAAATAACTGATGCCAAAGGAATATAATTACACAAACTGTAAAGATAACTATCTGGTGCATTAAATAAGATGAAGTTGCTGATTAAAGTACTTTTAAATTTATATGCAAGTGCTTTAAAAGTGCTTTAAGAATACCCATAGAAAAATATGCCCACCTGCAATATTTGACCACCACAGTCATCCAGACCCGCGCAGACAGCTAATCCTATCATTGCTATACAATAAGTTACTAATAACCCCCCAGAAACCATAAGTTCCCACCTAAACACTCTTACTGAACGATTATGTACCACGAAAAGTGAAGATATCATAACCAACGAAATGAGCCTCAAAACAAGCAAACAGACACGTAGTAATTTATGAGAAGAATTAGAGGATTCACGACTGTTATTCATAATATTTTCAAAGAGAGATTTACTTTCAAAGATAATAATTAACGCAAGTTTTGAATATTAGGGAATCGCAAAAGCATTTTTGATTGCGTTTTGACTTATGACTTTTATGACATCGCGTCTACCATCGCGTCTTATGACTGATCGCGTCGTGGAAGGCAATGTTTTTCTAGCACTCAGCCTCAGAACCGTCAGATAAAATCACCGAGCCAAGAGCCCACTTTTCACTGTGCTGGTTTCCTCACGGCTCACCTACAAGAATGCGTCCGAAATTAAGATTTGAAGAAGTCTGATCAATTCGTAGACGTAATTTCACGAAATCAACGTTTAAAATCGACGACGAAATTAGAAAAAAAATCATTCGTGATATAAGACATCATGTCTACATGTCACTAGACGATTATTATTACCGATGACTTTTGTCAAAGGCGACGGGTCATTTGTGACCCAGGCCCGACAGAAACGAGACATACCATTTTTTTCGTTGTATTATGGGTATCCAAGATATGTAATTATTATATTCAAAATCAATGGCTAACATGTTATTTTATTGCTTTCTTTTTTTTTCAGGCGCAGTATGAAAAGTGCTAAAACGAAAAATAAGAATCGTTATTTGCATGTAATTATATTCAATATCAGTGGCTAACACTTAGAAATATATTATTTTTATACCGTGCCTAAGAAAAACACAAAACCATAATAAATATTATTTTGTTTACCTAGGTAGGCATATTCAATATCAGTGGTTAACACTTAGAAATATATTATTTTTATACCGTGCCTACAGAAAAACACAAAACCATAATACATAAATATTATTTTGTTTACCTAGGTAGGTACAATTAAAAAAAAATCACTATCTTCTAGTATGTTTCAAACATGTTATATTTTATCACGCGTGATAATTATAACACTGAGGGCGAGATAAATCTATATAGATACCTACATAAGTTTTTCTTTAGCTAATGAACATGAAAACGAGATAGGCTAGAGCCTATCCTAGGCTATAATAATAGCACTTATTACGTGTGCACAACTTCCTAATGTTCGCTTTCCATGATAACATGTTACTGTATGTCAGTAATATTCATTAATAAAAAATCTTCCATCAATGGTGGGATTGTACTTCATTGTACATTACTATGTTTTATATTTATATATTATACGTTTTTGACGAAACATGTCGTGATTGCATTTTACATCTAATAAGTGTATTTACATGTTAGCCAATGATATTGAATAAAGTTGCTTAATATTTGCACTTTTCATACTGACCCTGGAGAAAAAAGAAAGCAATAAAATAACATGTTAGCCACTGATATTTAATATAAAAATTACATATCTTGGATACCCATAATATAACGAAAACAATGGGATACGTTTCTTACGTGTCGGGCATGGGTAAATTTTGTATGGTCCGTGACCAGTCTTCTTTCAATTTGTTGTGAGGTTATTCCATAGGGGAAAATAATACACTGTGTTATTCTGAGCCTGAGTTCTGAGCTTTGCCAACGAAATTATCGATCAAATTCATTAACTGGATAAATGGTCTGCATCCTTTCGAGAAGACGCTTTTTACTTCTATGCCACTTTCTACATATTATTTAAATAAGTAACTATTAATAGAAGACGCTGCGCCAAACTTCGTTTATCACGCGGGAACCGTACATTTTTCCGGGATGAAAAGTAACCTATGCCCTTTCCCGGGACTCAAAGTATCTCCATGCCAAATTTCAGCAAAATCGGTTTAGCGATTTGGACGTGAAGAGGTAACAGACAGACAGACAGACAGACACACTTCTCATTTATAATATTAAGTATGGATCACTAATCATCCTCTTATTTTGCAACCTTTTGTTTTAACACTCTCCCTTTGGGTATACACAAGTAACCATACCATATCCTCTTTCAGGCTACGTGTCGGCGAGCTGCCGGTTCCCCGGCGCCCCAGCTCACTCCCGCGTGTCGTTCTCCGACGAGGGCCTATCAGAGGGCACCATAGCGACCTACACCTGCGAGCGAGGATTCGAGCTGCTGGGCCCATCCAGACGACTCTGCGAGAGTAACGGCAAATGGACGCCGGATGGAATACCTTTCTGTGGTAAGTTTTTGATAGACTAATTTATCGTTACTTTTTAATTGTAAAAAAATGCATGTAGGAAAAAGTAAAGTTATTGACGGCAGAGCGGGCAGACTCAGACTTTGGGCGATATTGTTATTGGAGTTTAATGAATATTCGTGTAGCTGTGAAGTCAAACCTATTTAATTCGGATCGTAAGATGCTGGTATTTGTATGACTCGCTTACTCCATACACCACAAGAATATCTAAAAATCGAACATTAATTTTTGCCGCGCGATCTTAACGATTTTTACGACCAATACTCGATCAATCGCAAAGTTCAATAACGTCAGTAAAAACGTAATAATTGATTGATAGATGATGTTATGAGAATTCTAAGTAATATCGCACGCGGCATCCGCACGAAAACGCCGCTTCTACGTCTGACCCACTTTTACTTTCTTCGAGAAATCACTTCACATAAGCCTTGAATGAAGTCGAAAAAGCGGAAGACTCATTGTGACTCACTCCCACGGCTCTCTCCACTCGGAAAGTGCACCCTTGAGACTTGCGATTCAATAAGCAACGATCAATACCAGCTAGTCCGACTATATTGCACTTGCCACTCATTACAGGGATATAATGAGTGGCATTGAAGATGGATAACTACGAAGTTCACCTGCAACTCAGTTTTGAAATTAAGTTCTGTGGTGATATTATTAATTTTGTATCTGGAAAGATACGGCTTACACACAAGCAGATTATTACAATTGACAAAATTAGGCAAGTATAATTTACAATAAAGGCAAATAAATATATAAATAGCCTTCCTTAAAATGTCTGAAGCTTGTTCAACTTTTACATTTATCTTAAAAGTAATTGCTTGCAATTTCCAAAAATAGCATGGTGAGATAACCGAGAGATCGTAAGATGATGTAACAACAATTAATTAATTGTTGTTAATTAGTTATAGGTTTCATTGAATGCTAATGGTTTCTTTCACAGACCACAGTTCACTAAAACTAACAATACAAACTACAATAAAAGCTTAGCGTTAAAATTGTTTGGTTTTAAAAGAATATGCAGTTGATCTTTCACGATTTGCGTCATTTGATTTTTCTGACGATGTTTTCTTTTCAATCAACATGATTATAGGAAAATTGTTCATCCCCTTTTCGATATGTCTGTTGTAAAAATATGCTATTTCTTACTGGCTAGATGTTACCTGCAACTTGGCTAGCAAAGAAGTGAGTCAATTGCGCGGGAACCGTGCATATTTTAGCAATGAACACTGTTTCCCGCGGGACTTAAAATACTTTGTCATACTCTCCATACCTTCAACAAGGTTGGTTCAGATAATATGCAGACACACTTTAGCATTTATTAATATACTACTTTGTATTTCATTAAGATCCACAACTTCATTAAAATTCACTACTAAAAATAATGACTTGTCAGTTGTCAGTCGTTGATGCATCATCATTGATATTATAATCGACAATAAAGAAATAATTACATTCAATACGCACTTTCATGTAGGTCGGAAACCCCATTATCAGGTCTCTAGGTCACCGAAACAAGTCTTAGGGTGTGTACACACTAAGTGATGATTTCTATATTATGAATTTTTGAGGTGAAAACTTCTTTAGTGGCCTTCTGCTTTAGAGATGGGTAAAAACGGTAAATTGGCGTCAGGAGTCAGGACAAGTGAGTTGATAAAAAAATCGTAAAATGGAAGGAGAATCCACCGGTGCAGCATAAAATATAGGAAGTAATATATTATATCCATCTCTTTTTGGAAAATTTATGCCTTCCCTGATTTTTCGTTTTCACGTATAGACGTTGAGGTTGCACTGCGGGAGTGCAACCCATTATTTTAACTAATTCCCTCCTGTTTTAAGGATGATAAGTAGCACATCGGGTCTAACCAAGGTCCAGGAATATACGACTGTAATAATCTTCACCGTAGCTTAGTCTGTACGCAGCTTCGGTCGTTGAGTATTCGTAATCTCACCGCCTCCGGACATACCAACTTGTTTTATAAAGTAACACCACAGTATAAATCCAGTACAGTAGAGTATAGACCTTAACCATCTGTGTTGTTACTGATGGTGGTAATGGAAGAGTGCGGAAACAATAGGTGGCATCCAAGTGATGCCACCTATTGTTATTACCTAGTTACTTTTCGGATTATCGGAACAAGCACATGTTTCGAAATGGCGCCACATCATCCATCCATCCATCATTGCTCACGTACCCTATCTTTATTTTAGACCACCCAGATTCTGGCGCACCTGCACATTAGAATGATTTCAGATAATTTAAAGGTGTAAAGTATCCATGATTGTTTCCATAATTATTGTGGCAGCTACAGTATGAATAAATATTGCATAATCGACGAAGTAAAGACGAGTATACCCGCCTCTACACGATTTAAATCTATGCCTCTACACATAATATAATCGCTTGTATTTATCCATCATAAAGAGTAGAACAATGCTGTTTCTCGCGCCCGCCCGAAGTACAGCATGTTGCACAAAAAACACAGCCATACTACTGTATTTATATTCTGTATTATGGCACCCGCGCAGGTAACAGCGAAGACGAATGTAGTATCATTGATAATTTCTAATGATACGCTCGCGACCTCCATACGTCAATTTTTTGCTTGTCACAGGTGTTCGTATACAATCTACAATCTGCTTTTAACCGGCGATGCTTAAACTGGTTTAATATCTGATTTCGGAAAAGCGTTTACGCGTAGATGAGTGATGGCTTTGGAGTTCGGATTATGGTGCATAAATTATAACACTTGTCTTGTTTTTCGAGGCCACCTGACCTTACCAACGTACTAGATAGGCGAAAGAGATTTTGCGACGCTTTTCGAAAGATTTGGAATTCTTTCGAATTTATATCGAATTTATAAAATCGTTGTAAATAGGGATAGCCGAAATTATCGCGCTAGCCGTGTATTTTTCGAGATAAAAAATATATTATCTCCTTTCGGGACTCACTTATGCACCAAATTCCATGTAAGTCGGTTAATAAGCTGTTGCTTAAAGCAGGTTAAGCCTGACAGACATATATACTTACCCATTTAAGTGCCTAACTGTTACCTATTTATAGGTCTATAATATTACTGTTACAAATTCTACCGCTATTCACCTCTAACACATCGTTCGATTTATGAATAAATCAAGTTTATAGCATCATAATAATTTCAGGTTCATGAATAATATTCAATGGTCGATTAACACACAAATAGTTATAGAATTCAAATATTGGGACCATGCGCGTGCGCGGCATAACGAATCTTCATCGATTCGCTGTCTGATCGTGGATTTGCAAACAATGAGCTTCTAATTAATGGAACTAAGGTTTAACTAAACAATGGTTAAACTATTGTTTGGCTAGACATTACCGGTATGCTCCTGGCAAGAAGGCTAGTTAAATATGTGAAATTTTAGAATATTTGCTGTTCGATCATGTATCTAATATTGGTGTCAATATGACCGTTAAAACTGTGCTAAAGACAGTTAGATAAATGCTATAACTAACCGTTGTGGGAATACCAAATTTTGAATTCTGTTCTGATGCGGGCTAAGCTATAGCTTAGCTAAGCTATAGCTTAGCTATCAAGCTACTGCTCAGGCATACCTACACAGGTGGAACTCTCCGGTAGACCATAGCGTGTATGGCTTACATTACGGCCGTACTCAGAAACATTTTAATGATGATTTACTTCAGTTTAATGTAGAGTCTGATAGATAATATAGGGCGGCTCATACAGTATCTTCATTTAGTTACAGAAGAATTTAATGCTAGTCTCAGAGTGCGGCACTTAGGTGTATTTTTCACCGAGACGTAAAATAATCTAGACTTGAGGAGTATTCTTGATATTTCGGTAGGTAGGTATATATAAATTATTGTAACAGATTGTTTTTCACGTGGGGGCAAATTATCTCTAATATTATGTAATAGCCGCCCACAAACCGACTGCAATTTTATGTTATTTCTAGTTTGACCTTATAATCAGTGCCAAATTATATTTATTATTAGTAGTTCCTGAGATTAGCGCGTTCAAATAAGCCCTTTCAAATATATTTCCTCCCGTTTTTTCCACATTTTCCTCTATTTCTTCGCTCCTATTAGTCTTAGTGTGATAAAATATAGCCTATAGCCTTCCTCGATAAATGGGCTATCTAACACTGAAAGATTTTTTTAAATCGGACCAGTAGTTTCTGAGATTAGCGCGTTCAAACAAACAAACAAACTCTTCCGCTTTATAATATTAGTATAGATGAGAGTAGGCCACTTTCAATCCGCCACCCCATGTACGTTAATTAAATATTCTGTAGGGCCTCTATGGATGCTGCCGCCGCCCCCCAAGGATGCTGCCGCCCCTAGGCCGTGGCCTGTAACGGCCTCTTTATTAATCCGGGGCTGCTCATAATAATATTATAACCGACGAGAGTGTTGTGGCTATTTTAGTATGAAAAATTATAGTAAACTGTTGACCCACATGGTGCGGCGAGATGTAAATGAGACGTTGGGACAGGTCTCGTCGCCGTTAGACACACTTCCACGTGCCGTTACACGCGGGGATGTTTGTTACGCTTTCACGCCTCAACTGCCTGATCGATCGAAAATAGCTCAGTCGAGAATCGAGATGAATACGATTAATTTTGACAGAATCGATAATGCAGAAATTTCCCTGTTTTCCAATTGCACACTATAATGCGCTCTACTCTCTAGTGCTGCAATTGGAAAATAGTTGTGAGGGAGCCCTAGAACAATTTTTTTGTGATGACTAACAAGCAAATTTTTTGTGAGTAGCAACATTTTGATAAGACGAACAACATTTTTATTTTCGAAAAATCTCGAAAGTGGTAGCTAACAGAGATAGAAAGGATTTCATACTTTGACTTGATGGTCCTAAAATATGGATTGTTTTATTTGTAGGACAAGGTTACTCTTAAATTAAATAACTATTAACCTACCAATATACAAAAAATCAGCTGGATAGGGTTCCGTTTTAAGGTACAGTAGCCAACCAAGTTTTGTTGATTACAGAACCCTAAAACGGAAAGTAGTAAAGTCAAAGTATGAAATCCTTTCTATCTCTGTTAGCTACCACTTTCGAGATTTTCAGAAAATAAAAATGTTGTTCGTCTTATCAAAATGTAGCTACTCACAAAAAATTAGCTTGTTAATAATCACAAAAAAATTGTTCTAAGGCTCCTGTACCATAGAGCTTATTTAAATTATTGTTCTCAGCAAACATGGCGCTTGGGATAAACCAAATTCCACAAACTATTAGATGAGAATATAACTATGCACTTTTGTTGTTAAAACAGTTTAACTGCAATGAGTTGAACTCGGTGAGTTCAACTTACTGTTTGGTAACGTGTGACAACCCTAACGACTGATGTGTGCTTAACCATTTGCACTTTGTAGTTTGTACTTTGTAATGAATTAATATGATAAACATTAAACAGCCGCAAAGAAATTTAATGATTAATTAACTTTAATTTTATAAAGTTATCTTTAAAAAGTTAAAAAAATTAAAAAGATGAGTACTTAATTATTATTTATTATTCATTAAATTATTATTACTTAATTCATTGAATCCGCCCTAAAGATATACCGTATTTAACCTATCAACTCCCAAGCGGTCGAATTCGACAGCGTAAACAATAGATTTCCAAGAATCCGCGAGTAACAAATGCACATCATATAGGTAGTGTTGATATTATGATATAGATCACGAATCACGATGAAACTGTTTTTGTTTCAAACCCTTACCTTCCTACCTTAAAACAATAGATAATGCGAAGCGAGCCTTCGAGCTGTCAGTTTTGGCGGTCCACACGGTGGTTATTGCTCGATTTGGAGTAAAACTATCGAGCAAAACCGTATGTCAGTACTTAGCAGATACACGCGCAGTACAAAACTATTACAATAATGTGAACGTCTTCCATAATTATTACCATAACACTAAAAATGTGGTTACAAAACAACAGTTATTTGTTAATTCGACAAGAATGCTGTATTTTGCGGTAACGTTTCACCGAATTTCACCGAAAATCTGAGCTCATTTCATGTTTTGATTATTTCTCGTGTTCCGATTCGCTGAACATACTTTCGATCTCAATTTTCTTTGATAACTAATCGAATTATCAGATCGAATCATCGATATAAACGGAAGATTGCGATCATACGAAATTAAGAAATGAAGTTGTGATAAGTTATGTTGCATTAAAATGGTGGAATCTGTGAATAGGGCCAATACGTCTTCGTAAAAATATGAGACACGCTATTTGCTCGCTTTTTATTTGATTTTGTAGTTTTAGGTATTCTAATTTGTATATTTTTGACCCTTATTTTTATAATGATACTTGGTAGGAAGGGGGTGAAATTAGGGGTTAAAACAGACTAAATATGAGAAGTTTACGTGTCTCTGTGTCCTACTTGTGACCGTGTGGGACAGGTATGTCCCACATATGCGCGGGACACTTTGACGGATGTGTGCGTTATTCAGTGGTTATGTATTAGATGGTAATGTTGGTAATTGCATGTAAATTAAAAAGTCACGGTCGCGGAGCTAACGGCACATGGAATAGAGGACACACATTTCTATGTTACGTCTCCGCACAGGATTTATAAGATTAGGGATGTGGTAAAAAGAAATTTCGTGATTAATTATTATGAGTATTTTGTGAGGTTTTTAAACAGTAGTTTATCTATTCAACAGCATTGTCGATTGGTTAAAATGTTGACTTCAGGCAATCGCGATGTAGAGCTCCTTGTTGTCCTGACTCCTGTGTAACGCCAGTTCTTTTGCCTATTTGTTGCGCAGCTTTGATAGCAATTGCAATTAGTATTATGTACATTATGTCATCTGACTTGTCTTTTCTAAAAGTTGGATAATGTTTAATGTTCAAACAAGTATGAAACCCAATAATACAAAGTTTGTAGATATATATTATAATACATTTATAGTTTAAATATTGTTAACCAATTACTGTATTCAACAATTCAAAGAAGTGACAGAAATGTTCCAAGGAATTATCATTTCAAAGCTAAATGGAAAAAATGTGATTTTCTCTAAAACGGCATGTGTGAAACGATGATACGACATCAGTATTTAGCGTCTTCGTCGTATCGAGTTCACTTGCTCTACACAACGTCCTACTTTCAACTGACAACTTCGAGACTGTACTATGCTATAAGTTATAACTTTAAATAGTGTATTGTTTACTATTTGCTAAATATTACAACAAAACTGATAATTTCTACTGTTTGATCAACACATTTTGTATAAATTAGACAAAAAAATTAAGATTATTGAATAATGGTATCAAATTAATAATTATTTAATTATTAGGTTAAATATCCATATCCATACTAATATTATAAATGCGAAAGTGTGTCTGTCTGTCTGTCCGTCTGTCTGTCTGTCTGTCTGTCTGTCTGTCTGTTACCTCTTCACGCTCAAACCGCTAAACCGATTTTGCTGAAATTTGGCATGGAGATATTTTTTGTCTCGAGTAAGGACACAGGATAGTTTTTAACCCGAAAAAATGTACGGTTCCCGCGCGATAAATTAATTTTGGCGCAACGGAGTTGCAGGCTTCATCTAGTTTTAGTTGGGGAGGGGAAGAGGGGATTTCGGGAGTAGCTCGAGCGTGTCAGATTAAGCTTGTATAGGCTTCCGACATGTGTCTAGTTATCATGGTATAGAAATCAGATTTCGCATGTGGTGGATTAAAAAAAAATTTTTTGAGTATTGAAATGTCATCGGATCTGTCAGATTAAGATAGGGGATGTTTAGGCTGGCCTCACACAGCAGGAATTTCATAATCGGAAATTCATATTCTTATCGATCGATCTATGAAATTCATAATCTGAAAAAATCAGAATGTGTGTGGGGCGTACTGATATTGTATGGTATTCCTGTCTTTCTGAATTAATAATATGAATTTCCGATTACGAAATTCCGGCTGTGTGAGGCCAGCCTTTGTATACCCCAAAGAAGCTTCCATATAAAGCACTAACGATTCAAAGGTTAGGTAAGCCTGTAGAGAAATTTTAAAATATAAAAAATAAAGCTTCATATTTTCCTAACTAAGCTTTGCGAATATTTTATTTTGCACTAAACTAAATGATTTAGTCCTTGTTGTCTTAAATATATTTATAATTTACCTAAATAAGCAATTTTGTGCATATAATATTTTCTTTTTCAAAACTTTAAAACAGCTGCAGTTACTGAACCCACCGCTAAAACAAAAAAACGCTCTTATTATTTTTTTATCAGTGTTACCTAATGTAAAAAACCTACTAGGTGTCCATGACGCTCGAGTGACTACACAAATAGCACCCTCCCCCTCCCCTACTATTAATAATATTTAACTTCTATACACATACGTTTTACTTTCAACGGTCTTTTAAGTTTTAAATAATATTCTATCAAATCTCATACATTTTGTTGGCGTTTACGCGTAATCGCTTGCCACTTGTCTAGGCCCTCGGTTGCATATTGATAAAACTAAAATGTTTAATTACATACCTACTCGTCGTATATATAATCAGAGCCTATATTATAAACATCTTTGATCTTAACCCTAAAATCTATCTTTTCGACTCCGGTTAAAAGACGCCATGTTTCTTTATAGTTCTGAACGTGGCTGCCGGCAAAGCGCCCATGCAGATATCGACTGACGAAGGAGGGGTCCCTCAGAAGGCTCTGGACGGCAGCACCTCATCAGGGTTCAGCGCGGAGACCTGCACCCTCACCAAGCCGGAGAGGGTCCCGTGGTGGTACGTCAACCTACTGGAACCCTACATGGTGCAGCTCGTGCGACTGGACTTTGGGAAACCTTGCTGCGGTGAGTATATAGTCAGATAATACCTCATAAATTAAGGGCCGCTTGGATATAGTGTTGTTAATCGTTTTTTAAATATGATTTATCTAACAAAATATTAAAACCTTTTTGATCCTTAAGCATAATATTATTCCTACAATCTTGTTCTATTAATATTATTTCTATCGTAATATGGCATATATTATGTCAATTAAAATTGACATAGTTTCATACAGTCAAGTTATCTTTCCTCCCAACATTGTATATGGGGGTATATATAGGGTAAAAGTGAATAAACTTGATAAGACAGACCTTTGATGGTATCTGACCCATATGGCCAGTGAGGCGAAGCGCCGCTCTCCAGGCGCTAAGGTAACAATTATACTCACCGTTCATCCAACAATATACTATGTAAATAAACTCATACACGTAAATATTATTTTGTACTTACACTATATTTTAGACGTCTGTGTTCATACTATTAAGTACCCAAATGCTAGTAGTTCATCCAAATTGGTACCTTAACTAAATAAAAACATTAATGATTGATAGTATGTATAATGATTTATAGATCAGCTGTTTGATAATAAAGTTTATTTTATTAAACCTTTTTGATTAAGGTAAACCTTGATTCAAATTTCGAAAATATTAATTTGATACACCTCGAATGAATGCTCTTTCTTCTTGAGTTTTTGCTAACTAACAATGCTTTCTTAGTAAATTTATTATGCATGTGTATTAATATATCTTTAACATTCTCGTTACCTACAATTATTACAAATCATAAACAATACGTAACATCAAAGCATGCAAGACCCAGCGATAAGTAAGTAAATAAATTCAAAATATATAACTGTTTCGATGTACACAGTTATCAAATGAAAATGCGCTGAGCCGTCACGGCTTTCTACAATTTAAATCTAAACTTAAACCTTAGTAATTCCTACAATCATAGCATTGAATTATGCAAAGTTTGCGGCCAAGCTTCAGTGACTTCTAATGATTACCTTGAAGTGAAAGTCTGAAGGCTTTAGAGGAAAGTGTCTTATGAACTCTTGTGTGAATGTCACAAAGGGTTCATTGTTTGGCAACGTACGTCAAGTTTTACGCGCATCAATTAAACTTTTATCAGAGTAGACAGAATTATAGAGTATGCCGACTTAGAACTGATGTTGAAATTTTTAAATTTGACGTATTATGACAAAAATCGTCGCTAGGGTTGTTGACTTGTTACCTACGAATTTAAAGCTATGACATATTCGCTGGACGTATACCTCTTTGGTCGTATTGTTGTTTGTGTTTTGGCACATGCGATTAAAATTGTCAGAATCCAATTTTGAAATCTTTATTTTAAATATTTAAAAATAAATTTTAACAGGCAGCGCGAGGCACATTCCGTTCATAATCCTAGTGAAACCCGACGAATTTGACAGATATTGAAACCTGTCCGTTTCTTTGCAGTCGAACTACTGGTAGTTATGTCTATTGTGCTTTTATTAAACACGAATATAGTTGGATAATTGATTCTAAGGTAGTGATGATTCATTTAATTCAATGTAATTTGTTTCTATTACTGTAATGAATCTATTAAGGTATAAATCACTTTATAATTTAACGTGCGGTTGACCTTAGGTTGCAAGTTGCAACAGATTTAATCCGTTGCCACCTAAGACCTATAGATTAAAAATATATGTAAACTGTTAATTAAGT
The DNA here is from genome assembly GCA_963422495.1 of Polyommatus iphigenia. Taxonomy (NCBI): domain Eukaryota; kingdom Metazoa; phylum Arthropoda; class Insecta; order Lepidoptera; family Lycaenidae; genus Polyommatus; species Polyommatus iphigenia. Next base: position 27,227,970 of record OY730178.1, on the reverse strand, counting down.
TAGTCGAACTAGTTAATTGGAATTTTTAGCAATAAAGAGTTAAGAATTATATCTATCTATACCACCTATGATCGACCCTATTCAACGGCAAATCTGTTGCAGGTGCCAACAAGCCAGCAGTCGTGGTGGTGAGAGTGGGGAACAATCGCCCAGACCTTGGCACGAATCCGATCTGCAACCGCTTCACCGGCTTCATAGAGGAGGGGCAGCCGCTCTTCCTGCCCTGCAATCCGCCCATGCCCGGCGCCTTTGTCAGCGTGCATCTCGAAGCGTCCTCTCCTAGCCAGCTATCGATTTGCGAAGCCTTCGTGTACACGGATCAGGCGTTACCAATAGAAAGATGTCCGCAGTTCCGTGATCAGCCGCCAGGCAGTACTGCGACGTACAACGGGAAGTGTTACATCTTCTACGACCGCCAGCCGGCCAACTTCAGAGATTCCCTGGCGATCTGCCGCTCGAGAGGTGGAACTTTGGTTGACGAGAGCAACCCGGCTCTGCAAGGGTTCATCAGCTGGGAGCTATGGAGACGACATAGGTGAGTCAATTCTTTCAATTTGCTGGCGCTGTCCCTCTATTATTTTTTCATGTTTGTTTTTTATGGTTATTAAGAAGTATAGAAGGTAATATAGTCGGTATCGCTAATTAGTATTAATGCCTGTTTTCTTAAGTTTTTCGACTGGAATTTATCTAATGAAGCGCTGATCAAGAGCTTTTGACTAACATCAAAATGCAAACCAATCATCAAAGCTAAAAGAATAACATCTAAAAACCCAGCCAGCCAGTCAAAAAAAAAGCCAGCTTATTTACAAGTTAATTTCGCTCAGTTACCAGAAATAAGAAAGTTACAAAACTTTGAAGAAAAGTTATTTTTAGCCAGTACCTATTATTACCGCCAGTACAGTACATGTAAACAAACCATGAACAAAAGTTTTCCAAAAAAGCCTCAAATTCGTTTTTCCTGCTCGCTTTTTGTCTCAATTATAAGACCAACTACTCTAGCTCTTTAGTTCTGCACGGACCGTTGTTTAAACTGTTCTTTAACACTTTCATTTTGGAGTCACAAAAAGTACCAAAGTTCTGTTTCGGTTTACCACTTTGCTTTAAACGTGAACATGACATGACAACATTTTGAATTCTGACTACGTTGCTCAGAACTACGTTGTTCCGAAATTAGTTCGTCGCGTGCAAATGATCCTATGCCGCCCTCGAATATTAAAGTATTTACGTTCCAATTTTCATAGAGATAGGTTCAGTGGTTTAGGTGTGAAGAGATAAGAGAGAAATACACTTTCACATGTGTAATATTAGTATGGATAACTTACTTATTTCTAAACAATATCGAAATTGTTACAATAAAAACTTTGTCACGACCAAGTTGCTGAGCGAACGACCAAACTAATTAGAACTTAGACCAGAGAGAATTATCGTAACACTTGCCACTATGTGGTCTCTCTCAGTCTGTCAGGTTTGCACATTATTGTGATTGGAGAGTGTGAAAACAACATGTTACATGTATAAATTACGATTTACGATGCTGATGCGAATTTAATGTCCGATGTAGAAGCTCAAGTGTTGTAATGCTTTGCGATATGAGTACGTTTTGTAGTCTCTCACATATAGAAAATCATAATAAGCACGAGAGTAATTTGCATATTAATTTGTGGGAATATACGAGTAAGTGGAGGAAGGAAGATCTTCCGACAGAGCGAGGTGTTATGCTCAGTCAGTCAGACCCTTAGTCCTAAAGGCCTTGTTTTACACCTACGGTGGCGAGACAGTACTCTCGGGTCATAAAATTCGTGAAAGCACTGTCTTGTGGCTTGCCACTCTACAAAAGTGAAGAAATTTCGATAGCACGATTCAGCATAGTAGTGTGATTTGTCCACAATAAAGCACTATTCAGCGTAGACCATAGTAGCGCTAATTATAGGTCTACCAGAATCTGATGGCAAAAAGTAAAAAAATAAATTGACTCTAGCAATACCGGGATAATTGGAATAAAACATTTTGATCTTTTTTTTTTCCTTATAGCGGCTGATTATGTGGGTGAAACATGCAAATATATAAATTTATCCAATGATCAAAGATATTTTTTGAAAATCTATTGTCAAAGTTTGCTATCAGAATTCAGAATCTGGTAGACCTATAACTGTCCACCACAAATTGATACTTTTCTAGAAAACGCCTACCCTAAGTCAGGGTTGTTACTGACAATACAAGTGTAACATTACGTACAGTTATGTATTTATTGTAACTGTCGCGTCGATAAGTATTGTAAGAGACGCACAAATCATTGAACAAGTAGCATATAGATCAATTATATCACGGTACAGTTATTTCGAAAAAAGCAACACACATATTCCTATTGCTTGAATGGTCTATTATAGATCCGCTACGCGTAATAGACCGGTAAGATTGAAGCCAATTTCAAGTGTCGCCTGCTTCGGATAATACAGGGTTTCTCAAAGTTGGGTACGTTACCCCAGGGATTCATCATTCGTCAATATTGGCTTGAAATTAACTCATTTTGCGACAAGACCCAAGACAATATTAATATTATGACTTTTGTTTATCTTTAATAAAAAAAATGTATACAAAGTGAAGGGGTTTTTAGAGGTAATGTTACTAAAATATAGTTCGTTGTCAATTGGATACTACAGAGGTACGTCGAGCCAAAACTTTGAGAAACCCTTGGTTACTCGATACATAATATGGCCCGTTACCGAACTGCAACGGGACCGACTTATCGTTTTAGATCAAATAATTTTATTACTAAGCGTTATTTATTCGCCGCATTAAAAAGAGTTTAGCGTTTTTTGAATGGGCGCTTTCACACTGCGACGATAACGACACGACACGATACCACAGAATAGATAAGGGCCAACGCACATATAATACAATATTTTCAAGTTGTGCATTCAATACTAAGTGACATATTAGAATTAGGAAAACATGATATTGATCATACCTTGCCTTTTAAACTTCGATATTATCCAGATAAATTTTAATGAAAAAATCCAGATAAAAAGGTGATAATAATCCATATTTCCATACTATTTTTTTTTTATTATTATGTGATTCGGGGCCGTCACGACGAAGTTCTCCAATTAAATTGTGACACTACGCAATTTAGTTTGTATGATAGTCGGCCAACTTGAAATTGTGAACTATGTGCGGTGGCCCTCTATTCTGTGGTATCGTGTCGTGTCGTTATCGTGCAGTGTGCAAACGCCCTATATCTTCAAAAATATTTCACGATCGCTCCAAATGCTCGGCGAAGTTTTGGTTGTGTACAGTTATGTAGAAAATAATTAACAAAATCATTTCTTTAACTGCTTTTAATATTATTTAAAATAATCACATTACAAATTAAGATCAAGTTCTTGAAGAAAAACTTGCTTATTGTAGTATTTAACTTATGACGTTTATTTCGGTACCTATCAGTCAACATGCATGTATTAGGTAGGTGAGATCAAAAACACAATTGCATCATGCTGGCACTTTGTTATATTGTATGTATATGTCAACACTTACCACCTAAGTTATTTGGAATTGCTTTGTGAAATCTTCGTGTGACCACACATTCACACAGTGCCGCGCTGATAGCTAGTTTTAAGATTGCTGGCTGATCCTTATACTTTGGGTTTGTTACAAGCTCTGCAATATTAGCATTGCGAAATTAAATCATACTTGAGTACATCTTTGACATTTCTTCTTCTATTAAAAATTTAAAGCATGGTAATTATGATTAACGTGAACTTTGTATTTTAAATTATTCGTAATCATCTGCTCATCACGTCATTTCTGCAATCACTTATTTGTCACTTAATATTCTACCAATGTTGAAATGCTTGTACAAAATGATGATAATTACATGAGCGACCGTTTGGCAGGAGTGACAGCAGTAGTCAGTACTGGATGGGCGCGGTCCGCGACCCCCAGGACACCAACAACTGGAAGTGGGTGAACGGGAATGACGTGACAGTGTCCTTCTGGAACGCTCCAGGCGGAACCCTCAACTGTGCCAGGTTCGATGGCAGCAAGGGTTGGCTCTGGGCTGACACTGACTGTCAATCCAGACTGAACTACATTTGCCAGCACCGTAAGTTTACTTTGATTTGCGAAAAAGCGATTGTGATGCAAAGCGATTTTGTGTGCGAATGTATTTTGCGATTTTTTTACTTATCTGCATATTGAACTGAATGGATAAATCGAATCACCAAGCTGCGCAATCATGGTGGCAATCATGGCACATTCTGTGATTGTATCCACGTGTAGAGGCCGAAGCGATTTGTTAGTCGAAGAGGGTCCAATCATGGTTGGTACGTTTTCAGAGCCGAAAGCGTGCGGACGGCCCGAGCAGCCGCCTAACTCGACGATGACTACCGACTCCTTCGAGGTCGGCGCCGTGGTGGAGTACTCCTGTGACGAGGGGCATCTGCTGGTCGGTCCCACCGTCAGGACATGTCTCGACACTGGCTTCTACGACGAGTTCCCGCCTGTGTGCAAACGTAAGTAACGTTGTATTCTTGCAAATAGTCTATAATCTGAAGCAGGCTCTCCAGGTGGTTTAGACCAAAAATAAAAGGCCTTTAATAATTATTCTTGAAGTACCTACTAAAACTTGCACGTTGAAAGATCGTGTGTTGTTGTTCTTCGATTCATGAAAAATAACGAATTTGGTAAATAAAAAATAATAACCCACACAATATACTACTACAAGTGGGTCAAAAAGTAGGAAACAAGCCTTCGGTTTCTTTCAACCTTTCTCCCCATTACCGTCTTTTACTTTAAGTTGAAAATAACCTTTCCCACTTAGGTATCGAATGCGGCTACCCAGCCGACATAGCCCACGGTGGGTATGAGCTACTCAATAGCTCGGTGTCCTACCTGTCCCACGTGCAATACTCGTGCGAGGCCGGATACGAGATGGTGGGTCGCTCGCGACTCGTGTGCGACATCGATGAGCGATGGAACGGACCCCCACCGAGGTGTGATGGTAAGTGTTTCGTAGTAGGACATCCGCTGTAGGACAGACGTCCCACAGCGGGTACGAATAACTTAATAACTTTGTGATGAGACATTATATTGGAGATGGTTGATGTGGTTATTATATTATGACACCGAGCAAATGATTTGTTTAGAATTGAGTTAAGAGAGATAGGGATGCAAACTACTTAAGTCCAATTGCATTTTAGTCAAAAGACATTAAAACTATTAATAACAAACTTCTAAGCTGTTAAAAGTATATATTAAACTAGCTAATTTTTTTATTTCTTCATTCTTCAATAGTGATACAATGTGAGGAACCGCCACCGATACCGAACGGTCGTGTGGTGGTGGCCAACAACGCTTCCGTCTTTGGTTCCACCGCCGAGTACACTTGCACCAAGGGATTCAAGATACACGGTGCCAAAAGGATTACCTGCTTAGCCACGGGCGTATGGGACAAGCCAACACCGCACTGTCATCGTAAGTAGATTGTACTCTCAGAGAGATTGTTGGTTCATAGGATGTCGGACCTACGTTATTTACTCGGGCTATGTCAAGTCAAAGCTTAAGCGTGATCTGGGGCTTGCCATAAACTGACCAAATTACCTAGGTCCGCCATCTGCCTATAAATCATTTTTTTGGAGATTTCTAATTAGACGAAGACTCGGTGTAGCCTGTAGGCAATTAAAAAAAACCTTTTTTTTCAGCTGAAGAACGATCAACAACCACAACGACAACAACTACGACAACGACAACAACTCCAGCACCAACAACTATAAGTGCTGCACCAACGACACCTCGTCTCATACTGCCGACGAGACCGCGGACGCAGAGGCCCACGACGTTTGTCACCCCCGAAGCCACTCGAAGACCGCGACCGAAGTTCACGACCACCGAACGGGTGGTCACGAAGAATTACGAGAAACCACCGCCGAGGAAGGTGACTGTGGCTGACTCGCAGGACTCACCCACCAGTCATGTACCCAGCATCATTGTTGCTAGCCCGCCCAGGGAAAACCAGGTATCATATTACATTTAATGTTTTGATATGCCTTGAAATATTAGGAGTTGGTTACCAGGGGTCCAATTTTCATTCCTCAAATTTCGGCTCCTAGTCTTCAAAATATAGAACACTGGCGTCACATGCCAGAGTGCTATTGCCTATAGGCACTTACAGGATTTGAAACATCAGCTGTGTATTTTCATTTACATATTACTAAACTTACGTTTATAGTTTATACACTCAGAACGTTCCACATTGCTTTAATCATGAATATTTCCCCAAGATATTCGGCAGCGGGAACAACATTAGAGCGGAGCAGACTCCTCGTGTGAACGTGCCTTTACCTGTCGACGGGGACAGGCGAGAGACTATTGGAGCCCGCCTGAACATTGGCGCGGTTGTCGCGCTAGGTGCATTCGGGGCCTTAGTTTTCCTCATAGCTATCATCACCACCATTGTCATTTTAGTCAGAAGGTAAGTTGTTAAAGTTAAAGGTGTTGTGGTGCTTAGCACATTTGTAACTTCAGGGATTTAATTTCTGTGATACCTTTCTTTTGAAGGTAGTACTTAATAATATACCAGCTTAGTGATCAATTTAAAAAACATCATTTAGCCTATTAAATTATTCTACAATAATTTATCAAGGTTTAAATTAATTGAAATAACATTCGAAAGAAGAGTAGATAATGTGGCACCATTTAAAACTGTAGTTACTTAAGTATACCTAATATTGTAGTTATATGCTTTATGTAGATGAACTTAGACTTAAGACACAGTACATACATATTTTTGGAAATAGAGAGTGCTTCTTGTAAAGTTATTTAGTTACACTATACGATGTGTCAGCCCAAGTTCATGAAAATTAAAGTACCTTAAAATATAAATGCTAAGTTTAGTTCTAATAAAAAAGAGGTTAAGTTAGGAGATTTTAGGCATCTTAAAACGAAGACTAAACGATATAAATTAAAAAATGTACCTAGGTAAGAGAATATATAAAGTGAGTAATATTTAGGTCTTTAATGGTGCTATTGAAATTCACTCAACGCTTTGAACTTGCTATCGGCGTTCAATAGTGATTGTCAAGTTTAATTTGTTTTCCCGATCAACAACCAATGGTAAGCGCTGACAAATCTTTTGGAGGCTCAATTAAACCTTAGATAAAATCTTAAAGATTCAATCCAACCGATGGTGGTTAAAGCCAACTTTCGATCAGGGCTTGCACGATGGCTAGAGTCGTCGGTTAGCCACAATACAAATACATAAGGCGTACTTATCTTTAAATATGTTCATTGTTCATATTTAAGTTACTCGTAAATCTGCGCAAACAAAAGATTTTGCACGCGTGTATTTGTATGCTATCTGAATGACTGTGCATCGTTATTGGCCGCGTACTGACCAAGCGAGCCGCCTCGCCGCGGCAGCCTCGCGCGCAGTTGCTCGGTCGGTCAGTACGTGTTAGTGCGCGGCAAACCTCCGAGGTGCCTTTGAGCATCGACAAAAACCGACAACTTTTGGCTCGGCCGCGGCACGCTCGGGCGAAGCAGCGAGGCTGCTCGCTTGGTCAGTACGTAGCTATTGACGGATTTGTACTGAGGCTGCCTTATCATCAGCGGTAGTAAGCCGAAGGTGGGTCGGGAGCTGCCGTCCCGCTGGTACACGCTGCTGGCCCTGCCCTTCCCCGACCAGACGGTCGGAAGGCGCGAGTTCCACCGCCCGCACCGCGCCGGACACTTCTCAAACCCCTTCTAATGTGCGTTTATATTTTGAGGTACTGCACGACGCGGTGGCTGATTTTTCCTGGGTTCTCGGTAGTTTTTTTTTATTCTTTGATTTACAAATTTGGCGAAGTTAAAGTATAGGCCTCATCGTGACATGATAACTTTAAGGATTCCTTATGGACCACACACAAAATAGACTTGGCATTTCGAATTCATTTAGTACTTATGCACAATATATAAATATCCGAACATTTATAAACGTAATAAAATAAATCGCTATAATATAAAACAATGGAAAAAGCTTAGCCGAGAGGTAAACTATGTGCACGCTCCGAAACCATAAATATATCAAGAAGTAAACAGTTTTTGTTATGATTTAGTTACTTACTACGCGAGCAAGATTAACTTTATAGAAATACCTACTAGAGTCTAGACAGTACAGTTGTCCCGCGCGGATTCGCCCGTGTAAATTAGGAAATTTACGGAAAACCAACATTTTCCCGAAAAAATAGCCTATTCCTATCAGAGAAGTTGATTTCTAAACAGATGGCGGACCTGAGTAATTTTAGTGAGGGAGCCCTAGAACAATTTTTTTGTAATTACTAACAAGCTAATTTTTTGTGAGTAGCTACATTTTGATAAGACGAACAACATTTTTATTTTCGAAAAATCTCGAAAGTGGTAGCTAACGAGATAGAAAGGATTTCATACTTTGACGTGATGGTCCTAAAATATGGATTGTTTTATTTGTAGGACAATTAGGTTACTCTTAAATCATTTATCTATTAACCTACCAATATACAAAAAATCAGCTGGTTAGGTTCCGTTTTAGGATACAGTAGTCAACCAAGTTTTGTTGATTACCTATACAGAACCCTAAAACGGAACCCTATAAACCAGCAGATTTTTTGTATATTGGTAGTATACGTTTTTGACTCGCCCCCTAAACTGCCTAGGAAGCAATTTCCTCGGGTATCCATTCACGTGGTCTACTCTACATCTGTGCCAAATAATTTAAAAATTCATCCGGTAGTAGTATAGTTTGTGAGATTAGGACCTACAAATAATTTTCCCGTTTTTTCCACATTTTCCTTTGTTTCTTCGCTCATGTTGATCTTAGGGTGATAATATTATAATATAGCGGCACAGCCTATAGCCTTCTTGGATAAAGGGGCTATGTAATCTGAAAGAATTTTTCAAATCGGACCAGTAGTTCCTGAGATGAGCGCGTTCAAACAAACAAACTCTTCAGCTTTATAATATTGGAATAGATTGTTGGACTCAGCCACCGTGTCTCAACGCACGCGCACAGGGCACTTGCACTGACACAATGTTATAGAAGCTTGCAGCACAACGCACAATCTACGTTCATTAGGTAGACACAGGTTTTGATGGTGGAATAGGCTGCTTTAATGCGCAAAGCAACTTTTTCGGTAAATCTGTTAGCGACATGTTTTCTTTGATTTTTGATTTTTTCTTCCAGCAGTAAAAAAATGTAACGTTCTTACGTTACATGGATGGCAACTTATGCTATACGACTCAAGTCAACAGAATGAGCGCGAGCTTTAGTCATTTCTCACCGTAAGACCAACATGAATTTGTGAGGCATGGTATACCGTATACCATATAATATAGCCTATTATAGGGCATTGTCATTGTAGCGAAAATAGTAACTAATTGCCAAACATTATATTTCTGCCAACCTCACGGTGAGAAATGACAGAACCCCACTGAAAAATTTGCATGATCGCACCTTTCGCATGTTCCTTTAATTACTTTCTAACCCCCATTTCCCCCACCAGCAGGAAACACAACGACGGCAAACGGTACAGGCACCACGTGTCTCCTGACTGCAACACCGTGGCCTCCCTCGACTCCTCTTCGTCGGAGTCCAGAAGCGGCCTCAACAGGTACTACCGGCAGGCCTGGGAGGACCTCCACGAGGCCGCGGGAAAACACGGCCATAGGAGGCACGAGCGGGAGGCCCCCAAGGATGGCTCGGAGCTCGTCGTCTCAGACGTCTACCCCGCCCCCCACGCCAGGGACAAGAGACGACACCACCATCATCATCATCACCGCGAGCCCAGACATCCCGACTGGCCGCACCGCCCCCACCACAATCATAAACCTAGATACTAATATTTATGTAGATATAAGTACGCGCGCGAGCTCCGAGGCATTGAGGATTTTTTTGGATTGTAATAGTCGTGTCTTAAGGCCTTAAGGCCCTCTCTTCCTAAATTAGCAGGTCGATTGTCTGTCAGTGCGAATATCGACGTAAATGACATTAAAATAACATTCATAACAGCGCGCCTTGTACGGTGGCGGTTACGACGCTCGCCGCGTCCATGGTAGGGCGAAATAGGAGAAAAAACCTTTTTAAGGCTTAATATAATACATATTTCAAAAAAGTAACCAAACCAAATTATTAACTTATGTATTGCAAAGCAGTAGATATTTTTATATATTCTTTTGATAAATAATGAAGGAGTAAAGTGGTTTCATTCAACGATTTGGAGGTGATTTGGTTTTTTATTTCTTTATTATGTGATACCGATAGAAAAAATATGGCAAAACCAAATTACGTATCATATCATGTAGATTACTAATTATTTTTTTCAGATATAACTTCTCTGTTAATGCCGATGAAAAGTTGTTTCATCTGCACGTTTTTTTCGAGAGAGCAGCCTTAAGTAAGCGTTCGCTCTAAAACGCAATACACACTGAGCCCGCCGGGCTTTGTCGGCGGCCCGGCGGGCTCAGTGTGTATTGCGCTTAAGAGCCTACTGTGAAAACGCTAGCCCCGCCTACACACAACGCTATCCTCCAATCGTGATACAATAATTCCATGAATTGTGCTCCCGGGCAATGTGTTTTAGGCTGCAGTTAATAGTGAACAATATCGCGTAGCAACGGTTCCCGCATTATAGCACGAAAGTAAAAGTCGTAAGTCCCAAAACTATTTTTTGATGATTACTTAAAAACTAAATACAATACTAATATTTCCTTTAGCTATTATTTTATAAAGAGTGTGATTGTAGTAGTGCAAGTTATTTAATAATAGTAACTCAATAAGTGTAACAGATATTTGTTGAAATGCCCTAAAAGATTCATAATTTCGAAAAATAAAACTATCGAGTCAAAATAAGTGAATCGTGTTTTCCGTTAGCTAAGTATTAGATAAATATGCTTATTATACAATGATTAAATAAATCTCAATTTCATTTGAGTCAATCGTCTTTCGGGATCGTAATACTTATTAGAAAACACAGCAAATTTGCACAGCCCGCTCTTAAGAGACTGAATGGGCGCAGCCCAGCCTTGGATTTATAAATAGCCCGTATAGGCGGCCTAGGGGCAGCAGCGTCCCAGGGGCGGCAGCGTCCCAACTCCCAGGGGGCGGCGGAAATAAACTGGCCTACACTCACACAAATATAAATCCGGCACTGCCGCAGCCGGGGCTGTGATTGTGTCATTATGAAAAGCTACCCCCACAATATTTCTTATTATTCCTCGGAAGTCGGAGCTCGCGCGCCTATAGTTAGTTTCGAAAGTACCACTTTTATATAAATCGCACTTACTCGAGCTGTTTTATAAACTAAAATGTTATGTTAAGTGCAGTTTGTATATTTAATCGAGATTAGGACAATATTTTTAGCTTTAAATTCGTACGCAGTAAAGTCATTTAGGTATTTATTTCCACAACGACTTTCTGCTTTGTAACTATGATTGCCTTGATCTTTTCTTTATCGTTATTGTAATACGCTGTACTGTTCTTTCTACGTAAAGTTGGTAGGGAGTGAGGATCATTGAGGCTCTGTACATAAAATAGTTTGTAAGATTAGATTGAAGTTAATCATTGTTAAGTGATGTATGAAAGAAAATATATCTATGGTAGATTGTAATATATCTAAATAGGTACTTAATTGTAGTTTACGGTAAAAATATTTTGGTTAAAAAGAAGAGAAGGACCGAAAACTAATGCCCGGTTTCTGAGGTATTGCGACAGGAGTCTTCTCACTGGCGGCTTTGATTGACTGACGTCAAAACATATATGCTAAGTACTCACATACGGTTTTGCTCGATAGTTTTACTCCAAATCGAGCAATAACCACCGTGTGGACCGCCAAAACTGACAGCTCGAAGGATCGCTTCGAGCCGGCTCAATGGAATTAAATATGTCAAATATGTCATTTCCTTCGATTCGGAGTAAAACTATCGAGCAAAACCGTATATGTGAGCACTAAGCATAACCAATCAACAACGCTGTTGAAAAGATAAACTCGTGTCAAAAATATAAAACTTGGGCGTTTATGATTCAAATTAATACTTAGGTAGGTATGGCAAAATTACATTTATTAAGTGAAGTAGGTATGAGACAACGTAGGTAGGTCCGTTAGGCACACGATTTAGATATAACGAGGTAATACACCTACTAGTAACTGATTATTATCAATTGATTAGTGATTACTAACTGAAAGATGAACGGGAGAAAAAAATTGAAAGTCGAAATTATGATAATATCTACTTAGCATAATCAAACATTTGAATAATATCAGCTGTGAGGTCAATGCACCAGCAAAGATTTATCACTGAATTTAATATTATTTTTCGACTATCAACTTTTTTATCAAAATGGCTATTTTTTTCTATTAATCATGTGCCTAAATTTGCCTTGCCTACCCATTGAGATATATGCCTACCTAATTTACTTTTCAAGAGTATGTATTTACGAAATGTGAAAGAAATGATTATTTTGACAAGTTTAGGGTCAAGTAACACAGAAAATAGGACGAGACAAGACTTGGCAATACATTAAATTAACATTTAAGTAGGTTTAGAATAGAAATGACGCAAAAGCATGACCTTAATATTCAAATTTTGTACTGTTACTACTGAACTTAATTTTAAAATTATTGGTACACAATTTGTCGGTGACTTAAATTTAGCTTTTTCAGGGACCAGTGTGAAACAAGATGTTTTTATGTTCAAGATAGATGTAAGTATATTTTTTATACTGCCTGTTGTATTAAGTAGGTATAACTTCCAAATATCATATTTTCCTAGGTTACACCTATTCTACTCTCTTCTTATCATATTTTTCATAGATTTATTCTCTTATAGTCTCTACCTACGTACTGTATTTGTAATTTTATACACTCTACATACTATTTTAACTTCGTTCTAATTGATTTAATCCTCCATTTTTCAGATTTTAATCTTACCAAATATTTATTTTCTTTAATATCGATCTATATATTATCCTTTTTTAAAATAAGTTTTTAAAGCACGTAGAGGCTATATTTAAAAAGTTACGATTAACTTGGCATGAATAGATATACGAATATTTTGAGTGAACTTTTTATTTGCATGATGATATATTTTTTTTCCGATTTGGATCCACGACATGCATTAATTTATTTACCTGTAAAGATCTTTAATAATCTTAACTCTATTTCAATCGATTTTGATTTATATGTGTAAACAGAGTAGGTACTGCACAAAGGCTACAATGCCAGTTGCCACCAATTTAAAATTCCGGTAAGTATCTATTAACCGGCCAATGAAAAAAGAGCACGATACCACGACGATACTTTGGCAGAGTTATATACCTAATTTGTTTATACTTGGATCGAAATTTGTTAAGGCGCAGCGCAGACGACAGACTATCCGTGACGCACTTTTTAGTCTGTGGGAAATAGATTATAAAACGCACACGTCGCGCAAAACGTCCGCATATAATTGCATAGGTTCTATTTCCATTTTCCACAGACAAAAAGTGCGTCACGGATAGTCTGTCGTCTGCGCCGGAGTATAATTTAGAATGTTTATGTAAGTAGAAGGGTTTATGTATTTTGAGTGATCACAACTTTTCGCTCAATGTGTGTAGAAAACATCCAAGCAAGGTACAAAGTAATTGTAACGTTATATTAATGATTTTTAGTTTATATAAGTACAACTCCATGGCTATTACTCAATCATGAATGTGCCATCAAACAGGCATAAGGTAATTATCCATATTCCATAGCACTGTACATATTTTTTCGATAAAAAAGGAATCGAATCAGAAATAAATAATTAAGGTCGGTGCAGACTCGAGCCGTACACGCACCGCAGTCGCATTCGAATTCTTGAACCCGCACGGAAGTGCGGTGCGGCTAGGTCTGTGTTCACCTTTATAGTTGGGCTGCATTCCTCCGTTAATGCTTTGCGGCGCGTCGCTCACTAGCCGTTTGTCAAAGCGGCGATGCTTCAACGTTATATCTTAGAGCCAGTCCACGCAGCGCGTTGCGTTGCGTTGCGTCGCCGCAACTCAAATATTTCGACGCATAGCCGGCCACACGGGCCCTGCGCCATCGCAGCGTTATTACGAAGCAGTCTTAACTTCAACACCCCCTCCCGCTTCGTCTCTGGGGCTGCTGTCCGTCATGTGTGCGTTGCGACGACGCAGCGCGTCGTGTGACTGGCTCTTTTGGCACATTTTTGCATTGCGTTATCGGACACGATTTTTTTGTGGAATGACGGACAGGAGATAATAATATAGTGGCAGGGTTAATGACACTACGCTGTCACAGTCATCGCCGAAACGCAACGATGAAGCATAACAACGCAACGCACCACAATGCAACGGAGCAGTGTATGTTTCCTAAGTTTGCCATCATTTGAAAGATAGTATTCGAGTATTCAGTGTTACACCATCTTATTCTCCTCACAAATGTTGGTAAACTTTGGATAAGTTTCAACCTTTCAACATACATTTTGATAAAACTGATTTCTCTGAATAATCATGTGTATAAAAATAACAAAGTTTTACGATTCCTTAGGAAAATGTTATATTCTTTTAATTGGTACTTCAGTTTAATGATTTAATATAATATTAAAAATTTGTGATAAATTATAATATTTGTTTTGTAATAAAATCGTATACCTATAAAATCTATTATTCTTACTGTCCTTATAAATATAATATAATAATATCAAAAGTAATTGTATTTTAGATAATTTTATTAGTACGTAAATTCGGATGAAATAAAACAACAGTTAATATGTATTAATTTTCAATTTATTTATAATATTATATGCATAAAAAAGGAGGTACATGGCTTGCAGTAGAACCTTGCATTAAAATAATATAAACTTAACACTTTTTAAAGATAGTAAAGAAAATAGTTTGAGCTTTATTAAACAACGCTTACTAAAACAATAATAAAAATATTAAACGAAATATAAAATACAGTCAATGATAGTAAATTTTAACTCATTTGGGGTATAAAAATTGGGAGAATATAAATTTTTGATTTTATTTTTCTAATTGAGCTTACTTTATCATTCCTTCTTTTGAGTGCAATGTGTTATTGAGTGACGGCTTAACTTTAACCTTTAACAATAGGTTGACAATTAATTAAGATCAATGTGATCTACCGTAGTCTCGATCATAGATCTTAGTATAATGGCAGCCAGGTGGTTAATTCGTTTAGTAATAAGTTTATAATATAGTTAGCCAAGTCACATAGTATTTATAAGTTACTGGTAGGATAGTAGCCAAGTCGTTGAAAATTGATTTTATATAATGCAAGAATTCTACTTTACATTATAATATAACACGCAGTGATTATAAATTTCCTAAAAGCAAAAATAATAACAGACTTGTTTAACATCTAGTACTAAAGTCCATAAGCGTCCTATGTCGAAAGCATAGACAATTTGAAGATACATTAATACTAATTAATCTGAGTATACACTCTTATAAATGATAGGTGTAAAATATAAAAAAAAAACTCACAAAATCTTACAGCCATACTGTCAGGCCTTTTCATGCACTCAATTTTATTAATCATAAAGCATTTAGACTAACAATAAGTTTATAGTAAACAGCTGTGCTTTAATCTCTTTTTATCTTTAAGCTTGTTATACATTTTTGTGGCCATTTCCGTTTGGGTGAATCCAAAAATCTTTCCCACACCAACATTAATCTCTTTCCGTACAAAAATATAGAAAATGTACATCTATTACCTTACACCTATAAAACCATATGGACTGGAAGCATTTTTGCGAGCAATGTGTAAATTAAAAAGTTTTTTTTTTCTATTTTGACTATCGTGAACAGACTAAAGTTTTATTATTTAATTACAATAAATGCGTTATTTCATTGTCTGATCAACGTTAGGCCAGGCCACAACACTGCGCTGCGGCGTCGCATCGCAAAAACAGCCTTAGAAAAGAAATGTAGTTGTTTGCGATGCGACGTCGCCTGGCTGTAGCCTGGCCCTTATGCTAAGTACTGACATACGGTTTTGCTCGATAGTTTTACTCCAAATCGAGTAATAATTACTGTGTGGACCGCAAAACTGACAGCTCGAAGGCTCGCATCGAGCCACTCGAAGGCTCGCATCGAGCCACTCGAAGGCTCGCATCGAGCCACTCGAAGGCTCGCATCAAGCCACTCGAAGGCTCGCATCGAGCCAGCTTGACGGAATTAAATGTATCGATTTAGAGAAAAACTATCGAGCAATGCTGAATGTGTGGACGAAAGTCCGAGCCGCAGGTTTTGCTTGACGTTATTGCTCGATCGAGCAAAACCGTATGTGAGTATTTAGCATTAGTGTAAGTACTCACATACGGTTTTACTCGATCGAGCAATCACGTAGAGTAAAAACCACGGCTAGGGCTTTCGTCCACACATTCAGCATTGCTCGATAGTTTTACTCCATTCGAAGGAAATTAGCTACAAATAATAAAAACTAGTGTCAAAAAATTTGTCAAGCCGGCTCGATTGGAGCCTTCAAACTGGCTCGATGCGAGCTTTCGAGCTGTGAGTTTTGCGGTCCACACAGTAGTTTTTGCTCGATTTCGAGTAAAACTATCGCGATAAACCGTATGTGAGTACTTAGCATTAGATATCGGATCGATATAATATAGAACTTGTAATGAAAAATCACGGGCACTGTAAAATAATTTCTTGTCATTGGTGATTGTAGAGAATAGTTATTTAGAATTTAGATACAAAGTTTAATCGGCAGATTCGCTTGTATCGTCAACTTTAAAATGACAGTGTTTTAAATACAATAAAAATATTGAGGCCGTCCACGATATTCATCAAATATAAAAATAACATCTTGATCACTACATTATCCAATTAATAAAATATATTGTATTTGTTCTATAAATTTTAACAATATACATAATATATAATCGCCAAAATTACGATTCCATGATTTCCATTATATATTCAATCAATCCCATTTAGTCATCCTTCTATCTTTGAAAGAAAATCTTTTTTTATTATTAGGACATTTACTACAAAATAAACATAAGCATAATACTACCGACACATCTAAGTATCCTATACACCAAAGAAAATTGTTTGTAAAGACAGTCTACCAAGTTTGTGTTTTGTCTCAGTTCTAGAATAAGGCGCAGCGCAGACGACCGACTATCCGTGACGCACTTTTTGTCTGTGGAAATAGAACCTATGCAATCATAAGTATGCGGACTTTTTGCGCATCGTGTGCGTTACTGCATATAATTCCATAGGTTCTATTTCCCACAGACTAAAAAGTGCGTCACAGATAGTCTGTCGTCTGCGCTGCGCCTTAAGGTAACTGTCGCACACAGAGATATTTAATGATTACTGAAGGTAAGTAGTAAAGGTTTTGACGCAACTTCCTAATAAAACTATTAACACAGCAAAATACATATCAGGTCTGCTAGCCATTGTCTGGAACATTAAAAAATAACATGATAGACAAAGACAGTGGATTATACACCGCCTAAATATATTTATCAGTAAGGTTAGAATATATTTTCTATTAAAGTCTTCATAAATAACTACTTAAGACTTAAGTAATAATTAAATGTCTCTGATGCGACCTAAGGCGCAGCGCAGACGACATACGAGACGACGCATACGACAGACTATCCGTGACGCACTTTTTAGTCTGTGGGAAATAGAACCTATGCAATTATATGCAGTAACGCACACGACGCGCAAAAAGTCCGCGCCTTAAGGTCTTATCACACTGGCGATTAGCGAGCGATTTGAAAGCGTCGCGACAGCGCAGCGTCGTCGCGGCGTCGCGTGGACGCCATTTTGTACACTCGTCTAGGGAATTCCCTAGACGAGTGTACAAAATGGCGTCCACGCCACGCCGCGCAATCGCGTCGCTTTCAAACCGCTCGCTAATCGCCAGTGTGATAAGGCCCTTAAAGTGATTTCTACGAAAGTGCTATCTGCTTTACATCACACTGATCAAATATAAACCAATTCTAAAAGACATTTAGAAGGTAAATAGATTAGCAACGCGTTAGTAGTGTAAGAATAGTAGCTTTTAACAGCAGATAGAGTATCTACTGTAGTCATGATGACAACATGTATTATTATACGATTAACGAACATCAATAACATAATAATATATTTACACTCATCTTTACAATATAAATATTATATACTCATTTGGCATATCTAGCACACCGTTTTACCACATTATTAATATCATACAGTAGAGTAACACTTTAAATAAAACTCTAAATAAGATT